>OZ057416.1:86266865-87466865 GCA_964056705.1 Troilus luridus | reverse complement strand
AGTATGGGAGACGGTTCCTTCAGTTCTTCTGTTGGTGATCTAGTAAGAGGAGAGGGTGTTTTGTCCTTTTCTTCCTTAAGCGGGCTTACCACCTCCTTCTTCACTATTTCTGGCGATTTAATCGGACTAGATACAATCTCTTTTTCCACCAGATCAGTTGTTATTTTTTCAGGAGATGCTAATTTCTCCTTTTCTGGTGATTCCTTTAGTCTGAAAGGAACTAAACCTTCTTCTTTTACCTCTTCGGTTGGTAATTTTTCAGTCGTCGTTACCGTTTTAGTTGTTACTTCTTTGCTGATGATGGTGGTTAAGTCATCCTTTGAAACTACTGGTGATTTCGGTTGTGAGGGAGATGGTCTCTCAGCCTCTTCTGTTATTGGCACAATGGCCTTCTCCTCTTCAAGTATGGGAGACGGTTCCTTCAGTTCTTCTGTTGGTGATCTAGTAAGAGGAGAAGGTGTTTTGTCCTTTTCTTCCTTAAGCGGGCTCACCACCTCCTTCTTAACTATTTCTGGCGATTTAATCGGACTAGATACAATCTCTTTTTCCACTAGATCAGTTGTAATTTTTTCAGGAGATGGTAATTTCTCTTTTTCTCGTGATTCTATTAACTTGGAAGGAACTAGTTTCTCTTTGACCTCTTCTGATGGTAGTTTTTCAGTCGTCGTTACCACTTTAGTTGTTACTTCTTTGCTGATGATGGTGGTTAAGTCATCCTTTGAAACTACTGGTGATTTCGGTGGTGAGGGAGATGGTCTCTCTGTCTCTTCAGTTATTGGCGCAACGGCCTTCTCCTCTTCAATAATGGGAGAAGGTTCCTTTAGTTCTTCTGTTGGTGATCTAGTAAGAGGAGAAGGTGTTTTGTCCTTTTCTTCCTTAAGCGGGCTTACCACCTCCTTCTTCACTATTTCTGGCGATTTAATCGGACTAGATACAATCCCTTTTTCCAATAGATCAGTTGTCATTTTTTCAGGATATGCTAATTTCTCCTTTTCTGGTGATTCCTTTAGTCTGAAAGGAACTAAACCTTCTTCTTTTACCTCTTCGGTTGGTAGTTTTTCAGTCGTCGTTACCACTTTAGTTGTTACTTCTTTGCTGATGATGGTGGTTAAGTCATCCTTTGAAACTACTGGTGATTTCGGTGGTGAGGGAGATGGTCTCTCAGTCTCTTCAGTTATTGGCGCAATGGCCTTCTCCTCTTCAATTATGGGAGAAGGTTCCTTTAGTTCTTCTGTTGGTGATCTAGTAAGAGGAGAAGGTGTTTTGTCCTTTTCTTCCTTAAGCGGGCTTACAACCTCCTTCTTCACTATTTCTGGCGATTTAATCGGACTAGATACAATCTCTTTTTCCACCAGATCAGTTGTCATTTTTTCAGGAGATGCTAATTTCTCCTTTTCTGGTGATTCCTTTAGTCTGAAAGGAACTAAACCTTCTTCTTTTACCTCTTCGGTTGGTAATTTTTCAGTCGTCGTTACCGTTTTAGTTGTTACTTCTTTGCTGATGATGGTGGTTAAGTCATCCTTTGAAACTACTGGTGATTTCGGTTGTGAGGGAGATGGTCTCTCAGCCTCTTCTGTTATTGGCGCAATGGCCTTCTCCTCTTCAAGTATGGGAGACGGTTCCTTCAGTTCTTCTGTTGGTGATCTAGTAAGAGGAGAGGGTGTTTTGTCCTTTTCTTCCTTAAGCGGGCTTACCACCTCCTTCTTCACTATTTCTGGCGATTTAATCGGACTAGATACAATCTCTTTTTCCACTAGATCAGTTGTCATTTTTTCAGGAGATGCTAATTTCTCTTTTTCTGGTGATTCTATTAACTTGGAAGGAACTAGTTTCTCTTTGACCTCTTCTGATGGTAGTTTTTCAGTCGTCGTTACCACTTTAGTTGTTACTTCTTTGCTGATGATGGTGGTTAAGTCAACCTTTGAAACTACTGGTGATTTTGGTGGTGAGGGAGATGGTCTCTCAGCCTCTTCAGTTATTGGCGCAATGGCCTTCTCCTCTTCAAGTATGGGAGACGGTTCCTTCAGTTCTTCTGTTGGTGATCTAGTAAGAGGAGAAGGTGTTTTGTCCTTTTCTTCCTTAGGCAGGCTCACCACCTCCTTCTTCACTATTTCTGGCGATTTAATTGGACTAGATTCAATCTCTTTTTCCACTAGATCAGTTGTCATTTTTTCAGGATATGCTAATTTCTCCTTTTCTGGTGATTCCTTTAGTCTGAAAGGAACTAAACCTTCTTCTTGTACCTCTTCGGTTGGTAATTTATCAGTCGACGTAACCACTTTAGTTGTTACTTCTTTGCTGATGATGGTGGTTAAGTCAACCTTTGAAACTACTGGTGATTTCGGTTGTGAGGGAGATGGTCTCTCAGTCTCTTCAGTTATTGGCGCAATGGCCTTCTCCTCTTCAATTATGGGAGAAGGTTCCTTTAGTTCTTCTGTTGGTGATCTAGTAAGAGGAGAAGGTGTTTTTTCCATTTCTTCCATATGCGGGCTCACCACCTCCTTCTTCACTATTTCTGGCGATTTAATCGGACTAGATACAATCTCTTTTTCCACCAGATCAGTTTTCATTTTTTCAGGAGATGCTAATTTCTCCTTTTCTGGTGATTCCTTTAGTCTGAAAGAAACTAAACCTTCTTCTTTTACCTCTTCGGTTGGTAATTTTTCAGTCGTCGTAACTACTTCAGTTGTTACTTCTTTGCTGATGATGGTGGTTAAGTCATCCTTTGAAACTACTGGTGATTTCGGTTGTGAGGGAGATGGTCTCTCAGTCTCTTCAGTTATTGGCGCAATGGCCTTCTCCTCTTCAATAATGGGAGAAGGTTCCTTTAGTTCTTCTGTTGGTGATCTAGTAAGAGGAGAGGGTGTTTTGTCCTTTTCTTCCTTAAGCGGGCTTACCACCTCCTTCCTCACTATTTCTGGCGATTTAATCGGACTAAATACAATCTCTTTTTCCACTAGATCAGTTGTCATTTTTTCAGGAGATGTTAATTTCTCCTTTTCTGGTGATTTCTTTAGTCTGAAAGGAACTAAACCTTCTTCTTTTACCTCTTCGGTTGGTAATTTTTCAGTCGTCGTTACCGTTTTAGTTGTTACTTCTTTGCTGATGATGGTGGTTAAGTCATCCTTTGAAACTACTGGTGATTTCGGTTGTGAGGGAGAAGGTCTCTCAGTCTCTTCAGTTATTGGCGCAATGGCCTTCTCCTCTTCAATAATGGGAGAAGGTTCCTTTAGTTCTTCTGTTGGTGATCTAGTAAGAGGAGAGGGTGTTTTGTCCTTTTCTTCCTTAAGCGGGCTTACCACCTCCTTCTTCACTATTTCTGGCGATTTAATCGGACTAAATACAATCTCTTTTTCCACTAGATCAGTTGTCATTTTTTCAGGAGATGTTAATTTCTCCTTTTCTGGTGATTCCTTTAGTCTGAAAGGAACTAAACCTTCTTCTTTTACCTCTTCGGTTGGTAATTTTTCAGTCGTCGTTACCGTTTTAGTTGTTACTTCTTTGCTGATGATGGTGGTTAAGTCATCCTTTGAAACTACTGGTGATTTCGGTTGTGAGGGAGAAGGTCTCTCAGTCTCTTCAGTTATTGGCGCAATGGCCTTCTCCTCTTCAATAATGGGAGAAGGTTCCTTTAGTTCTTCTGTTGGTGATCTAGTAAGAGGAGAGGGTGTTTTGTCCTTTTCTTCCTTAAGCGGGCTTACCACCTCCTTCCTCACTATTTCTGGCGATTTAATCGGACTAAATACAATCTCTTTTTCCACTAGATCAGTTGTCATTTTTTCAGGAGATGTTAATTTCTCCTTTTCTGGTGATTTCTTTAGTCTGAAAGGAACTAAACCTTCTTCTTTTACCTCTTCGGTTGGTAATTTTTCAGTCGTCGTTACCGTTTTAGTTGTTACTTCTTTGCTGATGATGGTGGTTAAGTCATCCTTTGAAACTACTGGTGATTTCGGTTGTGAGGGAGAAGGTCTCTCAGTCTCTTCAGTTATTGGCGCAATGGCCTTCTCCTCTTCAATAATGGGAGAAGGTTCCTTTAGTTCTTCTGTTGGTGATCTAGTAAGAGGAGAGGGTGTTTTGTCCTTTTCTTCCTTAAGCGGGCTTACCACCTCCTTCTTCACTATTTCTGGCGATTTAATCGGACTAAATACAATCTCTTTTTCCACTAGATCAGTTGTCATTTTTTCAGGAGATGTTAATTTCTCCTTTTCTGGTGATTCCTTTAGTCTGAAAGGAACTAAACCTTCTTCTTTTACCTCTTCGGTTGGTAATTTTTCAGTCGTCGTTACCGTTTTAGTTGTTACTTCTTTGCTGATGATGGTGGTTAAGTCATCCTTTGAAACTACTGGTGATTTCGGTTGTGAGGGAGAAGGTCTCTCAGTCTCTTCAGTTATTGGCGCAATGGCCTTCTCCTCTTCAATAATGGGAGAAGGTTCCTTTAGTTCTTCTGTTGGTGATCTAGTAAGAGGAGAGGGTGTTTTGTCCTTTTCTTCCTTAAGCGGGCTTACCACCTCCTTCTTCACTATTTCTGGCGATTTAATCGGACTAGATACAATCCCTTTTTCCAATAGATCAGTTGTCATTTTTTCAGGAGATGCTAATTTCTCCTTTTCTGGTGATTCCTTTAGTCTGAAAGGAACTAAACCTTCTTCTTTTACCTCTTCGGTTGGTAATTTTTCAGTCGTCGTTACCGTTTTAGTTGTTACTTCTTTGCTGATGATGGTGGTTAAGTCATCCTTTGAAACTACTGGTGATTTCGGTTGTGAGGGAGAAGGTCTCTCAGTCTCTTCAGTTATTGGCGCAATGGCCTTCTCCTCTTCAATAATGGGAGAAGGTTCCTTTAGTTCTTCTGTTGGTGATCTAGTAAGAGGAGAGGGTGTTTTGTCCTTTTCTTCCTTAAGCGGGCTTACCACCTCCTTCTTCACTATTTCTGGCGATTTAATCGGACTAGATACAATCTCTTTTTCCACCAGATCAGTTGTTATTTTTTCAGGAGATGCTAATTTCTCCTTTTCTGGTGATTCCTTTAGTCTGAAAGGAACTAAACCTTCTTCTTTTACCTCTTCGGTTGGTAATTTTTCAGTCGTCGTTACCGTTTTAGTTGTTACTTCTTTGCTGATGATGGTGGTTAAGTCATCCTTTGAAACTACTGGTGATTTCGGTTGTGAGGGAGATGGTCTCTCAGCCTCTTCTGTTATTGGCGCAATGGCCTTCTCCTCTTCAAGTATGGGAGACGGTTCCTTCAGTTCTTCTGTTGGTGATCTAGTAAGAGGAGAAGGTGTTTTGTCCTTTTCTTCCTTAAGCGGGCTTACCACCTCCTTCTTCACTATTTCTGGCGATTTAATCGGACTAGATACAATCTCTTTTTCCACTAGATCAGTTGTCATTTTTTCAGGAGATGGTAATTTCTCTTTTTCTCGTGATTCTATTAACTTGGAAGGAACTAGTTTCTCTTTGACCTCTTCTGATGGTAGTTTTTCAGTCGTCGTTACCACTTTAGTTGTTACTTCTTTGCTGATGATGGTGGTTAAGTCATCCTTTGAAACTACTGGTGATTTCGGTGGTGAGGGAGATGGTCTCTCAGTCTCTTCAGTTATTGGCGCAACGGCCTTCTCCTCTTCAATAATGGGAGAAGGTTCCTTTAGTTCTTCTGTTGGTGATCTAGTAAGAGGAGAAGGTGTTTTGTCCTTTTCTTCCTTAAGCGGGCTTACCACCTCCTTCTTCACTATTTCTGGCGATTTAATCGGACTAGATACAATCCCTTTTTCCAATAGATCAGTTGTCATTTTTTCAGGAGATGCTAATTTCTCCTTTTCTGGTGATTCCTTTAGTCTGAAAGGAACTAAACCTTCTTCTTTTACCTCTTCGGTTGGTAGTTTTTCAGTCGTCGTTACCACTTTAGTTGTTACTTCTTTGCTGATGATGGTGGTTAAGTCATCCTTTGAAACTACTGGTGATTTCGGTGGTGAGGGAGATGGTCTCTCAGTCTCTTCAGTTATTGGCGCAATGGCCTTCTCCTCTTCAATTATGGGAGAAGGTTCCTTTAGTTCTTCTGTTGGTGATCTAGTAAGAGGAGAAGGTGTTTTGTCCTTTTCTTCCTTAAGCGGGCTTACCACCTCCTTCTTCACTATTTCTGGCGATTTAATCGGACTAGATACAATCTCTTTTTCCACCAGATCAGTTGTCATTTTTTCAGGAGATGCTAATTTCTCCTTTTCTGGTGATTCCTTTAGTCTGAAAGGAACTAAACCTTCTTCTTTTACCTCTTCGGTTGGTAATTTTTCAGTCGTCGTTACCGTTTTAGTTGTTACTTCTTTGCTGATGATGGTGGTTAAGTCATCCTTTGAAACTACTGGTGATTTCGGTTGTGAGGGAGATGGTCTCTCAGCCTCTTCTGTTATTGGCGCAATGGCCTTCTCCTCTTCAAGTATGGGAGACGGTTCCTTCAGTTCTTCTGTTGGTGATCTAGTAAGAGGAGAAGGTGTTTTGTCCTTTTCTTCCTTAAGCGCGCTCACCACCTCCTTTTTAACTATTTCTGGCGATTTAATCGGACTAGATACAATCTCTTTTTCCACTAGATCAGTTGTCATTTTTTCAGGTGATGGTAATTTCTCTTTTTCTCGTGATTCTATTAACTTGGAAGGAACTAGTTTCTCTTTGACCTCTTCTGATGGTAGTTTTTCAGTTGTCGTTACCACTTTAGTTGTTACTTCTTTGCTGATGATGGTGGTTATGTCATCCTTTGAAACTACTGGTGATTTCGGTGGTGAGGGAGATGGTCTCTCAGTCTCTTCAGTTATTGGCGCAATGGCCTTCTCCTCTTCAATAATGGGAGAAGGTTCCTTTAGTTCTTCTGTTGGTGATCTAGTAAGAGGAGAAGGTGTTTTGTCCTTTTCTTCCTTAAGCGGGCTTACCACCTCCTTCTTCACTATTTCTGGCGATTTAATCGGACTAGATACAATCTCTTTTTCCACCAGATCAGTTGTCATTTTTTCAGGAGATGCTAATTTCTCCTTTTCTGGTGATTCCTTTAGTCTGAAAGGAACTAAACCTTCTTCTATTACCTCTTCGGTTGGTAGTTTTTCAGTCGTCGTTACCACTTTAGTTGTTACTTCTTTGCTGATGATGGTGGTTAAATCATCTTTTGAAACTACTGGTGATTTCGGTGGTGAGGGAGATGGTCTCTCAGTCTCTTCAGTTATTGGCGCAATGGCCTTCTCCTCTTCAATTATGGGAGAAGGTTCCTTTAGTTCTTCTGTTGGTGATCTAGTAAGAGGAGAGGGTGTTTTGTCCTTTTCTTCCTTAAGCGGGCTTACCACCTCCTTCTTCACAATTTCTGGCGATTTAATCGGACTAAATACAATCTCTTTTTCCACTAGATCAGTTGTCATTTTTTCAGGAGATGTTAATTTCTCCTTTTCTGGTGATTCCTTTAGTCTGAAAGGAACTAAACCTTCTTCTTTTACCTCTTCGGTTGGTAATTTTTCAGTCGTCGTTACCGTTTTAGTTGTTACTTCTTTGCTGATGATGGTGGTTAAGTCATCCTTTGAAACTACTGGTGATTTCGGTTGTGAGGGAGAAGGTCTCTCAGTCTCTTCAGTTATTGGCGCAATGGCCTTCTCCTCTTCAATAATGGGAGAAGGTTCCTTTAGTTCTTCTGTCGGTGATCTAGTAAGAGGAGAGGGTGTTTTGTCCTTTTCTTCCTTAAGCGGGCTTACCACCTCCTTCTTCACTATTTCTGGCGATTTAATCGGACTAGATACAATCCCTTTTTCCAATAGATCAGTTGTCATTTTTTCAGGAGATGCTAATTTCTCCTTTTCTGGTGATTCCTTTAGTCTGAAAGGAACTAAACCTTCTTCTTTTACCTCTTCGGTTGGTAATTTTTCAGTCGTCGTTACCGTTTTAGTTGTTACTTCTTTGCTGATGATGGTGGTTAAGTCATCCTTTGAAACTACTGGTGATTTCGGTTGTGAGGGAGAAGGTCTCTCAGTCTCTTCAGTTATTGGCGCAATGGCCTTCTCCTCTTCAATAATGGGAGAAGGTTCCTTTAGTTCTTCTGTTGGTGATCTAGTAAGAGGAGAGGGTGTTTTGTCCTTTTCTTCCTTAAGCGGGCTTACCACCTCCTTCTTCACTATTTCTGGCGATTTAATCGGACTAGATACAATCTCTTTTTCCACCAGATCAGTTGTTATTTTTTCAGGAGATGCTAATTTCTCCTTTTCTGGTGATTCCTTTAGTCTGAAAGGAACTAAACCTTCTTCTTTTACCTCTTCGGTTGGTAATTTTTCAGTCGTCGTTACCGTTTTAGTTGTTACTTCTTTGCTGATGATGGTGGTTAAGTCATCCTTTGAAACTACTGGTGATTTCGGTTGTGAGGGAGATGGTCTCTCAGCCTCTTCTGTTATTGGCGCAATGGCCTTCTCCTCTTCAAGTATGGGAGACGGTTCCTTCAGTTCTTCTGTTGGTGATCTAGTAAGAGGAGAAGGTGTTTTGTCCTTTTCTTCCTTAAGCGGGCTTACCACCTCCTTCTTCACTATTTCTGGCGATTTAATCGGACTAGATACAATCTCTTTTTCCACTAGATCAGTTGTCATTTTTTCAGGAGATGGTAATTTCTCTTTTTCTCGTGATTCTATTAACTTGGAAGGAACTAGTTTCTCTTTGACCTCTTCTGATGGTAGTTTTTCAGTCGTCGTTACCACTTTAGTTGTTACTTCTTTGCTGATGATGGTGGTTAAGTCATCCTTTGAAACTACTGGTGATTTCGGTGGTGAGGGAGATGGTCTCTCAGTCTCTTCAGTTATTGGCGCAACGGCCTTCTCCTCTTCAATAATGGGAGAAGGTTCCTTTAGTTCTTCTGTTGGTGATCTAGTAAGAGGAGAAGGTGTTTTGTCCTTTTCTTCCTTAAGCGGGCTTACCACCTCCTTCTTCACTATTTCTGGCGATTTAATCGGACTAGATACAATCCCTTTTTCCAATAGATCAGTTGTCATTTTTTCAGGAGATGCTAATTTCTCCTTTTCTGGTGATTCCTTTAGTCTGAAAGGAACTAAACCTTCTTCTTTTACCTCTTCGGTTGGTAGTTTTTCAGTCGTCGTTACCACTTTAGTTGTTACTTCTTTGCTGATGATGGTGGTTAAGTCATCCTTTGAAACTACTGGTGATTTCGGTGGTGAGGGAGATGGTCTCTCAGTCTCTTCAGTTATTGGCGCAATGGCCTTCTCCTCTTCAATTATGGGAGAAGGTTCCTTTAGTTCTTCTGTTGGTGATCTAGTAAGAGGAGAAGGTGTTTTGTCCTTTTCTTCCTTAAGCGGGCTTACCACCTCCTTCTTCACTATTTCTGGCGATTTAATCGGACTAGATACAATCTCTTTTTCCACCAGATCAGTTGTCATTTTTTCAGGAGATGCTAATTTCTCCTTTTCTGGTGATTCCTTTAGTCTGAAAGGAACTAAACCTTCTTCTTTTACCTCTTCGGTTGGTAATTTTTCAGTCGTCGTTACCGTTTTAGTTGTTACTTCTTTGCTGATGATGGTGGTTAAGTCATCCTTTGAAACTACTGGTGATTTCGGTTGTGAGGGAGATGGTCTCTCAGCCTCTTCTGTTATTGGCGCAATGGCCTTCTCCTCTTCAAGTATGGGAGACGGTTCCTTCAGTTCTTCTGTTGGTGATCTAGTAAGAGGAGAAGGTGTTTTGTCCTTTTCTTCCTTAAGCGGGCTCACCACCTCCTTTTTAACTATTTCTGGCGATTTAATCGGACTAGATACAATCTCTTTTTCCACTAGATCAGTTGTCATTTTTTCAGGTGATGGTAATTTCTCTTTTTCTCGTGATTCTATTAACTTGGAAGGAACTAGTTTCTCTTTGACCTCTTCTGATGGTAGTTTTTCAGTCGTCGTTACCACTTTAGTTGTTACTTCTTTGCTGATGATGGTGGTTAAGTCATCCTTTGAAACTACTGGTGATTTCGGTGGTGAGGGAGATGGTCTCTCAGTCTCTTCAGTTATTGGCGCAATGGCCTTCTCCTCTTCAATAATGGGAGAAGGTTCCTTTAGTTCTTCTGTTGGTGATCTAGTAAGAGGAGAAGGTGTTTTGTCCTTTTCTTCCTTAAGCGGGCTTACCACCTCCTTCTTCACTATTTCTGGCGATTTAATCGGACTAGATACAATCTCTTTTTTCACTAGATCAGTTGTCATTTTTTCAGGAGATGTTAATTTCTCCTTTTCTGGTGATTCCTTTAGTCTGAAAGGAACTAAACCTTTTTCTTTTACCTCTTCGGTTGGTAATTTTTCAGTCGTCGTTACCGTTTTAGTTGTTACTTCTTTGCTGATGATGGTGGTTAAGTCATCCTTTGAAACTACTGGTGATTTCGGTTGTGAGGGAGATGGTCTCTCAGTCTCTTCAGTTATTGGCGCAATGGCCTTCTCCTCTTCAAGTATGGGAGACGGTTCCTTCAGTTCTTCTGTTGGTGATCTAGTAAGAGGAGAAGGTGTTTTGTCCTTTTCTTCCTTATGCAGGCTCACCACCTCCTTCTTCACTATTTCTGGCGATTTAATTGGACTAGATTCAATCTCTTTTTCCACTAGATCAGTTGTCATTTTTTCAGGATATGCTAATTTCTCCTTTTCTGGTGATTCCTTTAGTTTGAAAGGAACTAAACCTTCTTCTTTTACCTCTTCGGTTGGTAATTTATCAGTCGACGTAACCACTTTAGTTGTTACTTCTTTGCTGATGATGGTGGTTAAGTCAACCTTTGAAACTACTGGTGATTTCGGTTGTGAGGGAGATGGTCTCTCAGTCTCTTCAGTTATTGGCGCAATGGCCTTCTCCTCTTCAATTATGGGAGAAGGTTCCTTTAGTTCTTCTGTTGGTGATCTAGTAAGAGGAGAAGGTGTTTTTTCCATTTCTTCCATATGCGGGCTCACCACCTCCTTCTTCACTATTTCTGGCGATTTAATCGGACTAGATACAATCTCTTTTTCCACCAGATCAGTTTTCATTTTTTCAGGAGATGCTAATTTCTCCTTTTCTGCTGATTCCTTTAGTCTGAAAGAAACTAAACCTTCTTCTTTTACCTCTTCGGTTGGTAATTTTTCAGTCGTCGTAACTACTTCAGTTGTTACTTCTTTGCTGATGATGGTGGTTAAGTCATCCTTTGAAACTAGTGGTGATTTCGGTTGTGAGGGAGATGGTCTCTCAGTCTCTTCAGTTATTGGCGCAATGGCCTTCTCCTCTTCAATTATGGGAGAAGGTTCCTTTAGTTCTTCTGTTGGTGATCTAGTAAGAGGAGAAGGTGTTTTTTCCATTTCTTCCATATGCGGGCTCACCACCTCCTTCTTCACTATTTCTGGCGATTTAATCGGACTAGATACAATCTCTTTTTCCACCAGATCAGTTTTCATTTTTTCAGGAGATGCTAATTTCTCTTTTTCTGGTGATTCCTTTAGTCTGAAAGAAACTAAACCTTCTTCTTTTACCTCTTCGGTTGGTAATTTTTCAGTCGTCGTAACTACTTCAGTTGTTACTTCTTTGCTGATGATGGTGGTTAAGTCATCCTTTGAAACTACTGGTGATTTCGGTTGTGAGGGAGATGGTCTCTCAGTCTCTTCAGTTATTGGCGCAATGGCCTTCTCCTCTTCAATAATGGGAGAAGGTTCCTTTAGTTCTTCTGTTGGTGATCTAGTAAGAGGAGAGGGTGTTTTGTCCTTTTCTTCCTTAAGCGGGCTTACCACCTCCTTCTTCACTATTTCTGGCGATTTAATCGGACTAGATACAATCTCTTTTTCCACCAGATCAGTTGTTATTTTTTCAGGAGATGCTAATTTCTCCTTTTCTGGTGATTCCTTTAGTCTGAAAGAAACTAAACCTTCTTCTTTTACCTCTTCGGTTGGTAATTTTTCAGTCGTCGTTACCGTTTTAGTTGTTACTTCTTTGCTGATGATGGTGGTTAAGTCATCCTTTGAAACTACTGGTGATTTCGGTTGTGAGGGAGATGGTCTCTCAGCCTCTTCTGTTATTGGCGCAATGGCCTTCTCCTCTTCAAGTATGGGAGACGGTTCCTTCAGTTCTTCTGTTGGTGATCTAGTAAGAGGAGAAGGTGTTTTGTCCTTTTCTTCCTTAAGCGGGCTCACCACCTCCTTCTTAACTATTTCTGGCGATTTAATCGGACTAGATCCAATCTCTTTTTCCACTAGATCAGTTGTCATTTTTTCAGGAGATGGTAATTTCTCTTTTTCTCGTGATTCTATTAACTTGGAAGGAACTAGTTTCTCTTTGACCTCTTCTGATGGTAGTTTTTCAGTTGTCGTTACCACTTTAGTTGTTACTTCTTTGCTGATGATGGTGGTTAAGTCATCCTTTGAAACTACTGGTGATTTCGGTGGTGAGGGAGATGGTCTCTCAGTCTCTTCAGTTATTGGCGCAATGGCCTTCTCCTCTTCAATAATGGGAGAAGGTTCCTTTAGTTCTTCTGTTGGTGATCTAGTAAGAGGAGAAGGTGTTTTGTCCTTTTCTTCCTTAAGCGGGCTTACCACCTCCTTCTTCACTATTTCTGGCGATTTAATCGGACTAGATACAATTTCTTTTTCCAATAGATCAGTTGTCATTTTTTCAGGAGATGCTAATTTCTCCTTTTCTGGTGATTCCTTTAGTCTGAAAGGAACTAAACCTTCTTCTTTTACCTCTTCGGTTGGTAGTTTTTCAGTCGTCGTTACCACTTTAGTTGTTACTTCTTTGCTGATGATGGTGGTTAAATCATCTTTTGAAACTACTGGTGATTTCGGTGGTGAGGGAGATGGTCTCTCAGTCTCTTCAGTTATTGGCGCAATGGCCTTCTCCTCTTCAATTATGGGAGAAGGTTCCTTTAGTTCTTCTGTTGGTGATCTAGTAAGAGGAGAAGGTGTTTTGTCCTTTTCTTCCTTAAGCGGGCTTACCACCTCCTTCTTCACTATTTCTGGCGATTTAATCGGACTAGATACAATCCCTTTTTCCACCAGATCAGTTGTCATTTTTTCAGGAGATGCTAATTTCTCCTTTTCTGGTGATTCCTTTAGTCTGAAAGGAACTAAACCTTCTTCTTTTACCTCTTCGGTTGGTAATTTTTCAGTCGTCGTTACCGTTTTAGTTGTTACTTCTTTGCTAATGATGGTGGTTAAGTCATCCTTTGAAACTACTGGTGATTTCGGTTGTGAGGGAGATGGTCTCTCAGCCTCTTCTGTTATTGGCGCAATGGCCTTCTCCTCTTCAAGTATGGGAGACGATTTCTTCAGTTCTTCTGTTGGTGATCTAGTAAGAGGAGAAGGTGTTTTGTCCTTTTCTTCCTTAAGCGTGCTCACCACCTCCTTCTTAACTATTTCTGGCGATTTAATCGGACTAGATACAATCTCTTTTTCCACTAGATCAGTTGTCATTTTTTCAGGAGATGGTAATTTCTCTTTTTCTCGTGATTCTATTAACTTGGAAGGAACTAGTTTCTCTTTGACCTCTTCTGATGGTAGTTTTTCAGTTGTCGTTACCACTTTAGTTGTTACTTCTTTGCTGATGATGGTGGTTAAGTCATCCTTTGAAACTACTGGTGATTTCGGTGGTGAGGGAGATGGTCTCTCAGTCTCTTCAGTTATTGGCGCAATGGCCTTCTCCTCTTCAATAATGGGAGAAGGTTCCTTTAGTTCTTCTGTTGGTGATCTAGTAAGAGGAGAAGGTGTTTTGTCCTTTTCTTCCTTAAGCGGGCTTACCACCTCCTTCTTCACTATTTCTGGCGATTTAATCGGACTAGATACAATCTCTTTTTCCAATAGATCAGTTGTCATTTTTTCAGGAGATGCTAATTTCTCCTTTTCTGGTGATTCCTTTAGTCTGAAAGGAACTAAACCTTCTTCTTTTACCTCTTCGGTTGGTAGTTTTTCAGTCGTCGTTACCACTTTAGTTGTTACTTCTTTGCTGATGATGGTGGTTAAGTCATCCTTTGAAACTACTGGTGATTTCGGTTGTGAGGGAGATGGTCTCTCAGCCTCTTCTATTATTGGCGCAATGGCCTTCTCCTCTTCAATAATGGGAGAAGGTTCCTTTAGTTCTTCTGTTGGTGATCTAGTAAGAGGAGAAGGTGTTTTGTCCTTTTCTTCCTTAAGCGTGCTCACCACCTCCTTCTTAACTATTTCTGGCGATTTAATCGGACTAGATACAATCTCTTTTTCCACTAGATCAGTTGTCATTTTTTCAGGAGATGGTAATTTCTCTTTTTCTCGTGATTCTATTAACTTGGAAGGAACTAGTTTCTCTTTGACCTCTTCTGATGGTAGTTTTTCAGTTGTCGTTACCACTTTAGTTGTTACTTCTTTGCTGATGATGGTGGTTAAATCATCTTTTGAAACTACTGGTGATTTCGGTGGTGAGGGAGATGGTCTCTCAGTCTCTTCAGTTATTGGCGCAATGGCCTTCTCCTCTTCAATTATGGGAGAAGGTTCCTTTAGTTCTTCTGTTGGTGATCTAGTAAGAGGAGAAGGTGTTTTGTCCTTTTCTTCCTTAAGCGGGCTTACCACCTCCTTCTTCACTATTTCTGGCGATTTAATCGGACTAGATACAATCCCTTTTTCCACCAGATCAGTTGTCATTTTTTCAGGAGATGCTAATTTCTCCTTTTCTGGTGATTCCTTTAGTCTGAAAGGAACTAAACCTTCTTCTTTTACCTCTTCGGTTGGTAATTTTTCAGTCGTCGTTACCGTTTTAGTTGTTACTTCTTTGCTGATGATGGTGGTTAAGTCATCCTTTGAAACTACTGGTGATTTCGGTTGTGAGGGAGATGGTCTCTCAGCCTCTTCTGTTATTGGCGCAATGGCCTTCTCCTCTTCAAGTATGGGAGACGATTTCTTCAGTTCTTCTGTTGGTGATCTAGTAAGAGGAGAAGGTGTTTTGTCCTTTTCTTCCTTAAGCGGGCTCACCACCTCCTTCTTAACTATTTCTGGCGATTTAATCGGACTAGATACAATCTCTTTTTCCACTAGATCAGTTGTCATTTTTTCAGGAGATGGTAATTTCTCTTTTTCTCGTGATTCTATTAACTTGGAAGGAACTAGTTTCTCTTTGACCTCTTCTGATGGTAGTTTTTCAGTCGTCGTTACCAGTTTAGTTGTTACTTCTTTGCTTATGATGGTGGTTAAGTCATCCTTTGAAATTACTGGTGATTTCGGTGGTGAGGGAGATGGTCTCTCAGCCTCTTCAGTTATTGGCGCAATGGCCTTCTCCTCTTCAATTATGGGAGAAGGTTCCTTTAGTTCTTCTGTCGGTGATCTAGTAAGAGGAGAAGGTGTTTTGTCCTTTTCTTCCTTAAGCGGGCTTACCACCTCCTTCTTCACTATTTCTGGCGATTTAATCGGACTAGATACAATCTCTTTTTCCAATAGATCAGTTGTCATTTTTTCAGGAGATGCTAATTTCTCCTTTTCTGGTGATTCCTTTAGTCTGAAAGGAACTAAACCTTCTTCTTTTACCTCTTCGGTTGGTAGTTTTTCAGTCGTCGTTACCACTTTAGTTGTTACTTCTTTGCTGATGATGGTGGTTAAGTCATCCTTTGAAACTACTGGTGATTTCGGTTGTGAGGGAGATGGTCTCTCAGCCTCTTCTGTTATTGGCGCAATGGCCTTCTCCTCTTCAAGTATGGGAGACGGTTCCTTCAGTTCTTCTGTTGGTGATCTAGTAAGAGGAGAAGGTGTTTTGTCCTTTTCTTCCTTAAGCGGGCTCACCACCTCCTTCTTAACTATTTCTGGTGATTTAATCGGACTAGATACAATCTCTTTTTCCACTAGATCAGTTGTCATTTTTTCAGGAGATGGTAATTTCTCTTTTTCTCGTGATTCTATTAACTTGGAAGGAACTAGTTTCTCTTTGACCTCTTCTGATGGTAGTTTTTCAGTCGTCGTTACCACTTTAGTTGTTACTTCTTTGCTGATGATGGTGGTTAAGTCATCCTTTGAAACTACTGGTGATTTCGGTGGTGAGGGAGATGGTCTCTCAGCCTCTTCAGTTATTGGCGCAATGGCCTTCTCCTCTTCAATTATGGGAGAAGGTTCCTTTAGTTCTTCTTTTGGTGATCTAGTAAGAGGAGAAGGTGTTTTGTCCTTTTCTTCCTTAAGCGGGCTTACCACCTCCTTCTTCACTATTTCTGGCGATTTAATCGGACTAGATACAATCTCTTTTTTCACTAGATCAGTTGTCATTTTTTCAGGAGATGTTAATTTCTCCTTTTCTGGTGATTCCTTTAGTCTGAAAGGAACTAAACCTTCTTCTTTTACCTCTTCGGTTGGTAATTTTTCAGTCGTCGTTACCGTTTTAGTTGTTACTTCTTTGCTGATGATGGTGGTTAAGTCATACTTTGAAACTACTGGTGATTTCGGTTGTGAGGGAGATAGTCTCTCAGTCTCTTCAGTTATTGGCGCAATGGCCTTCTCCTCTTCAATAATGGGAGAAGGTTCCTTTAGTTCTTCTGTTGGTGATCTAGTAAGAGGAGAGGGTGTTTTGTCCTTTTCTTCCTTAAGCGGGCTTACCACCTCCTTCTTCACTATTTCTGGCGATTTAATCGGACTAGATACAATCTCTTTTTCCACAAGATCAGTTGTTATTTTTTCAGGAGATGCTAATTTCTCCTTTTCTGGTGATTCCTTTAGTCTGAAAGAAACTAAACCTTCTTCTTTTACCTCTTCGGTTGGTAATTTTTCAGTCGTCGTTACCACTTTAGTTGTTACTTCTTTGCTGATGATGGTGGTTAAGTCATCCTTTGAAACTACTGGTGATTTCGGTGGTGAGGGAGATGGTCTCTCAGTCTCTTCAGTTATTGGCGCAATGGCCTTCTCCTCTTCAATAATGGGAGAAGGTTCCTTTAGTTCTTCTGTTGGTGATCTAGTAAGAGCAGAAGGTGTTTTGTCCTTTTCTTCCTTATGCGGGCTTACCACCTCCTTCTTCACTATTTCTGGCGATTTAATCGGACTAGATACAATCTCTTTTTCCACAAGATCAGTTGTTATTTTTTCAGGAGATGCTAATTTCTCCTTTTCTGGTGATTCCTTTAGTCTGAAAGAAACTAAACCTTCTTCTTTTACCTCTTCGGTTGGTAATTTTTCAGTCGTCGTTACCACTTTAGTTGTTACTTCTTTGCTGATGATGGTGGTTAAGTCATCCTTTGAAACTACTGGTGATTTCGGTGGTGAGGGAGATGGTCTCTCAGTCTCTTCAGTTATTGGCGCAATGGCCTTCTCCTCTTCAATAATGGGAGAAGGTTCCTTTAGTTCTTCTGTTGGTGATCTAGTAAGAGCAGAAGGTGTTTTGTCCTTTTCTTCCTTATGCGGGCTTACCACCTCCTTCTTCACTATTTCTGGCGATTTAATCGGACTAGATACAATCTCTTTTTTCACTAGATCAGTTGTCATTTTTTCAGGAGATGTTAATTTCTCCTTTTCTGGTGATTCCTTTAGTCTGAAAGGAACTAAACCTTCTTCTTTTACCTCTTCGGTTGGTAATTTTTCAGTCGTCGTTACCGTTTTAGTTGTTACTTCTTTGCTGATGATGGTGGTTAAGTCATCCTTTGAAACTACTGGTGATTTCGGTTGTGAGGGAGATGGTCTCTCAGTCTCTTCAGTTATTGGCGCAATGGCCTTCTCCTCTTCAATAATGGGAGAAGGCTCCTTTAGTTCTTCTGTTGGTGATCTAGTAAGAGGAGAAGGTGTTTTGTCCTTTTCTTCCTTAAGCGGGCTTACCACCTCCTTCTTCACTATTTCTGGCGATTTAATCGGACTAGATACAATCTCTTTTTCCAATAGATCAGTTGTCATTTTTTCAGGAGATGCTAATTTCTCCTTTTCTGGTGATTCCTTTAGTCTGAAAGGAACTAAACCTTCTTCTTTTACCTCTTCGGTTGGTAGTTTTTCAGTCGTCGTTACCACTTTAGTTGTTACTTCTTTGCTGATGATGGTGGTTAAGTCATCCTTTGAAACTACTGGTGATTTCGGTGGTGAGGGAGATGGTCTCTCAGCCTCTTCTGTTATTGGCGCAATGGCCTTCTCCTCTTCAAGTATGGGAGACGGTTCCTTCAGTTCTTCTGTTGGTGATCTAGTAAGAGGAGAAGGTGTTTTGTCCTTTTCTTCCTTAAGCGGGCTCACCACCTCCTTCTTCACTATTTCTGGCGATTTAATCGGACAAGATACAATCTCTTTTTCCACCAGATCAGTTGTTATTTTTTCAGGAGATGCTAATTTCTCCTTTTCTGGTGATTCCTTTAGTCTGAAAGGAACTAAACCTTCTTCTTTTACCTCTTCGGTTGGTAATTTTTCAGTCGTCGTAACCACTTTAGTTGTTACTTCTTTGCTGATGATGGTGGTTAAGTCAACCTTTGAAACTACTGGTGATTTCGGTGGTGAGGGAGATGGTCTCTCAGTCTCTTCAGTTATTGGCGCAATGGCCTTCTCCTCTTCAAGTATGGGAGACGGTTCCTTCAGTTCTTCTGTCGGTGATCTAGTAAGAGGAGAGGGTGTTTTGTCCTTTTCTTCCTTAAGCGGGCTTACCACCTCCTTCTTCACTATTTCTGGCGATTTAATCGGACTAGATACAATCTCTTTTTCCACCAGATCAGTTGTCATTTTTTCAGGAGATGCTAATTTCTCTTTTTCTGGTGATTCTATTAACTTGGAAGGAACTAGTTTCTCTTTGACCTCTTCTGATGGTAGTTTTTCAGTCGTCGTTACCACTTTATTTGTTACTTCTTTGCTGATGATGGTGGTTAAGTCAACCTTTGAAACTACTGGTGATTTCGGTGGTGAGGGAGATGGTCTCTCAGCCTCTTCAGTTATTGGCGCCATGGCCTTCTCCTCTTCAAGTATGGGAGACGGTACCTTCAGTTCTTCTGTTGGTAATATAGTAAGAGGAGAAGGTGTTTTTTCCATTTCTTCCTTATGCGGGCTCACCACCTCCTTCTTCACTATTTCTGGCGATTTAATCGGACTAGATACAATCTCTTTTTCCACTAGATCAGTTGTCATTTTTTCAGGAGATGCTAATTTCTCCTTTTCTGGTGATTCCTTTAGTCTGAAAGGAACTAAACCTTCTTCTTTTACCTCTTCGGTTGGTAATTTTTCAGTCGTCGTTACCGTTTTAGTTGTTACTTCTTTGCTGATGATGGTGGTTAAGTCATCCTTTGAAACTACTGGTGATTTCGGTTGTGAGGGAGATGGTCTCTCAGTCTCTTCAGTTATTGGCGCAATGGCCTCCTCCTCTTCAATAATGGGAGAAGGTTCCTTTAGTTCTTCTGTTGGTGACCTAGTAAGAGGAGAAGGTGTTTTGTCCTTTTCTTCCTTATGCAGGCTCACCACCTCCTTCTTCACTATTTCTGGCGATTTAATCGGACTAGATACAATCTCTTTTTCCACTAGATCAGTTGTCATTTTTTCAGGAGATGCTAATTTCTCCTTTTCTGGTGATTCCTTTAGTCTGAAAGGAACTAAACCTTCTTCTTTTACCTCTTCGGTTGGTAATTTTTCAGTCGTCGTAACCACTTTAGATGTTACTTCTTTGCTGATGATGGTGGTTAAGTCAACCTTTGAAACTACTGGTGATTTCGGTGGTGAGGGAGATGGTCTCTCAGCCTCTTCAGTTATTGGCGCAATGGCCTTCTCCTCTTCAATTATGGGAAAAGGTTCCTTTAGTTCTTCTGTTGGTGATCTAGTAAGAGGAGAAGGTGTTTTGTCCTTTTCTTCCTTAAGCGGGCTTACCACCTCCTTCTTCACTATTTCTGGCAATTTAATCGGACTAGATACAATCTCTTTTTCCACTAGATCAGTTGTCATTTTTTCAGGAGATGCTAATTTCTCTTTTTCTGGTGATTCTATTAACTTGGAAGGAACTAGTTTCTCTTTGACCTCTTCTGATGGTAGTTTTTCAGTCGTCGTTACCAGTTTAGTTGTTACTTCTTTGCTTATGATGGTGGTTAAGTCATCCTTTGAAATTACTGGTGATTTCGGTGGTGAGGGAGATGGTCTCTCAGCCTCTTCAGTTATTGGCGAAATGGCCTTCTCCTCTTCAATTATGGGAGAAGGTTCCTTTAGTTCTTCTGTTGGTGATCTAGTAAGAGGAGAAGGTGTTTTGTCCTTTTCTTCCTTAAGCGGGCTTACCACCTCCTTCTTCACTATTTCTGGCGATTTAATCGGACTAGATACAATCTCTTTTTCCACTAGATCAGTTGTCATTTTTTCAGGAGATGCTAATTTATCTTTTTCTGGTGATTCTATTAACTTGGAAGGAAGTAGTTTCTCTATGACCTCTTCTGATGGTAGTTTTTCAGTCGTCGTTACCTCTTTAGTTGTTACTTCTTTGCTGATGATGGTGGTTAAGTCAACCTTTGAAACTACTGGTGATTTCGGTGGTGAGGGAGATGGTCTCACAGCCTCTTCAGTTATTGGCGCAATGGCCTTCTCCTCTTCAATTATGGGAGAAGGTTCCTTTAGTTCTTCTGTCGGTGATCTAGTAAGAGGAGAAGGTGTTTTGTCCTTTTCTTCCTTAAGCTGGCTTACCACCTCCTTCTTCACTATTACTGGCGATTTAATCGGACTAGATACAATCTCTTTTTCCACCAGATCGGTTGTCATTTTTTCAGGAGATGCTAATTTCTCCTTTTCTGGTGATTCCTTTAGTCTGAAAGGAACTAAACCTTCTTCTTTTACCTCTTCGGTTGGTAATTTTTCAGTCGTCATAACCACTTTAGTTGTTACTTCTTTGCTGATGATGGTGGTTAAGTCAACCTTTGAAACTACTGGTGATTTCGGTGGTGAGGGAGATGGTCTCTCAGTCTCTTCAGTTATTGGCGCAATGGCCTTCTCATCTTCAAGTATGGGAGACGGTTCCTTCAGTTCTTCTGTTGGTGATCTAGTAAGAGGAGAAGGTGTTTTGTCCTTTTCTTCCTTATGCAGGCTCACCACCTCCTTCTTCACTATTTCTGGCGATTTAATCGGACTAGATACAATCTCTTTTTCCACCAGATCAGTTGTCATTTTTTCAGGAGATGCTAATTTCTCTTTTTCTGGTGATTCTATTAACTTGGAAGGAACTAGTTTCTCTTTGACCTCTTCTGATGGTAGTTTTTCAGTCGTCGTTACCACTTTAGTTGTTACTTCTTTGCTGATGATGGTGGTTAAGTCATCCTTTGAAACTACTAGTGATTTCGGTGGTGAGGGAGATGGTCTCTCAGCCTCTTCAGTTATTGGCGCAATGGCCTTCTCCTCTTCAATTATGGGAGAAGGTTCCTTTAGTTCATCTTTTGGTAATCTAGTAAGAGGAGAAGGTGTTTTGTCCTTTTCTTCCTTAAGCGGGCTTACCACCTCCTTCTTCACTATTTCTGGCGATTTAATCGGACTAGATACAATCTCTTTTTCCACTAGATCAGTTGTCATTTTTTCAGGAGATGCTAATTTCTCTTTTTCTGGTGATTCTATTAACTTGGAAGGAAGTAGTTTCTCTATGACCTCTTCTGATGGTAGTTTTTCAGTCGTCGTTACCTCTTTAGTTGTTACTTCTTTGCTGATGATGGTGGTTAAGTCAACCTTTGAAACTACTGGTGATTTCGGTGGTGAGGGAGATGGTCTCTCAGCCTCTTCAGTTATTGGCGCAATGGCCTTCTCCTCTTCAATTATGGGAGAAGGTTCCTTTAGTTCTTCTGTCGGTGATCTAGTAAGAGGAGAAGGTGTTTTGTCCTTTTCTTCCTTAAGCTGGCTTACCACCTCCTTCTTCACTATTACTGGCGATTTAATCCGACTAGATACAATCTCTTTTTCCACCAGATCGGTTGTCATTTTTTCAGGAGATGCTAATTTCTCCTTTTCTGGTGATTCCTTTAGTCTGAAAGGAACTAAACCTTGTTCTTTTACCTCTTCGGTTGGTAATTTTTCAGTCGTCATAACCACTTTAGTTGTTACTTTTTTGCTGATGATGGTGGTTAAGTCAACCTTTGAAACTACTGGTGATTTCGGTGGTGAGGGAGATGGTCTCTCAGCCTCTTCAGTTATTGGCGCAATGGCCTTCTCATCTTCAAGTATGGGAGACGATTCCTTCAGTTCTTCTGTTGGTGATCTAGTAAGAGGAGAAGGTGTTTTGTCCTTTTCTTCCTTATGCAGGCTCACCACCTCCTTCTTCACTATTTCTGGCGATTTAATCGGACTAGATACAATCTCTTTTTCCACTAGATCAGTTGTCATTTTTTCAGGAGATGCTAATTTCTCTTTTTCTGGTGATTTTATTAACTTGGAAGGAACTAGTTTCTCTTTGACCTCTTCTGATGGTAGTTTTTCAGTCGTCGTTACCACTTTAGTTGTTACTTCTTTGCTGATGATGGTGGTTAAGTCATCCTTTGAAACTACTAGTGATTTCGGTGGTGAGGAAGATGGTCTCTCAGCCTCTTCAGTTATTGGCGCAATGGCCTTCTCCTCTTCAATTATGGGAAAAGGTTCCTTTAGTTCTTCTGTTGGTGATCTAGTAAGAGGAGAAGGTGTTTTGTCCTTTTCTTCCTTAAGCGGGCTTACCACCTCCTTCTTCACTATTTCTGGCGATTTAATCGGACTAGATACAATCTCTTTTTCCACTAGATCAGTTGTCATTTTTTCAGGAGATGCTAATTTCTCTTTTTCTGGTGATTCTATTAACTTGGAAGGAAGTAGTTTCTCTATGACCTCTTCTGATGGTAGTTTTTCAGTCGTCGTTACCACTTTAGTTATTACTTCTTTGCTGATGATGGTGGTTAAGTCAACCTTTGAAACTACTGGTGATTTCGGTGGTGAGGGAGATGGTCTCTCAGCCTCTTCAGTTATTGGCGCAATGGCCTTCTCCTCTTCAATTATGGGAGAAGGTTCCTTTAGTTCTTCTGTCGGTGATCTAGTAAGAGGAGAAGGTGTTTTGTCCTTTTCTTCCTTAAGCTGGCTTACCACCTCCTTCTTCACTATTTCTGGCGATTTAATCGGACTAGATACAATCTCTTTTTCCACCAGATCGGTTGTAATTTTTTCAGGAGATGCTAATTTCTCCTTTTCTGGTGATTCCTTTAGTCTGAAAGGAACTAAACCTTCTTCTTTTACCTCTTCGGTTGGTAATTTTTCAGTCGTCGTAACCACTTTAGATGTTACTTCCTTGCTGATGATGGTGGTTAAGGCAACCTTTGAAACTACTGGTGATTTCGGTGGTGAGGGAGATGGTCTCTCAGCCTCTTCAGTTATTGGCGCAATGGCCTTCTCATTTTCAAGTATGGGAGACGGTTCCTTCAGTTCTTCTGTTGGTGATCTAGTAAGAGGAGAAGGTGTTTTGTCCTTTTCTTCCTTATGCAGGCTCACCACATCCTTCTTCACTATTTCTGGCGATTTAATCGGACTAGATACAATCTCTTTTTCCACCAGATCAGTTGTCATTTTTTCAGGAGATGCTAATTTCTCTTTTTCTGGTGATTCTATTAACTTGGAAGGAACTAGTTTCTCTTTGACCTCTTCTGATGGTAGTTTTTCAGTCGTCGTTACCACTTTAGTTGTTACTTCTTTGCTGATGATGGTGGTTAAGTCATCCTTTGAAACTACTAGTGATTTCGGTGGTGAGGGAGATGGTCTCTCAGCCTCTTCAGTTATTGGCGCAATGGCCTTCTCCTCTTCAATTATGGGAGAAGGTTCCTTTAGTTCTTCTTTTGGTGATCTAGTAAGAGGAGAAGGTGTTTTGTCCTTTTCTTCCTTAAGCGGGCTTACCACCTCTTTCTTCACTATTTCTGGCGATTTAATCGGACTAGGTACAATCTCTTTTTCCACCAGATCAGTTGTCATTTTTTCAGGAGATGCTAATTTCTCTTTTTCTGGTGATTCTATTAACTTGGAAGGAACTAGTTTCTCTTTGACCTCTTCTGATGGTTGTTTTTCAGTCGTCGTTACCACTTTAGTTGTTACTTCTTTGCTGATGATGGTGGTTAAGTCAACCTTTGAAACTACTGGTGATTTCGGTGGTGAGGGAGATGGTCTCTCAGCCTCTTCAGTTATTGGCGCAATGGCCTTCTCCTCTTCAATAATGGGAAAAGGTTCCTTTAGTTCTTCTGTTGGTGATCTAGTAAGAGGAGAAGGTGTTTTGTCCTTTTCTTCCTTAAGCGGGCTTACCACCTCCTTCTTCACTATTTCTGGCGATTTAATCGGACTAGATACAATCTCTTTTTCCACCAGATCAGTTGTCATTTTTTCAGGAGATGTTAATTCCTCTTTTTCTGGTGATTCTATTAACTTGGAAGGAACTAGTTTCTCTTTGACCTCTTCTGATGGTAGTTTTTCAGTCGTCGTTACCACTTTAGTTGTTACTTCTTTGCTGATGATGGTGGTTAAGTCAACCTTTGAAACTACTGGTGATTTCGGTGGTGAGGGAGATGGTCTCTCAGCCTCTTCAGTTATTGGCGCAATGGCCTTCTCCTCTTCAATTATGGGAGAAGGTTCCTTTAGTTCTTCTGTTGGTGATCTAGTAAGAGGAGAAGGTGTTTTGTCCTTTTCTTCCTTAAGCGGGCTTACCACCTCCTTCTTCACTATTTCTGGCGATTTAATCGGACTAGATACAATCTCTTTTTCCACTAGATCAGTTGTCATTTTTTCAGGAGCTGCTAATTTCTCTTTTTCTGGTGATTCTTTTAGCTTGGAAGGAAGTAGTTTCTCTTTGACCTCTTCCGATGGTAGTTTTTCAGTCGTCGTTACCACTTTAGTTGTTACTTCTTTGCTGATGATGGTGGTTAAGTCAACCTTTGAAACTACTGGTGATTTCGGTGGTGAGGGAGATGGTCTCTCAGCCTCTTCAGTTATTGGCGCAATGGCCTTCTCCTCTTCAATTATGGGAGAAGGTTCCTTTAGTTCTTCTGTCGGTGATCTAGTAACAGGAGAAGGTGTTTTGTCCTTTTCTTTCTTAAGCTGGCTTACCACCTCCTTCTTCACTATTTCTGGCGATTTAATCGGACTAGATACAATCTCTTTTTCCACCAGATCGGTTGTCATTTTTTCAGGAGATGCTAATTTCTCCTTTTCTGGTGATTCCTTTAGTCTGAAAGGAACTAAACCTTCTTCTTTTACCTCTTCGGTTGGTAATTTTTCAGTCGTCGTAACCACTTTAGATGTTACTTCTTTGCTGATGATGGTGGTTAAGGCAACCTTTGAAACTACTGGTGATTTCGGTGGTGAGGGAGATGGTCTCTCAGCCTCTTCAGTTATTGGCGCAATGGCCTTCTCCTCTTCAAGAATGGGAGACGGTTCCTTCAGTTCTTCTGTTGGTGATCTAGTAAGAGGAGAAGGTGTTTTGTCCTTTTCTTCCTTAAGCGGGCTTACCACCTCTTTCTTCACTATTTCTGGCGATTTAATCGGACTAGATACAATCTCTTTTTCCACCAGATCAGTTGTCATTTTTTCAGGAGATGCTAATTTCTCTTTTTCTGGTGATTCTATTAACTTGGAAGGAACTAGTTTCTCTTTGACCTCTTCTGATGGTTGTTTTTCAGTCGTCGTTACCACTTTAGTTGTTACTTCTTTGCTGATGATGGTGGTTAAGTCAACCTTTGAAACTACTGGTGATTTCGGTGGTGAGGGAGATGGTCTCTCAGCCTCTTCAGTTATTGGCGCAATGGCCTTCTCCTCTTCAATTATGGGAGAAGGTTCCTTTAGTTCTTCTGTCGGTGATCTAGTAAGAGGAGAAGGTGTTTTGTCCTTTTCTTCCTTAAGCTGGCTTACCACCTCCTTCTTCACTATTTCTGGCGATTTAATCGGACTAGATACAATCTCTTTTTCCACCAGATCGGTTGTAATTTTTTCAGGAGATGCTAATTTCTCCTTTTCTGGTGATTCCTTTAGTCTGAAAGGAACTAAACCTTCTTCTTTTACCTCTTCGGTTGGTAATTTTTCAGTCGTCGTAACCACTTTAGATGTTACTTCCTTGCTGATGATGGTGGTTAAGGCAACCTTTGAAACTACTGGTGATTTCGGTGGTGAGGGAGATGGTCTCTCAGCCTCTTCAGTTATTGGCGCAATGGCCTTCTCATTTTCAAGTATGGGAGACGGTTCCTTCAGTTCTTCTGTTGGTGATCTAGTAAGAGGAGAAGGTGTTTTGTCCTTTTCTTCCTTATGCAGGCTCACCACATCCTTCTTCACTATTTCTGGCGATTTAATCGGACTAGATACAATCTCTTTTTCCACCAGATCAGTTGTCATTTTTTCAGGAGATGCTAATTTCTCTTTTTCTGGTGATTCTATTAACTTGGAAGGAACTAGTTTCTCTTTGACCTCTTCTGATGGTAGTTTTTCAGTCGTCGTTACCACTTTAGTTGTTACTTCTTTGCTGATGATGGTGGTTAAGTCATCCTTTGAAACTACTAGTGATTTCGGTGGTGAGGGAGATGGTCTCTCAGCCTCTTCAGTTATTGGCGCAATGGCCTTCTCCTCTTCAATTATGGGAGAAGGTTCCTTTAGTTCTTCTTTTGGTGATCTAGTAAGAGGAGAAGGTGTTTTGTCCTTTTCTTCCTTAAGCGGGCTTACCACCTCTTTCTTCACTATTTCTGGCGATTTAATCGGACTAGGTACAATCTCTTTTTCCACCAGATCAGTTGTCATTTTTTCAGGAGATGCTAATTTCTCTTTTTCTGGTGATTCTATTAACTTGGAAGGAACTAGTTTCTCTTTGACCTCTTCTGATGGTTGTTTTTCAGTCGTCGTTACCACTTTAGTTGTTACTTCTTTGCTGATGATGGTGGTTAAGTCAACCTTTGAAACTACTGGTGATTTCGGTGGTGAGGGAGATGGTCTCTCAGCCTCTTCAGTTATTGGCGCAATGGCCTTCTCCTCTTCAATTATGGGAAAAGGTTCCTTTAGTTCTTCTGTTGGTGATCTAGTAAGAGGAGAAGGTGTTTTGTCCTTTTCTTCCTTAAGCGGGCTTACCACCTCCTTCTTCACTATTTCTGGCGATTTAATCGGACTAGATACAATCTCTTTTTCCACCAGATCAGTTGTCATTTTTTCAGGAGATGTTAATTCCTCTTTTTCTGGTGATTCTATTAACTTGGAAGGAACTAGTTTCTCTTTGACCTCTTCTGATGGTAGTTTTTCAGTCGTCGTTACCACTTTAGTTGTTACTTCTTTGCTGATGATGGTGGTTAAGTCAACCTTTGAAACTACTGGTGATTTCGGTGGTGAGGGAGATGGTCTCTCAGCCTCTTCAGTTATTGGCGCAATGGCCTTCTCCTCTTCAATTATGGGAGAAGGTTCCTTTAGTTCTTCTGTCGGTGATCTAGTAACAGGAGAAGGTGTTTTGTCCTTTTCTTTCTTAAGCTGGCTTACCACCTCCTTCTTCACTATTTCTGGCGATTTAATCGGACTAGATACAATGTCTTTTTCCACCAGATCGGTTGTCATTTTTTCAGGAGATGCTAATTTCTCCTTTTCTGGTGATTCCTTTAGTCTGAAAGGAACTAAACCTTCTTCTTTTACCTCTTCGGTTGGTAATTTTTCAGTCGTCGTAACCACTTTAGATGTTACTTCTTTGCTGATGATGGTGGTTAAGGCAACCTTTGAAACTACTGGTGATTTCGGTGGTGAGGGAGATGGTCTCTCAGCCTCTTCAGTTATTGGCGCAATGGCCTTCTCCTCTTCAAGAATGGGAGACGGTTCCTTCAGTTCTTCTGTTGGTGATCTAGTAAGAGGAGAAGGTGTTTTGTCCTTTTCTTCCTTAAGCGGGCTTACCACCTCTTTCTTCACTATTTCTGGCGATTTAATCGGACTAGATACAATCTCTTTTTCCACCAGATCAGTTGTCATTTTTTCAGGAGATGCTAATTTCTCTTTTTCTGGTGATTCTATTAACTTGGAAGGAACTAGTTTCTCTTTGACCTCTTCTGATGGTTGTTTTTCAGTCGTCGTTACCACTTTAGTTGTTACTTCTTTGCTGATGATGGTGGTTAAGTCAACCTTTGAAACTACTGGTGATTTCGGTGGTGAGGGAGATGGTCTCTCAGCCTCTTCAGTTATTGGCGCAATGGCCTTCTCCTCTTCAATTATGGGAGAAGGTTCCTTTAGTTCTTCTGTCGGTGATCTAGTAAGAGGAGAAGGTGTTTTGTCCTTTTCTTCCTTAAGCTGGCTTACCACCTCCTTCTTCACTATTTCTGGCGATTTAATCGGACTAGATACAATCTCTTTTTCCACCAGATCGGTTGTCATTTTTTCAGGAGATGCTAATTTCTCCTTTTCTGGTGATTCCTTTAGTCTGAAAGGAACTAAACCTTCTTCTTTTACCTCTTCGGTTGGTAATTTTTCAGTCGTCGTAACCACTTTAGATGTTACTTCTTTGCTGATGATGGTGGTTAAGGCAACCTTTGAAACTACTGGTGATTTCGGTGGTGAGGGAGATGGTCTCTCAGCCTCTTCAGTTATTGGCGCAATGGCCTTCTCCTCTTCAAGAATGGGAGACGGTTCCTTCAGTTCTTCTGTTGGTGATCTAGTAAGAGGAGAAGGTGTTTTGTCCTTTTCTTCCTTAAGCGGGCTTACCACCTCTTTCTTCACTATTTCTGGCGATTTAATCGGACTAGATACAATCTCTTTTTCCACCAGATCAGTTGTCATTTTTTCAGGAGATGCTAATTTCTCTTTTTCTGGTGATTCTATTAACTTGGAAGAAACTAGTTTCTCTTTGACCTCTTCTGATGGTAGTTTTTCAGTCGTCGTTACCACTTTAGTTGTTACTTCTTTGCTGATGATGGTGGTTAAGTCATCCTTTGAAACTACTAGTGATTTCGGTGGTGAGGGAGATGGTCTCTCAGCCTCTTCAGTTATTGGCGCAATGGCCTTCTCCTCTTCAATTATGGGAGAAGGTTCCTTTAGTTCTTCTTTTGGTGATCTAGTAAGAGGAGAAGGTGTTTTGTCCTTTTCTTCCTTAAGCGGGCTTACCACCTCCTTCTTCACTATTTCTGGCGATTTAATCGGACTAGATACAATCTCTTTTTCCACCAGATCAGTTGTCATTTTTTCAGGAGATGCTAATTTCTCTTTTTCTGGTGATTCTATTAACTTGGAAGGAACTAGTTTCTCTTTGACCTCTTCTGATGGTTGTTTTTCAGTCGTCGTTACCACTTTAGTTGTTACTTCTTTGCTGATGATGGTGGTTAAGTCAACCTTTGAAACTACTGGTGATTTCGGTGGTGAGGGAGATGGTCTCTCAGCCTCTTCAGTTATTGGCGCAATGGCCTTCTCCTCTTCAATTATGGGAGAAGGTTCCTTTAGTTCTTCTGTCGGTGATCTAGTAAGAGGAGAAGGTGTTTTGTCCTTTTCTTCCTTAAGCTGGCTTACCACCTCCTTCTTCACTATTTCTGGCGATTTAATCGGACTAGATACAATCTCTTTTTCCACCAGATCGGTTGTCATTTTTTCAGGAGATGCTAATTTCTCCTTTTCTGGTGATTCCTTTAGTCTGAAAGGAACTAAACCTTCTTCTTTTACCTCTTCGGTTGGTAATTTTTCAGTCGTCGTAACCACTTTAGATGTTACTTCCTTGCTGATGATGGTGGTTAAGTCATCCTTTGAAACTACTAGTGATTTCGGTGGTGAGGGAGATGGTCTCTCAGCCTCTTCAGTTATTGGCGCAATGGCCTTCTCCTCTTCAATTATGGGAGAAGGTTCCTTTAGTTCTTCTTTTGGTGATCTAGTAAGAGGAGAAGGTGTTTTGTCCTTCTCTTCCTTAAGCGGGCTTACCACCTCTTTCTTCACTATTTCTGGCGATTTAATCGGACTAGATACAATCTCTTTTTCCACCAGATCAGTTGTCATTTTTTCAGGAGATGCTAATTTCTCTTTTTCTGGTGATTCTATTAACTTGGAAGGAACTAGTTTCTCTTTGACCTCTTCTGATGGTAGTTTTTCAGTCGCCGTTACCACTTTAGTTGTTACTTCTTTGCTGATGATGGTGGTTAAGTCATCCTTTGAAACTACTAGTGATTTCGGTGGTGAGGGAGATGGTCTCTCAGCCTCTTCAGTTATTGGCGCAATGGCCTTCTCCTCTTCAATTATGGGAGAAGGTTCCTTTAGTTCTTCTTTTGGTGATCTAGTAAGAGGAGAAGGTGTTTTGTCCTTTTCTTCCTTAAGCGGGCTTACCACCTCTTTCTTCACTATTTCTGGCGATTTAATCGGACTAGATACAATCTCTTTTTCCACCAGATCAGTTGTCATTTTTTCAGGAGATGCTAATTTCTCTTTTTCTGGTGATTCTATTAACTTGGAAGAAACTAGTTTCTCTTTGACCTCTTCTGATGGTTGTTTTTCAGTCGTCGTAACCACTTTAGATGTTACTTCCTTGCTGATGATGGTGGTTAACGCAACCTTTGAAACTACTGGTGATTTCGGTGGTGAGGGAGATGGTCTCTCAGCCTCTTCAGTTATTGGCGCAATGGCCTTCTCATCTTCAAGTATGGGAGACGGTTCCTTCAGTTCTTCTGTTGGTGATCTAGTCAGAGGAGAAGGTGTTTTGTCCTTTTCTTCCTTATGCAGGCTCACCACCTCCTTCTTCACTATTTCTGGCGATTTAATCGGACTAGATACAATCTCTTTTTCCACCAGATCAGTTGTCATTTTTTCAGGAGATGCTAATTTCTCTTTTTCTGGTGATTCTATTAACTTGGAAGGAACTAGTTTCTCTTTGACCTCTTCTAATGGTAGTTTTTCAGTCGTCGTTACCACTTTAGTTGTTACTTCTTTGCTGATGATGGTGGTTAAGTCAACCTTTGAAACTACTGGTGATTTCGGTGGTGAGGGAGATGGTCTCTCAGCCTCTTCAGTTATTGGCGCAATGGCCTTCTCCTCTTCTATTATGGGAGAAGGTTCCTTTAGTTCTTCTGTTGGTGATCTAGTAAGAGGAGAAGGTGTTTTGTCCTTCTCTTCCTTAAGCGGGCTTACCACCACCTTCTTCACTATTTCTGGCGATTTAATCGGACTAGATACAATCTCTTTTTCCACTAGATCAGTTGTCATTTTTTCAGGAGCTGCTAATTTCTCTTTTTCTGGTGATTCTATTAGCTTGGAAGGAAGTAGTTTCTCTTTGACCTCTTCCGATGGTAGTTTTTCAGTCGTCGTTACCACTTTAGTTGTTACTTCTTTGCTGATGATGGTGGTTAAGTCAACCTTTGAAACTACTGGTGATTTCGGTGGTGAGGGAGATGGTCTCTCAGCCTCTTCAGTTATTGGCGCAATGGCCTTCTCCTCTTCTATTATGGGAGAAGGTTCCTTTAGTTCTTCTGTTGGTGATCTAGTAAGAGGAGAAGGTGTTTTGTCCTTCTCTTCCTTAAGCGGGCTTACCACCACCTTCTTCACTATTTCTGGCGATTTAATCGGACTAGATACAATCTCTTTTTCCACTAGATCAGTTGTCATTTTTTCAGGAGCTGCTAATTTCTCTTTTTCTGGTGATTCTATTAGCTTGGAAGGAAGTAGTTTCTCTTTGACCTCTTCCGATGGTAGTTTTTCAGTCGTCGTTACCACTTTAGTTGTTACTTCTTTGCTGATGATGGTGGTTAAGTCAACCTTTGAAACTACTGGTGATTTCGGTGGTGAGGGAGATGGTCTCTCAGCCTCTTCAGTTATTGGCGCAATGGCCTTCTCCTCTTCAATTATGGGAAAAGGTTCCTTTAGTTCTTCTGTTGGTGATCTAGTAAGAGGAGAAGGTGTTTTGTCCTTTTCTTCCTTAAGCGGGCTTACCACCTCCTTCTTCACTATTTCTGGCGATTTAATCGGACTAGATACAATCTCTTTTTCCACCAGATCGGTTGTCATTTTTTCAGGAGATGCTAATTTCTCCTTTTCTGGTGATTCCTTTAGTCTGAAAGGAACTAAACCTTCTTCTTTTACCTCTTCGGTTGGTAATTTTTCAGTCGTCGTAACCACTTTAGATGTTACTTCCTTGCTGATGATGGTGGTTAAGGCAACCTTTGAAACTACTGGTGATTTCGGTGGTGAGGGAGATGGTCTCTCAGCCTCTTCAGTTATTGGCGCAATGGCCTTCTCATCTTCAAGTATGGGAGACGGTTCCTTCAGTTCTTCTGTTGGTGATCTAGTAAGAGGAGAAGGTGTTTTGTCCTTTTCTTCCTTATGCAAGCTCACCACCTCCTTCTTCACTATTTCTGGCGATTTAATCGGACTAGATACAATCTCTTTTTCCACCAGATCAGTTGTCATTTTTTCAGGAGATGCTAATTTCTCTTTTTCTGGTGATTCTATTAACTTGGAAGGAACTAGTTTCTCTTTGACCTCTTCTGATGGTAGTTTTTCAGTCGTCGTTACCACTTTAGTTGTTACTTCTTTGCTGATGATGGTGGTTAAGTCAACCTTTGAAACTACTGGTGATTTCGGTGGTGAGGGAGATGGTCTCTCAGCCTCTTCAGTTATTGGCACAATGGCCTTCTCCTCTTCTATTATGGGAGAAGGTTCCTTTAGTTCTTCTGTTGGTGATCTAGTAAGAGGAGAAGGTGTTTTGTCCTTCTCTTCCTTAAGCGGGCTTACCACCACCTTCTTCACTATTTCTGGCGATTTAATCGGACTAGATACAATCTCTTTTTCCACTAGATCAGTTGTCATTTTTTCAGGAGCTGCTAATTTCTCTTTTTCTGGTGATTCTATTAGCTTGGAAGGAAGTAGTTTCTCTTTGACCTCTTCCGATGGTAGTTTTTCAGTCGTCGTTACCACTTTAGTTGTTACTTCTTTGCTGATGATGGTGGTTAAGTCAACCTTTGAAACTACTGGTGATTTCGGTGGTGAGGGAGATGGTCTCTCAGCCTCTTCAGTTATTGGCGCAATGGCCTTCTCCTCTTCAATTATGGGAGAAGGTTCCTTTAGTTCTTCTGTCGGTGATCTAGTAAGAGGAGAAGGTGTTTTGTCCTTTTCTTCCTTAAGCTGGCTTACCACCTCATTTTTCACTATTTCTGGCGATTTAATCGGACTAGATACAATCTCTTTTTCCACCAGATCGGTTGTCATTTTTTCAGGAGATGCTAATTTCTCCTTTTCTGGTGATTCCTTTAGTCTGAAAGGAACTAAACCTTCTTCTTTTACCTCTTCGGTTGGTAATTTTTCAGTCGTCGTAACCACTTTAGATGTTACTTCCTTGCTGATAATGGTGGTTAAGGCAACCTTTGAAACTACTGGTGATTTCGGTGGTGAGGGAGATGGTCTCTCAGCCTCTTCAGTTATTGGCGCAATGGCCTTCTCATCTTCAAGTATGGGAGACGGTTCCTTCAGTTCTTCTGTTGGTGATCTAGTAAGAGGAGAAGGTGTTTTGTCCTTTTCTTCCTTATGCAGGCTCACCACCTCCTTCTTCACTATTTCTGGCGATTTAATCGGACTAGATACAATCTCTTTTTCCACCAGATCAGTTATCATTTTTTCAGGAGATGCTAATTTCTCTTTTTCTGGTGATTCTATTAACTTGGAAGGAACTAGTTTCTCTTTGACCTCTTCTGATGGTAGTTTTTCAGTCGCCGTTACCACTTTAGTTGTTACTTTTTTGCTGATGATGGTGGTTAAGTCATCCTTTGAAAGTACTAGTGATTTCGGTGGTGAGGGAGATGGTCTCTCAGCCTCTTCAGTTATTGGCGCAATGGCCTTCTCCTCTTCAATTATGGGAGAAGGTTCCTTTAGTTCTTCTTTTGGTGATCTAGTAAGAGGAGAAGGTGTTTTGTCCTTTTCTTCCTTAAGCGGGCTTACCACCTCTTTCTTCACTATTTCTGGCGATTTAATCGGACTAGATACAATCTCTTTTTCCACCAGATCAGTTGTCATTTTTTCAGGAGATGCTAATTTCTCTTTTTCTGGTGATTCTATTAACTTGGAAGGAACTAGTTTCTCTTTGACCTCTTCTGATGGTAGTTTTTCAGTCGTCGTTACCACTTTAGTTATTACTTCTTTGCTGATGATGGTGGTTAAGTCATCCTTTGAAACTACTGGTGATTTCGGTGGTGAGGGAGATGGTCTCTCAGCCTCTTCAGTTATTGGCGCAATGGCCTTCTCCTCTTCAATTATGGGAGAAGGTTCCTTTAGTTCTTCTGTTGGTGATCTAGTAAGAGGAGAATGTGTTTTGTCCTTTTCTTTCTTAAGAGGGCTCACCACCTCCTTCTTCACTATTTCTGGCGATTTAATCGGACTAGATACAATCTCTTTTTCCACCAGATCAGTTGTCATTTTTTCAGGATATGCTAATTTCTCCTTTTCTGGTGATTCCTTTAGTCTGAAAGGAACTAAACCTTTTTCTTTTACCTCTTCGGTTGGTAATTTTTCAGTCGTCGTAACCACTTTAGATGTTACTTCTTTGCTGATGATGGTGGTTAAGGCAACCTTTGAAACTACTGGTGATTTCGGTGGTGAGGGAGATGGTCTCTCAGCCTCTTCAGTTATTGGCGCAATGGCCTTCTCCTTTTCAAGAATGGGAGACGGTTCCTTCAGTTCTTCTGTTGGTGATCTAGTAAGAGGAGAAGGTGTTTTGTCCTTTTCTTCCTTAAGCGGGCATACCTCCTCCTTCTTCACTATTTCTGGCGATTTAATCGGACTAGATACAATCTCTTTTTCCACAAGATCAGTTGTCATTTTTTCAGGAGATACTAATTCCTCTTTTTCTGGTGATTCTATTAACTTGGAAGGAACTAGTTTCTCTTTGACCTCTTCGGTTGGTAGTTTTTCAGTCGTCGTTACGACTTTAGTTGTTACTTCTTTGCTGATGATGGTGGTTAAGTCATCCATTGAAACTACTGGTGATTTCGGTGGTGAGGGAGATGGTCTCTCAGCCTCTTCAGTTATTGGCGCAATGGCCTTCTCCTCTTCAATTATGGGAGAAGGTTCCTTTAGTTCTTCTGTTGGTGATCTAGTAAGAGGAGAAGGTGTTTTGTCCTTCTCTTCCTTAAGCGGGCTTACCACCACCTTCTTCACTATTTCTGGCGATTTAATCGGACTAGATACAATCTCTTTTTCCACTAGATCAGTTGTCATTTTTTCAGGAGCTGCTAATTTCTCTTTTTCTGGTGATTCTATTAGCTTGGAAGGAAGTAGTTTCTCTTTGACCTCTTCCGATGGTAGTTTTTCAGTCGTCGTTACCACTTTAGTTGTTACTTCTTTGCTGATGATGGTGGTTAAGTCAACCTTTGAAACTACTGGTGATTTCGGTGGTGAGGGAGATGGTCTCTCAGCCTCTTCAGTTATTGGCGCAATGGCCTTCTCCTCTTCAAGTATGGGAGACGGTTCCTTCAGTTCTTCGGTTGGTGATCTAGTAAGAGGAGAAGGTGTTTTGTCCTTTTCTTCCTTAAGCGGGCTTACCACCTCCTTCTTCACTATTTCTGGCGATTTAATCGGACTAGATACAATATCTTTTTTCACCAGATCAGTTGTCATTTTTTCAGGAGATGCTAATTCCTCCTTTTCTGGTGATTCCTTTAGTCTGAAGGGAACTAAACCTTCTTCTTTTACCTCTTCGGTTGGTAATTTTTCAGTCGTCGTAACCACTTTAGATGTTACTTCTTTGCTGATGATGGTGGTTAAGGCAACCTTTGAAACTACTGGTGATTTCGGTGGTGAGGGAGATGGTCTCTCAGCCTCTTCAGTTATTGGTGCAATGGCCTTCTCCTCTTCAAGAATGGGAGACGGTTCCTTCAGTTCTTCTGTTGGTGATCTAGTAAGAGGAGAAGGTGTTTTGTCCTTTTCTTCCTTAAGCGGGCTTACCTCCTGCTTCTTCACTATTTCTGGCGATTTAATCGGACTAGATACAATCTCTTTTTCCACAAGATCAGTTGTCATTTTTTCAGGAGATACTAATTCCTCTTTTTCTGGTGATTCTATTATCTTGGAAGGAACTAGTTTCTCTTTGACCTCTTCGGTTGGTAGTTTTTCAGTCGTCGTTACCACTTTAGTTGTTACTTCTTTGCTGATGATGGTGGTTAAGTCATCCATTGAAACTACTGGTGATTTCGGTGGTGAGGGAGATGGTCTGTCAGCCTCTTCAGTTATTGGCGCAATGGCCTTCTCCTCTTCAATTATGGGAGAAGGTTCCTTTAGTTCTTCTGTTGGTGATCTAGTAAGAGGAGAAGGTGTTTTGTCCTTTTCTCCCTTAAGCGGGCTTACCACCTCCTTCTTCACTATTTCTGGCGATTTAATCGGACTAGATACAATCTCTTTTTCCACCAGATCAGTTGTCATTTTTTCAGGAGATGCTAATTTCTCTTTTTCTGGTGATTCTATTAACTTGGAAGGAACTAGTTTCTCTTTGACCTCTTCTGATGGTAGGTTTTCAGTCGTCGTTACCACTTTAGTTGTTACTTCTTTGCTGATGATGGTGGTTAAGTCAACCTTTGAAACTACTGGTGATTTCGGTGGTGAGGGAGATGGTCTCTCAGCCTCTTCAGTTATTGGCGCAATGGCCTTCTCCTCTTCAATTATGGGAGAAGGTTCCTTTAGTTCTTCTGTCGGTGATCTAGTAAGAGGAGAAGGTGTTTTGTCCTTTTCTTCCTTAAGCGGGCTTACCTCCTCCTTCTTCACTATTTCTGGCGATTTAATCGGACTAGATACAATCTCTTTTTCCACAAAATCGGGTGTCATTTTTTCAGGAGATGCTAATTTCTCCTTTTCTGGTGATTCCTTTAGTCTGAAAGGAACTAAACCTTCTTCTTTTACCTCTTCGGTTGGTAATTTTTCAGTCGTCGTAACCACTTTAGATGTTACTTCTTTGCTGATGATGGTGGTTAAGGCAACCTTTGAAACTACTGGTGATTTCGGTGGTGAGGGAGATGGTCTCTCAGCCTCTTCAGTTATTGGCGCAATGGCCTTCTCCTCTTCAAGAATGGGAGACGGTTCCTTCAGTTCTTCTGTTGGTGATCTAGTAAGAGGAGAAGGTGTTTTGTCCTTTTCTTCCTTAAGCGGGCTTACCTCCTCCTTCTTCACTATTTCTGGCGATTTAATCGGACTAGATACAATCTCTTTTTCCACCAGATCAGTTGTCATTTTTTCAGGAGATGCTAATTTCTCTTTTTCTGGTGATTCTATTAACTTGGAAGGAACTAGTTTCTCTTTGACCTCTTCTGATGGTAGTTTTTCAGTCGTCGTTACCACTTTAGTTGTTACTTCTTTGCTGATGATGGTGGTTAAGTCATCCTTTGAAACTACTGGTGATTTCGGTGGTAAGGGAGATGGTCTCTCAGCCTCTTCAGTTATTGGCGCAATGGCCTTCTCCTCTTCAATTATGGGAGAAGGTTCCTTTAGTTCTTCTGTCGGTGATCTAGTAAGAGGAGAAGGTGTTTTGTCCTTTTCTTCCTTAAGCTGGCTTACCACCTCCTTCTTCACTATTTCTGGCGATTTAATCGGACTAGATACAATCTCTTTTTCCACCAGATCGGTTGTCATTTTTTCAGGAGATGCTAATTTCTCCTTTTCTGGTGATTCCTTTAGTCTGAAAGGAACTAAACCTTCTTCTTTTACCTCTTCGGTTGGTAATTTTTCAGTCGTCGTAACCACTTTAGATGTTACTTCTTTGCTGATGATGGTGGTTAAGGCAACCTTTGAAACTACTGGTGATTTCGGTGGTGAGGGAGATGGTCTCTCAGCCTCTTCAGTTATTGGCGCAATGGCCTTCTCCTCTTCAATTATGGGAGAAGGTTCCTTTAGTTCTTCTGTTGGTGATCTAGTAAGAGGAGAAGGTGTTTTGTCCTTTTCTTCCTTAAGCTGGCTTACCACCTCCTTCTTCACTATTTCTGGCGATTTAATCGGACTAGATACAATCTCTTTTTCCACCAGATCGGTTGTCATTTTTTCAGGAGATGCTAATTTCTCCTTTTCTGGTGATTCCTTTAGTCTGAAAGGAACTAAACCTTCTTCTTTTACCTCTTCGGTTGGTAATTTTTCAGTCGTCGTAACCACTTTAGATGTTCCTTCTTTGCTGATGATGGTGGTTAAGGCAACCTTTGAAACTACTGGTGATTTCGGTGGTGAGGGAGATGGTCTCTCAGCCTCTTCAGTTATTGGCGCAATGGCCTTCTCCTCTTCAAGAATGGGAGACGGTTCCTTCAGTTCTTCTGTTGGTGATCTAGTAAGAGGAGAAGGTGTTTTGTCCTTTTCTTCCTTATGCAGGCTCACCACCTCCTTCTTCACTATTTCTGGCGATTTAATCGGACTAGATACAATCTCTTTTTCCACCAGATCGGTTGTCATTTTTTCAGGAGATGCTAATTTCTCTTTTTCTAGTGATTCTATTAGCTTGGAAGGAAGTAGTTTCTCTTTGACCTCTTCCGATGGTAGTTTTTCAGTCGTCGTTACCACTTTAGTTGTTACTTCTTTGCTGATGATGGTGGTTAAGTCAACCTTTGAAACTACTGGTGATTTCGGTGGTGAGGGAGATGGTCTCTCAGCCTCTTCGGTTATTGGCGCAATGGCCTTCTCCTCTTCAATTATGGGAGAAGGTTCCTTTAGTTCTTCTGTCGGTGATCTAGTAAGAGGAGAAGGTGTTTTGCCCTTTTCTTCCTTAAGCTGGCTTACCACCTCCTTCACTATTTCTGGCGATTTAATCGGACAAGATACAATCTCTTTTTCCACCAGATCGGTTGTCATTTTTTCAGGAGATGCTAATTTCTCCTTTTCTGGTGATTCCTTTAGTCTGAAAGGAACTAAACCTTCTTCTTTTACCTCTTTGGTTGGTAATTTTTCAGTCGTCGTAACCACTTTAGATGTTACTTCTTTGCTGATGATGGTGGTTAAGGCAACCTTTGAAACTACTGGTGATTTCGGTGGTGAGGGAGATGGTCTCTCACCCTCTTCAGTTATTGGCGTAATGGCCTTCTCCTCTTCAATTATGGGAGAAGGTTCCTTTAGTTCTTCTGTCGGTGATCTAGTAAGAGGAGAAGGTGTTTTGTCCTTTTCTTCCTTAAGCTGGCTTACCACCTCCTTCTTCACTATTTCTGGCGATTTAATCGGACTAGATACAATCTCTTTTTCCACCAGATCAGTTGTCATTTTTTCAGGAGATGCTAATTCCTCTTTTTCTGGTGATTCTATTAACTTGGAAGGAACTAGTTTCTCTTTGACCTCTTCTGATGGTAGTTTTTCAGTCGTCGTTACCACTTTAGTTGTTACTTCTTTGCTGATGATGGTGGTTAAGTCATCCTTTGAAACTACTGGTGATTTCGGTGGTGAGGGAGATGGTCTCTCAGCCTCTTCAGTTATTGGCGCAATGGCCTTCTCCTCTTCAATTATGGGAGAAGGTTCCTTTAGTTCTTCTGTTGGTGATCTAGTAAGAGGAGAGGGTGTTTTGTCCTTTTCTTCCTTAAGCGGGCTTACCACCTCCTTCTTCACTATTTCTGGCAATTTAATCGGACTATATACAATCTCTTTTTCCACCAGATCAGTTGTCATTTTTTCAGGAGATGCTAATTCCTCTTTTTCTGGTGATTCTATTAACTTGGAAGGAACTAGTTTCTCTTTGACCTCTTCTGATGGTAGTTTTTCAGTCGTCGTTACCACTTTAGTTGTTACTTCTTTGCTGATGATGGTGGTTAAGTCATCCTTTGAAACTACTGGTGATTTCGGTGGTGAGGGAGATGGTCTCTCAGCCTCTTCAGTTATTGGCGCAATGGCCTTCTCCTCTTCAATTATGGGAGAAGGTTCCTTTAGTTCTTCTGTTGGTGATCTAGTAAGAGGAGAAGGTGTTTTGTCCTTTTCTTCCTTAAGTGGGCTTACCACCTCCTTCTTCACTATTTCTGGCGATTTAATCGGACTATATACAATCTCTTTTTCCACCAGATCAGTTGTCATTTTTTCAGGAGATGCTAATTTCTCTTTTTCTGGTGATTCTATTAACTTGGAAGGAACTAGTTTCTCTTTGACCTCTTCTGATGGTAGCTTTTCAGTCGTCGTTACCACTTTAGTTGTTACTTCTTTGCTGATGATGGTGGTTAAGTCATCCTTTGAAACTACTGGTGATTTCGGTGGTAAGGGAGATGGTCTCTCAGCCTCTTCAGTTATTGGTGCAATGGCCTTTTCCTCTTCAAATATGGGAGAAGGTTCATTTAGTTCTTCTGTTGGTGATCTAGTAAGAGGAGAAGGTGTTTTGTCCTTTTCTTCCTTAAGCGGGCTTACCACCTCCTTCTTCACTATTTCTGGCGATTTAATCGGACTAGATACAATCTCTTTTTCCACTAGATCAGTTGTCATTTTTTCAGATGCTAATTTCTCTTTTTCTGGTAATTCTATTAGCTTGGAAGGAACTAGTTTCTCTTTGACCTCTTCGGATGGTAGTTTTTCAGTCGTCGTTACCACTTTAGTTGTTACTTCTTTGCTGATGATGGTGGTTAAGTCATCCTTTGAAACTACTGGTGATTTCGTTGGTGAGGGAGATGGTTTCTCAGAATCTTCAGTTATTGGCGCAACGGCTTTCTCTTCAAGTATGGGAGACGGTTCCTTCAGTTCTTCTGTTGGTGATCTAGTAAGAGGAGAAGGTGTTTTGTCCTTTTCTTCCTTATTCAGGCTCACCACCTCCTTCTTCACTAGTTCTGGCGATTTAATCGGACTAGATACAATCTCTTTTTCCACCAGATCAGTTGTCATTTTTTCAGGAGATGCTAATTTCTCTTTTTCTGGTGATTCTATTAACTTGGAAGGAACTAGTTTCTCTTTGACCTCTTCTGATGGTAGTTTTTCAGTCGTCGTTACCACTTTAGTTGTTACTTCTTTGCTGATGATGGTGGTTAAGGCAACCTTTGAAACTACTGGTGATCTCGGTGGTGAGAGAGATGGTCTCTCAGCCTCTTCAGTTATTGGCGCAATGGCCTTTTCCTCTTCAATTATGGGAGAAGGTTCCTTTAGTTCTTCTGTCGGTGATCTAGTAAGAGGAGAAGGTGTTTTGTCCTTTTCTTCCTTAAGCTGGCTTACCACCTCCTTCTTCACTATTTCTGGCGATTTAATCGGACTAGATACAATCTCTTTTTCCACTAGATCAGTTGTCATTTTTTCAGGAGATGCTAATTTCTCTTTTTCTGGTGATTCTATTAACTTGGAAGGAACTAGTTTCTCTTTGACCTCTTCTGATGGTAGTTTTTCAGTTGTCGTTACCACTTTAGTTGTTACTTCTTTGCTGATGATGGTGGTTAAGTCATCCTTTGAAACTACTGGTGATTTCGGTGGTGAGGGAGATGGTCTCTCAGCCTCTTCAGTTATTGGCGTAATGGCCTTTTCCTCTTCAATTATGGGAGAAGGTTCCTTTAGTTCTTCTGTCGGTGATCTAGTAAGAGGAGAAGGTGTTTTGTCCTTTTCTTCCTTAAGCTGGCTTACCACCTCCTTCTTCACTATTTCTGGCGATTTAATCGGACTAGATACAATCTCTTTTTCCACTAGATCAGTTGTCATTTTTTCAGGAGATGCTAATTTCTCTTTTTCTGGTGATTCTATTAACTTGGAAGGAACTAGTTTCTCTTTGACCTCTTCTGATGGTAGTTTTTCAGTTGTCGTTACCACTTTAGTTGTTACTTCTTTGCTGATGATGGTGGTTAAGTCAACCTTTGAAACTACTGGTGATTTCGGTGGTGAGGGAGATGGTCTCTCAGCCTCTTCAGTTATTGGGGCAATGGCCTTCTCCTCTTCAAGTATGGGAGACGGTTCCTTCAGTTCTTCTGTTGGTGATCTAGTAAGAGGAGAAGGTGTTTTGTCCTTTTCTTCCTTATGCAGGCTCACCACCTCCTTCTTCACTATTTCTGGCGATTTAATCGGACTAGATACAATCTCTTTTTCCACTAGATCAGTTGATATTTTTTCAGGAGATGCTAATTTCTCCTTTTCTGGTGATTCCTTTAGTCTGAAAGGAACTAAACCTTCTTCTTTGACCTCTTTGGTTGGTAATTTTTCAGTCGTCGTTACCACTTTAGTTGTTACTTCTTTGCTGATGATGGTGGTTAAGTCATCCTTTGAAACTACTGGTGATTTCGGTGGTGAGGGAGATGGTCTCTCAGCCTCTTCAGTTATTGGCGTAATGGCCTTTTCCTCTTCAATTATGGGAGAAGGTTCCTTTAGTTCTTCTGTCGGTGATCTAGTAAGAGGAGAAGGTGTTTTGTCCTTTTCTTCCTTAAGCTGGCTTACCACCTCCTTCTTCACTATTTCTGGCGATTTAATCGGACTAGATACAATCTCTTTTTCCACTAGATCAGTTGTCATTTTTTCAGGAGATGCTAATTTCTCTTTTTCTGGTGATTCTATTAACTTGGAAGGAACTAGTTTCTCTTTGACCTCTTCTGATGGTAGTTTTTCAGTTGTCGTTACCACTTTAGTTGTTACTTCTTTGCTGATGATGGTGGTTAAGTCAACCTTTGAAACTACTGGTGATTTCGGTGGTGAGGGAGATGGTCTCTCAGCCTCTTCAGTTATTGGGGCAATGGCCTTCTCCTCTTCAAGTATGGGAGACGGTTCCTTCAGTTCTTCTGTTGGTGATCTAGTAAGAGGAGAAGGTGTTTTGTCCTTTTCTTCCTTATGCAGGCTCACCACCTCCTTCTTCACTATTTCTGGCGATTTAATCGGACTAGATACAATCTCTTTTTCCACTAGATCAGTTGACATTTTTTCAGGAGATGCTAATTTCTCCTTTTCTGGTGATTCCTTTAGTCTGAAAGGAACTAAACCTTCTTCTTTGACCTCTTTGGTTGGTAATTTTTCAGTCGTCGTAACCACTTTAGTTGTTACTTCTTTGCTGATGACGGTGGTTACTTCATCCTTTGAAACTACGGGTGATTTCGGTGGTGAGGGAGATGGTTTCTCAGCCTTTTCACTTAGTGTTGAAGGTGATGTAATAAAGGAAGTATATTTTTCTTGGATCGTAGATGGTTTTTCCTTTAGCTCCTCCATTGGTGATTTTATTGATGATGTTACTTTTGCTGGTTGTCTTTGTGTTGATATGGGAGACTGAATTTTCGCTGATGGAATTTCTTTTTGATTTATCTCAAATTTCGAAATATGTTCAGGATAAGGTATTTTCATTTGTTTAATCTCTTTTTCTATACTATAACTTAATGGTAAATCTAACTGTTTAATAATGGTTTGCATAGGATCTGAAGTTAATGTTTTGTTTGTTGGTTCGTCTTTTTGGATGCTGTCTATTCTCGGTTTTATTTGTGTGTCACTTATTTGTGTTTTTTTAGGACTAATCTCAAACAAATTCTTTTGACTGTGGTCCACTTCTGTTGTAAGTGTTTTTTGTTTTAAGTTCATGTGTTTTATCGAAGAAACATCTGCTATTTTTTGTATGTCAAGTAATGTTTGTTCCTCATTGTCTAACACAATATCATCTACAATTTCTTTTTTCTTTGCTGATCTATCATCGATTTTGTCAAGAATATTATCAAAACCTTTTCTTTCAACTTGTTCCATTTTTTCAACTTCTATATCATGTTTTTTTTCCATTTCTTTAAATAAAACATCTTTCTGAAATTCTTCTTTCTCTTCTAGAATACTGCTTATTTCTGCTGAAAACGGATGTTCTGCAGTTGGAATGTCTTTACCCTCAGGAGTTGGTGTTAAGTCTGGTTTTAATTTTTTAACTTCTTGTTTTATTTGTCTTGTGAACTCTTGAACTTCAGACATTAATGCGCTTACATCAGTTTCGCTTATTTCAGAATAATCTTTGTGTTGTTTTACTTTTCTATGTTGAATGAAAAATTTATCTTGTTCTAATTGATCTTTATCTATTGTCTCTTTTTTGCAAATTTCTTTTATAACAAAATCATCTTTATCTGGATCTTCATAACCAAATTTATTACTAGCTTTTTCAGTGCATTCTGCCATTTCTTCATCTACAAAGTCTTTCAGACTTCTGGTCAAAACAAATTCCTTCACTTGAAATTTTTCTAATTCCTTTTTTTTCGAGACTTCTCGTTTTAACATTATATCCTCAATGGGAATAGATAATTCTTTCTCTTTAGTTATTGGTTTCTTTTTAAATAAAGCTTCATCAATGAATGCACCCTCAGGCTTGATTTCAAAATCACTTATACTTAAGTCCGGTTGTGATTCTAATGAGTGTGCAATTGATTCTTGGTCCTCTGACTTCTTCACAGTCATAGAAGATAATATACCTGTTTGCAGATTTACCAGTTCACTTAATTTTTCATGTATAGTGATATTTATTCCTCCAGAGGTAGTTTCCTTTTCTAAATATTGGACGGAATCTGTTTCTATTGGAGGAGTAAAGACTTTCTGGAGCTCTTTGATTTTGGATGCAACAACTTGCTTTGTATGTGTAGGTGTCACATGAGGGCTTTCTTTTGTACTTTCATCCTTTTTTTGTTTTGTATCTTCACTTTTTTGGGTATGTTCCTCTAATAATTTAATAATCGCTTTTACTTCCCCACTTTTTTTCGAGACCATTTCTTCAAATATATCTTTTTTCTTTTCTGGGACGGATTGAGACTGAAAGACAATTTCTTCAGGCCGAATTGGACTGACACTTGCATCACAAGTGTCGACTGAATCAGTGGATACAGATGTTTCAGTTACTGGAACTTGAAGAGGAGAGAGAGCAACTGTTTCCGTAGATAACTGAATTGGACTACTTGCTTTGTCTGAATACTTTTTTATTTCTTCTTCTATAAACTGTATTTCTGTTTGATGCATTCCAATATCATCAGCCTGGATTGGACTGAGACCAGCATCTGTCAATTCAGCTTCTTCGCTGTTAACAAGAGTATCTGAAACCAATTTCACGCCACTACTTGCAGCGTTTTGTGCCATACTAGTATCTGAAACAGTACCACGAGTCAAGCTAATACCTGTGTCTGTTATATGATGAGAAATACTTTCTTCACTAATAGGACTTTCCTCATTGCCAGGTGAAGTTTGTGAATCGTATCTGTAAATACTTTTTTTTCCACTAAAAAAAACTGTTTCTTCTTTTTTTTTTTCTTTAGGGATTATGTACTCTTCAAAATTTGTAGCTTCATCTTTAACAGTTTCAAAAGTTGTATCAAAATCTACTGTATGAGAAGTTTTTTTACCTGATGTAGTTGTTAAGCTTATATGAGATTGTGATCTAATTGAAATTTCTAAATCAGTGGCAGTATATAATGTAAGCTTACTTTCAGAAGAGGCACTAGCTTCTTTAGTATGAACTTCTTTTCTACCAATAATCAATTCTATCGCTGGAACTTGCCCTTCTTTTTGTTTAAAACTTCCGTCAGGAGGCGGACTTGTTCCTTTGTCTTCATTTTGTTTTTTTTTATCATCATCTTCACCCCAATTAACCCTCTTCTCACCATCCCCTACTCCTCCCACTAATCTTTTGATGTTTTTTGTTTTGTCGATATCACTAAACTTGGGATATTCCCTATATTTCGAGTCCTTGGCTCCTTTTTCTTGTTCTGGTGAAAATGGAAGTGGGAAAGCCAATGGACGAGCAATGGGTTCTTCAATTGGGGTCGGTGTTCCAAGAAGGAACTGTTCTTGAAATCCATCCGTGTCAAGAGAGTCATCATCATCTTGAGGTGATGCTGACCTCGCAACTGCTCCAACATAACAATACATGTTATCTTTTATAACAATTATTTACTAAGCCACACTTTCGCTCTCTCTTTCTCTCTTTATAGGTGCCAAAGGGAGGAGGGTGTGGTTTTGGAGGTGAGAAGATAAACATAGCAATTAAAAGAATAAGAAGCTCATCTTGCCCAAAGTCAAGTAAGCCTATAAATCTACTTGTAGCAAGAATAAGTCAGTGTGCAGTGAAGTCACCTCTGAGTCTTTTTTGTTGGTTAACTTTATATTTATAGTCTAATCTGTTAGTAATCTAATTTGTCTGTCAGATCTCATGCAAGCCGCACTTTGCATTACATAGTTTTCCCAAGCAGCATAAGTTTTCTGCTATAATTTATACACTCATAAAATATAACTATGAACTAAATATTTTACTACTTACATGACTCAATGAGAGAGAGCACTAAATGTTCCGTCTTGATTTTTTTTTAAGTTTTTTTTTTTAGTTTTATCTTATAATAACTTAAATCTACTCACAGATTGTTGATTACTGTATGATCAATCATTCTAGATGATTTTTTGTCTCCAAACATTTGTAAATTATTTTTTAAATAAAACTGAATTCAAATTTAAACATATTTTTCACAATATATTAATTCCAATTAAAATATGAACAGTCATAAAAACAACTTATTAAACTCTATCATCTAGCAAGCTTTTGTGTTGATAAGTACAATGGTGCTCAAACATAAACAATCAGCATAAATAAATTATTGCACTAGCAGGAATTTGTAAATATTTCAGGCTGATGACATAAAAATAAACATTCACATTTGGCAAAATAAAATAAGAAAAAGCAAAACAAAATAAGAAGCGTAACTAACAAAATATGATCAGGGAATATAGTCAGGTTATTTGGGAAGTTTTAGGGATTTAATCATTAACCTGCCATGGTGCTGGGCAATCACAAGGAAAAAAATATATTTAAAGCTCCATAACAGATTTTTAACATAAACATCTCAAACATAAAACAGTATTAGTTGTTATTATCTTTGGACATTTGCTGTGCAAGGTTATTTATGAATGGAATCCCAATCACAAAGCTCACTCTCACAAAATAAAAAGTGTATCTTTAGAACACATAAAAGTTAAATTATAAACATAAAACAAAAATCATTTATTTGTATAGTCCGAAGGAAACTTAAGGTCATTTATGTAGGTATATTGATTTAATTTATTCTTCAAAAAACCTACATCATCATCATTAACAAAGAGATTACATAATAGACATTTTAAGAATATTAATCAACAAAAGAATGAAAAAAAATAATTATACTATATGCCTCTTAATGATCATAAAGATATCAAAGTAAAAAAAAAACATATGAATGTTGATCTTTTTAGAAAGTTTACTAGGAGATTTAAAATTTAATAGAAAATAGCTCTTCAGAAAACTAAGACTACAAATAATTTAGAAGGATATAGACAAATCAATAGGGTCTTACATTTTATCACAGTTAGAAACTATAATAAAAGTCTTCAATCATCGTATATTTTGGTTTATTCAATTTTTTTGAACATGATAATTATAATTATTAGAATTCTCATCAAATAAATTTCAATGTAATGCTGTCCATTTTTTTAGTGTTCACCGTTTAAATGTTTTGCCAGGTTTTATTTAAAACAATAAATAATTATTATTTTGAATTATTGTTTTCATGGATTTTTGGAGTTTGTTGTTATTTTATTTAAACTAGATTTGTTTTAACATTTTTTTGTTTTAACATTTTTTTGTTTTAACAAACTTAACATTTCAGCAAAAGATAGTTAGATAACATTACAATTCTGTGAAGAATAACCCGATAAAAGTTTTCTATAAATAAATTCAATAGAAACAACATAAAAACAAACTACATAAAATGTAATGTGAAGGGTTGTTCTGATGGAAAGATATAAGCATATGTATTCCGTTTTATTAATTTTTTAAAAATATTTGTGCATTTAGTTTAAAATATGTATCTGTAACCTGGGACAGCTAGGTTACCCCAACCCCAGGAGTCATCCACATAATGTGCAGTAGAGAAGAGAGTACAATAGCCTTACTCATTGTGATACCCTCCACATTTTAATTATATCAGAAAACAAAGAATTGTAACACAATCCATAAAGGTTTCTGCGTTCAGAAAATACCAGGGAGTGTACTGTTTCTAATCTAACAGTTGTACAGGATGGTAATTTGACCGAGTTCACACTCAACTGCCAATTTGTTTTTTCTATAATTAAGGGTAGAGGCTGAGGGTTAAGAGAATGAATGGGTTGATTCGTGGTGGTTAACAGAATAAATAAATTATCTGTCAAAGCTAGTCTTGAACTAAGGATCTTTAGATTAGTAACTGAGTAGCCTATGTATTAACCCCGCTCCCCGAATTATATCAACAAAAGGGGTTTAATTTTAGTTAAAACCCAAAGGCTCAATGCCGATACCACCAATCTGATACAAAAGTTACATCCACCGGCCACTATCTAAACCCAAATCACTCTTAACACGATTCTCCCATCTACGCCTCGGTTTATCCCTCAGAGGTGTACCAGACGGCAAAATGCTTATTAACTTTTTAGGAATTTGTTCACCACTGAGCCCAACAACTTTATAAGCAATTAAATCATATCTTAATTAAATTATGAGGAGTGGTGCCTAAGAAATAACTAAAAATCATGCTTTCAAAACTTATTCTCCCATCAAAAAGTGGGATTCAAAATTTTTAGTTGTTTTTCTATAAATTCTCGATACTCATCTAAATTAATGTAGTAAAGGAGAAAAATGGGAGGGGGCTAAATTTGATAAAAGGGAACCATTTTTAAATTGTTTACCAACTTCCTACTGTTGACTGTAGGTCAAACCAGAAGAGCGGTTTCCATATTCGGTGTTTCCAGGTCAGTCTAATAAGAATGATTGCCACAAAAATGTCTCAATTTTTCCCTCCATCCACCAACTTTAACCCAAAATGTGTAATTGTTTTTGTTTTTTTGTGTCTAACTGAAATTGCCCACCAGAATGAGATGAACATAAAACTTTAAGATAACGTAAACATGAATTATTAAGATTATTTAATTCTGTACCTTAGAGATAAAAAGATAGTTATCACTGAAATTTTGTAAAAGAGAAAATGCAATTTTTTTCTGTAATAATAGCTTATATTTTTATCAAAACAATTTTTAAAAGTAACAATTTGGTACACAAAATAGTCTAGTGAGACAAATCATCTCTAATGATAAATACAAATCATAAAATGTATTTTGTTTCTTAATATCAGTAACTTTTTTATTTTATAAATATAGAATGTCCAGTTTTTGGGCAAAAAATATCAAGTTACGTTTGTTAAACGTCAAGTTTACTATTAAATTTCCCTAATTTTAATTTTTTTTAAATATATATAGATAAAAATGGGGAACATAGCATTACATTAAACAAAATATATTTTCAAGACTTAGAAATGTCCAACCTAAAAAGTTGCCCACTCTAAATAATAGCCCAGAGCTAAATATTTAGCCCCTCAAGCTGAAGTTATTGAATTTAGAAAGAGAGTACATGGCTGCTGCAAACTTTATAATCCTTACAAAATTCACCAAAATATAATTAAGTATAGTAAATCTAATGGTTCCCACAGCCCTTCATATTGATTTGACCACTGACAGATAAGAAACCAAATATGTTCTCTGATGTCTAAAACTATAAACACAACTAGAAATTTTTCATTTTGATGGGAAATTTTGTATTTCCTTCATACTTAAATACACGGGTTTCCTACCAACACCACTGACCAAGCCATAAGGCAGAGTAGCAGCTCATTAAAAATTATAAACTGAGAAATTCCAATTTTTCGATTTTCTATATTAGATCAAGAGGAGTAAGACATAAAAGATATCAACAGATCTCAATAACTATATGAAATAAATTTTAAAGGAAAGTATTGCTATCACGAAGAATTTCAAAAGAAAGTTTTTAACGGAAATAATCGCTTTAAAGTCCCCTGTGTTGTGATAACCAAAGCTTTGAGGTGTTGAATGTTTTGTGCGTTAGTGATCAACTTAGCTTAAACATGAAAACTCGTATGAAACTGAAATTACACATTTAATTTATGTTTTTGCCCAGGATACAATGCATCATTATGGCATATATGGAGAGAATGATAGGAGATCACCAAGGTGATCTCAGGAAAAACATATTTATAATTGATCAAATTTTTGCTTTTGCATAAAGCATAGAAAAAATGAGAGAAGATAATAATGATTGGAGAAGAACTCTAAAGCGCAATGCTTGAATTCATTTAATAATGGCTGCAGTGGAAGGTACGATCAGTAGAGTTAAGGTGAAGGGAATTCATGACTCCTTTGCAGTTTGTTTGGGCATAGTGAATCATTAGCCCCATTTAAATCTTGGCCTAGAGAAGGGCGTGAGCAACAATGGAGGAACAATAAGAATATGGGCCCTGAGTCATCAAAGGGAAACCCTTGTTTTAGAGAAGTTTCTCCTTTCACAGTACTATGCCTTGGAAAACCACACTTTTCAGTGTTAGGGTTTACAACCTTGGGCCTAAAATTAATTAAATCAGTAATGAAGATGAGGAGATAGCCGATAGAATAATGGCTGCCAACAAAGCTTATTTTTCTCTAGTGAGCTTTCTGACAACTAGACTATTGAGCCATGCAACCAAGTTTAGGCTATACAAGATTATTATTCAACTTCTATATTCTCAATGTCAATCTCTCGAGTTCAGCTCATGTAGAGGTTACGAGATGTTCTAAGTATGGACAGAGAGCAGTAATAGTCAGGAGAAATCAGATGACATTAAGTCTAGGGGAATACCCAAGACAAGGTATATGGATAATGTAAGAGAAAAAAATGGCAATTGAGGCCAAAGACCACATGTGTATGTTCCGCCCATAAGGAATGAATGAATATGCCTACAATGTAAAAGAAACTTTTTCACTAAAATCCAATCATTGATTGTATAGAAATATAAAACACAAGATCCTAGATAGACTACCTGGTGCGTCCGAAATCAGAAGGACGCAACTGAACCGTGGATCTTCCCCCACCAAGTTTCTCCAACATTCTATTTTCAACAATACAATCAAACCAACTCTTGTTAACTTTGAGCTAAATTTAACTAGTCAGTTTTGCTTGGAAATGTTATAGTAGATAGAAAAATGGACACATCTTCTGTACAAGTACAATATACCTTTTGAAATGTAAGTATTTTCGAAAATTCAATATATAATATATAAATAAGGAGAACTTTTAATTGTGGCAATGTTTCGGCCTACGGTGTAGGCCATCTTCAGGGCAAATAGTGGGTGTGGTGATTTGTCAAACAAACACTTGTCAACTGAACTACTTTATAATATATAAAGTTGTAGAGTCATTGACAAAAATAATTCTAATTTAAGTTAATGCTCTAGTTAATAATTTCCACTTTTCTATTATTTAATGGAAACTAAATGGCATTTCCAAGGAAATCAAATTGAAAGGATTAAAGTAATATAGTGGGGATGGAATTTGATATCTGGCATCACCTTTGATATATTAATGATGCATTAAGAATAAATGAAAACAAATTCAATTATAGAGTTAAATACCATTTTTCACAATATTATTTTTCCCCCTTTCCTACAAATCTACAAAATAAACAGCTAAATAATATTTCATTTTACAAGCGAGTGACATGGAGTCCTCATACAATACTGAAATGAGAATAAATGCTCATATAACTACTTCAAAGTTGTTATTTAATAAACAATCTAAATTACAAATTAACTACTGAAAGATAAACATATACAATCAGGAATGGTTAGACTCTTCTATTGAGGCAAGGAAATAGAGAATATATTAAAAGTAAAAGGTGCCCTATCTGATAATTTTTGATGACTATGTCAATGTATAAACTTGGCAATTCCATTAGTACATAATCAATACATCCCTCAAATATGTCTACAAAAATTAAGGACCAATGGCAGCCTTACGATCTCTGTGGGTGTTAATAATGCCTAGTTTCTCAACAAGTCTTTTTCATGTTATTCTATTCTTTTTTAATTGTATTCACCATTATTATTTTAATACTTCCTATTGTATTTTATTATAGTCAAATAAATTAATATGTATCAATTAAATCAGAAAAAATACTGATTATGTAGTAATGTGAAATAATCTAGCTTCAGCTCCTATCTTAGTAATATGGATTTTTTTAGCTTGATCACATAGATATCTCAAATCAATTTTATATTTAGTTTTTCTTAGCCTAATATGATAATAGTGATATAAATAATCACTTTATTATTTTTACATTTAAAAAAAATTTAACCCACAAAACTATTAAAACAATTAATTATAAAAAAACATACCTTTCGATGACTTTTAGAGAACCTTAGAACAACACTTTCTAAAGAGAAGCAATACACTACTAAAAACCTAAGCTGAAGCCTGGAAACTAATGGAGGATATAAATTATGTTATGTAACAAGGGTATTTGAGGTGCTTCCTAACGTAAGACTAAAGTTCTCGAGTATAATTTTATGTTTAAGAATTTCAACAAATATCCGAAAAAGATACTTAAATTAATGTTATATTATTCAAGTTAATTGGTGTATCTGAACATAACTTTATTTAACTGAGACAGCCATATAAAGACATGAATGTAAAAGTCAGCCAAGGATATAAAAAAAAATATGATTATTTATTTTGCCTAGTGTATAGAATAAATTAATAAATTATTAATTCATTTTTTTTTTTTAATGGTCCTTGATTTGATAGTTAAAGAGACAAAAAAGTGTATTAACAGAAATCATCACGCTAATGGCTGACCAATCAATTAAAATTATTTACTACAGTAATTTTTAAAATTTAATAAACAGCAAATTTCATTAACAGTAAAATTAAATCATCCAAATCGATCTTCTTAATTTTTTCCACCCAAAAATTACAGACCATCAATTTGTTGGATTTGAAATATAATTACTGGTACTTGAGGCTGTAACTGCAATAAAAGCTGGTTTATAACTCCCCTCCTCCAAAAAAGAAAATTCTTATTTGGATGGGCATGAATAACCATTCTTAATGGTTAGCTGAGTACAGTTAATTTTTTTTTTCAGACAGTGGAAAAATTTGAGTTTTACCGAAACTGAAATTACAATTTTTGGTTCAAGTGAGAATGACTTATATGACAATAAATATACTTATTTTTTTACTTTTAGATTACTGTAGTAGAATATAATAAAACAATGACATTTTTTTACGGTTCTATTAATGTTGTTTTAGGAATAGTAAAGACGAATATAACGAAACCTTACAGATGAATTTAGATGGCTTCCCCTACCTACAAACTGTTATTAATATTCCACCTAGATGATATACTTATGTTTTTAAATTACATGATGTTTTTAATGAAAAAAAAAAAAAATGTACTTATGGAGATAGATATTGAATATATACATAGATGTTAATTATCGACAAACAAATCCAATTATTTTAATAAAATAAGTATATAACTATTGACATTAGCAAATTAACATATGTTAATTTTAGACAGACAATGTTGCCATCAAATATATCTTCTCAATTTAATTTAAACTTCTGCCAGTTTAAAACTCATAATGATAAAATAAAAAAAATGTTTTATAAATTTAATTCTTCATATAATGACTATATTACACTACGAATATCGTTTGTCAAATTAAGAGATAAAAGTACTATTTATTAATTTACAGGTTGGAAATAATTACTCATAGAATAAAAGGTGTAAAATTTAAATTGTGCGTTCATTGAACACAACAATTGGTAAATTTGGAATACCTCTCAAAATCATTTATCCTTGACAGGAAGAAATATTATTTTGATTTGAAAAAAAAAAAATGGAATAATTTCGATTTCAAGATATCCTCTAGGTATTTCCCCTCTTGTTTATTCATTTAATGTCAAATAATGGAACAAAGGCTAATCGGATAAAGCTACAGAGGGTGTCCTATGTTTTGCCTATCCACAAATAATTAGGATGTGGATATTTAACGAGTACCTGACATCGCACATGTGTCAGGAACCCCATTTTATGCCCTTTCTGAAGGATGGCATAACTTAGAATTTTTTTCTCCCTTTAAATAAATCCTAGATCCGACTATATTTTTCCTCTCTTGCAAAGAATCTTTCTGTTTGGTTTTTTACCAAAAATAAAAAAAAATGATAAGCAACAGTTCTGTACAGCAATTCGGAATGGATTGCACTTTTAAGAATTTATTGGAAATATTTATTGTACCTCGTTAGATTAGTGAGGCCTTGAGTGACAATGAGCAATACGAGTATAGCATTGAGATTATTAACAGCATTGAATTATTTCCTCTATTAAAAAAAAAAAAATGATTGTTTTCCCTACATTTGTTGCTAAGCTGGTAACACTAAACAACCAGGGTTTGATTGGCATGTCTGAAATAAGGTCATACCTAATCCTATCTTTAGGATTAAAGGATTTACTTCTCCAGAAGATTCCTCAGCCAGCTCCTTTTCAATCTTCTCTGGTTTATTTCTGACATAGTATCATTGTTTTGTGTAAGTTGCTGGGTGTGCCTGTCTGAACTTAGTCATGAAATTCTGTAATGCTAATTCACACGTGACTTTGTAGATTATGATCTTACAGCATATGCTTATATGCATATGTGTCGATTGGATGAAGGAATGATGAATCGTTAAGAGCTAGATTAGAACATCTTTTAAGCTATTTGTAAGTTTAAGTATCATAAGTTTATATTGGTTTTAGTTTAATTAAATACCATTTAGTCTTTATCTAATTTTTAAGCCAAAGAGAATAAAGAAGCCTTACTGTTTAGGTTTAAACATCTATGCTTAATGAATGTTTGGTCCCAAGACTTTCTGTTGAACGATTTCTATCTTAAGTAATGAATTTTTTTCTGATTTAAATGTATTTTTCATCTTATGTCTTAATTACCTTATATATTGAATTAGTCTTGGAGGATGGAAATAGTTGGGGGGTGCAGTCAAAAATGTACACATTACGTGTACCAACGTTTTGACCTACAAAGTAGGTCGAAAGGTTGGCACGCATAAAATATAATAAGTTTCCGCTTATTTAATGTGTAAATTTTTGACTGCACCCCCAACTATTTCCATCCTCAATTATTACTTACAGTCAACGAATTTCTTCTCTAACTTGAATTAATCTTATTTAATTTTGCATTTATTTCCTTTAATTAATTTATATCAGTATTTTTTTTCAATTTTTATCAGTAATATTTATCAAAGAGTTAATAATTTAAATTATTTTTGAAGGTATATTAACGAGCAGTAGAGTTTTGATGTTAATCGAGACAGAAATCAACTATTATTATTCTCTTAATTTGCCACGGCCAATATTTTTGATCCATTCATCATGTATATTTCTTCTGTTTTGCACTGTCTCATCAAATTCTTTGCTGACATTTCGTTAGCTTCCTCAGGGCTTAATCTGAGACTGAAAATTTTTTTCTATACTTCAGTATTTATAGTTTTCCGGATCCTGGAGCGGAGCAAATTTTTCCAGTGATTTGATTAGCTGCTTTCTGATTGGGTGGGCCTCAATTGGCTGACTTCTGATTGGTTTGTCTTTTCTTTCAGGTTTTTTGGGTTTTTCTTGGCCACTGGTATGTTTGGGCGCCATAATTTGTTTAATTTATATCCATCTTCTCTGTTGAAATTTTTGAGGTGCTTTGCTATTTTGATTGCTTTTGATATCTTTCTTTATGTTGTGTTATTATACTTTATGTTTTATAAAAAGCTGTCTATAGTTTGACAAAATTAGAGTGATTAAAAAGTGTAATAACATAAAGAAAGTGATTAAAGATGTGTGAAAGAAAGATATTAGAAGTAATCGAAATAGTAAGGCATCTCAAAAACTTCAATAGAAAAGATGGATATAAATTAAGCAAATTGTGGCTCCCAAACATATCAGTGGCTGAGAAGAACCAAAAAAACCTGAAAGAAAAGACAAACCAATCAGAAGTCAGCCAATTGAGGCCCACCCAATCAGAAAGCAGCTAATCAAATCACTGGAAAAATTTGCTCCGCTCCAGGATCCGGAAAACTATAAATACTGAAGTATAGAAAAAAATTTACAGTCTCAGATTAAGCCCTGATGAAGCTAGTGGTATGGCCAGGAAAAACATCGGCAATGAATTTGAAATCATTGTCGAAACCAGAAGAAATATGTGATGAATGGATTAACAATTACCATTGTTGTTATTATTATTAAAGAGAAGGATGGATACTCATTTTTGTTTTACTAATTTTGAACTTCAAGGCAAACCAAGTTGCCTAGTGATGTTAGGGGAATTCCAAACTTCTGATGAATATCATTTATAAAGTTACAGACATTGTCATCCAAGTAATCCACATGAGGCATTTACATTAACAATGACTACTCTATATTTCAATTATTATTATTGAATTGTTTTTAGACAATTTGATCATCACTTTTTCCAAAGCTCATATTTATATTTTAAATATCAACAGAATAAATGACCTTAATTTCCAACATAAACAAGTTCAAGACCTTCCAAGGTCGAAAGGTTGGAAAAAACATCAAACTTTCAATTAATCAAGGAAGATATTCATTCATACTTTTATCTATTGGAAGGTCTGAACAGTTGTTGTATTTCGTTTAACACATATGAATTATACAATATCTTACCTGCAGTTGTGTAAAATGAAGGTGAAACTTTTTCTTCAATTGACCATTTTTTATTGTCTGAAAAAACAGAATAATAGAAGTAAATGCCTTCATCTAAAATTTCTGCTATGCCATAAAAGAAAATAATAATTATAAATCATTTGTGAATTTTTAAGTAAAATAATTGTTTATAATTTTCATGACCTAAAACATTACATTATTTGATTTTAATTTATTTAGCTCGGTATTTTTCTGTATGAATACTTGCACATAAGTTTTATTTATTTACTTGGGTTTAAACTTCCTTATGTTCTAATCAAATATCCCTTTAAATGGACAGAAAACATGTATTCAACAAAAACCTACTCTACCTACTCTTATTTTTGAGAGCATAAAGGAAGAAGAGAGCTCCTGTGATTCAAACTGGTACCTGATTACACTTTATTGCTTTCTTCTTGTTATCCATATTCTTTCAGCATCATCGGTGATCTTCCTTGCCATGCTCTTTTAATATATCCTCGGCTATGCAGCTCCTCCTCTTCTGAAAGGCGCACTTTGCAAGGATGAAGTGTCTGGGGCTCACTGCCTTCCCCCATTTCCTTATGAACATTATGAAGGAAGGGTAATTTCTCTCTTCCACCATTCCTCGGAATTCAGTCTCATCAAAGATGTTCAGAACAGTATTTCTTAATAGCCATGCCAATGTGGGCCATAGCAGTGTCTGATATTACATGTTCTTTTCTGATTCAAGTACAGGATTCAAGATTATCTGTGAACAGGAGGGACCCACTTTGCCGACAGTATAGAATGGTGTCATACAACAAGCACCCTTCCTTTATCAATATTTTCCTCTGTTCGGAATTGCTACTTCAAGTTTTATTGGTGTCTCCCCCTGAAGTGTTTTTTTAAAACTGTTTTATTTATCTCAGTTCTTGTTTAGTAGAACAGCATTATACCGGATGGATTAAAGGAAAAATTAAAATAGATGAGGAAACACAAAATATGAATATACATAAAGAATATACGGCAGACGGTATAAGTACCATGCTGTGGTTGCTAATGTGAAAAATAAAATTAAAAAAAGAACAGTTGTAAATAATTTAATAAAGAGCATTTTATATCTATATCTATCTATATAAAGAATATATCTTTAAAAATAAAAGTCCATATACCTGTGCTATAATATTTTTTCTATCAATATGAAAATGGTTTATACATTGAAATTATATAGTAAGAGAATAACATTTTAATCTAACTTTTTAATGATTTACTGAATATAAATAAAAAATATTGGAATTATAATTCCAATTTTAATGGTAATAATCATTTAGAAATATAACTAGAGATACCATTAATGACCTTCTATACCTTGTGGTTCTTTAGAGAAATCAGCTGGACTGGGTGGCGGAGTTTTGACAACCATCGGAGATAATATTTCTGAAAAAGAAAATCACATCATCAATACTATTTTTTAAAAAAATATATTTTACATAAATAGTTATTGAGCTAAATTATTCAGCACTTTCATAACCATTCTTTCAATCTGTGTAAATATTAATTCACTATTCAAAAATAAAATGATAAGACATTCTTTAATTTTCATTTTGATAATTAGTGATTAAAAATTTATAATAACCAGAGAACTGTACTTCAGTAAGCTGTGACAAACATCTGAATAAATAATAATGATTTATAAATAAATATTATAATATAAACTAAGTATTTATGAGTTAAGTAAATAAATTATATGATGAATAAGAACAACAAATGATTCAGAATAATTAAAATTAATAGTTTAAATTACTAATAAATAATATTACCATGATGAGGTTTCACAACTCCCTTTTCAATTCTATCTAATCCTTGGCTGACTTCTTCAAACAATTCAGAGTCCCTTCTGTAATCTAACTGATATTTATCTTCAGTCTTCTTTTCACTTTCTTTTTCCTAGAATGTTTTTTAGTTAAAAGCATTGATGAATAACTGATTATTTTTACGATAACCAACTTTTTAAATTTTATATAAATAATATTTTCAACTAAGTTCTTTAATTTAAGATCACAACCAATTTGCAGACAATTTAATACAACAATAATTTTTTTTAATTTTATTGTGAATATTTAAATATAAAAATTTGTCCCGGCAGGACAAATCTTTTCTCTTCAAAATAAAAATATTTAAATAATCACAATAAAAAAAAATAATAAATATAAAATTGATGTACAGTGACGGCAAAAAGTATTTGCACACCCAGTTTTTATAAAACTATCGGTCGTAAGGGAAATAATAATCCACTGAACTTCACATTAATAAAAAGTATATTTAAAACTAAAACAATTCTCTATGTGTACAATAATTAACTTTTTAGATTAATGGGGAAAAATAAAAAAAATAATAAAATCCTCTGGCAAAAAGTATTTGCACACTTTGTCTACTATCACTAATATCCTTTGTTTACTTTTTATTAATTCTTACACCAGTATTATCTATTCTATCTAATGTTTTCCTACACTCTTAAAGCATTAAGAACTAAATTTTTTAGTCAATGGTTAACTATCATGCCAAAAATAAGTGAATTGAGTTTGGGAACTCGCGAAAAAATTGTTTTGTAGCGGGGTCATCAAAAATCATATCGTGAGATTGTAGATTTATTAAGTATACATTTTTTTACGGTCAGGTAAGTCATAAAGAGGTATGAGGAACGTGGGACAACTAAAAACAGTGAGCGAAAAGGACGTCCGAAAAAGTTGAATTCCAGGATGAGGAGAAAGATAAAAAATGAAGCTATGAAGCATCCCTTAGTATGTTCTCGAGACCTGGCTTATGTGGCCCATATAACTACTGGTGTTCAGGTTAGTGACAGGACTATCAGATACTGCCTGAATTCTGAAGACTTGCATGGTAGAGTACCTCGAAAGAAACCTTATATAAATGAAATCAACCGTAAAAAGCGTCTTGCTTTTGCCAGTGAATATTTACATAAGCCGCATAGCTTTTGGGAGGATGTCATATTCTCTGATGAAAGCATGTTCAAGTTGTTTGGGTCCAATGGGCAGAAGAGTATTTGGAGGCGGTGTAAGGAAGAATTGGAAAAGCAAAATGTTTCTGTTCCAGTAAAATATGGTGGTGGCCATGTTATGGTATGGGAGTGTATCTCATACCGCGGTGTGGGAAATCTTGTTTCTATTAACAGAATTTTAAATGCTGAGGGTTATGTGAACATTTAGAGCCATAACCTGCATGTAAGTGCCGAAAAAATGAATATCCGGGATCGATATGTGTTCCAGCAGGACAACGATCCAAAACACACTGCCAACAAAACCAAGGAATGGATGATATTTAATGCGCGAAGACAGCTGCACACCCCTCCTCAATCATCTGACATAAATAATATAGAAAATTTATGGCACATCTTGCATCAGAATGTGAGAAAGCATCACATAACTGGAAGACACCATTTGAAACAAGTACTGCTCCAAGAATGGGAAACAATGGTTAAAAACTTGGTCCACTCCATGCCCAGACGTCTACAGGCAATTATTGATGCCAATGGACTTTTTTCGAAATATTAAATTTATATTATTCTCATAATAAAAAAAATAATCGGAAGTGTGCAAATACTTTTTGCCAGAGGATTTTATTATTTATTTAATTTTTCTCCATTAGTCTAAAAAGTTAATTATTGTACACATATAGAATTGTTTTAGTTTTAAATATACTTTTTATTAATGTGAAGTTCAGTGGATTATTATTTCCCTTATGACCGATAGTTATATAAAAACTGGGTTTGCAAATACTTTTTTCCGTCACTGTACATCAACCATATCCCAATTAAAGTAATGTTCAATGAACATTCTTCCCCATATTTACATCACAAAAATGGTGAGTACTGGGGATATGGGATCGGTGAAGGGAATGGATTTGTCTGCGCTGGTTCGAATCCCGGCCAGGACAAATCTTTTCTCTTCAAAATAATAATACAACAATAATTTGACCACCACTGATCTATGGGTAAGAAGCCACTGGTGGGTTTAGGAGTGGTAATTCCTGGAATATGGCGAAAAAATCTTCTAGATAAATGTTTAAAATTACTTATAAAACGGATTTTTTTTTTTTATGATAGTTAAATTTTCTTTGAGTTATGTGGATTTTAAAACATAAACATTTTATATTGTAAATTTTCCATGGGGTAGGACTGGAAGGAAGGACCTGGTACACAAGTCTTTTCCCTAAGAATTATCTATGAATGTTTTTTATAAGACTGGATACCGTAAGATACTAGAAACCAGATTAACAAAATTCTAATTCTAATTTCTTTAAAACAATAAAAATAAAAGTTAAATTACTTTAAATATAAAATAAGTAAGATCAAATTGAAAAAATAAATTAAGAAAAATATAAAATCAACTGCACTTGTAAACTAAACTGTATTAAAACATAAAATACAGGGATAAAAAATCATTCATAATGGATCAACAAATAAAACATTAACTTAAATGCCTAATATTAATGATTTTAAAGCTTACCTTAGGCCTATCAGAGGCAGGAAGTTTATCTCCAGGTTTCTTCATAGAAAGGCCCTTTTCAAATGAACGCCTCTTCTCTTGGAAAGACAACGGCTCATCATCAACAGGTTCTGGAACCATTTCAACTATATCCTCTACCTTCTGCTCTTCAGCAATAAATGCTTGGTTAACATCTGTTTGTGTCAGTGATATACTCTTTGGTGTAATCCCTAATTCAAATGATTTCCTCTTTTCGTCAAAAGAAAGATGTGCGGGTTCAGGAGAGACAGCTTTTTCTTCAGCGGTTTCTTTTTCAGGCAAATCTTCTGAAGATTTCTTTTCCTTTTTTCTCATTAAAGGTTTTGTTTCTTTCAATACAACCTTTTTCTTCTCTTCTATTTCTTGTGACAGTCTTTTTTCTATTTCTTTTCTTCTTTCAGATACACTCTTTTTTATTTCCTCCTCTTCTGCTTCCTTTTCTGTTTTAGCCTTTTCTTCTGCTAATTTTTCTTCTTTTATTTTTTCTGAAATTACTTTTTCTTCTAGCCTTTCCGCAATTACCTTTTCTTTTTCTGATTTCTCCTCTATTTTGTATTTTTCTCCTTTTGTTTTTTCTTCTTTGGTAATTTCATCTTTTGTTTTTTCCCCTTTAGAGATATCTTCTTTAATTTTTTCTTCCTTGATTTTATCCTTAGTTTTTTCTTCTATCACTTGGTGTTCTATTAATTTATCTTTTGTTGTTTTTTCTTCTATAACTTTTTCTTCGGCAGTATATTTCTTTTCATCATCATCTTTTTCTAAGCCTAAAAAATATATCAGTATACATTTAAAACTAATAACACACATGAGGCAATTAAAAATACCTCATACATAAATAGATCATTTTACGATAAATAATAGTCTGTCATATACCTGCTTTCTTCAGTTCTTGGCTTTCTATTATCACAGTTGATTCCTGCAAAATATGCAATGAAATTTACATTAAAAGGTTCGGTAATGATAAGCCCTATTAAGAAATAAATACTTGGTTGGATGGTCATTTCAAAATATAAGAAAAAACAGTATGATACATCAAAAAGGTATAGAACCTTTTTTCATGTATACAATTTTTAATCTAAAATTAAAACTTCAAAAAATAGCATTGCTATTCATGATTAAGAGCATTTTGTGTTTAATTTATAACATTGGGTAATTTTCTATGTTCATTCAGAAAACATTATATAAAAATACAAATTTTATATGAATTTCAAGTAATGGAGAGGTGTATGTGACTCATGTTTTTATTTTTGTTTCAGACAAAACATATAATAATAAACAATTGAATGGATTTCCTCCCCCTCCGTTGAATACGGTTAGATTCTTAAAAATTCAAACAATTGTAATTTTATTTTCACCATTTCATGAGAACTTGTAATGAAAAATTAAAAAAATAATAAATACCTTAATTTTATCTATTGTAGCTCTTCTAAATATATTATGAGATGTAGTATAAGATGGGCTGAGTTCTTCACTAAGAACAGCAGATTCTTCGGTATTAAACACTGCTTGTGGAAGAATGTCGTCCCGGCCTATCCTACGAAGGGCTTCTTCTAATTGAGTGCCTAGAATATTATCAAAAAAATCTTTAAATTTCATCTAAATGCACCACAGTTATAAATCATTACATTTTTTAAAATGTGATTTCATTTATAATAATAATAATAGAGAGAAGAACTTTGATGTTATTCAAAAATAAATTATATTCCAACAAATATAAATTTTTAAATAAAGAAATGTGAAAGTAATTTTCAATGTAGACCTAATACTTATGATTCAATTCATTATAATGGATGGAGTAGTTTTTAGATTGGCCAGGGAAAACTTGATCGAAATAATAAATAGCAAAGAGCTATGTGATTTATTTACTGCATATGACAGTGAGTTATAAACAAACTTTCCAATTGTACAAGAGTTCCTTCCAACTATCTTCATTATGGGGCCTAAGGGATTTTACTCGAAACATTAGAGAAAATTTCATGCAACAATTTCTCTTAGATTAAAAGAGTACCGATAACTGACTGGAATATAAACCATTACTTCAGACTGTAATATTACTCGGTTAGCCTTTGAGCAAATATAAGCAATTAAGTTGATTTTAACAAACAGTTGCTTTAACATCCAAGGCTTTAACATATTTAGTTAGGTAAATATGTAATACATCATCATCACCATCATCATGATTGGCACTACAACCCGGTACGGGTCTTCGCCGCATCAAGATGATGCCTCCACTCATCTCTGTCTTGCCCCAGGGTCTGCCAAGCTCTGGTGTTGAGGAGCTTCTTTGCGTCGGCTTTGACCTCATCTGCCCACCTTAGTCGTGGCCGTCCTCTCCTTTTCCTCCCATCCACATACCCAAAGAGCAGCCTCTTGATAGGTGTGTCCCTGTCCATTCTTGCAGCATGCCCCGCCCATCGTAGCCTTGAGAGCCTTATAAATTGTACCACATCTGGCTCCCAGTAAATCTGGTACAACTCTGCATCGTGTCTCTGCCTGTACTGGGCTCCATCCCTTACAGGTCCAAACATTCTTCTCAGAATTGTTTGCTCAAAAACCTGCAAGCTGATGGCATCTGTACGTGATAAGGGCCATGTCTCTGAGGCGTATGTCAGTACAGGTCTAATTAAAGATTTGTACAGAGCGATCTTAGACTTTCTTGCCAGCAAATGACTTCATAGTATTTTGGCTAGGCCAAAATAGCACCTGTTTGCTATCGTTATTCGTCTCTGAACCTCCTGACAGGGCATATTGTCTCCACACACTAGCGAACCTAGATACACAAAACTATTTACACTTTCAAAGGTGTATCCTTCCAACCTAAGAGTAGGTCGTGGTGGCCTTAGAGGCTTAGCAACCATGTATTTGGTCTTTGCTTGGTTGACTTGAAGACCCATTTTCCATGCTGCCTCTATAGCCAAGAAGGCCCATTCCAAGTCCCTCTGTGATCTTGCTATGACGTCTATATCACCTGCGTAGACTAGAATTTGGACTGACCTGGAGAGAATCGTTCCGTTTCTTTGCACTTCGGAGTCCCTCATCACCTTCTCTAGTGGTAGGTCAAACAACAATCATGATAGGCCATCTCCCTGTCTCAGCTCCCTTGTGGTCGTGAAAGTCTCTGACAGGTCTCCCTGTATTCTGACTTGATATCTTGATCCTATCATCAGCAGCTCTGTAAGATGGATCAGTTCAAGGGGGATATTCCTAGTCACCATAGCCGAGTACAGCTTCTCTCTTATGACACTATCATTAGCACTACTGCGGTCAGATGATGGTATGAAGTCAGATCCTGGGGCTCTATTGTTCTTCAATTTTTCTATGGAGTCTGTGATTTCTTCTTCGTCTGGTGGTTCAGTCAACTCGAAGCTATTGCACAAAACAGTAGTTGCATTTTCCACAGTGGGACCCTGGGAAGTTTCCAGAGTACTTCTAAAGTTGTTAGCCTATCTGCCAAGGATGTTTTCTTTACTAGTGATTAATGAACTATCCTCTCCCCAGCAGGCATTGCTTCTTGGATTGAATTCCTTTCGTTGGGCTTTCACGCTTCTGTATAAGGCTCTTGCATCCGCTTGGCATCTTAATTCTTCAATCTCTTTAATTTTTTCTTGTTCCTTTTTCCTCTTTTTGCTTCTTTGGATGCGTTTCTCTTCTCCCCTTCTGTCTTTGTATTCCTTAACTGCTTGTCAAGTTCTGTGCCTCATTATCATACACCTATAGGCCTGGTTTTTCCTGTCTGTAGGTGCCTGGAATTTCAAGTCAAACCATTTGAACCTCTGGTGGGTTTCTTCCAACCGAGCACCTCCTCTGCAGTTTTTTTGATGGCGGCTTTGCAGTGATTCCATCTTCCGTTCACCGTATTTTCAGGAGGACCCGATTCCAAAGCTTTATCCAGTCTTCGGGTGAATTCTTCTTTGTACTCTAGTTCACACATTTTTGGGATATTAATCCTTTCCATTCGAGCATCTTTAGTTTTATGGGCATTACTTATTCTAGCTCGAATGCGCGATACAACCAGATAATGATCACTACCAATGTTTACACCCTGAATGTTCTCACAGCCACTAGACTCAACCTTTGGGTCCTACTAACCAAGATGTGGTCAATTTGAGTACTTGTCCTGTTGTCTGGGGTAACCCACGTGGCCTTGTAAATATTTTTATGGTCAAACATATTGCCATAAAACCATGTCCTGGGATGCGGCGAAATTCACTAGTCTTATCCCATTATCGTTAGATTCTGTGCAGACTATGCCTTCCTACTAAAGGCAGAAGAGCGGGCTCTCTTTTGTCCTGGCATTGAGATCACCCAGAACAATCTTCACATCATGGCGCAGGCACTCTGTAAGCATCCTTTCTAGGTCGTGGTAGAAATCATTCTTAGCCTGCTCGTCTGCCACCTCAGTCGGTGCATGAACTGAGACCAAAGAATAATTTCTGAACCTGCCCCTAATTCTCGGCATGCACAACTGATGGTTAACCGCCTTAAAATCCTTGACATACTCCCTCATGTTTCCGCTCACGACAAAACAGACTCCAAAGACATGCTGATTCCGGTGACAACTGTAGTAGGTAGTATGACCTCTCTTCTCCATGATTCCAGAGCCAACCCATCTTATTTCCTGTAGTGCAGTAACATCCGTCTTATATTTAGAAAGTTTGTCCAGGAGCAATTTTAATGCTCCCGCTCTCTACAGTGAACGAACATTCGAGGTTGCCAACTTAATGTTGTTGAGAGCGCCGGGTCGATACAGTTGAGACTGTCCAAATCCGAGGCAATTTTCTTGATGTTCCACAGCCACAAGAAGTTTTTCGAGGGAGGAGCAGCTGACCCCTCCGCTCAACCCACAACCTGGAGGACCAGTCCTGTAACCTTAGGAAGGAGCCCTTACTGGGTGCTATCAGCCAGGCCAGCTGAACCTGGTATGTAATACATAGGTTGATAAATACTTAATTCCAATATCAAACAACATTTAATTTTTGGGTTAAGTTATTCACACACATCAACATCCACCCACTGGTTCTGTAAAATTAACAGGATAGGTCATTATTATATATACCATTCTAACAAGAGGGAAAGATTCATCACTCTCCTTACAGTATATTTAAAATATAAATAAAGGAAAGAAAAAATAATAAACCAGAACAAGCTAGGTTTGTTCTGGTTCTGGGCCTGGATAATATCCGGCAAAAGTTCAGAGCTTTTAACTGAAAATATAAATACTACATAAAAAATTCAAAACATTTATGAAGTCTTGATAAACTTGCTAAAGATAATACAGACCTGTTGATTTGTTCCCCTGTAGCCATAACCTCAACATAGCTAGGCCTTGGTGTTCAACACTACTTTCACAGAGTTCACTCTTGATGTTGTTCACTTCCGAAGGACTAACATCTAGTTCAGAAGCTAGTTTGACCCAGTCTTCACCGAGAAGGTTACTAATGTCGGATAACCTCTGAAGGCCACCTAATTATACATTGAAATGGTTTAATACATGAATTTTTATAACAAATGGGTAAAAATACCCATGAGTTATTTTATTTTTTATCATTAAAATTATTTTTATTATGAACCAGTTGCAATTAAATATTCAACTATAAATATTAAAACTAAGAAGACAAGTTCCGTTTCACAAGCCTCAACAATTAGTTTAGAATGAAAGTTATTGAAACTCCCCACCACTCCACTGTTACTGTTTTCCGTTAAATAACTTAAATTTTAATAAATAACTTTTAATAACTAATAAATAAACAACTTTAATTTTATAAGTTATTTAACAGGGAGACCAGTTCCCTGGAGTCTTCACTCCAATGTTAGGATTTTTTTGAATTTAGATTAAAATACTCTATTTTATTTGTTATAATTAGTAGGAAAAACTCCTTTGAAAAAAAAGGCGGACAAAAAAATGTTGGGTCCATATGAATAGACAAATATAGACAAACATTTTGTGGATATAGTAAACCAAATAAAGACTATTTAGACCTTTTTTTCAACTATATATTTTTCAATTTTTTATATTTTATATGTCTGTTTACATTTAAGGTTTCTTTCTTTTCTAATCAATTAAATTGGTTAAAAACAATACATATCTGTTCAAGACATTACATAATTATTGTTATTGTATTTTATTGTGATATTCATGTTTTATTTAGAAGTATTAAAACCAACTTTTAATTTAAAAACATAAATATAAAAACGACTTGGCCCATAAAACGTGAAATACAAAAATTTATGTGTTTAAAAAAAAAAGTTAAACTAACAATTTTTATTCTTTTATTACAAAATATATATTATTCAATTCACTTTTTCCTATTATATCAAACAATAAAACAGACTATTATAAAAGGTATAGAAAATTATTCAATGGATTTAAAAAACTCGATTAATTCTGGATGGAATCTGAAAAACCAGTGTTCATAGAACGTGTGGTACATTGGATGCTCCAAACATAAATTTAATTTAATTTTGGATTAATTCAAATAGTGTTTTTTTTTTTGCATACTTCTTAAAAAATTAATAACTCACTTGTATGGGTAATGTAGGAGTGCTTATGAGTTCCAGTCTCAGGAAGATCTGGTTCTGGTATAATATCTTCTGGGAGTACAATATTTAATATACAAATGGGTTGCTGCGGCACATCACCTTTAGCTACCTAGATTTTGTCAAGTGAAATAAATTAATAATTTGTTAATAGCTGACCTTTTCTAAATTATATGAATGATAAGATGGTTCGGATAGTGAAATAAAAATTCTCAAATAGTGAAAACTATTTATTAAAATACAACATTTCGCTTCCTTTTGCAGGACTTCATGAGGACACGATAGCTAAGAACCAGAGTAAGACATTTTTCACTGCCTCCTCGATCATCTCACCCTTCGTATGATAATATTTAATAAAAAAGCAATAAAATAAAAATCTTTGATATAACTACATGTTTGAAAAAGGAAAAGCATATAAGGGCACCATTGAATAGAAAACAAAAATTAAAAACAAGAGGAAATAAAGGTGGCTATTGCTAGTAATTTTGTTTTTTTCACCACCTTTCCACTCAAACAAAAGTGAGAATGTAGAAAACTATTGTTCCATCCACCTGTATCATGAGTACCAAATGTGGCTGATTATATGAAGGGAAGAACAAATTATTTATTACAGTATTTAAAAAAAAAGTTTTGCTTAGAACAGCTGAAATTAGAACTGGTAAATTTGAGGACCTTTAAGCTCCCAAGAAGAAACTGTGATCGAGGAGTGAGGACAGTGCTAAGCCAGATCTTTAAGGGCTTAATATTGGTCGTAGAAAGGAGATTTAGAGGGAACAATCAGCATTAAAATTTTGTATTAAGAAGCATTTATTTTGATTAAATTTAAAACCTGAAATGTTTTTGCTTACTTGACAGTATATTTAAATTTATCATTTGAAATTTTAAAAGAAAAACCGGGATATCTTAAATTTAATCTAAAATTTAGCCATGCAACTTTGAAACAAAACTGTTATAACTATATTAAGTAATAAATATCAACTATGTGTTAATTAATTTCTTAATACTAAATGTTGTAATTATTATGTTAATGTATCCACACCTTAGGTTCACGCATGAATATTATTCTCCCTAATGCATCTGCATGAGGATCTTTCACTCTAACTGTGAATGGTAACCTATTTTCTTTAAAGGCCCTGAATCCAAGCTTCGGTTGATCTCCTGATTTAGTTACAGGGATCAAATTTCCAGCGAACTCTAGATACTGCATTTTACCTTCAAGCACCTAAGTGATAAAATAAATAGGATTATTATATTATTTTTTTAAATGTATCTATTGAAACTTACAACTGTAATATAACAATACAACAAGTCAATATAATGAATGATACATGATGGATGAATAAAAGCAAGTAGAGAAACTACCTAGTGGTAGAACCCAAATAGGATTATTTTATATTGTTACAAAAAGAATAATTTAAAGAGTGACTTATTAAAAAAGATCATATAAATATAAAAAATTATAAAATAAAAAAACATAAAGGGCTAAATTTTTTAATTTTCAGTTTAACACAATTTTAATATTTAAAAAAATCTTATATTCTTTATACAATAGAAAGTCCATCATTTATAACCACTTGCCTCAACATCCCTGCTTTTGGCAACCTCTGTAAAGTGTTCTTGGTGTTCTAAAGTTTTGTCTTCTTTGTCATCTGTCATACAGAAAACCCTCAGTCTTGCCTCAGTAGTGTCTACTCGTTTTGAAAAAACGACAAACCTAAAAAAATAAATATAAAATTGTTCTCTTAAAATTTGTTAATTAATTTAATTTTAGTATAAACATGTACATATATGTATTTGAATGCTTATATGTGTTTAAATTTGCATATGCAATAGAAAGGATATAAACATTAATTGTGAAGTATAATACCCAAAACTAATGTACCTCAGATCAAACATACAAACAGGTACTTACTTAGCCATGAATGGAACATGGATTGCTTCCCTGTAAAGCTCTGTAGCCATTTTGGTCGCTTCACTAACATTTCTGCAGTCCATTAGCCAAAACCTTGCAGAAACTGTAGTAGTAAATGAAACACAGTCGTTTACAAAGGTAAGAGGTGTCGAACCAGTTACATCTTCCCATTGAGCCCGAGTTGTTCCTCCTAAGAACAATTAAGTTGCTTCATTAATTAACAATACTATTTAGAACCATATGCCATAAAAATACTTTCTCATATACACTATCAATCATAAATCTAATATAAACTTTTTATAACATTGTTTTTAATGGGTTTTATTTAATAAAACAAATTAAATAAGCAAGGTAATATATATTACAAACAAAAAAAAAAAAAAGTTATTTAGAAAAACAAGTTGAGCGTTCTTTTAAGTTTTTGGGTTTCAAAATATAACTATCTTCTTTTTATTAATTTATATTTTTATTGGTGTCTGTATAGCTTCAATTATATTTACTTTATACAACAGATTTATATGAAACTAAAATGGAGCTTAGAATAAATTAATGTTATTGATTCGCAATTCATTTCCGAAAGAATATCTAGAAAGTTTATTAATACAACATGATACTGGTATTAATAAAATTATATTCCCTATGCCCAATACCAAATCCATAGAACCAGGAGCTGTCAGACAAAGGGTTTAATCTTTCCTATTGATACTAAAAAGACTTCCAGAAGATGAAGATCACCCAAGAGAGTATACTTAAATGCAATACTCCAAGAAAACTATAGTAAAAATATAGATTAGGTAACCAAAACTAACTTCAGTGGCAAAATGATGTAACACATATGTTCCTGCTATTGAAATATGATTTTTTAGAAGGCAAAGAAGGAAATAAAAATAACAAATTCATTATATTACAGGAATCATATAGCACTAAATGCATTATCTCACATTAGATCCTAATCATATAATAATAATAATATGTAAATACAGAAAAAGTAACTCTTACTGACAATTTATTTTACTTTCTACCTAAGTAATTTATATTCTCAGTAGCAAAGAATTAAAGTTTTGAACCTACCCCTTCTATCTTTTCTTTCATCTATTGAATTTAGAGATTTAAAAAGAGCTCAGTTTTTAAAAAAACATTTAAGAAATTCAATGACTGGATAATTCAAACAATATGCATAAAAATAGGACTATATATTTTTTTAAAAGCTGACAAGAGATAACAATCAGCTGAGAAATAAAACTGCTCAGGCTCAAAGCACAGAAGTAGCCAATATAGCACAAAGTTGAAAATAATAATGGGAGCGGCAATGTAATCGCAATGAATAAAAATAACAAAAGGTTGCCCTTTTAAGGCGTAATAGGTATCAAAAGTTGTTCCTCAATATAAAGAATAGGAAGAAAAAAATTATAATCATATTCATAAAATATGTGTTATTTTACACTCAAAAATTCTTCAATAGTTACAAAATCAATGAAGGGGGGAGAGGAAACAAAGGGGATACTTGCCCCAGGCAGCAGAATTCAGGGTGTGATAAATGTAGAGATAAATCTTATTTTACAATAAAAATATTTGTTTTTCTTTTTTTGATAAAAAAATTATAGTTCTTTAGAAATATTGTATATATTAACTAAGTACTGTTGTTGATTTTGTTAAGAGATTAGGATGAAAAAAGGAGTAGCAAAATTAGGTTTACTCCACTTAAAAAAAAATGATCAAAACTTGCGTATTTATGCAATTTTTATTTTATTATCTTTTTAGTTTAAATATAGGCTGATCAATATTCAGGTCTCAATTGCATAGGAATCAGTTATAAGGGTTTATATTGAGTATACCTAATGATTTCATAAATAAAAGTTGTTATAATTTGCCTAATTGATTACAAAATATATTTAGAAGCTCTTGTATTCACACATATGAATATGAGCGTATTTATTAGTAAATAATAACATTGATAAACTAACTTTAAACCAATGAATTTCTAAATTATTCAATTAAATAAACAAAAGCAGACACCAAGTTGCATAAATCAATAAAAATGAGGCAATTAAGCTAAAGAATTAATTTAACCTAAATATAAATTATTTATTTACATACTCTATTAAAAGTATATCATCAAATTAAAATTTCAGCAATTAATTAAAAATATCAATTCTGTATTGTCAATAAATATATATTCATTAATAAAGAATTATAATAATGTAGAACTTAAATATAAAAAGGCTGTAAAAATAAAAAAATATTAAAACTTTATAAGCAAAATGCAATAAGAATCAAACAGCATTCCAATACTCTTCGTATTATCATTCAATTTAACAAGCATATATTATCTTACCTTAAAGAAACCATATGAAACACTAAGATATCCCATTCCAATGATTAAAAGGAAAATATTTACAGTAAGCATTACAGGTAATGTTACTAATTATAAATATTACAAACAGTAAATATTTATGTGCATTCAGGAATAAGAAGCATAATATTCACAAACTATGTATGCATAAAGTTAGATGGCAAAATAGAATAAAAAAAGATCACCTACTGTGAAAGAAGAAACTAAAAAGAAGCAGTTGAGAGGGTTATGTAGCAAATAATAAGCGGCTATATGTTTCAGAAAAGATTCTCGCTGTGCATTCCTACTCTTAGATAATTAAAATTTTTCTTCTAATAAACTTAAATCATTAATGGGGGTAAATAAGTGTAGTTCCAAAGCCCCAATAATAAATATCCCCTTGTTGTACACATGATTTTCTTCTGCTTAATAGAAAATAGTTAAATTTTTCATTAAATTTTCTTCTTGTTTTGTGTCATTTTATTTGGAAATGCACATACTGAAATATTTTTGTACCTATACTGGTGTACAAATATATTTAAGTAAGTAAGTTTATAGCTAAATTTTAAGTGTATAATATATTGATATAAACAAATATTGTTAACAGAGCTAAATGAAGGTGATTGTGCAAATTAAAAAATCAACAAAGTGATTGTATGCTCTAATTGTTTGTGAAGAAAAAGATCATTGCCTCGAAAAGAAAGGAATTTTCGACAAATTTAAAGGATTTAATATACAAGACAATATGCCAAATTATAATAATGCAGCAGTCTAATTGGTAATCAAAAATAAATAAAAATAAAAATATAACAAAAGTAATGAAAATAAAATAAATTCCTTTAAAACCAAAACAAAAAAATAAATAAAAATAAGTTGCAATGTACCGTCAAAAGTCCCATCGGTCAAAACACAAGGACTGAAATTGGTATTTAAAAAGGAAAAGAATCAATGAAAATATATATATAGAATCAAATAATAGGAAAAATATGTAATATTACAGTATAAAAGAAAGGGGTTTCCCAAGATAGTATTTACCTCTGAGAGATCTTTTCCGAAACACGCCTGCAAGTGAGCAACAGTGCAGCAATAATCAAAAGTGGTCAAGTCAGAGACATTTTAGACATTTTTTTTTCTATTGGAACTTAAACAAAACTTCCGGGGGCTGGGAAATTTAATTTTTACTTTACTTTTTTAGAAAACTTTTTTCAGGCAAATATACATAGTATAAGAAATAATAAAAAAAAAAGTTCACAAGTTGACATAAAAGTTCATGAAAAAAAATAATAAACAGTATATTATTTTAATTTTTATTATTTTATTTTTTTGTGGTTGTAACAGTAAATGTTGTGTTTCCAAACTAAAAATAAATCCATGGTGTTATTTCATACTGGGATGAAACATAAAACTCAATTCATTTTTTTAAATATTTATTAAAATTTATAACTACTGTCGAAGATAAGATTACTTTAATTTTCAATCAGCATTAAACCAACTTATTTCATTTGTATTTTATTAATAGTTTTAACTCCGACAAACTTTTTGACCAAAAAAATATTTATAAAATACAGTAAAACCTTGATTACAGTACTTCCACCACATTTTTATTATTTCAGTTGTTTAGTTTTGATATTTGAAAAATTACCAGAGTTGGAGACGAAAAAAAAAAAAATTGTTTTAATTCGTGAAGATAACTTAAAATGTATATAATCAAAAAAACAAAATTCTTGAGTAATTGTACCTTGACTTGATTACATATTTATTTATTAAACAATTTTATTTATTTTCACTGCCATCATTCAGTTTTGTTGATTATGAAATCACATTGTATTTAAAAAAAATTGTTTATACCATATTATTGGAAAATGTTTCTTTTTAAAAACAATTTTAAAATCCCCACTATATAAATAATTAAGGGGAAGAGGGAGGACTAATTGGGAAAACAAAGTTCTAGACTAACGTATATCTTTACTGTAATATATATGACATCATAATCTCATGTTATATTTGTAAATCTAAAACTACATTTGTATCTGGCGAAATTCAAGTTCTCCTCTTCCGATTATTATACTAATAAATCCAGGTTTTTACTGTGCCTGTGATAATCTACCAACGATATTTTAATACGGATCTTAACAGAATTGAAGCATTAAAATAGTGTGTAGAATGGCCCATCATCATATTCATGAGAATACTTGTTTTGAGAGCGGAAACTTACCATTCTGAGAAGCTTCTAAATGTAATTGCTCCACCAGTTCATGATTCAGTTCATTCCAAACAGTGTGTGAAGCTTTACCAACAAATTTAAAATCATATATAAATTACCGTAAAACTGAGAAAGTTGAGTAAATGGTGGAAAAGGATAATTGAACAAAACAATGAAGATACTATCATCCATACCATTTACGAACCTTACTGTTACGGTGATTAATTTAATGATAACCAAAATACTTTGCTTATCCTCCATAAACATTTTATTTTAACGTGATTTCAAGTGCTCAGTATTACTAAGGTACTTTCCAGAAAAATGAACATGTCCGTCATGAGACCAAATCTTGTATGTGTGTATTTGTATTTTTTTTTAGAAAATGTATATTTAAATTTAAAACTGATTTAATATTTTAGTCATAGTTTTGAACAGGAAGTATCATCTGGACAAAAAAAAATCATAAAATGATTTTGTGATACTTAATTTAAAATAACCTTAATTAAAATTTGTTAATTATTAGCTTTTAATGTCTATTCCGTCTAATTAAACTATTTTTATTGTTCTTTATTCCGTTAATTGGTAAATTCAATGAAATTTTAAAAAAGGTGTCCAATGAATGCACTTTATTAAAAAAGTAAGTTTAAATATAAATTAAATTACATTAATATATTTAATTTTAAAAATATGCAAACTGATTAAAAAATGAATCTAAGAAAAAATAATTCAAGAAAGGTTCTAAAAATAAAATATAAATATGTAAAAAAAAATAATAAAAAGGAACTATACATACGTATATATATTTGCCTAATTAAACAGAATGTTTTTATTTATTCCACTATATAAATCAATAAAATTTGCCAACCCCTGAATCTATTCAGCAAACACCGTAATATATATGATTAACTAGCACAAATATAGTTCTATTTTTAAACTATATAACTTAGATATTTTAAAAATTTATATATATTCTTAAGCAAATTACTTCCAATAAACTAATAACTAACAAATACCTAAATATTAATATAATATAGAGGGGTTTCTTTGCTGGTTCAAGAAGGAAAATATTTTACAAACTTTACAAACAATATAAGGTTATTGGTTATAGAAAGGTAATAAATACTCATTCAAAAGAAAAATATATAAAACTACGTTTTCCAAGCTACGGCTTTTTTTTTCCACATGAATCTAAAAATGATTTCCAATCGTAATGGGTTTCATTAGACATTTAGAAAAGTAAAAATAGTTTTGTCACTTTAAATACAAGTTCATGAAACTAAAGTAGAACTAAATATTGTTTTATAATTTATTTTTATTAATTGTTATTTTTATGGTTATTATTTTTTAAATATTTTTGTTTTGAAGATAAAATATTTGCTCTGGCCGGGATTCAAACTCGGGTTGTCTGCGTCTCCGTTGCAGTACTCTAAACCACTGAGCTACCAGGGGTCATATCCAAGTCAGACAAATCCGTTCTCTTCACCGATCCTATATCCCCATGTTCTCCCAATTTTTGCGATTCATGCACGGAGAAGAATGTTCATTGAACATTCCTTTAATTAGGATCTTGTTGGCATAAGTCAATATATTATTTATAATTTATTTTTATTAATTGTTATTTTTATGGTCATTATTTTTAAATATTTTTGCTTTGAAGGATAGCTCAGTAGTTTAGAGCACTGCAACGGAGACGCAGAAGCGGGGTTCGAACCCCGGGCAGGGCAAATATTTTCTCTTCAAAACAAAATATTTGTAAACATTGTTTTGTTTTTCATTTTTAATGACATATTTTAAAATTGACTTTGTTATTTTGTGATTAAAATATTTATTATGCAAAAAAAAACCTATTATTTCTTCAAACCAATTTCTGTTCTCATTCATTTAAAAAGTTGCCCCATTCTTTATTTAAACAATATTATATCCATTATCAGTTTTAAAAATAAAGTGATATCTTGGGGCCCGATCAAGAGCAATTGTCCGAAATAAAAGAAGTAGAGGCACCAAGGAAATTGCTTCTGTAAATGAACAGGTAAATGCCCACAGAAGCTCATCTACAAACCACATACAATGCTTTCTAAGTAAACAGTCTGTATATTTCCTAAAACTTGAATTAGAAGATCCTACCTTAAAGCAACAAAAAAAAAATCCGTTGCTAGGAAAACCCACCTTGACAAGTAACTCAAAGAAACCCTTAGGTCTAAACAAATCTTATTTATCCTTACAACAGATAGTACATTCTAATACTTGGATTGTTATAACAACTGCTAACAAATATTATGATGCATTATAAATATATTTCTACATGAGCTAAAATAACTGATGACTCAATGATAATGCATCAATAATACTGATGAACTATAAAAATAATAACTAAGCTGTACAATACCAGTGTATATTATATATATATATATATATATATATATATATATATATATATATATATATATATATATATATATATATATATATATGTATATATATATATATATATATATGTATATATATATATATATGTATATATATATAATTTCTGAAATTTTTTAAGTAAATCACAATAAAAAAAATAAAAGTAAATAAACCTATTCTATTTTAGCAGCACCATCAAATCATAAACATTCTAATTAAAAAATAGATAACCCAATATTTTTTAAATTGGTCCTTCAATGTGAAATTGGGTGTATTGTCTATAGGTTGTAAGTCATGTATAAATCTTTACAATGTTAATTTGGGGTCCTACCCTATTTTTGATTATGTTATGCGTCATGATAAATTATTTTTATTTTATATAATTCAATGGTTAAAAAAGAGAAAAAAATAAAGGAAATCATCATAGCGCCTTTCATCCATCAATGAAATCTCATTATATTTTTATTAAATATTAAAGGTAGTCAGTAATATTTATTAAAAGTGTAATTCTAAATTTTGTACAATCATAAATCAAATTACAACTCAGTAGCATGGTACCTTACCTGCTACAAAACTGAGCTTCCTTCTTAACTTTTCATAAAGTACCATTTCAGACAATAGTGGATTTAACCCATATATATTCTAAATATCCAAAAGAAATAGAGTCTATGTTTTATCAAAACGATTCTTTAAGCTGATTCAAGTCCTGAGGAATATGATAGATAATAGCAGAGATATCACGAATCTTTTCAATTTCCCAATGATTTATTAGTTGTTTTTTTTGTTGAATTAAAAAATTAGGCAATGAAAAAAAAATTGGGTTCTTATAAGTTGATCGTTGATATCTTGATTGAGGCATATGTGAATAAGAAAGTAATATTTCTTATATAAAAATAAGGCAGTTTGATTCTTACCTTTCTTTATCATGTTTCACTTTTTGAAAGTAGCAATCATAAGGATTATCTTATTTAATAAAAAACTAAGTTGCACTATTTGGCTCGAATATTTGAGACTAAGATTTTAAAATATACTTTTTATTACTGAAATTATTCTGGCTAAAGTTCATTTAGAATGGAAAATGAACCTCCAATCCATTAACGTTTTTTTTTTTTTTAAATTGACATTTTTGTTTGATGGTATTAGTAACATTAAATATATCAGTACATGAAAGCCTGTAAGAATCATTCTGTTCTGTATGGACTTCTTAATGTTACTGTCCCCATAAGTCCTTCATCACTTTAGAATTCCTCAATCATTTTATATTTTCAGCAATCAAAATAAATTAAAAAAAAATTAGTTTAATGCTTATTATCCAAGACTGATCCATAAAACCAAAATAAAAATCATTTTTTTATGGTTTAACAGATTGTTGTAAGTAAATTTAATTACATCATGCAATTAAATAATAATTTAATGCTAAGCCGGCCATACACGAAAAGTTTTACCGCAAAGGTATACCTCAGAGACAAGCAGCAGAGGTTTACCTCGAGAGGCTAAGTCCACATAAGCAGTGGTCTGCATCTCAAGTTTGCTACTAACTTAGGGTATACTGCATCTCTTCGAGCACAATTGCGATACTCATTCCACTTCACACGCCACAGACATGGTTCATATTTATATAACTCAATTGATTCTTCCAAAATTTGATTGTGTCCGCAATAACATGAACAATTTTTCAAAAAACAATACCTATGACTATACATAAACTGTAGTGAATTCAAACAAAACAATTAAGAAATAAATTCAAATAAAAACATAAATTAAAATGCAAAAAACATCATCCTTCTGCTTTTATCTGGCTGTTGTGAAGTAAACCTCATCCATAAACATACACGTGTCTGGTCTTCTCAGTAGGTAGAAAATATAGTTTCTCAATTCCACGAGGTTTACCTCAGAGATCTGTTCGCTTGTGGAGTTCAATCGCACATAGTGGCACATACACAGAGGTTTACCTCTTAAGGCGGGCAATATAGGTAAACCTCTGCGGTACTCCTCTACGACTATGGCCGACCTTATTCTCTCAATGATTTAAGTTTGTTTGATACATAAAACAAATTCAGAGCAATAAAGTGACAGCTAATATGAATAATATTTACCACCTGACTTTGTAAAATAAAAGCACACACTTTAAAGTGAACTTATTGTGCAAACACCAAATTCATTCATAGAAAGCACACACAGTTTGACAAAATCTTTGAATAAGAGAATAAAAACATTTACAGGTCATTTTATTATAGAAGGAGTGTTGTACTGTAGTGACAGGTTATATCCAAAAAGAAAACATGACAAAGAAAAGTGTTGACAATCCAAAAGTTTTAGGAGAATCAAACCATGTTGAAACCAACAATCTTAGAAAATAGAGCAAATTTAGCTGAAAGTAAAAAAAAAAAAATACAGTGTTACAGAAAAACATCTGAACTGAAAAACAGTTACCTGTTATACTACAGAGTAGCCGAAGTGTTGGAGCTTCCCCACTATATTGATTAATCATTCCTTTGTTGGCCGCTTGAGGTACAGGAATTGTAAGTGAAATCGGTTTGTGGAACTTTCTTCTTCTAGGTTCTACAGTGACAATAGGAGAAACAGCAACTCGGTTACCAAGGAGCTTAGCAGTAAGTTCTGTAGGAATTGGTTGTGCCTGAGAAAACAAATAAAGATTTAAAATATGCTCTATCAATGGTATTATAATTCATGGAAGGTTAATTCAATAGTGATTTAAAAGAAAAACTATAGTTCGGTAACAAACTAATATTAAATGTATATATGGCCATACTTATATATATGTAATCATCAATGTAAATTTAAAAAAAATATATTTATTTCCCATATTGCATTGATTAATTTTTAACAAATACTTTTCGATTCTATCATTGTCATCATATCAAAGTCTTCATGTCTTCAGAATACCCTTGCTTGTTAAAAACAAGTATTGCTATCCCCAAGTTCTTGATTTGTATAATTTAACTTTCAGAGTGGAGGACAAGGGGAGAAACAGGTCCAATAAAGAGCTAAGGGACCTACACGGAGAGCCCGATATAGTGAAAGTCATCCAGCTCAAAAGAGTACGATGGTTGGGGCATGTGGAGAGGATGGACCCAACGAGAACTCCAACAAGGATGATGTACGAGAAATCAAATGATGGTTCAAGATTAAGAGGGAGGCCCCGTCTCAGGTGCCTCGACAGTGTGGAGGTTGACCTGAAGGCGATCGGTATAAATCACTGGAGGCACCTTGCGGCGGACAGAGGCGAATGACAAAAGAAATTAGCAGGGACCAAGGTTCTTCAAGGACTGTAGCCCTTCAATACATTAATAGCTCAGTAATAAATAAAAATAAAAATCAATTATGATTCAAATAGAGCAGTTTCTCACCCCGTTATTATTATGATGAAATAGTTGTAATTAAAACAAACAGTGTAAAACTATCCTAGGATATCCTTAAGACAATTAAGTACTCCAAGACATTAATAATGATAGAATTAAGCATTTTTTTTTAAATAAACCAACGTGTGATAAGAAATTAGTTAATTAATTAATCTTTCCTAGAATTTGTTTTTAAAAATCAAATAAATGAAGTTAAGAATTAGACCATAGTTTGTAAAAGACAAACTATCATTTTTTTTTCTGCAGCAAACTGCCTCAATTATGTGTTTTCTCTTTTGCAACAGCTATGAATGATTTTTTTTTTTTGCATAAGTATCCTATATTAAGATCTTTTATTTAATACCTGTTTTGTTTACATGGATATCACAAAGATGAAGAATTTTATAATTTTGATTTATACTACTTTTTGATCTATGAAGACAATAATCTTCAAATATACTTAATAACGTAAATATACTTTGATTTGTTTCATTTGATTTTGACATTTTACTACTTAATACATCACTGCATCCTTATCAAGTTTCATATCTTCGCTGTCAAAACAATACCGTCTATCTACAATTTTTTATGAAAATGAGTTAGTATCAGTAACGCATTCCACAGGTTGAAATACACACTAAGGAAGGCACGTATTAAGGTCAGCAACATGGCAGAGTATGATTTATTTATACTTCTCTTCAATAGTTCTGAAAAAAATTGTCAAGTGTACATTCAGCACGTTTTTTTTCTCTCCTGTAAAATCACCCAAAGTGTACGCGGTATTGGTTTGACTACTACATGTTCCTTCATTGTTGTTTTAATGTTGTATATACTAAATGATCAACATCTCAAGTGTAAGAGCACATTTTATATTTTTTTTAGTAAAATATTATTTAAGGTTTAAGAATGTACTCTGTAATTCCTTATTAATTAATTCCTTTTGATTTTTGTGTATTTGGCTATGCTGGTTGCAGGTAACCAGGGGTTAGCAATTTTTGTCTGCTAGTCAAAATTACCAAAATATGAATACTAAAGAGATGTTAGGGTCAGAGATATTTCTATATTAAACAGTCTTTTATTAAAAAAATGAGAAATATTTTAATAAGAAAATAATTGCAAACATAATAAAATGAATTTTATCTATGAACATTCTGTACGGTACAAATGGTTGTTCTATAATTTATTTTTAAATACTATACTTTATTTTCAGAACTAAAATGGGTCACTTGATATTATCAAACGGGCCAATCTCATTACCTGTAGGCCATAGATTAGCGACTCCTGATCTATACAAAAAGACCAGTTACAAAGAATAAATAAATTACATTACATATTTCCAACTCATAGAGCAATAATAACCAAAGTGATGTTAAAAAATAATACCAAAGTATTGTTAACATTAATGTAATCTAATTGAACCTAATAATTAAACCCTTGATATCATCCTCAGGCAATCACAATATCACAAAAATGTTCGATCCCAGACGGTAGTCCATTGGGATACAGATTTGCTCGGTTACTGCTGTGACAGAGATTATAAAAACCAAAATAAAACTGTCACTTTGATAGAATACAGATTTTTTAAATAAGTGGCAGCACAGAATCATTTAGCAGTTATATAAAGTACTTTTTAAATAAATTATGGTAAAGTAGTGATAAATTGAGTGCAACAATATCATTTTTAATTTAGTAAAATTATAAATATCGAATACAAATGAGGGGTGTAGATGCAAAACTCACATTCTCCACTTTTGATAAATTTTGGTAAAATGATAAAAACCAATTCTGTTATAAAAATATGAGATAAATAAGTCAGAAATTTATAAGAGAAAAAGGGTTGCTCTTCTACTAAATATTCTGACTCAGTTATCTTCTATATTTATAACGGAATTGGTTTTCCTCATTTCCAATTATTATATCCTCTTTTCCACATTAAAGCTAAATAAAAAACTTGTATTTTTTCGAAAATATTAAAATGGAAATGAATGAAAAGTTAAAACTTGTTGTGACTCAACTCGAAGTAACAACTAGTCGAATAATTACCAACAATTCTGAATATATTACTTGACATCAACAGTACAAATACAGAATAAATGTAATTTTAAATGAGCATGAAGATTAATAATTCAGATCATGGTTTCTTACTTCTTTTTTTTTATTGACTTCATCCTACTATGCTTTTTTAACAAATTATCAATTCAAAAAGCTTTAAATGTAAATTGGAAACAGTTTTTAATGTAGAGACTTTCAAGTCATCTTAGAAGATTAAAATAAATAAAAAACTAAAATATTAAATATAAAAAGATTAAAATATTAGAATTTAAGAAATAATAGAACAAATTAAAATAGGCTAAATGTTAAACAAAGATTAGACAGGAATCTCTTAGAATTTGATAATAAAAGGTTATGAATTATGCAAAAACTGACATATATGTTTGGAAACCTTAACATAGAAATTATAATTTGGTAAATAAAAACTCTTCCATGGAGTTACATTTTACATCCTTCCTGTGTTATTAAACTCTAAAATGGATCGTTGTAAGGTTGTTTTCATAACCGATTTAATGCAAACTAAGAAAAATAGATAAAAATAGATTATAAGTTATCATCCACAAAACTTGGCAAGAGGGATTTTTACGAAGTCTGAATTCATACATTTATAAATAGCTAAGACAGTAAACATAATTGAAGACAACCGAAGATTTATCGAAAACAATTGTTTTCGAGATTCTTAATTTTATTTTGGATAGACCCTGGCTCTCAGTTACATAATTTGTTGGCTTTTGCGTCATTAAAGCCGATAGAACAACTTTTTCGAAACCAGATGGTCTCCCATCACAATGTAATTTACAAAAACAATTCTTTAAAAGGTAATTAGGAAAAAAATTGAAAATTATTAAATCATACTTTTAACTTCTAGCATTTCTGGAAATCAAGGAGAACAAACAAAAAGTTTCGAACGTAAAACCAAATTATTTTTAAAAAGACAATAAGTGAAAATAGCGAATGAAATGATTCGATAACAAATGAAAATTTTAATTGCAATCTCAACTTAAGGTAATTATTTCGCAAGTTGTCGCTTCTAGTTAAGTCCCAACAAGTTTTAACTTTTCATTCGTTCCCCTTTTAATATTTTTCAAAAATGCAAGTTAACATGAGCTTTAGTATGGAAAAGGGAGTGTAAATATGAGAAATGTGTATACTTCGGAATTTTTTTAATCTAGAAATGAACGTTTTAACAAACACGTATCGTCTATTCTTCGAAACGTTAGTTGAAACTATTATTTCTAGATGAAATGATTACCGAAATCTACTCACACATATTACACATATATTCTCTTTTCCATTCTTAACAGCGCCGGCTCTAGCCCATGTTGCGCCGCGGCAATCGTACACGGCGCGCCGTGTGCAATCGTGACCTAGGCGGCCTCTAGTAAGCACGCGATTAAAACTGAACACTTACAGATATACAAGGTGTCACAAAAAACGGCAAATCCCTTAAGGAGGTGAATGTGCCCATGGTATTTTTGGAAAACATTAAAAGGGGGGCGAATGAAAAGTTAGAACTTGTTGTGGCTTAACTCGAAGCAACGATCTGCGGAGCAGATACCCAACTCAATTTTAGATTGAATACTGATAGAACACACCAGATAGTTCTCTAGACCTGTTTACGGAAAGTTAATTTCAGGAACTTCACTTGCTCGAGACTATTGTGTTTCTATGTGAAACAACTATTTCTTTCAAAATATTTGCCTGCCCTCTTCATCTTATTTCCTAAAAAATCTTATATCTGATTTTATTATTCGAAGGTATTTGATTACAATCAATTATATTTATACCTTTCTATCTATATGATTCTTTGGAGGTTGGTTCGAGAAGTTCATCCAATCCAAGAGAAGTCAAATCCAAAGTATAAAAGATGGTTAAAAACAGTTTTAAAATTGTGAGTCTATGGACTATGTACACCCCCAAGGCTAACTATAATCCTAGAATGTATACATGTTTGATAAAATTCCAAATTTTACGAACAAAAAAATTCATGATGATTAGTTAAAGTAACATGCCTGACTTCGATGCCCCAATACAACTAAATTGTGAACGGCGACCTGCGTTTAGTGGTTAACGTAACAAACTACTAAGCCCAAGATCGCGGGTTCGTAGCCCGGCAGGTGGATTTTTTAAAAGGAATAAAAAGTCCTTAGTTACGCCGTCCTTCGGAAATGACGTTAAACGGGGGTCCCGAGCCTGTACGATGTCAGGTACTCGTTAAAAATCCCTATTCTAATTAAACCTGGATAAATACGATGCATCGTCCGATTAGCCATAGCAGCATAGAGTGAAGTTAGATGAACAAACAAACAAACGACTAAATTGTACATCTATTGAAACATAAAATGGAAGGTTTTATTAAATACAAAACTGACCTTGAAACATGTCGAGATTAAAATATTCGTAAAGTTTTATAATTATTATTATTAAAGCATACAGCAAAATACAATAAAATTTAAATAGTTAAGATTAGTAAAGAAAAAATCTCGATTTCTGAGTTTTGCAGCAGTCATGCTTGTTTTGAGACAGGAAGTAAAAAACACTTCAAAGCTAAAACTAAAACAACACTTTCGATTTATCAATTATGTCTAAAGTTTAATATAACACAAGTTTCTTAAATCAATACTAATTTCATTCATGGAATCCAACATTATAATGAAATAATTAATTGCCCGTTTGGAGATTAGAAGTGCCTTATTACGTTTCAGCGGAATGTCTGATGACTATCGGTAGATCATAAAGGTTTATTTATTTAAAGTCACTTTCATGTTGCTATGGCTAATCGGACGATGCTACAGTCGGAGCTCTAAATTTTCTCTCAAATAAACTCTCTAACCATATTATTCGATGGGTTTAGAAACTCATTGATGAGTAGTAATGTGATTATATCTATTTTTCCGACTCAAACAATTGAATCAATGATTTCATGAGTGAATTAAGTGGCAGTATGACGACTTTACAAGGCCATTGACGAGATCATGGCTTATTTTAGAAACCTAACAATGTTATTTTAATTGATTTACAAATATTAAATGTAAAAAAGTATCACTTCGGTTTTATGGCTTGTAGCGGAAATTTAATAAGTTGTTTGTATATTAATTTTACCAACATAACTTGTACATTAACATAAAATATTTACAAACCAAATTTAAGATGGATTCAATTATATATATTTTTAATTCTAAAATATTCTTTAGAATTTCACGAAAAGTGGCAATTTCACCTTGCCAATATGGCCACTAAATTTTATTGGAATCTATGACTCTATTGATAATAATATATTAGTCTTAAATGCGAAAATTATATTGCATTTTGATGATAACTGAGCTCGCGACTTTCCATCTAGAAATCCAGGTTAGTATCAAACGTATGAAATTTAGATACACTATGTTAAACATTGAAGGATTACAGTAAAAAAGTAGCTATTTTGATGATACATAACTAACAACTTCTATAAAACGAAAACAATCTTTCAAAACGTTGGACAAATTGCGCTGCCTTGCGCACGCCAAGCAAAATTTTTCGCTCAATACTTACTTTCTACGAATAGTATTAAACGGATACACACAAAACTGTCATTTTAAACTGATCAAAATGAGATTCAGAGATATTCAGGATTTCACAATTTCAAACCTAAGCTGATACCCGGAAGTATCCTTTTTACCATTGGTTTCTGGATCAGATCTTGATTTTATTGAAAATTGATACCCTTAAAAATGTATTTCTATAGTCACTCCGTCAGGAACGATATTTAATAGATCCACTTTGATTCTGGTCTTCGCAAATGATAAACCCGTTTTAATACGAAAAATGTCCTCAGATTTCTCACAGCATTTATCTATAATCGCTTTGGAAGAACGAAAACAAAATAAAAAATACAAAATGGTGCCTATAAAAGGAGTAATCAGAAGGATACACCGAAAATATATTTCCATACTCACCAACAACATAGCCATTAGGTTCCGTTTCACTTACCTCATTTCTTCCGCAGTATCTTGCCATCATAATGCCTCACAACGGCCGAAACGTAGGCTTTAAGAACAATACATTGCCATTGACTGCACTCTGGCTATTTATTCCATTACTTACGCCTAAGTTTGTGATCATAGAAATTTAAGTGGTTATTTGTGTAACTAAATCCCCTTCCATAAAAATCCACACGGAGAGGCCCAGGACTGGATAAGCACGAGACATAACACTTTATGTTTGGAGATTCTGGTTAGAATAAGTTAATTAATTTATCATAGTTCACAAAAAAACTCGTGTAATAGGTTACTCAGAATCAGGACTATAAATACAAGTTATTTTAGGCTAGAAAAACATTTAAGGAATAGGGTAATTTCTTTGACGACTCTAAGTGCAAATATACACGACCTCGATAAGACCATTCCTTAATTATGCCTCTGGATGTTTAATACTATTTGAGTACATTGGAGACTCTTCCCCTGACGTTTGGAAGGCGAATACTAAAGAGAAATAACAAACCAGTTTAGTCAATTCGAACCTGGAAGACAGCAAGATGCTCAAATAAAAAAACTCAATAGGAAGTATTTAAGAATGGTAAACCACAAAGAAAGTTTTCAGATGAGATTTCTGAGGATATTTTAAAAAAAATGCGATGTCATATTCAGTATGACAGGTTACTGCTAAGTAACACATCTTTTGACAGTGTTAAACCTGTTTGCATTGTCTATCTTCGTGAATTTTGTCATTTCAATTGATCCTGTAGGGACCACTAATAGCATAAGAAGGTTGGGAAGACCTCATCTATATATCAGACGATTTATTTATTAAATAAATATCTCAGATGAAAGAAATGAGTAGTATCAGATGACAGGCCAAACTACAGAAGGCCTTGTCACTCATAGTGTTGTTTCTATAAATGATAATGACCAAATTATTTTTGTTTTCAATATAGTATAATCCAGCTCGAATGAACTTAAGTTGACATGGTCTATACAAAGGAGGAATATTAAAAGCAAAGGTAACCTGAACATTCCCAAATAGTTATAGTTATTTTTAAATAATTCAAATCAATGGATGAATACTGCCACCATTGCAAACTGTGACAAGAACTCAATTGAAATTTGGTATAAGTTGGTTGCTGTTATTTACCTAGCAGTAACAGTTCGATTATACCTGAACATCATAGCATTTTATCAGATGATCTTTGGTTATGATATATGCTAACTTCTAATACTATGGAGCATAATTGCGTCTAATTTATATTTGATGAAAACAATTCTTACCTATTCTTTGCAATAAATCATAGTACCAAGAGGATATCTTATGGGCTCTTCTATTAAATCTATGTAATGTTTAGACAATAAGCTTACTGACTTGGCCCAACTTAGCATAATTGGTGTAGTGAATCAGGGCATGCCATATTTAATAAACATTTTGTAGCCAGTACATAGTAAAAATTTACAAATAACATCTAAAGTGGTTGTTTGAACCTTCTTATTCCTAGTGGTTAAGATGCTGATATTGCTTTCTAGTCCTATTTGTTGAATATTTAATTAATAATTATAACACTGGTGGTTTTTGTTATCAACGACATATTGATTAATTTCTTAATGATCTCAACATTTCCTCAGGTTTATTTATTTTATAAGTTAATGGAATTGTCTTTTGACCAGATGGTTTAATAGGTCTCTGTTTAGTAAAGAAGAAGAATATGGCAATCATACGATATAGTCTGATTTCAATAACTCAACTACAAAAGATACTGAATGCCTCTGCTGCTTTGAAATGGAGATCTGAAAAACCGAAATAAGAAATGGAAATATGACCGAACAAGATAATGTTGTGTCTACAGTTATCATTAGCACCTTCCGTGCAGTAAGGAAATAGATCCTATTAAATCAAATCACTGAACAAGTTGTTTAGGGTACGTTTGTGGAAAAGTAAAATTGGAAGCTAAAATCTTATCCATATATAATGGTGATTTGTGTATATATATATTTTCCTTTAAAAACATAAAGAATATATACTAATATCAGTATTTAATTTTTTTGTTAAATGATAACTGGATGAAACTGGATTAAATTTCTTATGAATTTTTACATTTCCAAGTATTACTCGGAATTTTGCTAATATCAAAAAGTGTGCCATCAGTGCACCTGTTGCCAATATTAAATTCTAATAGTTTACAGTTCTAAAAATAAGGGAATATAAGTAGAAATTTATTACAAACTAAAGAATAAACAGATTTTTTAAAAATAAAATATTTATAATTAAAATATTATATTTGGCCTTATCATATGTGGTCTTGGTTTGTTTGTTTATTCATTTGAGGTCACTTTATGCTACTATCGCTAATCGGACGATGCTGCCCTGGGAGTCCTAAATTTTTCTTCTCCAGATTTAATTAGGATATTTAATGAGTACCTGGCATCCTAAGGCTTGGGACCTCCATTTTAGATCCCTTTCAAAAGACAACATAACCAAAGATTGTTTACAACCTTCTAAAAAACTCAACTAAAATGTCCATCCTCCAGGCTATGAACCCACAACCTTGTTTGTTGCTTTGGAGGATTCTTGTGCCAAGAGCACATGCAAAAGTTAGTAATTCTAAGCAGTTTGAGTTTTATGTCCATAGACCCTACAACCAAAAAAAATTAATTTGGAATGTAAGAAGCAGATTTTCACATGTTTAACCTTGTTTATCAATAATTTAAAAATTATTGGTGGTTAGTTAATTTAGGAGGTCCTGTAAATAGAAAAAGGTAGCTTATTTATCCCTTTTAAAAGACTAATTAATAGCATAGCAGTAGTGAATATTTTTTTACCCTTATGATCTATATGAATTCATAGTAGTAGACATTCCTATATACTGCTGAAATTTATCTCCATTGTATTTTAGTGATAACAAGTTCAATTAGTGCTATAATAATGTTTTGTTCCAGAATGTAATGTCTTTTCACAGCCTGGTCTTCTCAGTCATACCAAATTTTTTAAAGTAAGGTAAAATTTAATATTAAAAATTTTACCATTTTTTTTTTTTACAATTTTGCCATCATTTTCATTGTGAGAGCTTCTAGGTTATGCAATAAATGCGCATGAGAAGCTTATAATAATTTCAGTCGTTAAAACGAAGTCATTTTGCAATACTACTCAAACTATTACTGTTTAATATTTCTAAAACACTGGAAAATATCATATAGTTAGTGCATTACATAAGTAGGTTGTGAGGCGATTTATTTTTGTCCTATCGATTTTGAAAGCTAAGTAGAACTTTCAATAATAATTATAAATTCTTAATTTAAATTAATTAAACTTTTTTAGATGTGATTTACATATTGTATTAAAGAAATGGTGCAATATCAAATGAACCTTTTTTTTCTTTATCCAAATAATAATTATATTTGTTATCATTAGCATGCAAATAAACTTTGAAAATGTGTGAGAAATAATTGTTTTGTGTTATATTGTAGCAAACATTAATATAATAAAATATTAAAAAAAAAAAAGATAAATAAATAGATTTGAAAAAAATTTAAAGGAGTAATTGTGTTATGTCACATGTTATGGAATATCTAAAAAGGGGTGAAGAGGGTAAAAATGAATTCAACAGCAGGGAAGAAATCACACGGCACAAAAGCACAGCTCGAAAATAAGGGCAGGCTCTAGAGCACAAGCAAATTTAGGTGCTAGCATTCACTGAAATATTTTATAGCAAAGCAAACTAAATTATAATAAAATAAAAGTGAAAAGTGACATTGAGCAGCGATGATGCCCAATAAATTAGTTCGCTCAAGTTCAAACTTTATTTTCGAACTCTGCTTATTGAAAGTCTAATCGCCGTGGATTTCGGCCAAACTGTTGTTATTTGTAAGAATTGAGTATATTAAATAAAATTTATGGTCATTTAAATCTAATATACTCTATTCGCACAACCTGATGCAGTTGAAGAAGAATGAGTGATTCGTTATCAAACTAAATTTATTGGGCACAATATTTTTTACATAGGATACACATGAGTCAAAATCAGTGCAAGATATAACCAGTGTGACTTCATTCGTATACAACAATAGTCATTTTTTAATATATTACAATATTTGCAGCATTAAATATTTAGTATTAACATTTTTACATAAGTATTTTGTTGTTACAAATGAATAGAAAGATTCAGACTATTCAATAGAAACAAAAAGCAGAGGAGTTTCCATAAATATTAAAAAAAAGATTACTGGCAATTTCAAAATTTAATTTACAGTTCTCACTAAGTAGATTTGTTTTCAAGTAAATGAAAAACAATAAATACATGGAATAATTTGTTAAAATTGAAATTCCATTTATACATTGATCTAATAATAAATAAATAAAATAGGTTATGAATAAAGAAGCTGCCTAGAAAACCTATTTTCTCTTAGCTCAGTTTAGTTACTTCCCATATAATTTTTCTTTGAGAAATTCATTGCTACCACTGAATTATTTACAACAGGTTTTTGCATATAAAAGAATGAAGGAGGTTTTAATTATTTTACGGTTCTTTACAATTTAAAAAAAAATTATATTTCTGACTAAGATATTCTAAACTTGTGACTTAACATAATGAACAAATTTTTTTTCATGATTAGTAGCTCATGGAATGAACAAATTCTTTTTCATGGTTTATCGTACAATGAAATGAATAATTGACGAAATTAAATTCCTCTGAAACTTATGAATCTAAAGTTTAAAAATCTGTTTATTGAATGTTATAAAAAAAAAAAATGCTATATTGCCGTTATGAATGATACAAAAATCACAAGCAATTTCAGAATTCTATAAATTGCAATGAATATTCGAGAAAGCCAAGACCCTTTAGTTTCAGTTTTTATGTAAAATTAGTTGTATAAGAAACTTGTTGGAAGTCTTTAAGCAAAATTTTTTCAATGTAGAAATAAATATTGGATATATTTTGTTTCATATGAAGCACTAATTTATTTGAAATACTCACTTTAAATAAGTATTATAAATAGTACTTTTATTACTACAGATTATCCTCCAAATATTCACTCTTAAATATGCAGCCTGAAATTTTTTTGAAATGAGTTCTTATTTAACTTAACGTTCGGAGGAAAAGATTAATAAAATTACTACATTATCCTATTCCAATTAGTATTTGATTTGAGAAGTATAAAATTCTAATACTGATGTAAACTGTAATTAATTCCTCATTGTTATTATAAAATAATTTACTGCTCTCCTCTGCTTCTTTGATAATTGAGACCATAAAATATTATAAAATAATTCATCACATTTAAGTTTTTCGAACAATTTTTCTCTCAGTTATATGATTTAATTTCTAAACCAACATTAAATTGGTATAATCGTATAAGAGATATACCTGTGAGATCAAGTTGAATATTTTTGTGAATACATCTTTATAATTTTGAAAATTACATTAGTTTTTAATATCTGACAACTGATATTTTTCAGAGTTTTATCTTTATTTCCATTTGATTTGCGAGTAAGTTGGAAATGGGAGTATTAAAATTCTAGTTTTGTCTAGACTTTGGTAACATTATTAAATAAATTTTGTTACTAGTGAAATTTTAATTGATTCTTTGATTTATAATACATTTATATGTTTCCATAAATATGAAAAAAATCTTTGAGAAACTCGAATGCTTTAATTAGGTAATGGTTCAATGATTTCTTTGAATTAACAGAATTTTCTTCTCTTTTTCTTACAAAAGTTTATACAATTTTAACATGTCTTTTAGAACTTAATCACTAAGTCATATAAATGAAATCCTTGTCAAATGTAACCCTTACTTAACAATTTTTAATTAAACTTTTCAGATGTCAAATTCAATGTTTTTTTTATTAATTTCAATTCTTCGAATAAAAACATCTTTGAGAATTGAAAAATCTTGCTTAAGTCACACCTAATTTACTAGAGACTTATATTTGACAAAGATTACCTATCTATATATTGTAAAAATAATTAAACAAAGCTTTGATAAAATGGAGGAATACAAAGAAAATGGAAAGGCACATGCAGGCATGCAATTATGGTGCTCACCTAGCTATGTTATAAAAACAAGTTATTCTTATGAAATGTTAATTATTATTTTCCCAATTATTAGTTATTTAGTAGGTTAATCATTGGTATGTTTTTATTTTTTGTCATTTAAACTTCCTGAGTTTGTGAAGTCTGGAATTTGAATCATGTTTTTATTCATTAGTATTGTTTGTTTGTTTCATTTAACATCACTTTATGCTGCTATGGCTAATGGGAAGATTATTCTTTAGTTATCATTCTAAAATATTTTATATTTAATTATTATTATTGCACTGCTAACCTGACATCAGGTTTTGATTATTTAATGTGCTTAACTTCTCAACTTCGATTAACTTAAATGCATGAATTTACTTAGAAACATGTTCGTGTGGATTCCCATTCAGATCATATATTTTTCTTTAATTTTGTTTTCCTTTCTGTTTCATCAGTTAAGCGTAAATAAATCTGTTTATTTATTATTAACTGATTAATGGCTTTGCCTAGACAAAAAGACTAGATTTGTTTTTTAACAGAGCTGATTATGGCGAACAATTTATTTTCATTTAATTCAATCAAGTAATTAAATTTAGATATAAAAGAAATTATTGGCACTCATATTCATGTTTTGGCAACAGGTCACAGCCTGAATGGAATTGATGTACATGTAAGTAATTGTTAGATTATTATTCACTGTTATGAATATGACTGAAAAACATAACATTTCTAGTATTTTCTAAACTAATACTGAATATTTATAGGTTCATAATATTTATGAATTACCTTTGCCCATCCATAGGTTTCATTGACGATGTTAATACAATTTTATATAAATGGACCTAGTATATCAATCCATGTTATTGATAACAAAAACCACAAGAGTTGTAAATTATATTTTTTGAGTTAATTTTGCTAGCTGTTCAGATTTTTTCACTGGAACCTTTTAAAAAATCCAGATATTTCATTTCTCATGACAGTGAAATCTTGGCAATACAACCATTAAGTTGAAACTGGAGCAATGCGCCTAGTGAACCGAGGAAGTGAAATAATTTTTTCTTCCAAATATGTATTTTAACTATTAGAGTTAAAATAAACCTTTCTCTAACCAAACATTTAATTCATTTCTTATTAAAACTAAATATGCTTGAAATTTGGAAGACAGCTAAGTATTAAAAATAATTACAATATGTTCCATTCATAATGGAAGACTTATTCATAACTCTTTCGACGTTGTGTGATTTATTATTCGTTGTGTTGCATTAGACAAATTCCATTTTTATTATTGTAGCTTGAAATTTACAATGAAAAACTTTCTATTATATTTATCAAGAAATTTCTGAACAAATATTATTTGCTTACTTTGTTGGAGAATGAGATATTGTTAAAGAGGCATTATATTAATTTATATATTAATTTTAAGTTATAAATTATTTAACGATTATATGCTTTTTACCAAGGAATGCAGTTATGTATAAAACATATGAAAAATCTATGAAGTTGCTTATTCTATAGTTAATAATAACAAATGGCACTGATTGAAATATTATATTGACAGCAGGTTAGCTGAAATTTAAGTAGGCAGGTATCTTTTGTATTTATAATATTAAAGTATAATTGATCAGTGATTTTCAGTTCTTCTTTTCTTTTTTTTTTTTTATGATCTGAGTATTCAATTATAATGTCCGTTACCTATTCTAAATCAATATATTTCCATGTAATTGTGATTATCATAATAGATTTATTATAAATTTATAATATTAAACTAATGATGAACTAATCAACTCTTTTCAAAAGTTCTATTTTAGATGAATAAAAATTGTTTTTGAACTAAGATTCCCCTAAAATTATTCTAATTAAGTTAAAAATAATGTCTTAATAACAATGACCAGAAAATGACTAGATAGTTAACACCGAGGCAGTGATTGCTATTACAATTCGAGGGGATATTTGGCTTTACCAAATAAGAGAGAAACGTTTCTTTTTAGGAATATGATTAACAGTGATTTTTTTCAATGAAGCAGGGTGTGCCCCCTTCCTTGGCTTGAAGAGGTTTACCTGAAGTCCAACTTTGATCTTCTTTGTTAGAGCACCCTGGGGGAAGACAGCTTGCACCTGTGGCACAACTGTCGATGACACCATCCCACCTTCTGGTCCTATGGCGTGGACCTCTTGCCTCACCCTTGAAACAACTGCGATATAGTGAGGGAACTCTGTAGTAAGGATTCTTGTTGTCCTTGATCCATCATCCAAACCAGCCATTTCTGAAATCGTATATTGGAGTTTAAAAATTATATTATATTGATCTATGGTCTCCTATGAAATGCATTCACTAATTTTTTTAATTTAATTTAAACTTATTTAAGTTTCGTAAAGTATTATGAGTGTAAAATTCATTATTTGTTTTGACATTAACCTTCGTTATCGAATGAATGACTGATAATTTCTTGGATAGCTTCATCAGTAGCCTCAAATGTGTGCTCACGCCAGGTTTCTCCATTATCACTTCGCAGTATAACCATTTCTCTTTCCTTTCCACGTAGTGAACCAAAGTGAGGTACCTCAATCATCACTGGTCTAAAAAAAAAAAATCAACTTTTAATTGTAATTGTAATTAATTAAGTAATTGTAATTTTTTATACATTTTATGTATAAAATAATTAATTTCTCCATTACATCCATACCACACATGCAGAAATTATGAAATAATATTAGTAATTTACTTATTTATAATATTAATAAATATAAAATCAATAAAAACAATGTATATTTCTAAATTTGAAAAATTTAACTATTTAGTTTTTCACAAATGCCTTTATTTATAAAATAATATTATTTTTTTATTTCCTTACCCCAAAAATTTAGCTCCTACAGGCCCCAATTCCAGAATCCTACTAGCTAAGGCTTCTCCTTCCATCAAAGGAGGTGGATGAGGTAGCTTGTCCCTCTTGAGGTATCGACAGGTAACTCTTAGAGGCATTGCTGCCCTTCGAGGCGGCACGATGACCCTTACTCCTGAGTGCCTGCAACCTCTCATGGCGCCTCCTCTTGCATCCACTAGGAAGCTCACCAGGAAGCTAATTTAAAAAATCATTTATTAGTATTTAGCAATTATTTATATTTAAAATTAATATTAACTAGTCATAGTTGGAATTATTTCATATGAAATATAACAAACTACAAAATTGAAAACTAATAGCTAAAAACTTACTTCCTCCATTGAAGTTTTCTAATATCCGATACGAAAGCATTAAACATTAATGGATATTGCATTATTTGAATTATAATTTTTCAAAAATATTTAAAGAAATGTAATTCTCTTTTAATAATTAAAAAAAAAATTTAGTTATCCTACCCAACTTGCTGTGGATGTCTGCCAATATCAATATTATCTGCCATATGAAACTGCGTGTATGTCTCTTTGACATGTTGTGGGCTCACAGTGTCGTCGATTGCCGTTGGTGGCCCTTAAAAGAAGTGTGGAAAAATTTATGTTAATTATTTAAAATATTAATCTGTCTATCGCTATGAACAATATCTAATATTATGTTATATTACTTTAAAGTAATATGCCATAGAAGATCGTGTGGTGTCAATATCATATTTTTATTCTTTTAAAAGTACATACAACTTGAAATGTATATAGTAGTTTGAAGTATCCAACAATACATTTATTTATATTTAAATATTTCGAGATTAAGTTCTTTCTTAAAACTAATATTAAGACAACATATAAACTGCACTCTACAAATCATAGATTACACAATCATATCATATATCATGAATGATATAATATATCTGTTTATAAATTTGAGAATTTATTACTGAGTAAAATAACAAGGTGTCTGAAGGAAAATAGACAGGAGAGATACAAAATGAATTTGCCAGCCCCAGCTCAGTTCATGACAAAAGGAGTTATTATGGAAAACTGGATTTTGTAGAAACAAACTTGGGAGAATTATGAATTGGCGACAAGAAGGAGGATAAGAAAAGAGCTGCAATTTTCAAGACAGTCAATGGAGTGGAAGGGATGCAATTGTTACGGCAAATAGGAGCAGATGAAATAACTTCAGTTGATGACATTATAAAACCATCATATGAGAAGATTATATCTCATAAAAATATCATTTGTGAAAGGTATGCTTTTCTTTTTTCACTATACAAGAGGAACAAATGGATTAAATTAATTTTATTCGATATTAAAAGAAAGATCATTAGTTGTGAGTTCAAAGATTTGAAAGATGAAATGTTATAAGAAGTTGATTTGTATTGGGTATGAAAGATACGGATTTCACAAAACTACTTTAAAACAGAGGAGAGATTTAACTCTCCAAAAAGTAATTGATGAAGCAATGATCATTCAAGAAACAGAAAAACATTTCCAAAACATGAAAACAGATTCTAAATTTGAATATGAGATTGTTTATAAATTTGAGAATATATTACTGAGTAAAATAACAATATCATCATCTTATAATGATATTGTTGAACAACAATATATCTTATTTCAGCTAACTATATAAGAGCTCAATAAACTATTAAAATTAACTATACGTTTTACTGTTTTATTGCCTAAGTTGTTATAGACCTTTTTGATAATCATATAATGATTTTGGGATATTTTGACTGTTGAAAATGAAGCCTAAATTAGGCCCATTAACAATAACAGGATGAATCCAATGCATAAGATGTATAAAATAGTATTAATCATAGCATATACTTTCTAAACAATTATTTATTTAAAGAATTGTATGCGAGCAAAACTAGTATATTTTTGTAGTATTATTAATTATCAACAATATTACCTATGTTATCTCTGTTATCTCTCTCATCCCGAGTCACATCGATCGGGAGTGAATCATCACCAAGGCCTTTCATCTCATCAACTGTTAGGTAGTGATATGGCTGTTCACTCAGCATCGTGTCCTCACCTAATGAAAACACAAGTTACAATTATTGGTAAACTAACTTGGTAATAAAATTAGCATTAAAAAGAAAAACAAAATCAGAGCTGTTATCTGTATTCAAGGACTGGGTAGTCAATCATTTGTTATTTATAGTTCATGCTGCTGTAGAAACACATTAAAAAACAAAACAAAAAACTACTCTTGAAATAAACTTATGCATAAATAAAAAAAAAAAAAAAAACGGCTTCAGAGTCACATGAATTAGTTTTTCATAGCTATGACAACTTGACTAGCTAATTATCTATTTATTTATAGAACTATAAATATATATATTTTGATCAGATTTTAGAGTAATAGAGTTTTTAATCTATAGTAATAGAGTATTTAAAAAGATTACAAAGATAAATAAATGTGTATTCTTACTTATCAAAGATAAGTATTTAAATTGATCAAATATGGATGTTGGTTAATTATATTTTTTTCTTTGATATTAATTTGCAGTATGGGAAAAAAGGAGAAAAAATTAGTTTAATTAAAATAAAAATTATATAATTTTTATTAACAATTAATTAATTAATTAAGCAATATTTTGCGGTAAAATATAATTGTATTTTATCTTTTTATTTGGATATTATTACTTTTTTTTTATGACAAGGAATTAGTAAATAATTCTACTAGTTTTACATGTAGTTTTCTGAATGGCATGCTGTGTATTCTGAATCAGTGAACTTGTGTGGTGTTAGATAAAAAATGTGAAAACATATTAATAAAAAGAATATTAATTTCTTTTTATCATTGTAAGGCTTTTATTTATAAATAGCTAACAAATAATGATACTACACATTTCTGAGCAGTATTTCTCCATGCTTTTGATTTTGAATGATATTTTTTGATAGAAGTAAAATTAAGCAAAGCACCATTCATGCAACTTAAAATAAGCTAATTATTCGTAAGTTATATATTTTTGTAAAAATTATATTGCGCTATGAAGCATGATATATATATATATGTATATTTAAGCTAAAATTCTTGTTTATTGTATAATAAATAAAAATACAATATATTGTTTCTTCAATAAATACATGAAGTAGTTATATATTTTATCCATCACTGTACTAAAATCTAAATTTAATACATTTAGTTTTATCATAAGCAATTGCAGAAAGATTTCTTGTCAGAGAGGATCAACAATAATCTTACAGCATTAAAGTTAATATGTTAGGTTAATGAATTTATCTTTTTAAAAACTTGAGTAATTCAATTGAGTTATCAATATTTCAATGCAACAATTTTATAAGTTAACCATTCATTTAAACATTTTTAGACTCTATTTAAGTTAATAAAAAAACACATAATTTTCTGTTAACCAATAGCATCTTGGTAGTGTGACCATTAATAAATTAGTTTCAAATATGGACCAAAGCTACATCTCAGATTTCTAAAACTGACTTAATGGTATTTTTAAATGCTGCAAACGGGTTAATTTATCATAATGCATATATTACATTAATACCTTAGTATGTGGTTTGTGACAGATAATGGGCTATAATAACACAAAGGAATATGATAATAAAATCAAAGAAATTTCTAGGAGAAGTGAAAATCCCAATTTAAATTTTTAAATTCTTAATAGGACTTATATTAAAGTGACAGAAAACTACAAGGTTTCAAAATGTGGAATATGATAATCTGACTAACTAGGTATGATAGGAAGGAATTTTAACGTGGGAATTCAGACCATACATTCCTTTAGAATACATTGCCTTCTTCGCTAAAACCTACCATTTTTCAGATAATGACAATATAGAATCTCTTACACCATAGGCTAACTTTAGTGCATTTCATTGATCACTTCATATCTGTGGAAGCATTTTGGCTGTGTAAAAAACTTTGTAATTAGGGATGAATCATTGTATGAAAATAAGATGTTTTGGGTCAAATATTTTGTTTGTAATTTTATTTTTAGGGGTATTATTTAAAGCCTTCAATTAATAAATTTGTTGCAGTAAATTTATAACATAATAGTTTATATTAATGAAAGTTAGTTAAAAAGTTTACAAAAAAATTCATATGTGGAATGAGTCGTATTCTGGCTGAAATGTGTAATTGATTTACTTTGATTAAATTCATCAGCCGATTCTTTTTTCTTTTATAAAAAAATTTCATTAGCAAAGTTTATTTACTTGATAATTTAATTTGTTTTGCTGATAACTCATAGTTGACTAGGCAGAACTACTTTCCTTCCTGAGAGTTTAAGCTGAATTCTCATATTATTTTAAATAAAATTATAACCGAACAAGTAAGGTTCACTCTATGGTAGTGTATAGATTTTATTTATAGGCTACTGAATATTTGTACAAATAAGTATTACTAATTGTAAATCCCTTATCTATTACAGTATGATCCAAAACAACTTTTAGAGTGAAATTTGCATACTGGGCCAGCTAGTTATTTTCACTCTAAAACAAAACTCATTATTTGACTTTTTATTGCTTATTGGACTGATCAGAGAACTTATTATATAAACGGCCATATATGTTTTGTTAGTTATTGTAGTAAGGAAAATCTTTTTACCATTATTTGTGGAGCAGATAATTTCTAAGTTTTATTTTTTAAAATAGCTTCAGTGACAAGTCAATCTTTCATACAAATATTTAAAAAAACCAAACAACTAAATTTGGATATATTAACACCAGTGAATAAAAAACTCACTGCAATCAAAGCTATATTTATTGCTACTTCTGATACAATGGTTGTTATTTTCTCTTAACTATGAGAATTCCTGTCTAGATAAAATAGATGATAAAAGAAATATTAAATAGAACTATGATGAAAACACTTACGAGTAAAAATGGAGTCTCCCCTAAAGTATGGGAGGTAGACGTGGGGATGGGCTGGGTTAAAGCCGTACTCGAGACCAAGCACATCACCTGCCATCACACACAGCCCAATCACACCGTGCTGTCCGACAATAGCTAATGTCTGTCTATTGTCTCATCGATGTCTAGTTTATTGTTTATCTTAGTTGCTTTGTTTTTAAAATGAATTAACAGTATGTCAGTCGGTAATATGTATATGGAAACAAATAATCTATTATATATATCTAAGTTGTGGCAATCTCGAGTAAAGCCAAAAGGAGTATAAGCAGGATCTAAGCTCTAACTATATTCCTAAAAGCTGTGAATCAACAGACAGTGGTATATCTACATTAAGCTCTGAACAGAAAAAGTATTCTAGTTTGCAGTGATTCTGTTTGTTTATTAGGATATCGCTATTTCTATAAAGCCTGAAAGAATCTGTTCATGAAATAGTAATTCTTAAGAAATTATTTGGACTTAATGTATACTTTTATCTATTTTAGCTCTCTTACAGTTGTTTTTGAGATTAAAGCTCTCAATAAAATCTAGTTATTCACCAACTTTTTTTTTTTTCAAAAGGAATAATATTTGGTAGACAAAAAAATTATTAGTACTGTGAGGTTATTCAAATGTGATATAGTGATAGTGTGCGAGTTGTATCAAAACTTGGGCGATGAAATAATTCCTCACTTTCCTGATTTGGCAAGGTAACTTTTTGTTAATAAATAATGTTAAATTCTTGAACAGTCTTTATAATATTTCTCTACATTTCAAATATAATCTGGTGTATGGAGGAACCATTTCCAGAAATATCCCATATCTCACTTCAGTGTTCCATTAGCTAATTTATCTGTTTCATTGGCGGGTATTTCTTTTACTGTAATTATTTTCTTGCACACCTGTTCTATTGACCTTCATTTTTAGAAAGTTTTTAAACTACGTAATCAATTTTAATCGAAAACAAGTAGTAGACCGGTTTTTGAAAGGAGAAAAATAATAAGTGTATCGACTGTTTCAAGGTAAAAAACATAAAAAACAATTTTCCTAATATTGGTTATGTTTAATATGTTCCTGCAATTTTAGTGAATTTAGTTAATACCTTGCTGAGACAAGAGGATGGACTCTCGTGCCTGTTATTCAATTTCGCACTTGAAAAGGTCATAAGAGACTCAGGATTACAAGTCACTGGTACGATTCTGACTAAGGCCATCCAAATAATGGCCTACGCGGATGATATAGATATAGTCGGAAGAACACAGAGGGATTTACAGCAAGCGTTTCTTGCTTTGGAAAAAGCTGGATGGCCAATGGGCCTTCAAGTGAATCAGGCAAAGACCAAATATATGCTTGCTAGCACTTCAAGGCAACCAACACCCTCTATCACGTTTGGCACCTACAAGTTTGAAAGTGTCTACAGTTTTGTCTACCTTGGCTCTTTGGTCAAAGCGGATAACTCAACTGGAGCAGAAGTTCAAAGAAGAATTTTGACCGCTAATAAATGTTATTTTGGAATGGCAAAAATTTTAAGAAGCCATCTGATATCAAGAAGAGCCAAGGTGATACTTTACAAGACGTGCATAAGGCCTGTTTTAACTTACGGATCGGAAACCTGGCCTCTGTCCAGGGCAGATGCCAATAGTTTACTGCTCTTTGAAAGAAAAATATTAAGAAGGATATATGGAGCAGTTAGAGTTGGCGATCAATTTAGACTCAGGCAGAATGCAGAGATATATCGGATGTATCAGGAGCTAGACGTGGTTCAGTTTATAAGAATAGCTAGGCTTAGATGGGCTGGACATGTGGCCAGAATGGAGGACAACGCTACTCATAAGAGACTGCTATTTGGAGAAGTTGACGGAAAAAGGAAACGCGGACGGCGACGATTAAGATGGGCAGACGAGGTCGAGAAAGATGCAGGTAGCATTGTTGGATCCAGAGCTTGGAGGACCTTGGCACAGGACAGAGAAGAGTGGAGGTGGCACCTTGATGCGGCCAAGACCCGTACTGGGTTGTAGAGCCAGTGTTGATTGAGTTAATACCTTGTGACTTTGGGTCTATAATCTAAGCTAATTTTATTTCATTTTATATATTGTAGTGTTATAAAAGAATAGTTTAATTTATATTTTGGTTGTATATGAATATATTTTGTTTATTTTTAATGGGTCTTGTTTAACTTTTTATTTTATTTTAAAGATTCCTATTTATTAAAGATCATTATTCCTATTATATTAATGATATTAAAATAATTTTTTCCCCTTATATACTTAATAAGCTCTTGGATTTGTAATTTAATAATTATCTGTGATCAAATAATTAATTAACTAAGCTAAGAAAGGTGGCAGTGAAAAATTGAAGAAAAAGTTAAAGTATCTGAGTAGTGGAGTGTTCACTAATAAGGATTAATTATTAACTATTTTATGACCATAAAAGTTAATATAAACATTGGTTTAAAATATTCCAAAAGATAGTATTTCAATCTTGATTTTTTTTAGCATATTTAAAAGAAAAATGGAAATATTAGATGGCCCTGCTCTCTCTTGAATCATGTCTCTATATTATATTTAAATGATAACTTATTGAATGAAAGAATAAATATTCCATTTGTAGTAGGTTGATTTCATACTTCATCAACTTTTTGGTGTAGAGTTTTTTTTTAGCACTCTGGCCCAGAAATCAGTCTTATTATTTTTATTATTTCAAAATATAATAATTGGAATACTATATATTTGGATTATAAACTCAGATGGTTTTTTAATATGTTGATTGTTTATCTCTTACTGTAACTTTTGACTGATTATTTACTTTAGTTCATATATGTAAGTCTGTATCTGAAATATATATTTTTTTACTGGATATTGGACATTTATTTACAATTGAGAGAAACTACTCAAATGTATATCCTATATCTGCCTAATGCTGATCCCATTTATCAGAGATCCCAACCCAAAGATGAGTTTTGAAATAATTTTTTCATTTCACATATCCAGTTTATTAAAAAAAAAAAGTTGCACTAATTTAAATGACTCAGCAGTATATAAGTGATTATAAAGCTTTTACTGGTAGTTCCAGAAGCCAACAAAGCTGACCAATAGGCGAAACAGTTTGCTGAAATATTACTAAGCAATTAAAAATTTAGAAAATAAAGTATTAAGTTGTTCTGTGATATTTAATTTTTTATAAAAACTTTTTTGATACGGTTAGCTTTTAACGCATACATAGTTCATTTATAAGCCTGGGTAATCAAAAATATTAATCTAATATTCTTTTATTAAAACAAATTAAGGTATTAAAAAAAAGCCTCATTAGATCTTCATTTTTTTTTTTTTACTTTTTGTACTATAAAATTATTTATACTTGAGTTATATGGAAGATACTAATTAATCATTCATAATAGTCTCCTTCATTTAAATAAATTTCTTTGCTAATTGTATTGTATGAACTGTTCTTATACTATCTTTTTTTTTAAGTTGTCCAGAATTGAAAAAAAAATTATGGTGAGAAATTTCTTAATTTTTCGGGTTTTTAGATTATTAAATTTGTAAAATTTATGTGAATATAATTAAACGCAATAGTTTAACAATAAATTTAATATTAAATATAAAAAGATAAATTAGACCAGCAATATACAGGCTGCTTTAACTTGGATTGTTGATACTGAACTAAATGCTAGTTCTTTTATCCAATAGATTATGTATAGTTGAACTACATTATATAAAGCAAATGAAAAAAATAGGAGGATTTCTAGTAATTTTTTTTTATTAGTGCTTTCCACAATGACTACAACCATTTAAATAATTTAATTTAACCCATGTATTAAATGGTTGTCTTTTTTAGAGGTTAAAAAAAAACTTCAGCTATTTTTGTCACATGTTTAGTTTGATTTTTAGTTATTTAGTAATTACCTATTCCACCACCATTTTAATAAGTATTATTTAAATTTGTTGTTACTATAATTGTTGCAGTTCAACAACACTTGGACTTATTGGCTTTCTTGACAATGATTGCTTAATGTATTTTCTTTTTCTTTGGAGTTTAGACTAGTTTCATGGATTTGGTTTGCTTGCTTGTCTATATTTATATTAAAAAAGCTCTAGGGAGTAAGATTTATTAAATTTGGACACTATTTAGATCTACTTATTTTTGATCTTTATTGTGATATATGTTTGCACAAAAAGCTCATTTAATTCAATCAGGACCAGAAAGTTTCTACTTTTCTACGTCATACTTGGCTTGTTTTCTAAACTTCAAGTAAGCATTATTTTTTTTTTTGTCGTGATATGAGTAAGCTTAAAATTAGATAATGTTTACAGCTAACAACTGTTGATAAATTAAAATGGCTTCTACAGAGATTTTTCGTTTTTTACATTTTTTTTCTCATGACTTTAAACAAAATCCTAGTGTTTCAATTTCTCTTAACTCGGGATGTTTTTGACAATTGGGTTAATACTTTTCCCTATACTATTCATGCAAAAGTTGCAGAATTTCTATTGAGGCTATTTAAAAACTATTGTTTCCACTCTAGAATATTGTCGATGAAATGGAGACAAATTAGATAATTATTAGTCCTGTCAACAGTTACAGTCTTACCCTCAGTGCAACAAGTGTTTAATATGAGAAAAAAGAAAGCAGAGGAAGCATTGGTGATTGGTAAAGGTGAGAAAAGTATGGGATTGTGAATGATTTTAAACTGTTCCTATACAAAATTCATCATATAATAGAGGGAAATTAACAAAAACCAATCATCAAGCTCTCTTTTGGCATGCATTCACATTTAAAAATATTCATAAAAACTTTTTTAAAAATTAATATTAATTTTGGATTCTTTTGAAAAATTAAAATTACTTTGGTTATTTCAATGATTCAACACCATGCTATGAAATAAGTTTTAGTAAGAAATGAAGTGAAGACTAATTAAGTGGACATAGTTACAGTTTATTATTTTAAATATAATACCTCCTTCATCCTCAGAGTCTGACATGAATGTTTCTTGCATTGTTTCCGGTGAAACAACTTTGTATTTCTCTTCCGAAGGTGTAGGAGAGATTGGGCTATCGGTGACAGCTTTTAATGTCTCAACAACGCTGATGTAACCAAGCTTTTGAGCAATCGAAAGACCTGTCTGTCCTTGCTGTGAAACAGAGGAAACAATATGTTTAGTGCTTGAATCAAAGTTTAAAGTATAGGTTTACCAAATTGATTTCGAGTCATGGAAGTTGGATTCAGAGGAACATAACAAATTTGTTTATTTGTTTTGAACAATTTCTCCTTGATTACCATAGATTAATATGATTTTTATAATAACTAGATATGTAGAATTTAAGGCAATTCCATATTCAGTTTTCTTTTATATATTTTAAATCTTGTGCTAATATATTTTCTAATTAAAACATTTATATGATTTAGTTTTTAATTTGATAGGTTAATTTAGGGTGGGGGGAATGTCATTGTTTCTGAATGGACCTGAATATGAAAAAAACTTGAATCGGTTGATATCTTATAATTACTGAATTTCTATTCTTGAAAAATCATTTTTTTATTATATACTCTATCTGACTCCTTCATGGATCGTAGTTATATATATATTTAATAAAATATATAATATAGGATTCAATTAATTTTTAAAATTTTGTTCATTTATAAAGAATCTATTAGTGTTAAATGACCAGGAGCTGGCTTTTTAATCTTCCAATTGAATATTTGAATAAATTAAAAATCTTGTCTCTAATGACCAGAGCTAGAATTTTTAAAAGCTAAACTTAACAGATAAATGTACTTGAATACCTCTACAATTCTATTTTATGATTGTATATTTTGAAAAAAAAAAAATAGAAATAAAAAACTGAAATACAACATTAGAGAATAAATTCAAAATTTCTTCAACTATTGGATTAACAGTTTTTATTTTAAATAATGATTGAAAAAAATACCATTATTGTTTAACTTGTAATCCTCTCTTAAATTTGTTTCTTAGTTCAGGATTTGAATATTCGAGTATTACTGCATATTTGGAAATAGTTTATATATGTATAATTATGATTTGTTATTGTAAAATCTTGTAAATTAAATAAATCTGAAATGTAGGTAATTTTTTTTGTCTTCTTACATTTGTTTGGGCATTGGGATCAGCTCCAGCATCGAGAAGGGCCGCTACGATTGTGCTGTGGCCTTGCTGAGCTGCTTGGTGGAGTGGAGTATAGTTGACTGTTGTGACAGCATTCGCGGAAGCACCATTTGTTAACAGAAGTTTTACCATTCCCATTTGACCAAAATGGCTAGCAACATGCAATGGAGTGTACCCAGCCTAGAAAATCATTAAATTTAGAATTACCATAATTTATAATTTTTAAAATATGATGAACCAGTAGTTATATATCTTTGTTATTTACTTTTGTAGTTGTATCCACTTGTGCATTGTTTTTTATCAATATTGTTGCAACATCTACTCTATCTTCTTGGGCACAGAGATGCAATGGGCTTAAACCATTCTGAAATCAGACGTTAGAACATTTTTTTTTCTTTTTAGGTATGATTAAATTTTTTAATTCATTTCATACCAATATTGATTAATTATTTATATGAGGATGGATACTCACTTTTGCTTTGTGGTTGACTTCAGCTTGATGCTCAATGAGAAGACTCGACATTTCAGAATGCCCTTCTTGAGCTGAAAGATGGAGTGGTGTGAAGCCCGCTTTGGACTCAGCATTTGCTTTGGCTCCGTATTCAAGAAGTGTTGTTGCTATATCCATCTAAAAATTGATAACTTCGCTATAAGAATCATACTGCTCAAGTAAACATAACTTTTTATCGATATAGATTTTTTAATTACCTGATTCTTTCTCGCTGCTATATGAAGTGGTGTATGCCCATTCTTGGCAGTTGCATGAGGTGAAGCCCCCTTTTCTAGAAGAAGTAGAGCCACATTCTGGTGGTCATAATGGCTAGCAACGTGCAATGGTGTCACACCATTCTGCGAAGGAAGTAAAATTCATTTATTTAAAAAAAAAAACATTTTAATACAGTTGTATTCATAAAATTTAAATCAAGTTTATTTTTACCTTTCCTTGAGCATCGACTGGTGCCTCTCTTCTTAACAAAAGCTTGGCAACGTTCATGTTTCCGTACTTGGCGGCAAGATGAAGGGGTGTAAATCCTTTTTTAGTTGTTGCTTCAAGTGAGGCTCCATTTTCAAGCAAGACCGAGGCAACCTGTGAATAGAGAAAGTTAAAGAACTGATATTTGATCAACTTAATCTTAAAGATCAACTTTATCTATTATTAATAAATTAAAACATTTATACAAATGTTTTTTGGAGTAGAGTAGTATTAAAAGTACATCATGATGAGCCATGTTAAACAAATCACTAATCACTTCTTCAACATCCCTGTTTGTTTCTTATTTTTTGTGCTACATATTTGTATTGTATTTAATTTATCTGAGTATTAATTTTGTATTCCTCAATATTTCCACCACTTGTTCTTTCATGTTGCTATTGGAAACTTTGGTGTGGCAACTGAGTTTACATTGTTCATTGTCGTGATGAAAACTGCTATAATATATAGAATGCAATGTTACAGAAACTGCTTTTTTAAAGACAACAATTAATTTTGAAAGAAACATTAAAAGTCTTATTATTTTTAATAGTTGATGGTAATTAAAACATCGGCTTTAAATTTTTTTTCAAATGTGTTTCAATAACATATTTTGATTAAAGTAAAAACAAGTAACAATATTTAAAAAAACTAAAACAGCTTTTTTAATTTTTTGTTAAAGATAAATTGGTTGGAATAGAAGAGAAACAGATCTTATTTGATTTCTACAGTAAAAGTAAATATTGTAATTTTTTCTTTTAGTTTTCACTCAATAAAAAAAAAGTAGTAAGTTTTCGTTCATAAAAAAGGCAGTCATCTGAGATGACACAGTTCCATTCATGGAAAATAATTGTGAACCTGTATTAAGAACGTATTTTTGTTTTTTATTTAATATTTTTTCCAATCAATACTTTATTATTTATTTATTTTTTTGGCGTGCCGACCTTAGGTCACTAACGCCAGTGGATACTGGTATTGTTGATATTTAATCCTTTATTTGCCTAGTCTGATAACATGAATTGGTATATTAAAACTCACTTCAACCTCCCAGGCCAAAGGCCCCCCACCACCAACCCCCCAGTGGGACCCCCACCGGACCACAGGGGATATTTCAATGTGGCCTAATTAGTACTCAATGAATTATTTTAAACTGAAATTTGAAATAAAATAAACATTTTAATAATTAATACTTTAATACTCTTTTAGGTTTTTACGGCCACTATTTATACAAAATACTTCATTGGTATCTTCTGGTTTAGACCGTGTCGCTAACTTTTTCGCCAACGTTTTGCCAGACATGCTGCTGATTTCTTCAGGGAAGAAAAGAGAATGAAGACTTCATACTATATTCATATTCATATTTGTTTACAGCAATACACATATAAGCAGCTTTTAATATTTACTCCAAATACTGTACTTACCCTCAAATCCCACTTATTAAATTATGTCTCAATTATTTTTGATTTTAGAATGTTTAGTGATAATTATGTCACTTTTGTTTTATTTTATTTATATTAGAAGTTTATTTGTTTTTATTTTCAACTGAGTGTTTTTCTTACTGGAAGCATACACAAGATTCTGCTATGGCTAGTTGTCATTTTATTTTTCTAGATATTTTTTTTTCATTTATTTGTCAATTCATTCGTTCATTTTTAAATTTCTCTGAAGCTTACAGTTACCAAACAACCAGTTGGTCTTAAGCTTTCTGGGTAAGGAATTCTCATGAGGCCCTGTTCTTTACAAGTTTTATAGATCCTTGATGACAATCCTTGTATTCTGTGCTTTGAAATTTAAATATTTCATTAGAACCTCTTACAATTGACTTTGATGTTTCTTGAAAATGGATGCCCACTAATCCCTAAAGTTAGATAAGAAAACAAATGCAAGAAGTTTCATGTTGGAAAGAGATAGTTTAGAATTTCTGTATATTTGAATTTTTGACAATAAGAACTTCATGGTTTTCTAGAATCTATAATATATAGAGGATTTTTACAATAAATATTTATGATAATTGAAACGTATACAAATGGCTTCGCCCTTGATGCATTTAAAGATCCTTGCAGTTGCTAATATATTTCACAGTACATTGCTTAAACATTATTATTTCATTTTTATTAACCCTCTGATTTTTGCGGTGCTACTTATGTAGTAAAAATTAGCTTAATATATTATTCTGTGATAAACAATTTTAGTAATAATAATTATTTTTTTATACTCAGCAACTACTCCAGCAGTTTTACCTGTCTGGCAGTGCAATCAATTAAATTTGTTTTATTTGTTTAACACTTTTTTAGCCATTCATTAATTGTTTCAGTTTCACCCTTAGTATGTATTTAAAAAAATCTATTATTTATAATAATATTATAGTAATTCATATTGACATTTACAACAATATTGTAGACGTTGAAATGTCTATAGCATGGTGAATATAGTTACCAATCAACTACCCAGTTGATTGGAATTGTCCGGACTACCGACCTACTCTCTGATGAAGGGGCCATTATATATACATATATATATATATATAATGTATGAATGTATAAATATACATTTATGATTTAGGCTCTAGCTATTTAAGATATCATATAATACATCTGTGCTACATTGTTTGTTTTCAATAATTTATAATTTAGGAAATTAATAATTAACAGACAGTTGTTAATGAACCCAAAACCATTTATTTATGAAACATTAGTTTTGTAAGGATAATAGCTATGTTTTTTATCTTGCTCGAGAAACATCATTTGTATCATGACATTTTTAAAAGGTTTTAAATTAATTTATATTTGAAAGGAATGTGTAGAATGAAGTATATTAAATAAAATAGATAGTTTAAGTTGTACAATATTTAAATAACAGAATTATGTACAAGTGATCATTTAATAATAGGCTTCATTTAGTTTTTCATGAGACAAATTATTTATTGTTAAGACTTGTTTAACTCGAAATTCCTAGTAAACAAGGGATTGTCTTTCTTTAGCCTTATCCAAATAGTCGGTTGGCACTCAGTGGGTTTTAGACTATTGCCAAATGAAAAAAAAAGGGAGCTTTTTAATGGAATGTATTTCTACACTAAACATTAAAGTCTATATTGGAATGTTATTTTGATTAAATATTCATTTATCTTGATTTGATTTTTTTAAATAATGGTCATTTGATGTATTTACTATTAAAAAAAAAATCGAATTAATTTGATCTTTAAAAAGCGTTTTAAAAGCAGAGTCGAGTACTCCAACCTTGCTAAGAGGCTGGTTTAGTATTAATTAATAATTTATTTAAAAATTACATAATTAAAATAAATATAATTTCAAAGTTATGTTTTACTACGAAAAAGAAGAATTTAGTTGTCTTTAATTGAATAAAACAATTTTTATGTGTATTGTTTGATTGATAAAAAAAATTCTTGCTAAGGTAGATTAGCTTAATCTATCAATTCTTAAACTATTGCCAGTCATATTTTGATAATTAAACTAATGAAAAAATAGTGGGTGGATTATTATTATAATGATGTTATTTTTCTTTTTATTATTATAATTCTACTTACAATTTCTACTAATAATAAAGTGAAAGCCTTTGGGCTTATACATATATTTTTGTATGTTGAATCACTCTTATTTCAGAAAAAGTAAATCCAGATTATCCAAAATGAATAAAACAAAAAATAACTTCTGTATTATCAAGTAATATTGATCAATGATCCCCGTTTAGATATAATAATTATATTTATAACTTTTTTTTTTTCTCTTTATATTTTCATCCACAAGTAACAAGTAATTGACAATCAGCGGATTGTCTGACTGGAAAATAATATAGAATGACATGGAAGGCATGACGAAGAACAGTGCCCAGCGATACCTCTCCATTGGCTTATATTTATAACTTATCTTTGCAAAGTAATGTTGAAGTTCTTAACTAACAAGTTATAATTTTAGATCTATCATTAGTGATTGTATTTGATGTTTACTTTTCATATTCTACTCTGTAAAGTTGGTTAGTTGTGGTTATTAAAAAAAAAATTAAGATGAGATATTGATCGCTATTAAAGATAGGGAGTGCTTTGAGGAGATAACAGAGGAATTAAAAAAAGAATCGTTTACTTTTTATTAAGTTTTTTAGTTATTATTATTTCAGAAAAGCCTTTGATATTTTTTTTATTAGTATGAAAGTTTGGTTTAAAGATTAAGTTTGTGAAATGTTAATATTAATAAAAAGCTATAAAATTAAAAATGTTATAAATCATTTCCTATTATAAATCAAAAGGATTTACTGCATTTTTTAATTTTTGGTTAATTTTTATTCAATAGTTTAACAAACAAAACATCAGTTTTGTACAAGGCTGAAATAACTACACAGTGCAATATTAATTTCTACATTAATTATTATTTACTCATTTTTGTCAGTTTTGAATATTTTTGAATAAATATGAATTTTTTTTTTTAAATCAAATCTCTTTTGTTTAGTATGTCAAAACTTTATGTTGAAAAATGTTGGTCAGAGAAGCCTTGAATTAATATTTTGGTGTCTTTTAACATTAAAAACACATTATTTTTGTATATAGTATATGATTTTCTCAATGTGATGTATTTTTGCAAGTTGTGCTACGCATATTCTTTTGATATCAGTGAAATCACAGTTAGTTCTACAACTAAGACATGTTAGTTCAGAAAGAAAGAAGTTATGAATGAATCAATGAATTTATTTTTTCAACATTCCAAACACTACAGTTCAAATACAAAACAATTAATATATTCAAAAATATTCAAAAACTATAAAAAAACAAAAACAATAACATTATTTCAGGTAAAATCCAATTTAGTCTGATTACTTTGAAAAATACAGTATTGTCTTAAGGTCTTTTGTTAATTATATTATATTACATAGAAAATTCAAGTTAAATTAAAAATATTTTGACTAAATGTTTTAGTTTATGGACTGTTAATGTTTAAAATAAAAATGTTGAACCAATTTTAATAAGTAGGTGTGTTTATATTTTCATTTTATAAAATAGATGCTGTACATTGTTTTATACTATGAATGAATGAATTGGCTTTGATAGCAGTTTCGCTAGAGCAATATTGCAAATATTTATTGATATAGATACCATTACGGTTTCCACATATGACTAGGAAAATATTCTCAGAATCTAAGTTCAGGCAGAAAAAAAGTATAAATCTGTATTAGAACCAATTATTAATTAAAAGCCCAATCTTTGATCACTAATCGAATGAGTTTGACTCAGAACCCTTAAACAAAGATTGATGGGTTAAGTTGGTAATGTGTGTTAGTAATATGATATTTTATTTTTTATTTATCAGATCTACATTGAAGCTGCTGGAAAGAACTACATATCTATCAGAATATTTAGCGTTGTCAGCAGGATTGGTACTAAGGACATGTCAAATTGAAAATATTATTGTTAAGTTTATTTCAAGTCAGATGGTCAGTATACGAGGGTACTTGTCGACTAGACTTTATTTTTTATCTTATAAATACACTTAAAAATAAATTGGATTGCAATATCTAAATGCAACCATTTTACTGCTAACATTATAAGAGAGAGGAATGGATTTTAATGATACATGTTTGATAAGGGCCCAGAAAAGATTATTTGAACAGGAAAAAGTTGTTCCTTGGACAGTAGGCTTTACACCAGACCCTTTGGTATGTAGGGTCCTGTGCTGCTGATTAATAGGTCCCTGACCCTAGGTACCAAACTGATCTGTTGCAGATAAATTATTTCTGTTATCAGAACGATAACCACTACTGCAGTGAAGAGTAGTTGTTAGCGTAGCAACCTACTATGCTCAAGATCCCCTGGTTAGCAACCCCCGATTTCGTAAAAGGGAGTAAACATCCTTAAAATCCTTGGTTATGGCGGTCTTTGAAAGAGTTGTAAAATGAGTGTCCCAAACCTGTGCTGAGTCAGGTACGCAATAGAGAAAGATCCCTATCCTAATTGTACCTGGATAGGCAAAATTTTGGACTCCCACTATAGCATTATCCGATTAGTCATAAGAACATAAAGTGATTAAACAATTCTTTGGAATCTGGAGATGCTCCTGGATCTTACCCAGCCTCTATAAATCTTGATCATTGAGTATGATCTCAGTCATAACATCACTTAGCATAATTATTGGCTTACAAACAACCATGATCCCCCTACCTTATACTGAAACTAAAACTCTTCATAATTTTTAGTGCTAAAAGTTTTTATTTTTATTATATAAATGTTTTACATTTATATTTAATGTTTTGTAAAATAGTGCAAGGTGAGCAAATAGACAAAATATTAAACAGAAATAAACCAAAAAATGTCGAACCTAGATTTTTATGATGATCTATTTAAATGAAATCATAGTCTTGAATTAGATCTTTGACAATATCCTTAGAATATTATATCATTCACAGGTATAATGTCTCCTGTTATTAATAAAAATACAATAGTAGGACTTTTTTAATTTGATTTGTCGTATCTGTTTGTTAAATGTTTCACAAGCAATCGCCTGAAGGTCTCCGACCTCCTTGTACGACAGATATCGATTCGTATTAAAAATTCAACTACTGTTTCAACAATACCTCTATGTGCTCAGGTTTTATGTTGAATACTTTTGCCACAATAAACTTTTATGAACTATATAAAGTGATAAACGATGAAATAAAAAACTCAGTTGATGAATGGAAATAAAATCTTAAGTACACCAGAGTCCAGTCATGGCGCCCCATTATCTAGCGTACGTAATTCATGGCAACTAACTGCTTTTTATTCAATTTTAAATCTCTATTCCTTATGTTGCTTAGGAGTGATATCATTTAAAATTGTTGATGATGTATAATAGTATATAATTTTTTATTCCTCAATAATTAATATTATTTTAGAGTAGTCGATGAATTTTTGGTGGAATGCTCAGACTTATGGTACTGATTTAAAATGATAAAATTTAAAAATAATAAATAAAAAGTGTAGTAAACACGTACTTTCTGTACTTACAGCAGCTAAAAGAGTAACATAAATATTTTCTGATCAAAAATATCAAAATGATTAGACTGTTCACCATTTTTTCCGATTGTTTGTTTAATATTTTCACGAACCGTTTCGTAACTTTTTACGACCACATAATGAACATACTGAAACGGGATGGGTTCAAAATAAAATTATTTACAAAAAATTCAATTTTTATCGCTCAGGAACAATATTAATCTTTAATGCTTGAATTTACTTTTCCAAAACCTTTTATTAATATTTCTAATACTTGAAAAAAATTAATATATTGATTTATTTTTAAAAAAATGTACACTAACACAAGATGTTGTCGATGGGGGGGAGGGGGGGGGTGTAGCCATGGAGAGCTATAGATTCTCGAGGCAAGTCGATAGGTCTCGCACGGAACTAGCATTCATAAATGCCCTGTACTTTTTATGTCCTGCTCAGCATATATATATATATATATATATATATATATATATATATATATATATATATGTATGAGATTATGTTTTTTATAATTTATTTGTGAATAACTATCTACAGACGTAAACAATAACGACTGAAAATGATGTTTTATTGGTTTATACGTATGTATATTGTTACGGTCAGAGCGGGGACGAGAACCGGCTGAGAAGATTAGGCAAACAATGGGATTAAGCAGAAGGGATTATAGAATGGCGTAGATCCTTGTGGGTCGGTCTAGGCGGTTCTGGGCCTTCTTCCGAGAAATCCCCACCCCGACCGGCCTTGCCTATATAAAAAGGACAGCTGTTCTGGCCGGCAGTTAGTAATAAGACGAGTCAGTAATAAGCAGTGAAGTAATAAGCAGCCGTTAATTAGTGGCAGTGTGTTAGTTAGTATTAGTATCAGTCTGTAATAAGTGCTTAGTGAGCAACAGTGACAATTAGTGGCCGTGTAATAAGTGTAATAAACTGTGTGGCAGTTTGTCATATTTGGAGTCTTACGGTCGGTGGACTTAAGTTAGCGAACTGTAAGTGTTAATTTGTAATTGTAAACTATAGTGTAATATTATTGTATTTGTACTAATTTATATATAAATAGTTTAGTTATTTAGTATTACCAATATCTTATATTGTTTGTATATTATTTTAGAAATAGATAACATTTAGTAGAATATTGTTATTGTAAATTGATATTAGTTTAATAATTTAGTTGTTTTTAATAATCTCATTGTATTCTTGTTAATTTGTTAATAAATATTAGATTCTTGAATTAAGTAATAGTTTAGTCCATTTTACACCCAGTAGCCCGTAACAAATTGGTGTCAGGTGTGGGGTATTTTGTGTAATTGTTATTATTTTGTAATAATTGGGCTACTGCTTGAAAAATGGCTTCTCAAAGTCTTAAATTGATGGATTTAAAAGTTGCGGATTTAAAACGGGAATTAGAAGAACGTGATCTGGATTCTTCCGGAAATAAAAGTGTACTGCAACATCGCTTGCGTCAATTTTTTGTAGAGTTAGGGGAAAATCCAGAGGACGTTCTGTTTGAAACTGATTTAAGCAAGTTGTCTGCAACTTTTAAAAATGAATTAGGCAATGTAGAAAATAAGCTAGGTAATGAATTAAGCAGTGTTAAAAGTGAATTAGGCAATGTAGAAAATAAGCTAGGTAATGAGTTAAGCACTGTTAAAAATGAGCTAGGTAATGAGTTAAGCACTGTTAAAAATGAGCTAGGTAATGAGTTAAGCACTGTTAAAAATGATTTAATGGATACATTAGAGTCTAAGTTAGGCACATTAGAATCTAAGTTAATGGAAAATGTGGATAATAAAGTAGCTGATGTAGAATCTAGGTTAGGAGAAAAATTAAATTCAATTGAAAGCAAACTTAGGCAAAGAGTGGAAGCTATAGAGGGACTTATGAGCAACCCACCGACGAACAACACCGACCGTTTCCCCGAGGTCAGTCTTCATAAAACTATTCTGCCCGCCAATAATGGGACGCCACCAGCTCACAACACCATTCCAGTATTCGACGGAAAGACGCCGTGGGAGGACTACATGACTCTCTTCGAGACAGCGGCTTCGATCCACGGGTGGTCACAGGAGACCCAAGCTTCAGCGTTGTGCCTGGCCTTGCGTGGAGACGCCTTGGGAGTTCTGCAGGGGATACCCATGTCGGAGCGGTCCAACTACGGGGAGCTGATAAGAAGACTGGAGATGCGTTTTGGCCACCGCCACATGGACCAGCTGTATCGCTCACAGCTGAGAAGCAGGGTCCAGAAGACCAACGAGACTTTGCAGGAATTTGAAGCGGATATTGCCCGGCTGGTGAGGAACGCCTACCCATCGGTCACCGACGATGTCTACGAAAGCTTGGCTGTCGACAAATTCCTGGATGGACTTCGGGACCCAGAGACACAGCAAGCAGTGAAGCTCGCCAGGCCGAAAACTTTGGGAGACGCATTATCCCAGGCTATGGAGTTCGAGGCTGTTAGGCAGTCTGTACGGGGCCATGCGCGAGTTAGAGCAGCAGAAGCGGAGCCTAATGTGGTCCCTAGCATCGAAGACATAGTAACTAAAGTTTTGGAGGCTCTCAGGACCCGTAAGAAGGAGATACGCTGTTGGAGCTGCGGCCAACTTGGACACCCTAGAAGCAAGTGTCCATCGAAGAAGCAAGAAAAGCCACAGGAAAACTAAGTAGGGTTGATGGGAAGGGGCAACTGTCAACCCGTAACGTCAAAGGCCCCAGGAAGACCATCAGAGTTGCGTCAATAGGAAGCAGAACGAACAGTTTCTACGTTGATGGGATGGTGAACGGGCAGCTGCGAAGTCTGCTAATAGATACCGGCGCAACCATGACAATCTTGAACTCGAAAACACTTCCACCTGAGAAGATCTTACCAACAACTTGGGCATTACGGACTGCCACGGGACAGCCAGCCAAGGTCTACGGGGAGACAGTTGCCACCTTCATCATCGGGGGTCAACATCTGACGCACCTCGCTCTCGTGGCAGATATAGATGAGGACGTCATACTGGGTATGGACTTTATGATCACATACGGGATCAAGCTAGATATGTCGAGAGGTGTGATGACGCTAGGAGACGAGGAAGTCATACTTCGGCAGGAAAAGGACTTCTGCGCTCGAGTGCTGCTACCAGAAGACACCGCTTTACCAGCACGGAGCCAAATCGTGACGCATGGGACGGTCGAAGGGCATCTACCCGCGGGTCAATGTGCACTACTCGAACCTGGAAGGGACGAAGAACAAGAGGTTGGACGAGGCGTACTGGTTGCTAGGTCTCTCATCAAGATCGGACCCACCACTCCAATTCGGCTAATGAACCTGAACAGCTTCCCGGTAACGCTGAAGAAAGGAACACCAGTCGGGGAGTGTACCACCGCTACCTCAGTGGTTCGTCAGCTGCAACGTCATCCCACCGAGCTTCGAGGACTCCCAGAGGAACTTAAAGGATTTTTGGACGAATCATGTCGCGACCTTTCGCCCGAACAGAGCGAGGAAGTGAAGAATATGATTATCCGATGGCATGACGTCTTCGAGATCGGACCAGGACCACGGGGCAGAACGGATATCGTCCAGCACAAGATTGACACTGAGGATGCGAAGCCCATCCGACAGGTTCCGCGGAGGCTGCCGTTAGCCAAACGGGAGGACGCCGAGGAGATTATAAAGGAGATGGCGGCTGACAGTGTCATTGAGCCCCTTCGAGTAGCCCATTTCGAGTAGCCCCTGGATGTCTCCTGTTGTATTGGTGAAGAAGAAAGACGGCACAACGAGGTTCTGCGTAGACTACCGTCTTCTGAACAATGTCACCAAGAAGGACAGCTATCCGCTTCCCAGGATTGACGATACGCTGGACACCCTAGAGGGGTGTAAACTCTTCTCTACTTTGGATCTCCGCAGTGGATATTGGCAGGTTGGATTGGCACCTGAGGATAAAGAGAAGACGGCGTTTTCAATTGGCACTGGGCTCTGGCAGTTTACAGTAATGCCATTCGGGCTTTGCAATGCTCCTGCCACATTCGAGAGGCTGATGGAAAACGTGTTAAGAGGTCTCTCTTGGGAGGTATGCCTGGTATACCTAGACGACATTATTGTGCTGGGAAAGTCCTTCGCTCACCATCTGAAGAATCTGGAGAAGGTCTTCGAACGACTGCGTGCAGCAAACCTAAAGTTGAACCCGAAGAAGTGTAATCTCTTCCGAAGGCAAGTCAACTACCTGTGGCATATTGTGTCAGACAACGGAGTTGCTGTTGACCCAGAGAAGATAGCAGCGATCACCGACTGGCCAGTACCTCGAGATAAGCACCAGGTGAGGAGTTTCCTCGGGCTCTGCACCTATTACCGGAGGTACGTGAAAGGATTCGCTAACATCGCAAAACCTCTTACCAGGCTAACCGAGGAGAAAAGGTCTTTCCATTGGGATCACGAGTGCCAGGCATCCTTCGAGGAGCTGAAGAGCAAATTGAGTAGTGCTCCTATTCTGAGCTATCCACGTCCCGAGGGCAAATTCATACTTGACACAGATGCCAGCAACATCGCCATTGGAAGTGTCCTCTCTCAGCTCCAAGACGGAGAAGAAAGGGTGATTGGATATTTCAGCAAAGCACTCTCAGCTCCGGAACGAAACTACTGTGTCACAAGGAAAGAGCTTCTGGCAGTAGTAAAGTCCATAGAGCATTTTCATAAATACCTATACGGAAGAAGGTTCCTGCTGAGAACGGACCACGCGGCTCTAATGTGGCTGCTGCGATTTAAGTCACCTGAGGGACAAGTGGCGAGGTGGATTGAGCGCCTTCAAGAGTATGACTTTGAATCTGCTCATCGTTCTGGAACGAGCCACAGGAATGCGGATGCACTGTCAAGAAGACCTTGTGAAGAAGGCTGCAAGCATTGTTCTCGACAAGAAGAGAAGCAGGCAGCGGTATTGAGGACTACAGTTGTCATCGACAGTTGGCAAGATGCAGAGGTGTCAAAGGAACAGGACGAGGACCCGGACTTAAAACAAATAAAGGAATGGAAAATATCAGGGCGAGGAAGACCGGCCTGGCAGGATGTTGCTCCAATGTCGAAGAATGTAAAAACGTACTGGGCCCAATGGAACTCCATTTTAGTGGACAACGGGCTGCTGAAACGGGCATTGGAGAACGCTGAAGGAGATCAGCGCAGGCTACAGCTCATCGTTCCAAGGAATAAAGTGCCCGAAGTGCTTAGGGAACTACATGACGGTGTAACTGGCGGCCATCTTGGAGTTCACCGTACATTGGAAAAAGTTCGTGAACGCTTTTACTGGGCAAACCTTAAGGACGATGTGTTGGACTGGTGCAGGCGTTGTGCGACTTGTGCGGCTTCTAACGGACCAACAAGAAGAAAGAAGGCCCCTATGAAGAAGTACAACGTGGGAGCACCGTTCGAGAGGATAGCAATCGACATCGCTGGCCCTTTCCCTGTGACGGACGAAGGCAACCGATATATTCTCGTGGCCATGGACTACTTTTCTAAGTGGGTGGAAGCGTATGCCCTTCCGAATCAAGAGGCAGTCACGGTTGCAGACGTACTTGTGAAGCAGCTCGTCAGCCGGTTTGGAGTACCCATGGAACTTCACGCTGACCAGGGAAGAAACTTTGAGTCTGCAGTCTTCTCCGGGATGTGCGAAGCACTGGGAATACGGAAAACCAGGACGACACCTCTTCACCCTCAATCGGATGGCATGGTGGAGCGCATGAACAGGACAATGGGTCGATATTTGTCTAAAGTGGTCTCCGAGCATCAGCGAGACTGGGACCAGTATCTTCACTTGTTCTTGTTAGCCTACCGGAGTTCAGTCCATGAAGCAACGGGGCAGACCCCCGCAAATGTGGTCTTCGGCCGAGAACTTCGCTTGCCTTGTGATCTGAAATTCGGGTTCAAGCCAGACGAGGAAGTTAACGGAGAGGAATACGTCACGAATCTACGGAAGCGGATGGATAATATCCACGAAAAGGTTCGTGCAAACATCCAGGGAGCCAGTGACAGAATGAAGGAGCGTTACGACATCAGGGCAGAGAAAGGTGGATTCCAACCTGGAGATTTGGTCTGGCTACATGATCCTCGAAGAAGGCGAGGCTACTCACCTAAACTTCAGAACTCCTGGGATGGCCCGTTTGAGATCATCAACAGGATAAACGACGTCATCTATAGGATCAGAAAGCAGCCAAAAGGAAAACCCAGGGTAGTCCATTTTAATAGACTGGCCCCATACAAAGGAGACCATGGCCCGACAAAAGACCAGCAAGTCAGGTACCTCAACAACGTGGAGGCCAGTAAGGTATCAGTTGCACAACCTAAGGTACAAGGTTCCCGTGGAGTAACTCAGGCAGTATACAGAGATATCTTCTCGTTACCCGCGGACTATTCTCTGGCCCATTGTGTAGCCGAAGATCTGAGGACTTCCCGAGGGATTGCAACGGTCTTCAGGAAGAAGTTTGCAGGAACTGAGGAACTGGAACGCCAAGGACCACGCGTCGGGAAAGCACTCCACCATACGCACGACGGACGACACCTGTTCTACTTAGTTACCAAGTGTGCTACTGATCAGAAGCCCACATATGACGCACTGCGGCGAAGCCTCGACGACCTGCGGAGTAAGCTTCTGAGACTGCGTGTCACCAAGCTCGCGATCCCTAAGTTGGGCTGTGGATATGACGGCCTGGAGTGGAAAGTTGTCAGGAACATGCTTGAACAGATATTCGCCAACTCTGGAGTCGCCATATTGGTGTGCACATTCAACCCCTGGAAAGGAAATACGTCTCCATCGAGGGAAGCTCATAACCGCCCGATTTCTCCGGACTATGCTCTGGGGCAGAGCACTTTTAAGGAGGGGGCAGTGTTACGGTCAGAGCGGGGACGAGAACCGGCTGAGAAGATTAGGCAAACAATGGGATTAAGCAGAAGGGATTATAGAATGGCGTAGATCCTTGTGGGTCGGTCTAGGCGGTTCTGGGCCTTCTTCCGAGAAATCCCCACCCCGACCGGCCTTGCCTATATAAAAAGGACAGCTGTTCTGGCCGGCAGTTAGTAATAAGACGAGTCAGTAATAAGCAGTGAAGTAATAAGCAGCCGTTAATTAGTGGCAGTGTGTTAGTTAGTATTAGTATCAGTCTGTAATAAGTGCTTAGTGAGCAACAGTGACAATTAGTGGCCGTGTAATAAGTGTAATAAACTGTGTGGCAGTTTGTCATATTTGGAGTCTTACGGTCGGTGGACTTAAGTTAGCGAACTGTAAGTGTTAATTTGTAATTGTAAACTATAGTGTAATATTATTGTATTTGTACTAATTTATATATAAATAGTTTAGTTATTTAGTATTACCAATATCTTATATTGTTTGTATATTATTTTAGAAATAGATAACATTTAGTAGAATATTGTTATTGTAAATTGATATTAGTTTAATAATTTAGTTGTTTTTAATAATCTCATTGTATTCTTGTTAATTTGTTAATAAATATTAGATTCTTGAATTAAGTAATAGTTTAGTCCATTTTACACCCAGTAGCCCGTAACAATATATAATGTGCCTATGCATCAGGAAGGATGTGAAAGAGGTTAAACTAGTAATTTGGTCTCTTTTCTATTTTAGTTTCAAGTTTCTTAACCATACAAGAGATAAATAATTAAACAATTCACGATATTCATTTCTTTTTTTGTCAATGCTTTATATTTATTGAATTGAAATTAAAAACTAATTTCCTTTTATGATCGAGGAGTTCAGGTCCTGATATTCAGACAAGGTATTAAAAAGGCAAAAAAACGGATAAACTTAAAAAAAACCAAATTGTTTCCTACTTTTTAAATTAATTTTATTCTACTGTCCTTCTTCATTTGTGTAATGTATAGGAAACAACGTTGCCATTTCTGAGGCTTCTTTTTCGATTTGGTGTATTGACCTCTGCTGACTCCAACCTTTGTGAGTATTTCAGTTAATGTTCTTTGATTAATTAATAAAATTAAATAACCTGATTACAGTTTATTAAAAGGCTAAAGAAATAAATTATATAAATAAAATAATCAAACGGGAATCCCTTAAGTATTAGATTATCTGAATATTCTCAATATTTTTTATATATCGGAGAATAACGATAAATATTTTATTGAAATTAAAAGAAAAATAGATATTAATCAATATTAATCAAGAATAAAATATATTTTGAAAGGATGTAAACTGGATTGCATTATCTAATAATTCATTCACTCAATGAAAACCTATTTCCAGTCGTTCCAGGACAATGGACCTCCAAGAAAAGATTTTAGCTAATGACAATGAATAATAAAAAAAAAGGTATCTATACTTACTTCTATTTATGGACGATTTTAAGAAATGTATATTTGTTATATTGTTGTGATTGTATGTAATTAATAATTTACAGAAAAAAGATGACTTATAACTCTTCTGAGATGTTAATGAAGTTCTTGATGGATTGTAAATGACAAATTGGTCGAAACGTATCCACATAATAAAGTTATATGCCAAAAAACGACTGGAAATAGGTTTTCATTGAGTGAATGAAATATTAGAATAAAATATAATAAATTTATGGTAAAATCTACTCGTTGTTTTCATTACATTTTCAAAAAAATTAAAATCTGCTATTAGGAGGTATACAAAAAAAAACAATATCTTCGAATGTACTTCCAAATTGTTTTTCTTATCGTCCATATTTCACTTTTTTATGACCTTTAAATTCGAATATTTAAACATATATTCTGCGAATTTATTTAAACAAAGGTTTACAATGTTTTTCTAACCATACAGTTATTCTTAATTTTCGTTTCACAGAATTACTTTTTCTAGATATTAATGAAAATTGATTTAATTCTTTCTATAGGTTTTTTCTTATTTCTATTCCATTATTAATATTTAGTTTTGTTTATTTTTATTTGTTTTTAAATACAACATAAATATAATAAAGGGTTCCATAGTATGATTCCTATATGTTTAGAATTCTTGACTACGAAGAAATCATGATAAAATATTATATATTTGAGTAATAATCTTGTACGGGTCCTTATAGCTTATTTATTCACGATACTTTACCTATTTATAATTATTTCATTATTATTGAACAACCATGTTAATAAATAAGATTATTGTATCTATAAAAAATTTTGCTTTGTGCTTTAGAACGATTATCTTTTTTAGTTGACTCTTAATGCTAACTAAATACTAAATTAATTTGTTCATATATACTTCCTGAGCAATTAATTAATTTTCTCTGATATGTTCTTTATTCTTTTGCCCTATTTCACTATTTATTTTTTTCTTCTACACTAAATAATTACATATACAATCACACGTTTTCACAAAAATACTTTACAGAAGATCTATTTATTTTTGAGATAAGATCTACGAGACGGTAACAGGTTCAAGTGATTTTTATAGAATATAAACTGTATATCAAATTCAATATTTAAGAGGCATTGGAGGCAGGCTTAAACTTCGTTATTCCTTTAAAAAGCGTTTTCATAAAATTATTAATCTTGTACCTGTTGGCTTCTCACTCCCTCATTCGACTTTCTAAATACTACTTAAATACTTCCCTGATAGTTCAACCACAGCCAAGTTTTACAGTTTCTAACAAAATAAATGTTCTTAATACAAAGAGACCTAAGCTGGCATCGATCCACCTAGCCTGGATGGAGTGACTGGAATAATCACAGACTGTCAATAACTCGAATACCTATCCTACACTAAATGAGGTACTCGGGCTTCCTCCTCCAGACCCTCGACAAGAGATAGCTAATGTCGATGTGGTCCATCATTCTCCTAATGATAAGGGTTATTACCTCGTCCTGGCCTTCTTTGGCGGCGATGTGGAGTGCCGTGTAGAGGTCCTTCGTGGTCGAGTCGACGCTGGCTCCGTGCTGGAGCAACAGCATCACGATGTCCACGTTCCCGAGCCTGGAAGCAATGTGGAGCGGTGTTTGTTCCTCCTGGAAAGAAAAAGATGAATAAAAATCCAATCATCATATATCCATATATTTATCGTACGAGGAGTTCAGGATAAAAAACGGGTAACTCCGAAATTTCAAAAATCGACTTTTTCACATTTTTCGCTTGTTAAGTCAAGTTACTTGGCCTTATACAATAATTTGGCATCTCATTTTTCATGGTTTTAGTCCCGTTTTTAGTCTGAAGTTTCTGGATTATGAAGTTCCTTGACTAAACAAGCGAACAATGTGTAAAAGACAATATTTGATATTTTTAATTATCTGGTGTATTTGGAGTTAGTTGCTGCCTTATTTTATCATATATCCATTTATGAATCATCGGCAACTTAAAAGTTAGTGCATTTTTTCCTATTTTTCATTAATGGAAAATTTCATACTATGTTCTACGATAGACTATTCACGAAAAAATAAAATGGTTATAATAGATATGATCTTAAAACTGTTTTAATTAATAGCAAGAAAGCGAAATAATGTTTACAGATATTTTTTTTGGGGGGGGGGGGGGTTATTATAATGTCCGATAATAATGTCATTATTATTATGCCGGATTAGGAGGAGTTCAATGACTTACACGAGAACAGAAGAATTTTATGTATAATTATACAAACAAATTGTTAATAAAAGCATGTTATATGTTTAAATTTTTATCAGATATGTGTAGGAAAAATAATTTTAGATTTATATAAGCCCCATATGTAGTGAATAGGAATGCTAATAGTTCTAAACTTCAGAGTATGGATACTACAATCGACTGTCATCCATCTCTAATGTTATGATGAAGATGAAATTCACCTTTACTACTAATACAGAATTAAATCCAGAATCGTAATAGGCTCAATACCTCTAATATTGCTTATTGGTAATAGGGTGTAAACTGGGTGACTATTGAGATAAAACAGAACGTTTGTTTGAAACACGTCCATTAAATCTGCAGCCAGGCTTAGAGAAGCACAATGCAGCCATGTGGGCTCCATCTGCAAGCTTTGGAACAGCTTATTAATCTATGGTAATAGATTAGCTTGCAATGGTGGACACCCCACGAACGTTATTTGTTCGACACAATTGAATTCATCCTATAGATATCTAATATTTTTACCGATATTCATTCAGTCTTCTTGCTTATTTTTCTTTTGTTTTTCCGGAAAAATTGGCATACGAACGAATTTTTAAGTTTTGCACCACCAAACCTCTTGATTGTGTACCAGGCCTAATTATAGATATACTGTATCGATTTCCACTTAGTGCTGTACAGCGATAGATATATGATCTTTTAAAACGTATAATTATAATTATAATACAACACACGAGCCCACCAATAGTACTTTAATAGGCTAGATAAGAAGTATAGATAAATATACTTAATATTTTTAAAATTTTGTGTGAAAGGAGATTCAAGGGTTTTCAATTTCCTGTTTCCATGCTCTACTTACTACAATCATCGAGAACAATATAATAACTATTAATAAAAGAATAAGATAAAATAGGAAACCAGATGCAGATGATTTTGAGAAATTAACTCGACTCAATGAAATAATGAAAAATGTTGAAGATGTGAGTACATTGGGGGTTGGTTTTTAGAATTTCTTAACTGTTTATTCGGTTATTTTAATTTATCTTATGAAAAATTTAACTTATTAACTAGATTCATTAATCTAATTCTGTTCGAAAAAGTTGGGATTCTTGAATGCTGCGTACTTGGAATCTATCCTTAAGGATTTTTAAAGTCTTAAACATTTTACTAAACACTGAAAATGCTTATAATGATTAATGATCTAATACATTTAATTTATTATTTCAACTGAATTTTTTCAATTTCAACGTTATTACTCAAAAAAATCTATAATACATATTGGATAGAAAAAACCTCCTTACCCTGGCCCTTGCGTCGACCTGTGCTCCATTCCTGAGCAATATCCTGATGATGTCGGTCTGGTTGGCCCTCGCTGCCAGGTGTAGTGGCGTCTCGCCGCGGACGGTCTTCACGTCGGGGTGGGCCTCGTTCTGGACCAGGTAGATCACGATGTTCATGCAGCCCATGAAGCTGGCCACGTGTAGCGGAGTCAAGCCAGACTGCGTAAAATAAAGAATTTTATGATTTGGAATAAGTAGAAATATTTTGAAGAAATTATATTTCTTTAAGAAATCATATTATTAAAATTTACCTCCGTGGTGGCTTCGATAGACGCGCCATGCTTGAGGAGCAGCTCGACCACCTTGATCCTGTTCTTCTTGCAGGCGATGTGGAGAGGCGTGAACCCGTTGAGGGCCCTCGCGTTGGGATCCGCTTTCCTGTCTAGGAGCAGCCTAGCAACACCCACGTGTCCGCAATGCGCCGCCACGTGGAGGGCCGTCAGGTAGTCCACGGTGACGTCATCGACGGGGGCGCGGTGGTAGAGGAGGATGCGTGCGGCATCCACGTGATCCCCTTGGGACGACATGTGGAGGGCTGCCAGCCCGTTCTGGAAAAGAGGATAACTCAATAGGGACAGTCGTTGGGCAGATGGCACTTGGCTTTGGATTGGAGGGTGAGAGTGATCCAAGGGTGCCTCGCTTCAGGGTTTGTGCAATGAGTTATGGTTTGTGGTTCGGATTGGATTAGTCTTATGTTAAACGTAACATAAAATTACTTTTTTTCCCGAATGTTTAATATTTCTCCCGAATATTTGAGAACTTTTTTTAAACAGGGATAACAAAGTTGGTAATAAAATATGCTTCTGAATGTATTATTGCTCTTAGCAAAAGCCAGTTTATATTATCAATTCCACAGGTTTCGCTTCGAGTTAAGTCACAACAATTATTAAATTTTCGTTCGTAAAAACAAAATTAGCAATAATCGTTAGTTTTAGTATGAAAAAAAGTGTAATGATGGGAAATGCGTATTTTCCGGTAATCTGACCTCTATAAAATGAGGAAATAATGGAAATCCTCTGACACATCGATATAGCTATCGATTTACAAGAATACAAGAGATGACGCAATAGAATGCGTGAATTACGGCTGGAGATATCAAAATTGATAAGCCGAAGGGTAGAAATGATTAGCGTCGGTGATAAGGTACCGATAAGAGAGGTTGTGGACGTAGATAACTCCTAAGTACCTCACAGAGCGGTAGAATTTTATGGTTGGGCTTTTTATTTCTTTATATGCAATACCTGGTTATAATATCATTTATATTTCTCACCTTGGTCTTTGCGCTGATTGGTGCGCCACGCTCGAGAAGCATGTCTACCACCTGTTCGTGTCCAGATCTAGCTGCGCAGTGGAGGGGTGTCAATCCATCTCTGGTCTTGGCCTCAATGTTGGCACCCCTGCTTAGAAGAACTGCCACCATGTTGGCCTTACCCCATTTGGCTGCTACGTGGAGTGGGGTTATGTTATGCTGTTGTAATAATAATAAAAACATGATAATTGCTTGCCATTTAGAATCCAAAGTATTCAGTTAAGTTCAACAGTTCTCTAAACACACTGATTATGACTTTGGAATTCTTGTAACTTGAGCTATAATGGAATTGTTAATTTTGCAACTATTATTTTTTTGCTGGTCAGATTGAACCATACAGATGAATATCTCACTGAATTTGAAATATTATGTTAAATATTAAATACTTCGACATTCGATATTTTTTTCCGGTTATTTAATATTGTATTGCAATTAGATACATACAATGCTTATGCTACAGTTCAAACAATATGGTCTGAATTGGGGTAAATGTCTAAAATAATAAAAAAGAAAGAATATATATGACTGCTTTCTAGTGGTTTGTCTTGTACGCATTTAAAAATAAGTGCTTACTAGACAATCTATTAGCCATCATATTCTCGTATTTTTTTCGAAACACATTCACCCTACCTGAAGAAGGACTGCTATAGAAGTTTTAGTATTCTTTAGCTAAAAATGTATACCATCAAATTACATAAATAAACATTTATAAAGCAATTTTACGAAAACACAAACTACGAATAGAAAATTCAGAATAAAAATAGAGAATAAAATAACACACATACAATCTTTGAAATGCATTCTTAAAAAAATAGAATTAGAAAAATGCGAAGATGAAACGATAGAGCCAAAAGATAAGATGATATGAAAAATGCATAGAGAGTAATAGAAGTAAAGCATATACAAAAAAGTTATAAAATTAAATGATATGATAAAAATGGGATAGTACATGTTTAAAAAATTTGTTTGTGAAGGATCCACGGATTTTCAAGTATGGTATTCTTCCTTGAATTAATATTATGAACCTAAGATCAAATACTTCGTAATAAAGATTTTCAGTAAATTTCATTGAAAAAAATAACACAGAGTACCATTAATCCTATTAGTGTCTTCAAGTTGTTTGAAACAATACAAAGAAGTTCCGATTTTCACCGACGTGATTAGAGCATATATATTGTCGGATTACATGTATGTAAGTATTGCCTACAGATCCTCGTGCGATTGTGACTCCGAACAGCCACGAACCTTAGATCGAGACCAATTGATCATTGTTCTTGAAACTGAATGAACTTTGGCGCTAAAGAAATTAGATATGAGCTGGACCATGGTTCCCACCAATGTGAGGATGGATGACCGATTACAGTATGTGCTCCCGCAAACAATATACTCGGATGTGTGCAAGATTAGTTCATTGCACGTTATAAGCTCTTCATAATCTATAGCGCCACAAAAAAAGAAGAACCCATTAGTGATTCAATTTTAAAATACTAGTAGTAATAGGGAGAGTTCGTTTGATCTGACTCCGATAGATAAGGATGATTTTTAACTAGGAGAAGAGGTCAGGAATAATCAATATGGCGAACTCAACCTGCCAGAGGAAGTCAGATTGATAGTCCTTCTGTCTAGACTAGGCTGATCTCTTGGCCACGACCTTCAAGAACTCGATAGCTGAAGATATCTTTATCGATACATTCGAGGTCAGATGTTTATTAGAGTTTGGTGTGAGTAGTCCTCAAGAAACTATTTCAATTATTTCAATTGATGGATCGTGTTTGGCCTGGTTTCTGGTTCACTTCTGATAATTAGATTTGCTAATGATGAAAACAGTCGTGAATTTCTGGTGGAACAGCCATAGGTAAATCCAGGAAGTGTTACTAAATATGTTCCGAAATAACTGTTACCTTTTGATGAAGTGATTGAGATTGTTTATGAAGGGTGGATAGTCCCACCATAAGGGAAAAAGCAGAGGAGGCTAGGACTTCCGTGGCACAGTGAGGAAATAGTTATATTAGAAAAAGCCAACATCGGAATGTCTCTATTTCATAATCCAATATATAAAAACTAAAAAACAATCCACAATAAATCCCGATGGCCGGAAACGACACAAAGCCTGGTGATCCATCGGATTTTCTCCATCGAACTACGATAATATCGTATGAAAAGGATCTTGGGAGACTTATTCCGGAATTCTTCAGCAATTTACAAATTATCTGTGTGCTTCTCATGGGAAGAATGAAACACTTACAGAAATACAGTTTTGCTGGTTAGCTCAATAATTTTATATGATTCATGTCTTGGAAGAAGATGAGCTATAATGCTTACTATATTTGAAACCAAATAGAGCAGAACTAAGAAATTCCCTTTGATGTAATATGAATGAAACATTGACCATCCTGTTGAATCTAATGTGCGTTTCATTCGATTCTTTCCAAGCTATGCCCCCCCCCCCACTGAACATTTGTAAAATAGAAGATCTCTGAACCACTTGTTGAAGGTAACAACTGGTTGGGTAGATTTAATCAACAAAGGATTGAACTTTTTTGCATTTTATTGATTAAATACAGTTTTATGGATGGTTTTGATGAAGAAAAAAATATCTCGGTGTTCAGTGCGTTCATATTAATTATTACAGATAAATTGGTTAATTGTTTAGGTATGTTTAATTACAAGGAATTTTATAAAAAAATAGCGTCCTAGTAGTTTGAATAAATTTAGAAACGTTTTTCGTATAGAAATGTCTATTTTATATTTTATTATTTTTATAAGTATTGATTTTACACTCCTCCTCCTTAATATAAATTAATTTGCAGTAAAGAAGTTTTTTGAATCACGTCTTACATTCTTAAATTTAAAAGTTTATTAATAATAGATCAGCTAATGTTAAAGCTCAACGGAGAAAGGAGTTGCAATAACGTGGTCCTCAGATGGCCGAAACGCAAGAAGAAGAAGATCATCATTCAATTTATTTTGTTTAAGTGTTGTTGAGATTATTAAACGTAGATGTTTAAATTATTGAAGAAATAAGATGAATTATGTAAAATAAATATAAAAGCCAAGACCGAAGGCCGTAGATGAGGACAGATGAGAGCCCAAAATACAAAAATCCCAAAAGTCAAAAATCGATAACTTACACTTACCTTTGCAGCGTAGTTCACATCCGCCCCTTTGGTAAGGAGCAGATTGGCAATACCTTCGTTACCGTAGTGCGCTGCGATGTGGAGTGGCGTGAAACCACTCTTCGAAGTCACGTCGGGGTTGTGTTCGTTCTGTAAAACCATGTCTTTGGTTAGGTTATTGTCTCAGTTATCATCAATATGGTAGTCTTAGATATAAAGTCTCCGTCACCTGTAGTAAAAGAGCGGCGGCTTTGCAATCGTCCTTCTTAGCGGCGATGTGTAGAGCCGGAAGTCGCACCTTACCTCGGGTGTCGTTCTCGAGGAGCACTGCGACTACCTTGTCGTGTCCTTGTTGCATAGCCACTGCAAGTGGCGTGAATCCGTCCTGAAAAGAGTATTCAGATCGTGCTTAGAAGCGACTTCACAAGAACTTCACAACACTTTTTGATCTAACTGAAGAACCTGAGTACTAACCTCGGTGGCCAGACTCTGGTTGGCCCCGTTGGCCAGGAGAAACCTGACGACAGTGTCGTGGTTCTCCTGAGCGGCCATGTAGAGCGGGGTGAACCCATTCTGGCTCTGCACGTTGACGCATGCTCCTGCCTCTACCAGCCTGCGTACCACCTCTTCCTGGCCCGCTGTAAAAGGAAATCCGTTTATTAATATTTGTATATTAGCCAAACCGGACATACCAAGGGTAATTTAGTTCCGAGCCTACTTCTGCACTTTCCTATCTCAATATATTTTCCATGAAAGAGTTGTTAAAGAAATTCCCAAGCAAACCACACCATCAGTTGCGATAAAGGCCTGTAAGTATGCCATTTTGTCAAACACAATAATATTGTTACGTTTACTATTGAAATTATATCAATTGTCATGAGAAACATTTATCTTGATTTAAATTTATGTTTAAAAATGAGGATCAATGCCAAATGTCATCCGATTTGAAATTAATAACTACTCAGTTAGTATTTTGTCGTATTATTTTATTTGACTGAAAAGGTTTACTTATTTAAAAAATGTGATCTTGGGCAGTTTTTAATGCTTTAGCTTATAGTACATTTTAAAGATGGTAACAGAATTTGATAAATGTTCATTTATAATAGTATTTGGGACATTAATTCGAAAAGCAAACGTGATTATCTTGTTATAAGAGATATATAAAAAATTATATCTTGAAAACAGCTTGAGATAAGAAGATGCTGTTATAGTGATATCACTAAGATACATTTTTGGTAGATTATTCCAAATTCTATTATTACAATATTTTTTCATTGGATATCTTGTTAGTAAAGCTCATTAAACAGAACCTTTAAACATGAGACTAACACGCATGCCCAAACAAAATCAACCCAGAACTTGAGTTCTTATAGTAACTAAGAAAAACAAAACTAATGTTACGTCTCTTGAAAAGTTTTTTTTTGTTTAAAGTTAAGACTTAAGTATGCATGATTATTTTAATGGTGAATTTTCCCAATTATATTATATAATCTATAGTTTAAAATGGATTTAAAATGATCAGATGCTTAGGGTCCATTTGATGTTGTACAAATACTTATAAGCTACAATACTTAAAGTAATATTTGAAGAAAATGAAATTAGTTGCCTTACCGAGAGAGGCGATGTGTAGAGCAGTGTTTCCTTTTTTCGTCGCGGAATCGACATTTGCTCCTCTCTTGAGGAGCTCGTCAACAACTTGTATGTGGCCATCCTTGGACGCCAAGTGTAATGCGTTCAGGCCGTTCTGAAATATAAACGATTATATTCAATTATTGTAATGATATTCATTAATTAAGAATACGTATTATACAGATAAGGCTATACAGCTGTAACCACATATTTATATAACAATAATATGTATAAATTAATAATATAAGAAATTACTTTTCATATATTTGATGTAATATATCCTTTCCATACAACAAGAATACTCCAGATTAGTATGGATGGTGTAGATTTATAGCTAACGCAGCATTATTGGTTAACTCTACTTGTTTATTTTAGTGGAGGTGCTTATCAAGTAATTATATTATTACCGGTTCTAAAACAAACCGGCATATCCTCCTGAAGGTTCATTGCTTGTTTCTTCGGAACTATTAATCTTATTCATTTGTGTTTATTTTTGTCTATTTTAATATGACTGATTTTTATTTAGATTCATAGTCTTTATCATTTGATACAATAGAAATATACCAGAAAGGCACGAGAAAAATTTCAAATCAAACCAATTAACATAATTTTCGATACCATAATTGGCCTAAGAAAAAAATAATATATGTATATATAATGCGATATAGAGAGTCGCTAGAGAGTCGTTGGATGAAAGGAAAAGTTATCTGTATCTTGTGAGTAACACCGCCTGGTGACTGACTCACCAAAATTTATAAATACTGGTGGGACATTACACTTCTCGAAATATAACTAGCTCTTTGTAGTATTTCATAATCGATTATATGCAGCAGTAACTAATAAAAAATATTGCAAAATATGCCAGTGCTTGGCAGTGATGTTAAATTTAAGTGAAGGATGTGCTACAGCAGATGTATATGCAGGGCAAATCAAACTAGAAAGGATTGAGAACGTGATGTATCATGGCTATAACCAAAATGAAGACTGGGATCACACTATTGAAATTAGAGCAAGGAATGCTTCTATACATATTATAAAACAAAGTTCGCGGTAAACTCGATAACTACTGCACGGATTTTCATGCGATTTTCACTAATAGATAGAGTGATCCACCAGAAAGGTTTGGGTATATAATTTGTCGAAGTTTTGTGTAAATGGGTTGGAATATAACGATAAGTTTGGAAATGTTGAAAAAAGTTTAGCCACCTGGGAGGTTTTATCGAAGACGCTGCCTAATTTTTCTTATATATTCTTTTATACACATTATAAATCAAAGTCCTCGGTCGCGTTTTTCTGTCTGTTAGCTGCAAATTCAGTAACTACTGCAGGGATACAGTGATTCACGAGAAAGGTTATATACTCGTACCATTATATACCATATAATTTGTCAAGGTTTTGTGTAAATCAGTTTGAATATAACGATAATTGTAGAAGTGTAGGAAAACGTATAGACTCCAGGGAGGTTTCATCGATGATACTGCCCAATCCGTTTGTCATATAATGAAACAATGCATGGCGGTATATTCCTCTTTTATATATCTACAAAAAAGTCCGCGAAAGCATATATCTATCTTTTAAGGACAGCTTACTATACCTATTTCATCTTCTAAAAAATTGGTAATGCACAATGCGGTATTTGGAAAGCTATGTAGACGAGTTCAGTGTAAATTCTTATCAACTTATATACTTTAGTTACCTTAAGCGTTTCATGCGTAGTATTAGAATATTATATACCATATAATTTAAATGAGTATCTTATGGGTTATCGCAAAAACTTAACGCGCATGAAAATAAAGGTAGAAAAATAGTTTGTTTTGTTTTTATGTTTATAATAGCTACATAATAAAATTCATTAGACAGACAAAACAGATAATGTGCCTTACTACCCGTGTAAAGCCGGTGCGGGTCGCTAGTTTAATAATATGCGTAAACACTTTGCTCCATGGGTCTCAATGAACATATACCAGTCAAAATCCATTTTACGTGTTCTCGATTTTGTTTTATGAACTAGAAATTTAATAATAAATCCAATAGATGACTGAGAGCATTTGAACTCTGGAGCTATCGACGAAGAATGTGGTGGATATCCTCGATATGTTTCTAACCTGACTGTGTTGCGTCGTCATTGAAATGAAGAAGTCATTAGGGCAGTGATCCAACGAAAAGTAGCATAGTTCGGACATATCACAAGAATGATAAATATTAATCAAGTAATTAATCAATAGAATGAAGAGAGGAAAAGAGGACTCTGACAAAGACGTACATGTTGACTCAAAAACAAGGGGGGATTAAGGGGGGGGGGAGGGCACGGGGGGACGTGCCCCCCAGATGGTTGTTTTATGTACTGAGGAGAATTCATTACAGTAGATACTTATAGGCAAATCACATGATCATAGTTGTTAAAATGTATGAATAAAATAACAGAAAGAACCTGTGTGAAACTATTGTTTTGATACTTTAATAAACCTTTGATACCTTTCTATAAATACTACAAGTTTATTTCTAAGTTATTGTTGATATTTTTGCCCGGCTGCCCGTTGTGATCCCCAGAAAAAATCCTGAACCCGCCCTTGCTCAAAAACATGAAACGGTGGACTGGAATGTTATGAACATCCGAGCAGCCGTCTAAAAGGTGAGATAGTTCAATTTGATCACCACCGCTAACGACAGCAAGGCATCATAATCTTGGATAAGAGAAGATATAAAGTAGGAATAATAGAAACAAACAATTACTATTAAATTTTACCGATCCTGTAGACAGTTTATATTGTTGACATCCTAATACTATCCTGCTGCTTGTTCATTTTACGTAACTTTTTGTTGCTAATCGGATGATGCTACATTAGGAGCTCTGAATTTTGCCTATCCAGGTTTAATTAGGATGCGGATTTTTAACGAGTACCTGACATCGCACAGGCTCGGGACCCCCGTTTAACGTCCCTTCCGAAGGACGGCGTAACTAAGGATTTTTTACTCCCTTTAAAAAATCCTAAGGGCACCTGCCGGGCTACAAACCCGGGATCTTGGGCTTTTTAGTTTGTTACGCTAACCACTAGACCATAGGTCGCCCCTAGCCTAATACTATCCTTACCACTTATCAGCATAGACACAAGTGTATTATCCGTTAACACTAATCCATTTCTTGCATCCACTATTCTTCAATCCCATGTCACTGACCATATGGTTTTGAAACTGGAGGATTAAAGTAAATTCCCACAAATCCAGTCAAATAACCTTTATCCTCCGTCGTGAACCAATGACTATCTGTCTTCCTGTATATTTTAATAATACCACACTAATTCCTGTAGAATAGGCTGATAATTAAAACTACATCTTGGCTAACATTTAACTTGGAATCCTCATACTAGGCGGGAAAAAAACTAGAAATTGCTCGCCGTTTCAGGCTATTTGAACATTTACTAGGCAAACGCTCTAAGCTCCCAATTAATTTAAGAAAAATCATATACATGACTGTTGTAAGAACTATTTGGAGTTACGGAGCTTTGGGGCTCCACTAAGCCATTGAACTCCTCTCGTATCCAGCCCTTACAATAAAAAATTCTTCGTAAAATCCTAAATGCTCCTTAATTTGTTAAAATAAAGTCATCCATAATGACCTCAATGATTTGGCCCGAACCCGATAACATTACTTTTTTCATGACAAACTTTATTCCCACTCAAACATTTCCTACTTCAGATTATCCTCCGAGGCATTATGAAAGAATTCCTCGTGACCTTATCAGTTGAAATTGCTAAGTGAGTACTACCAGTGGGTAGTTTAATGCATATAATACATTTTTTAACTAACTTCAATACATAAATTTAAACAAAATTTAAAAGGAATTGTGATAGGGAAAAATTTGGGACCAGAAAAAAAATACTTCTGTTGTACTTAATCAGTTCATTTTTTTTTTTATTGAGTTTCAAAATGTTGAGGCTTTCTCCAACCAAATTTCAGGATAATATTTTTTTCCAGGTCTTCCTATCAAGTGCATATTCTTCATCGAGACAGTATCCCCCATGGCTTCCTGTACTTGGTTCATCCATGAAATACTTGGTCGACCTCTACTTCTTCTTCCTTCTGAATATTTTCAATCCTCAGTAAGTGTCCAAACCCCTCTAATCGCTTTATTTTATTTTTTCGAGAATGGTATGATGAGTATCCATCATCTCTCAGGGTATCCTATTACACCTAGATATTCCGGCTGCCCTTCTCCAGAAGCCCATCTCCGCGAATAATAGTTTCTCTTTGCTTTCCTTTCCCGATTTCCATGTTTCACAGCCATATAATTTATAACCATTATGATCGCATGGAAAATCATCCTTTTTGTGTTTTTTAAGACGGTATTACTCCACAGTACCGAATTGAATATGGCAACAGATTTTCTTCCTGTTATGATTCTTCAGGCTACATCATACTAATCAGTTCCAATATATATTTTTTAAGATTCCTTAGAGCGATTCGGAGGGGCCGTATAAAGGTTGATCAAATCTTGAAATAGTAATTGGTTTCAATATTATCTTGCTCCTGATCTTTTGGTTTCGTGCGGAGCCTGGCATCGAAATAGAAGGATAAATTTATGGAATGCCAAAGAAGATGGTGAACGGAGGAGCGAAATGACTGGATAAAATTATTAGAACAACCGCTAGCGCTGAATTATTCATGAAGGCGATTATAGTCACGGAAGTGTATCGATTATGTTAATCCAAGTCCCAGCTGCCGCCTCCAAGGGCCCAATACTCAGGCCAGACATTCCGGCTTAGTGTTTTAAATAAACCATTGTTCAGGATTAATTCGAGATGTTGGGAGATGAGAAATCCGTTTTGATCCCTAAGGTGGGGTAATGATGATTCTCCAGAATGTCATTTTTTAAAAAATTAAATTATATTAATTATTTTTCAAAATGGCTACTCATTGACCTGATTAGTACAGATAAATATGAGTATTGATTCTGAGGTTATCGATTTTTCTTAGACAATAGAGAAGTCGGGAAGTGTAAACCATCAGAAACGCACTAAGAAGTTTCGTTAAATGTTGGAGGAAATTAATCAATCAATTAAAATTGCGCAAAACTCGAAATGAGACTACATAATTATTTGAATCCACCTTCAGCAAGTTAAATTCAAAGCAATGAAGATTCAAGAATATCTCAAAAATAAAGTTCATTCTTCAATTAGACTCAGTAACCATACGCGAGGTGTTTCAATAAAATACTTTAACTCTGTTAAATTTGGAGTATATCCAGTAATGTCTGCATTGGACAAACGTTGACTAGCCAGTTATTTTTCAGTGGGGATTTAGAGGCTTAAGTCTTTGTTTTTTGTTGTTTCCAATTGCTCAAATAATTAATCAAGTTATCAAAATCAGAATGCATGGGTATGGTGGATGAATATTCATATTACACCAAGGAATCAAATAATGAGATTTGAAAAACGTATCAGAATATATCAAAATTCACAAGCAAATTAATTAAACTACAACTTTATCAGCTGAAAGCCAAAAGGGAATGTTTTTCAAACAGATTTAAGCAAATCCAAAAGAGTTCTATAAATAATACGGAAGTACAATAAATCAAACTAATATGTGGTGGTAAATACCACTAATTGCTAATAACTTTATCAACTATAAGTCAAAGAAAATGTTTTTAATTAATTATACAAATTCAAAATTAAATTAAAAAAAATCACTTCAGACTTCTTTGGAGTTTGTTACTTAACTATTAGTTTTACACCTATAGTAGTAAATTAATATAGCATTTAAACCAAATTAACAAAAACATGTAAAAATGAAACACACTTACCGCATTAGAAGTATTAATATCAACATTATTTTTTAGTTGATCGAGTACTTTTTCTAGGTGCCCTGCTCGGGCAGCCCGCAGAAAGGCTGTATTCCCATCCGACTGTAAAAAAAATGTGAGCTTTATTAAGATAAACTAAATATCTTTAATTAAACTATTATTAAAATAATTAAAAGTAAATAATAATAAATAGTACCAATCTAACTAAAGAATGGATTATAGCAACAAAGTAATGTTTTTGAAGTTTAAAAAATCAAAAACGTTTATTACGGCTTAACTAAAAAGAATAATTGTTTGCTGGTATAAATATATGACCATTCAAGGGGTAATATTGGCTGAGAAACACCGTATTGTAATTTGTACTCCATATTGTATAGTATGGCAGTACGCTCCATAGGATTCAAAACCATATCCTCTTTTTTTGTTGATTTCATATAAAGCGAAAATATTTATAGCCTTTTTGATATTAAACCATTTCTTTGCTCGAAATATAATCATATGATTTTATAGATCCATATCAGTGAACCTTTTGAAAAACCTTGAATTGGACATTGCGCCAATTAAATCAGTTAGGAAATATAGATATTTTAAATTATTTGAGTATATGTCACTATGATGACATTTTAACATTATTAGTACACTAAACATTGAGTTTAAACATTTTAGAAGTTAAGTAATAAAGTGGTTAAGATTATGAAACAGATTAAAAATTAATTGATTAAATGTACCATTTTAACAGAATTTTTCAAAACTTTATGGGTCAGCTAGTGGAAAAATTCCAACAAAGAGTCGTGGGACAGATATTTTAAATTTCTGTTTTAGTTTGGAGACTTAAGGTCTTTTTGTTGGAATTTTTCCACTAGCTTAACATTTATTTAAGGTCTCTTCTTCCCTTTTCATATTTTATGGATCAGTATAATTATATGTTTTATAGATCATATTCAAGAAATTCTAAGTTCCCTTCATGTAAAGGTAAATGTTTATTTTAAAATTTTAATGCATAATTAATAAGCTTGTTAATTGGAATTAAATAACCTCATGGTTTATTTTTGGATTTGGTCTTGTATATTTTAGTTAATAAGATGATACTTTGCATGTCCGAAACAGGTCATTCGTGTTCGCTGTTGATAACGACGTCAAAGTATCAGTTTCAAAATTAATCATCAATATTAACGCTATTGTTAGACTAAATATTAAAGTTCCATTAAAAACGCCAATAAAACAAATTGGAATCCATTCATTACTTTTTTTTTTTTTTTCTTTTTCGAAACCTCCTTTATTATATGAAAGTACATTCACAAATAGTAAAAAAAACTACAGCTTATATATAAATAAAATACCTTCCATTACCTTTCGGTATTTTAAGGCGTTACATCGGGCTGAGTCCGCTGAAGGCGGATATAATATGATTATAATATGAATGCAACAACGTATTATAATCTACTTATTATGTTTAAAAAATTAAATTAAAAATATGATAAGTCAGTTATATTATTATTTCAGTTTAAATATAATTATATAAATTCAAATATCATGTACTTGTTTTATTCGCAATAAAACACTACTACAATCACAATTTACTTTTACACCAATATAATTATAAATTACGAATCAAAGAGCTAAATAATTCAAAGTGAAATAAAAATACACACATGCTTTTAATTATTAACTTGTTAGTGTTTATTCTTTATCAATTTAACTTTGATATTTTGTTTTTCTTTATATTTAAATTTGGACTTGTTTTTATCACTAAAAATATGCTATCAAAGTTTAAAGATTGCTGCTAAATTTTCCGAATAAGTTTGATTCAGTGGGTTCCATCGAGAAAAGCCCTTAGTCGTTTAAATTCTGGGACATAATTTTGATTATTTGATTTAATATTTCATTCGATTTAAATTGAACAATACTGGAAAATCCTGATAATGCTAGCCCATTTTGTTATTATAATTAATAAACTTTGTATATGGTTGATACCTCTAGTAATCTTGCGTGAACAGCCCTTGAAACGAGGAAGGCAAACACAATATACGCTGCTCCGAGCACAAGAGGGTACAAGGGAGTGCAAACACGTCGCCCTGTAGGACCCATGGGGTCGGGAGGGTGCGGCAGCTGGCGAGACAAGTGCATAGGTCGATGCGCTATAATGTCTTCATTGCCGCATGGTGCCTCATCTGCTCTATCAGGTGTCTCAACGAGCTCCAATCGCATGGTTAGTCCTCCACTTGTTCAAGTAGGGTTAGGATGAGGATGGATTATAGGTAGTTAGATAACTTAACTTGATCGATTTACCCCTCCTTGAAAATATATTTCCGATCTATCAATTGTTTTTGACGCTTGCTACAATCCCGGCGATGGCGTAAGAGTGCCCTGGCCCAGAGCCAGGGATGGATATAGCAGCTAGTGTCCTAGCCAGGGCGTCTCATCATATCATATACCTCGATGACTCTCCCTATGAATAATAATCCTCCGAATAGAACAACTCGTCAGCTCTGTACTGAGAGTACTTCTGTGTTATTGCCTCATACCGAGGATATAAGTTTGAAGAAAAACACTGTCTGAAATTTTAAAGTTTACTCATTGTATCAGGAGAACTTAGCTTCAGATTAAGCACAAACAAACCTGTCCGTACATTTAAGGATAAATTGGTCTAGGGACAGCATTAGCTGAAGAAAAATCCCTAAGAAGAAGGTGGTGAGGTTCCAAAATTATGAGAAAATGAAAAGAATTATTTGAGACGTTCAAAAGCGGATATATCGAAAATTTCAAAAACTGTTTTCTTCACATCTTTCACTAGATTATTCAAACAATTCTGCCCAACAAAACACTTCGTCGCCTTATTTATCATAGTTACAGCCTGGTCCTGAACTTTAACGTTTTGGGAACGTAAAGAATTGCATAATTAAAGTGGCGAAAAAAGTGAAAAAATCGGTTTAAAAAATATGGAGTTATCAGATGTTGATCCTAAACGCCCAATTAAAGGAATCTTACATTGGACCCGATTATATTAAATTACACAATTTAATACAATATTACTTAATCACTAATGGGTGCTTCATATTTTACGGGAAAGTTATAAATTTTGCTAAATTTAGTTAGCTTAACCTGATTTCATTCTCCCTCTGCTGTAAATAGAACATCTGTAAGGATAAAAGTTTTATAAATTCTGATTTGTAAGCTTCGGGACAGGATTTCCTGCCTTTAACCGAACCTTCATTTTCTTCTGAATTTCGTTTTTTATTTCATATTAGCTATCATGGGCCCTAAGTACTTTCTTTTTCGGTTCAGGTTTGTTATTATAAAGGGAATTAGTCCCAGAATAGAGTTATTTTTCTGTTCAATTCTAGTCTATTTTCTCCTCCATCTATTTCCTAATCTATATCTATATCCTAAGTAACCCCTGTTTGTATTAATTACGACCTACTGTGTCTTATCTGAATTTCCTTACCCTATATCCTTACCAGGTTTTACAGGTGAGTTAAACAGCGGTGGACAAATTGTAATAAAGATCTGTATTTACAGTGATTTTGAACAGATATAATATAATAAATCGATATACAAGAGGCTTATATTATGATCTAACTAGGTGACTTACTAGCTATTGACTATTATCATAACTGCTTTATTAATCAACATCTATCTTAAAGACTAATTTCCTTACATACTATACACCATCTACTCTCTACTCTCCTATCTTCCTAATATATCACCTTAGAGCTAGTATATATATATATATATACTTGTAAAAGAAGAAGGGAGATCAAGGAGGTTTGCATTGCTTAAAGCACGGAAGCTTTGATGAAATTTCCTTTTTACTAATTTAATTTATAAAAAATTTACTTCAGATCTTTACCATGTAACTGTTGAATAAGTAAGTATTGTAGCTAGGTTAAATGAAAGAAAATAAATCAAATGTAATACAGTAATGGTGAAACATTAATTAAAAAAAATGGAATAAATTGGTTGATTAAGGTTCATTTCTTTTCTCTTTTCAAAATAAAACTTTTCTAAGGAAACCTAAAGTGGTGCTTGGACAAGAGGAAACAAGAGGTCGATCGGAAGGGTATCGATTTGGGTCGCAGAGCAGCGCCACCCCTCCGGAAAAAGAATAGTAGCAATAAGAAGAGAACAAACGAGCATTGCGAACGTGAAGGGGAGGGAGATCGAACGGGTCAGGTCACTGTGGGACTTGGTGCCGGCCCTGCAAGGTCGGATCGATCCTATCTGGCCCCGCTCGCCTTCCCTTCAACAGTTCTGTAGTCCTCTCTTCCACAACAGTTGGATCTAGAAAAATATTGTGGTTGTGACATATCAGCATCCTATTCACTTTCACTTTTTTCTTAATGATGTATTAAAGGATATAAGAAAATTAAGTAATTCCATAGTTTATTCATCGGATAAAGGCCTGAAAATAAAACTTTTCGGATTCCCATTTCTATGACGCGTTATACAATATTACATCAGTACCTTAATTTCTGTTAGTAATAATGCGGCTCAATTTAATGGAAAAAAAATCTCTTCAGCAACCAGTTTCCAGATTTACAAAAAAGGTTTATGTTGGATTGCAAACATTACAATTATATGGAACAAAGCATGTTAAATAATGTAATTTGTATATTTTTGATTCCACAACAGTTGGAACCTAACCGAGATTGATAGGATACTTGGATCCTAGAACTAGAAAAAAACATGCGGTTGTGACATATTGAATTAGATCACTTTGAATTTTTTTCTAATGATGTATTAATGGATTAAAAAAATATAGTAACTCCTTAGTTTACACTTCAGATAATAGTTGTATAAAAATTAAACTTTTCCGATTCACATTTGAAGATCACATTGCATAAGTCAGTAACATCATTTCTGTTCATTCATAAACAAGAAAAATCTCTGCCGCCATCAGTTTCCATAACAATAAAGAATATGTTTTTTTACTATAAACAATGGAATTATATGAAATATAACAGGTTAAATAATGTGATTCATAAATTTTTAGTTTCATTTAATTCTATTTCATTTCAATACATTAACCATGCTTATAAAATTTATATTTCACGTAACGTAGAATATTTAGCGCAGAGACCGGCAACCTTTTTTGATCGCTGGCCAAAATCAACCAATCATTTCTGCTTTCTACATAATATAGTCTAATCTATCTATCAGGATTTTTTCCCTAAAAGTTTAGGTTACGATTAATTACGAGCATTTGGTTACTGTCATCGAATGAGCTTGCAAATCGATAACTAATTGTACTACATACACATCTTATTTCATATTTTATATTAAATTATTTGACTATGAATGGAATATGGTCAGGTGATACCTGATCAGATTCCTTATATTACGCAATTAACTTAAATAAAACTGGCACTAGAGAATTAACAGATAACTATCTTTTTATTTATTTATCTTTTTAGACATTTATAAAAATATTTATGTGGTTAAATAATCCGACATTAATGAGCTGATACCATTATAATTTGCTTGCTGATAAGAAATTAGTATTCGTTAATAAGTTACAGCAACAAACTAAAAATTGAATAACTTAAAACACTTTAGTAAAAAAAAAAATGAGAGATTTTACTTATATTGATATTGATTTCACTAGAGATTATAAATTGGACCAAAATACACCTTATTTTAATAGTTTGTTATTCAGTTTCTCTGAATCACTACAAATCTCAAACGGGGGAAAACATACCAAGATAAAATATTGAAACAGTATATAAAAGAAAATAGCACTTCTAACGCCACGGCGCAGGATAGTTTAAACCCGCATTACCTTCCGGCAATGCTAGTAGGGTATTTTTCAAATACGAATTAATATAAGGCGGAAATTTAAACACAATAATATTTAATTAATTGCAGATTAATAAATAATAATTACAAAAAGGGGCTAAAAGGTACGACGCTGAAAATCTCTTTCCAAAAATGTCTGTATTCCATCCATTCAACTTTGTCAATGATTAGTTAAATAAGCGGAAACAATTATAATAAAAATGTACAAGTTTAAAAACAAAACCATAGTGAGTTGAAAAAAACAAAACAAATAACATATTTTCATAGAATAGATGAAACTAATACCTGAAACAATTTAACGAATAAATAATAGTACGATTATTATAAAAAATCTTCACAACGCTTGGATTTCTTCTACTGTTGATTACAACAGTATTATTAAATTTAAAACATATTGTACGAAAATAATAGATTACCAGAGATAATCGTAAAAGTATTCCGATAAATAGTGGGAGTAAGACGAGTTCAAAAGGACCAAGGCTTTTCAAATAATGAAACCTGCTCGGTTTAAAAAAAATCAAACTTGAGCTAGTACTAAATTTAATAGTGCATCAGTAAATCGTTATTATCACATTCGAACTATCCAAACTATAACAAGACAAGAAGAGATACTAATAAGTTCGTTTTTTCGCTAATTTTTTTTAAGTAATCGGAGAGCGGGGTATATCAGGCCGTAGGACTGCTACGTTAGTTCCCAAGGTCCTGGATTGAAGATCAGCTGTGACAGCCAGATCATTTATATTGTTAATAGCTATAACTCAATTCTACAGGACCTGGAAACCCTCCTGGGGCTCATTCAGCTTCTATGGAGTGTGCATTCATGATATCAGAAGGAAGGCTTTGTCAGCCTCCTTCCACAACCTTGGCTTGAAAACAATACAGTCCCTCCCATGTATTGAACCTTAACTGATATAACATTCATTTTAAGTCTTCAAGTTCAATAATAATAATATTATGTTTTTACGGTACATAAAAACGATGCAACAAAATAAATGTTGAAAAACAGGCATAAGCTGCAAAAATGAAATCGGGTCATGCCCTACGGGGTATGAAGCCTTTCGTGATGCAAGAGCCTACAAACACCGGAACTGTAGGGATCTTGTTTCACTAATGGTTGCCCTAGGCGAGGCCTGTTTTAGCTAAAATAAACACGACCTCAAATTTTCTAAATTTATTTAAGATATATAAGTTAAAACGTTCTTATTATTTGAAAAAAAAACAGTTTTTGACCTAATCAATTTGACCTATCAATTATATCATCAGTGATTGGAATATAGGAAAAAAAAATGAAATGTATGGTCCATTTAGACTACAGTGATATACATTTTGAAGAAGAAGCGATTGAAAATATTATTCCCTGCAAAACTTTACACATTAATTTTATGTTTCAGCATCAACGGATATTTTCTGAAGGGAAGAATAATTGATTAAGTGAAAATTCTAGAAAAAAAGAAATGACCCGCAATGCAGATATTGAGAACTGTTTCAGGAAATACGGGTCTGATCGATTTTAATATGCCGCAAAAAAAAAAAAAAAAAAAAAAAATGAACTGAAGGATACAATGAAAATTTTGATTTTTTTTAGTCGATTAAAGTTTTTTACACTTTTATCGATTAAAATTACCAATTTTTTAAATTTAATTTATATTGTTTTCATGACTGAGCCCCTATGGTCTAAGTTTGTTTCGACCGTTCTTTCTATCCTCCTTTCTTCTCTTCCATGCCTCTTTCATTCTTTCATTCGTTCCCGATGTTTTGCCTTCTTTAGACTGTCCAAATTGCGCTTTTTTTTCTTTCTTAAAAACCTTGAGCAGTTTGAATTTTTTTTTAATGATGAACGTCCTTCAATTCCATACTGAGTCCGGTCTTTTTCAGTCTCTTCAATCCACGTGTTGGTAATTTTCATTTTTGATGATATTTTTTTAAAGTATTCTCTTACTCTTTTGGCCATTCCACGTGAGTTCATTCTTTGAAGATGACAGCTACCTTTTAATTTAATTTATTTTTATCTGTGAAGAGCCACTTACTTTATAATATATATTATAATATTTTTTAAAATTGTTAATGCTTGGTTTGAAAATATAATTTGAAGCTATAAAAGATTTTTGGATGCTTTGGAAGTTGCCATTGCGAAGCAGGTGTAATTTTTCTACATAATAATCAATAATAATAATGTAATCAACCATTTGTGTGATTTAACCTTTTTTTGAACAGAAATCTTGATGTAGTGTAAACATCAACATCATTAGCTTGAACTTTCTAATTCATCGAAAATAAGTGTTTACGCCCATACTCACCGGAAACAGTTCAATGATCGATAAATGCTGATTTATGTATGTGTATGTTACATATACACACTTTTGCAACATACATAACAGTTTATCATAAACAGAATAAGATCTAAGATATTTATAAATTAATCTGCCTTAACAATACAATTTAACAATAGTTAATTTTATACTACTTAATCATGCACATATCGATAGCTAAGAAATGGTAATGCTTGGAATTGTCTTAAACAAAAAAAATATTCGGATCCGACATATTAAAATAAAAATGAAGGAATTAATTAATACATAAATATATTCTTCTTTTATTGAATCTTACCTTCAAACAGAAATTAAATTGGAGGATGGAAATAGTTGAGGGGTGCAGTCAAAAATCTACACAATAAATAAGTGAACACTTCTTTTTTATTTGTGCCGACCTACTTTGTAGGTCATCTTCAGGGCCAATAGGAGTGGCTGCTCAGTGGGAAATGTAACTGGCACTTAACTGGCGGTCAGTTACATTTTGCACTGAGCAGCCACTCCTATTGGCCCTGAAGATGACCTACAAAGTAGGTCGAAACGTAGGCACAAATAAAAAATAATTGTCCACTTATTTATTGTTTACATTTTTGACTGGACCCCCCCCCCCCCAACTATTTCCATCCTCCATTAGTACTTCCAGTCAACGAATTTCCTCTCTAGCAGAAATTAAATTGATTTCTTATGAAGATACTTCCGAATCTCCATCAAAATATAATAAATGGTTTATATCATATAGTATATAACATATTCTTGGATAAAGCCTATATTGATTCATCCATTTCTTGGTATTCAATTCGAAAATAACACGATTCGGCTTTCTTAAGTGCAAGAAACTCATTTTGAAGAATATTCGACCTGACTACTTATTCACCGGGGCTATAGATATATTAAGAACGAATTATTTATATCACCATTGTTCTAGAATAATTCTTTTTTTATGTCAAGTAATTTAGCAGAATTCCCAACCATTCTATCAAATTCAATGTCAGAGAAGAAATGTACAAGTCTATTAACATGGCCAATGTCGTGCAGAATAGAATAACTTTATACACGAAAGGGATAAATTGAATCTATTTTTAATCTAAAATAGAGTAATAATATCTCAGGAACACAATCACAATATTATAATCATATTTAGGATTTAAAAATCCGTTTCCATATTATTGGTAGACAGCTGTATTTAATATTATTAATATTTAATATAATGATGGCTTTATTTTTATATGTGTATATTTTTTGGAGGTTTAATTCGCATTCCTACTCCTGTAATGGGAAACCAGGATTGCCAACCTTTATAACAAGGATGGGAAGGTTGGGACTCATTCCGGGGGTTTGCGATCATTACATTCAATCCATGACTTTTATCTACAGACTTTATTGGACTAACCTTAACTTGCATTGGCAGATATAATTATTTGATCTTGAAGGATTTAAAAAATAAAAACGAATTGTGTGATTTAAGCAAAAGATAAGAAGCTGGGCTAAAGATCTTGTCTAAAAAAACGAAAGAAAATCATCTGTTGGAATATTGAATGTATGAGAGCTTTGGAGAGCTTGCCTTACTAACCCCGATTCATATCATACTGAAACTATTAAGAGTAAAGAAATAACAGGTATAAAATATTATTTATTTATTGCATTAATAGTATTTAAAGGTTTATTTGTTAAACGCGTTATTTTAATTAAGACTACGATGTGTTGTCGAACTTTTATGTTAACATATTTCTATTTATAAATAAAAACCCGATTCGATTATTTGTAATACTATTCTTGTTTCGGATTTGGTTGAGTCATCAGTTTTGACTGACAAATTTTCTATATTAATACAACAACCCTTTTGGTTCTGAACCTTTAACCGATAGCCTATTTTTTGGGAACTTTTATAAAATAAATTTTAGCTCCCCGAAAGAAGAAAAGATATTTTTCTGTTGTTGGAGCCTATGGTCCAGAGGAAGGAGTGATGTGATCAATATCTGCAGACACTCTTGACACACCACGCCCTGCTACGCAGTTTTATTAGCTCTTTGTATTATTATTACAAAGAAAATAGAGAGCGTATTTAATCATAGCTGTTACATTTTGTAAATATATAAATATTTTTCTTATAACTAAAATGTTTGTATTTACTAAATAACACTCAGAAAAAATCTACTGTGGTACTAGAGGAGTATGAAGTTAGCAACGACTTGATAATTAATTATTAGAAGTATAAAGACAATTATTAACCCATAATCATGTATGTAAATTCAAGAGATTTTTTAGAGGAAAAAAATTAAATAAATAGTAAATAATTATTTTATATGATTAATCTCAGAATGTTTAAAAATAAATAATATTATAAGAGTATACAAATAATACAATAATTAAAATTAAAAATGGCTGAATACATTTGTAATAAATATAATGCCGTTAATTCGTTTATCAAACACTATTTTTTTTTTTATACAATGAAATATTATAAACATATTAATGAATATTCCACCGTATTTAATAATTATGTTGTGCGAATTTCCGTAAGAGATTATAAAGAATCAGGTGGTTTTAAAGAAAATGTCTTTATTTATTTATAATGATTTTTTTTTGTATAAATAAAGTAAATAAGTATCTAAAATATGTATATCAGAATGTAGATGGGAGCATAATCGAAGGTGTTATGTACGTTTAAATCAATTTAATAAAATATCAATGGCTGGAATTCTATATTAATTTAAAAATGTATTAGCATATATAATTCATTAAATATTTAAATTGTTTTAAGTTATTTTATAGGTAATTCCTGAAATAATAATAACCGGTTTTCAGTTTCCAGTAATTTTTTTCACTTTTTTTATTAATAACACCTTTTTTTAAAAAATTTTTATTTGTCTATAGGAAATGGGCTAATTAGTATTGAACCTATAAGAAAACCTTTAAGTATATATATTTTACCATTACATCCAAATTATTTATAGTATAATAGTTAATTATTTGGTTAAATATACCTGACTTTCGGTGATGGCCATCGCTGATGGCCTAAAGTGGACGGTACAATCGCACCCTGACTAGAATCAAACCGGACTATGTCTTGGATCTGTCTGTGGGGGTGGTGGTGTTTCACCCCTCAGGGCAGCCAACCTACCGCTCTAGTTCAACCCTCCATTCCCTGTCTCCCCCCCAATACCTTTTCCTTTTCATAATAATATTATAATTTCTATTAAAGCAAATTTATATTTTTAACATCTTACAGTAAATAAAGAATGATATATTTAGTTCTTTAGTAGATATAAACATTTTTTAATACCTAAAAAGTCTTTTCAATGGGAAATGACTAAAAATAATAAATTATTTAATTTAAAAGTTCGTTGAATGTATTATTACTGCTGATTTAATTTTTTTTTTTTGTGCGATACCATTAAAAAATATTGTTTAACCTCATCGTAGTGTATTTGATAAAATTGTACTTTTTTAAAAGTATTTGAATTTTCAAAATATATATGCAGAATGTGTAAAATATATGTCAACGTTTTGATTGGTCTTATTAATCAACATAAAATCTTTAGCACCTTAGTTGACTTTTATAATACTTAATTAATTTATTGGGTACCACTAATTATTGAAGTTTTGTATGATTTGAAAAAGACTCGTAATGAAAATTATCAGTTCAGAGTTAAATACAATACTGCCTGACAAATGTTACTCTAATATTAACTGATTTCATTAAGAAAAAAAGATATAAAACAGTTAAGGATTACAATATCGCTCGATCAAGGAACGGGGTAATCAAGTAAATGATTTTACCAAAAAATGTATTTAAATGTCGCTGAGGTTAATATAATGTTATTTCCAAATTATTTAGATTTTTAATTTGAAAAAATAAATTAAATTAGTTTAATTTTTTAAATAGTTACGTTATTTTTTTTTAAGTAGTAACGTTTTCCTTGCTTGGAACTATATTACGTAGTGGAAATTAATTATAATGACTTAAATCAAGGTAAATTACAGCTTGTTTGTTAATATATAATGGTTTATTATTTTTTAAAAAAATGTCTAATATTTATTGTGGTTTCCCGTTCAATGAATTAAATAACTTAGCATAAATAAATGAAAACGTATCAAAGATCTTAACTAGGGAATTAATAAATAAACTTCGTTTTCTGTAAGTTTATCTAAGGCTTCTGCTAAAACGCATTATGCGTTAATTCTATTTCTACCTTCTCTGCCTAAGAGGAAAGGGTTGAGAGGGAGAATTAATTGAATGAATCTTTTCAGCCACTAAAAAAAAGAAAAAGAAAAAAGAAATCCACTTTAAACCTGTTTTATGTTTTAACAAGTTTTTTTCTTTTAATAGAAATTTTTAAATTTGTTTTTGTAAGCTGGCGTATATTAATTTCGTAATAAACCCTTACCTTTATTTTTTTATTAGGGCACTTGACTAAAAAAGTGTAACTGTCATGCTTATTTTCAACTCTATTTTTCTTTGTATTGTTGGCTATACAACTGAAAGATTTTATGAAGAAAACCTACTTATTGAAACGGTGTCAATCGTTTTAGTTTATCCCAATATATATTTATATTGCACAATAAAAACTCATATAAATTTTTATGGTGTAGTAAAACGAAAATTATTTCTAATTTTTCAAATGTTTACCTTTTATATTCATTAAAATGAGAAAATGTTCATGTAAGACTTTCGTTTGTTTCTATTTAATGATTTTAATTATAGGCTAATTTGCTTTCTTCTTTAACTCATCTAATGATTGAAATAAATGAGATATTTTCAAGAATTGAACGTTAGAAACTGTAGGAAAAACATCTAAATTTTGGCATTTCTACAGTTACCACTACATGTGTTATTGATACAGCATATCCATACTATATAAACTATTTAATACCCATAATCTGATCAAAAAATATTTAAATGCTAATATGATTTTATATAACTTTTATACAAACTGAAAAACTCGAAATTTGGTATCAGTTCCGCTAGCAGTCACTTCGCGTTAAGTCACAACAAGTTTTAACTTTTCATTCGTTTCCTTTTTAATATTCTCGAAGATAAAAATAGTTTTATTACTGACTGTGCATTAATAAACCGACATAAATACTGCTAGGTTAGGGGTGATTACACATACTGTTTAGGTTATATCATCATCTTTACTTTGAAATTTTTGTTGAAAAGAGCATTTATTGGTCTAATGATTACCGAAATACTTACATCATACAAAAACTCACCATAATTTTTATTTTCGAGAATATTAAAAAGTAAATCTACACATCATTGCATCCCACAATCTACAGAACTCATTCCAGAAATTTCGTTGTAGAACTGTTTCATACCCTTTTTTGTGTATGAAATCGATATTACAAATCACTTTAGTAAATGAACTATTATATTACTTATTCTGTTAAAAATGTTATATCCCTCCTAAACGAATTATGTGGTACATTATTATTTATTATAGTTATTGCATTAGTGTATTTAATAAGTAAATTAATAACCCATCCACTCTCTAACTGGTGTATAACTGGTTAAATGAGAGTGGAAAATTGCCTGCTAATTTCGCGCTTAATGATCTGATAAGTTTGTTGGAACGGTAATTGTATCAAACTCCTCCGGCCTGAGACAGATGAGGGCAAAAGTCAAAAGGTGATAAGTGTAAACATCCCCCTACCTGAGGGAATTTAAGCGAGGTTAGGTTGGTAGTTAGGTTCGGCAGTTTCCGGGCAAAGTCGGCTTGTTTCGCTGCATTCCAATCAATATACTTCTATATGATCTGATTAAAGACCTACCTTTATTATCTGCCTGATTTCATTGAGAGCATTGTGTGTGTGTGTGTCGTTCAGCTTAGTATTGATTTATCGATAGGCATCTCTTCATCAGAAGTACTATTAATTTGAACATTTTCTTACAATATGCTGTTCAAATGCTGATTAATTTGGCAATGGTTAAACAATCCTCATTTATTTTAAAAAATCATTATAATATGATTAATTTCATTAAATTAATTTATACATAGTTTTTAGACATAATGCCTTAGAATCTGTCATACTATAATAATTATACATAATATTCAAAATGTACATTGTAGTTAGATTAGAAATTTATTTTATTTATTTATTTATAATTTAATTTTCATTTGCACCTGCGCAATTGCGCATTCAGCAAATTTGATACTAGTGAGATTAGAAATAGAAATTTTTTAAAATATCAGCGTGGCTTTGTCTTACTCTAAAATGCAAAAAAATATATTATTATATAAAGAAAATAGTTAACTTCTAGTCTTTACGCTTAAATACAAATAATTTATATTTTTAAGGTTGTAAAGCGAAACGGACCGTAACGGAGACATTTCTTATTCTCAGGATTCTTTTCCTCCAAACCTGAAATATTCCACTTTTACGCATCTCTCATCATTCTGTTTCGAGGATTTTGATTTTTTTTTTAATTTATGGTTGAAACGATCAAACGTACGTACATCATCTAATCCCAATTTTTTACTACCCACTATTATTACTCCATCTTATATGTAAAATAAAATACAACAGGACGATTACTAAAAACTTTTTATTTTATAACAGAGAGAAAATGTATATTGGTTGTAACCATTATTTATTTGTATGCATGAAGCACATTTCACTGTAGTATCATCAGTGACTGATGCGGAGAAGTGACCAATGCACTACCAGTTTATGCCCGGAAATATAAAAATACTACCGGAAAAATAAAAATACTAATATTTTATATGTTTACGGTCGTAAAGCGAGACGGAGTGTAATGGAGACTCCACATTTCTTATTACCAGAATTATTTTTCTTCAAATCTGAGATATTCCACTTGTTTGCACCTCTTATTATTTTATCCACTTTATATTGATATAATAACTCTCTTAATATAATTATAATTATTATAAGATAGTTAAAACTAAGTAAAGGCTTGAAAAACAACGAATCAAGTCCGTATTATATAGCAGTCACGATTGTGCTTCACCCATTGAGCGAATGCGTGAACTAACTCCAGGCAAAACCAGGTAGTACACTGCTCACTCCAGGGCATCGGTAACTGCTTTCTCTACAATGAATATACTATATACATAAATATAAACAATGTTATTATTATTTTAAAATTTTGAAATTAAAGTTTCTAGTATTCATATAAGGTGGAATAATAACAATGGATCGTTAAAATTTGGGTTAAACATATTATGAGCGCAGGCAACGTGGTGCTTGGTACCTTGGTACCCCCAATTATTTTATAATATTCTATTATGACATAGAAGTTAGAAGTCTTTTTTTTACTTATGTGAGAAACCAACTAACGTACATACTTCATGTCGAAATATTGAAAAAAAATAATTCGCGAGTACTGTATTTTTGTTTCTTGCATAAAGGAAGTAATAACTTGACACAAAGTTTGTTATTTAAATTGAATCTTGTTACATAAATTTCCCTCTGTTCTTAAATCACATGTTACAAACTTGCTCTGCTTTCCATTCTCATAATAAATTCTCAGATTCATTTATAAGTCGTTTCAAACTCTTTGCAGGTCTTATAAGAGTATGAACATGTTACATCCTAAGACTGTCCTACGCATAATACAAACATGTTTTCCAGAATGTTCTAATAATTGATGATTAGTCTTGAGAATTTGTCTAATTCTTAAAAATATGATCAACTGTATCTTTTTCCGGCCTCTGTAAAAGGCATGTGTACTTTCGTAGACTTGTTCAATCAAAGTGTGGACTAACAAATGTCTTCGTTTATGTTGTGTAATATCAGTTGGATTCAAATGTCTGGCGATTAGCAAAAACTTATATTAAGGAGAAAGAATAGAATAGAATAGAAAAATAATTTTATTCTGGGACCAGGTCCTTTTAGAATAAAAGAGATGAACAAAATTAAATAAATATATATCTGCCCCTATCTAATAAAAGAAATAGCCCATATCTCAATAATCTCGGACCTAAAAAGTAATTTGTATCTTGGGCGAATGTAATATTTACCTACTCCGTTACTAATGAAGAGATGCACCAATTAAAAACGATCCCTAGGTTAGTTAGTTAGTTAGTACAAATTACGGCACTCAGATGAAATCGATCTCCCTTACCCTCGTTGGGTATTGGATTAAAGTCTACAAATCACTGAGGGGAGCTAAGAGCTAGGAAGTTTTGATTCCTTTTTATTATAAAGTAAAACAATAATTATTATATTTATTAACGCTTTTTATACAAGTCCAATTGCTAAAAAGTTGACGGTTTTTCCCCTAATTATACTGTTGTGCATAAGTAAAATATGATTTATTTTATTTTATTTGTTATTGATTGTATTAATTTTTAAATATTTTTATTTGAAAAGAAATGGCATGAATGCCAATGAATCGAATTGGCAGAGCTCCAGGCTAGTGACCTGGGCGACCCGGGTTCGAGTCCCTGCCCTTGACATATCTTTTCTTTTCAAGTAAAATATGATTATTTCTTTTAATTTCTAATAACACATGTGTAGATTACATACATAATGCATCTTCGGTTAATATTTCTCTAACACATTTTAATGATTTCTAATAATATATTAAATATAAATGTAGTAGTTGTTGTTTTATCGATCTCTAACCCCATTCTTAATTATGATGTATGATTAGATTATAAGGCTAATAATTGTTTATATCGAATATATACATTAAATATACTATTTTTTTTAAACAATATATTATATTATTTAAAGAATATGCAGTTGTATATTGTTTTTGTCTTCTATTTTTTGTATTGTAAGGATGAAAATTTTTAAGAAATAAAAAAATATCACTAATGTAATATTTTTCAGTCGAGCATATGTGATATCAAGAACAAGATAAGTATGGCAATATTTATTTGATGTCTACTTTTCGGCCCACACTGCAGGTTTTCATCAAGGCTCTATGTCTTACGATGAAACTGATATTAAGAAGGGAAGAGAGTCCTGTTGTTCATTGAGCCCTGATGAAGACTTGCAATGTGAGTCGAACGTAGGCATTGAATAAGTGTTTACATACTGGTTTATCTATTTTTGACCGTCTCTGGGACTATGAAATGGGGACCATAAGGGATAGATATATTTTTCGTATACCTCGTTCTTAACAGAATAGTAATCATACCCTACTAGGATGGATATCAAATAAACTAGTATATTTTTACAAAATTGACCAAGATAAGTAGAGGTAAGAGTATCTTGGAAGCAAGTGCACATTTTTTATGGGATTTTATTATTTATTTCCTATTTACTACAATATCTCTAAATCTCTAAGAATCCGCTATCATCTAGATTCTAAAATTTACCTTATTTTGGCGATGAGGACTAAAATAATTTTAAATGTGAAAATTCTCATCTCCCAACAATCAATCATTTATTAAGTTTATTATCATTAGTTGGATATGTTAAACAGTGCCATCGTAATGCAGTGCCATTTTTGTATAATCCACATGAATCCCAATATTGTATTCTAAAATATAATTAGAAATATAATTTAGATATGTTTTGGTACGAGTTTATGATAGTTTTATAATGTTCTTGAAAAGGCTAGGTTGAACTCGCTGACATTTAAAAAGGTCACCTTTTTAGTTGTGGAGATCCATAGTTCTCTGACCTACGTTCTATCAAAATTTTTCCCGTAAAATAGTTTGTTTTTACTATAATTTGTTAATTTTTTTTTTACAAAAAGGGTAGTAGTTAAAGAAAGATAAATTAATGTAGCACTCACATTTATATATAATATCGTATAATAACTATTTAAAAAGTATGAATATTACCTCGTTGCCGTTAATTTTTTAAGGATTAGAATAGCTGAAATATTATAAAAATTAAATATAGAAGCGAGTTTTTATTATTACATTGACCAACTGAACGGTGAAAAAAGAAGCTTTTTTAGGACTGGAATAATGCTAGTCACTTAACAACTTCTCAAGGTTCAGACATATCATAAAATTATGTATCAACATATCTAAAATTTCCTTTCTTTGTTTTTATCTATTCAAGACTTTATCTTGATGTTATTTCTACAGCCTCAGTGAATAAGTGGTTAAGTCAAATTTTGTTTAAAGAGAGGCAACTGTATTGAGGGAAGCAGAATCGAATTTATTCTTATAGGTTATTACAGATGATTTTTTTTATTTTTTATTTTATTTTATATGTTATTAAATAAAAACCGTACTATACACGAGGAAAATGTGCTTTATTGTATAGTCTGGTAAACTTATGCACAACAAGAAAAAGTATATCTTCAACTAAAAAAAATAGTTAATAACTATTTCCTTGCCTGTTGAATCATTTTTAGATTTATAAAATGATTTCTAACGCGTTTGTTTTCTCTTCCATTATACTATTGGACGATATTAGAACCCTCACAGGGTCGATTTTGACCCTACTGGAGGGTATTCAGTCGTGGAGTAGAGCAAGGGGGATTGATCAGAGCAAGGGCAAGGGATCCGCATTATGACAGTCACAGGGCCGCATTGGGTTAGGTCAGCGTCTTACTAGCCTGGAGTAACAAGAATAGTATGGACTGTTGGTTTATTAATGATTAATAATTCATTAACATAGAAATTTATTATTTTGATTATACCAAGATCTAAGATGAATCAGAGATGATAGCCCTGGAACCTAAAGCTAGCATCTACAGGAACCTACTGTGGAAAGATTAAGGTGAAAAAAACAACTTGAATAATGAATAGTTACCGTAGAAATATGAAGAAGAAAATGGCTTGGGTCGAAAAATAATTTATTTAAATAGTGAATTTCTTTATTAAAAAAACAAACAAATAAAAGTATGTATGAAAAACTTGAGAAGACCCTGACTCAATAACTTGGTTGTTGCGCCCTTGGTGGGGTTAGAGTATAAAAGACAATAAATTGTGGTAACGTAATTTATTATTTAATTTTACAATGTTGCATAGATTTCATTTCACTCTTGTTATGTTCCAATTTCTCATCGATTATTTTATAATTTAACCTTTTTTTCATTGTATTTTATTCTTTTCATTCCAATATTTTCTGTATAAATCCTATCATTCAGTATAAATTGCTATATTATCTTTGGTCCTACCTAATGGAATAAGATGATAACAAAATGTATATATCAGAATATATGGTACTTGTTTGTTTTAGTAAGGTTTTTGCTTAAATACTTATTTAATGATTTTTGATAAATAAGTTCCAGATGAAGGATTAACTTAATTTGTTAATGCTTGTATGGTACAAAATTGGATTTTTGGACTTAACAGGTATTAAAAAACCTCTTTTCCAAAAGAAAACCCTTTTTAGATATCTTATTTTAAAGAAACAAGAACAAGCTGGTTTGGCTCCATGACTGGAATGGTAAGAGCTATTACCCGAGACTTAGCTGGAACACGACCTCCATCCAGACGACGGATGATCCTCCCCAGATCCCAGACGATCCCTCCTTCCTCCTCCTCCCTACTCCCCCTAACCCCTAACCTGGTGACCTGCCAGATTGTTCCCTCTCTTGGCAAAGCCTCCTACTCTGTTTACTTGATGCCTGTTTTCCCTTTTGGTGCATTGTTGGCCAGGGAGTGAGGGCTCGGTTTTAATTTATTATGACTGGGGTTGTTTTGTAAGGCCGTGTCCTAGTGAATCAGCATTTCTAATTTACCCCCTGGTACCAGCCGGGGACTGGTAGGCGGCGCTATATTGCTTTTAGGGACAACTCGTTAAAGTTGAGTCGTTTCATCAGAGCGATTTCTTGATGAGTTTTTGTCATTTCATCACTAACTTTGAAATTGTCAAGGTTACTTTATATTAAAAGAATAACCTGTACAAATGAGGAACAGTTAGTGAATTTTATTATTGGTAGATATAGTTTTCGATGTGAATACAAACATATGTAAACAAATAGCGTTCTATTAATTGAGCTTGTGTGAGAGTGTTGTATTCTCGGGCGCTTAGAGGACAGGTGGTACAGGGGATCACCCATGCGGAAAGGGCTCCATCGGTATTTTAATAGCTGTTGTCATCAAAACATTATAAATCCTTTTAAGACTATTATACAAGTCTATAATCAATAATATCCGTACTCTGTAGGATAATCTTAGTAACATGAAATTATTTTAATTAATTCGTGGGAGCCGGGTATCTTAGTGCGTAGAGCGAAAGTTTGCTTTGCCGAAGGTCCCGCGTTTAAATCCGTCTGTGGCAGTGGGTTATTTAATATTTTAACAGCCATATATAGGACCTGTGGACTCAACTAGCTTCTATCATTGGAAGAAAAACTATTCTCTAGTTGATTGATTATTTATTAACGCACTTAATGCTGCTAGGGCTAATCGGACGATGCTACAGTAGTCCTATACAGATTTAATTAGGATAGGGATTTTTAACGAGTACCTGACATCGTACGGGCTCGGGACCCCCGTTTACGTCACTTCAGAACGATGGCATAACCAAGGGTTTTTTACTCCCTTTAATCCCTCTGCTAGGCTACGAACCCGCGAACTTGGGCTTAGTAGGTTGTTATGTTAGGCAACCACTAGACCGCAGGTCGCCCACTCTATTGTCTAGTTATTAATGATTTATGTAGAAATCATTATTTGATGTTAATTATTTAAATAAAATTATGTTATCTAGATAAGATAAAATGCCTAAAATTAACATATCTTTCATCCTACATAGATTAGTCCGTGATGATGAGATTTCGCCTCGCAATAATTTCCACACTCCTTTCAACACAGCCATTCATTGCTCGTTAGGAACGCTAAGCCATGCGACTGTCGTAACGACACGCATGTAGTAGCCTTGACAAAGAGCTACAGCACAGTAAAGTCTATAGCAATCGATCAGGAAGGAATGAGTCAACGCTTATCTCCCGATCTGGGATCTCTTGGGCGTACCCCACCCATGGAGGCTTATCGCCGTCCTGTTCTGCCTCGAGGCGGAGGGTCATGGCAGATGGGCGACTTCCTTCGGGACAGTCACTCTGTAACTGGCAGCGTAATTAGAGTTTTTGGAACATGATCAGATAAGAACCCCCTAAGTAATTAATAACTTTTCTTCCTGCATCAAAGTTAATTATTTAAATAATGGACTCATCTGAAGGTAATTTATTACGTATTTCGCTTGATAAACACTAGACTAACGTTTCCGATTTCGGATTCGGATCAGCTATGGAAATATTATAAGACAAAAAGTGGGAGTCTGAACCTACTATACATCCAATTTGATCGTGGAAGCAGCATCGTCCACCTCCATTTACGATTTCAGAATAACGCGTAATGCTTAGATTTGTTTATTGGTTTATCAGTGGGCGTCCTTAATATTGCCTATCTAGATATATTTAGGGGTGGTTGTCATTGGTGTCCCTGACACTGAACAGGCTCGAGACTCCCACTTTAAATTCCTTCCGATGGACGGCATAACCAAGGATTTTTTTACTCACTTTGAAAAATCCTTAGGCCGTTTACGGGGCTGTGAATCCACTATTTAAAGTATGGAAGGTTAGTATGCTAACCGCCACGTCATATGTGACCCTTTAATGTTTATAGTTAGCTTTTTTTGATTACTTTAAATTAAATATTCGTACGATTGATCATATCAAAAGTAAAAACTAATATTATTCATTATTTATAATATTATTATACAGAATATAAGATATACTTCGCGGATTGGCCACTTAGTCGTAGAACATACAACATATGCAGGATTAAACAAAGATGTCAGATGAGATTCTATAATAGTGAAGAGATCCTCCATCCCTCTGGCACTACGACTATAAAGATTGGACCACTTTTCGTAGTCATTAAAGATAATAACGAATAAAAATCTGTACTTTTATTATTTTTATGTGAGTGAAATTCAGATTTGCAAGTGTGTTTAATTATTTTCTCGTTCATATTTGATACGTTATATTAAGGTATACCATGTGAATCCTAGTTAAAACGAATTATCTCATATTATCTATAAGTTTTTTTGTAAAAATTTTTTCTTTCATTGTATATGTGATTCTTTGTAGCTACATTTAAATTTGTCCAAGTTTTTGAGTTTGAGACTGGTCTGTTTGGTACAGCATATTACTTTTGTGAATTGTAGCAAATTATATTAGAAATAAATATTAAAAAATATATTATCTATATCTTTTGTCATTGCTTGATCGTTTTTATGATTACAAAATAGTTCTTTATGGTAGGCCGATATTCTGAATTTGCTTATACTGAATAAATAGAGTAATATGTATATTGTTCTTACTGAACCTTGATTGATTTATATTCCTGACTAATTATGGAGTATGTACAATTACCGTATATGTTTCTTTCTATATTTAATATTCATACTTGCCTTGCTATAATACACAGAGTAGAAAATTCAAATGGCTTGATCTAGCTATGAGGTAAGCTATTCCCTAGAATAGCAGCCGGTCCCTTTCACAATAGACGTTAAACGGATTTTTATCAGACGACCTAGTTCGATGGCTCCACTCCCATCCCCAGGCGCTCAACAACACCTATCGAGTTGTTAGTTTATTATCGAGTTTTAGATTGCCTATAGGATAAAAATGTATACAGCAGGTATTGAAAAATAACAACTCATTTTAAGAGTAACGGTAATATTTTTCTAATGGCGTATAAAACTATTTATTGTGCATGCCAGTAAGAATACACAAGAAATCCTTCATGAATGTTATTGAGATGAGAAGTCATAAAATCTCTTTTATTCGAGGTATGTTCGCTTGTTTGCCTAGTGATGCACGCTCTCATTAATTGGTTTGCAGATAACTATAATATCTAACAGATTATGCTATATCCACGTAGTTTATAAGTTAGAAAGAATGGGATGACCTATTATTATTATAGATAAATAAGCCACCGTACGCTGCCGCCATAAAAACGTGGACTACGACAGAGTCGATGAGCCGTGGCGCCCGAACAGCTAATGGGGCGAGACAAGATGGCGCTCTGTGACAAATCGTTCTACAGGCGTCGGCCTGAACCATTTATATCCCAGGGGTGCACAGGTGATGACAACATTCAGGGTGCAATACAATTTAAAGAAGGTGTACACTCTTGACCATGAAACTCATTTATTTAAATCTTGGGTTGGTCCTGAGGGCTTGTGTGTAGAACGCTGATTTGCTGTGCTGAAAGTCCTACGTTCGAATCCGGCTACGCCAGTGCTGTATTAAATCTGATAAAAGCCATAGATGGTTCCTAAGGGATCTGCAGAAGCTTCTAGGCCTTAACCAGCCTCTATTTAGTGGGTACCCCTAAATAAAGGTAATACCCGGCTGTGTGTTCTCGGTCAAGTCACCTCTGCATAACCGTAGGTTTCGTAACAGTACAGTGGAACGTAAGACCCAAGATTCGTTGTAGTGAAATAGATTATTTATAAAATTCCAATAGGGAATTAAATAAATATATAGCGACAGTAGGTGTGGTAGTTGTAAAACACAACTTAAAAAATATATAGAGTAATTTCAAGTTTTAAATTATTTTAGTCAAGTTAATAAGAAATAGCCAACTCTTACTTTAATATTATTTATTTTCATAGTAAAACCTGTAAAGGAAGAGGCCTCAAACCAAACATGGACAAAACACCAAAATTAAAGGGAAATAAAATGTTACTTGAAGGTTTAAGGCGGAAAATCAACATTAATGCTAATGGGCATGGAATTTGCAAAATGGTTTAGAACGTGTAAGCAGTGCAGAAACTAAACAATTAGAATTAAAACCACAATTATGATTTTTACGGAAGCGAATCAAGATCGGTTACATTGAAGCACAAGGCTATAAAGCTTTCGACAAACAAATAAAAAGTCAGAAAAAATGTTAATAACACTGGAGAAATTAGAAGGCATCTCAGTGAAATGGTTTGGCATATACTCATAAGTATGTATGATTGAAGTCAGAGTATAACGGTGGGTGTGAAAAAGGTTTGTCAAGTTAAAGTTATATTGAACAGACCAACATGAAAAAAGCCCATTATGTAGGTGGAAAGGGTTCAATAGGGGGAAGGGAGTCCCTTTTTGTCGATAATTTCGGCATCGGACATCCTGATTATTTATTAATTTTATCCAAATAACTTAATACTTAATTAAAATTCGGAGCCGCAATAAAAAAAAACGTTAAGTTCAACATCAAACTTTATTATTCGTTTGTCGCTAGTACACTAAGAACCAAATTCATTAAAATGATCTCAAAAGGCACTTTGGTGATCTAAAGAACACGAAATAAACTCCGATTTCTGTAATAAATCTTCAAAAAACAATTATTTAGACAATGGATAACACATGAAAATGAGAAAATAGTGTTAAGTGATACATGAATCGAAATCTTTGAATCAAAAACATCAATCGTTGCCAAAGCCTATCGTTTATAATTCATTCGCTTTTACTTTACCACTGTTCCTAAGCTTACTGATACATCATTAAGTTAAATGTATATTTTTTTTATACAGGTAGAAAAATAGTATGTCAAACAATATGGGCATATTATATTTTAAACAAAAATATCTTAAACTTTCATTTGGACATTTAAATGACTAATTATAGTGCCTCGAACAAACCAAGATGCCTCGATCGTCATTTTAGGTGTATTTAAATATTATGTTATCATTATTTTTTTAATGTTAAGCGAAGAAAAATTGTGCCAGTTGTAGCAGTCTCGGAGTTTGCTTATTCTATAGACCTGTTTACAAATCGGTTCACCACAGCGAAGCATTTCCTATTTTTGTACTGTCTTATGTTTCATTCTGGAATCCGGGTTGTGTAAATAAACATTTTATAGAAACCTGAAATCAAACTTATAAAATAAATAGTAAAAATTACACATTTATTGTTTGAACATCAAGAAGTCTAAAGCTGTTTGAAAAGTTTAGGTAATAGTAAAATTTTACTTATTGATTTCGAAATACATCAATGCAAACTGTTATTAATTTTTTTAAAGTATATGAAAAAATTAAATTAATTCCTAATATATACCGGGACACATTCAGCTGTAAGATTGTAAATCACACATTATGTAATTTTAAATAATATAAATGAAAAAATCTTTTTACTGTGTCCATTTAGAAAAGTCATGTAAAATAAAAAAAATAAAAAATATTTTCAAAATTCGATTTTTTACTTTTAATTATACACAAATGGTTAACGCAACATTAGTTGTTAACAAAACTAAATAAAAAAAGACTAAACAAATATTTAAAACCAAAATTTTAATCTTTTGAGGTCAATTAATTAGTTAAATAAACGACTCTACTTCAAATAAATACACAATTAATATTATTGCTCTTTTAAGGGACAAAAATAATAAGCTAAGAGAGTGTTTATGTCCCTAAAAATAACTACCTGGATCAAATAGGTATTTTTACTTTGATGGTTCTAAAAGAGAAATTCTTTCCCCTCGACTTATCATAAGCAGTGATGGAAGAGCCACTCTATATAATTGAATGAGATATTGTTTTACTGTTAGTTATATGAAATTTATATTACTCACATATTATATATGCCTCTATATCATTATTAACAGTAACCCATCACAGGCCCAATCATTTATTTTATTTAGTAACTGTTGCTATTAATATATTTATTCTCTACTATTGGTTAAAATCCTGTCAAGATTCGTACTTTTTAGTTATTTCATTTCTATTTTTCTTTTTCTTATATTTTAGTCACTTTTTAAATACTTCATGATTTGTATTATTATGTACCCTTCTGACCAGATATATATTATGTTTATTTTTCTGTATATAATATTAACAGTGTCACTTTGTTAAATAAGTTCTAAATACTCGTTGAATATCTGTAATAATATTAGTTTGTATTTAAGTTTATTAGTTGGTTATGGGTGACACGTTTATTGTGAAACCATTGAATTTTCAATAGTCTTCGATTAATTCAACATTTACTTTAAAATCAATTATAAAAATCGTTTTTTTAGTAAATTATTTTTTAAAAACCCTGTCGAAGCCTCCTAAGCCCCCATAGATTTTTCCTTAAATATTCTTTGGATATTTATTTTGTCATGCCTATTAATGGTTGTTTTAAAATGATATATGAATATTTGTCATTACTATTTGTTAAAAAGCTGTTAGAACATAAACGAAATCGACACTGAGATTCTGGAAAAGTTGAGCTGGACGGAAGCCAGGGCAGATCCGCCCTAACCCAAATAGCTTTGCCAGTCCCATCACTTATAAATAATTCATTAGCCATAGGCTTAGTTCTGACCCTTCATATCGACAATACTGACACATATTTGATGATATTATGCATGTCACGCGGCATGACGGATCTATCTTGACAGTTAATATGAAATAGTTATTGACATTTCACCCTGTAATGGCAAGACTATTGCAATTTTCGCCATAAGTCATTATTTATATTTCTCTTAATAAATCCTCACTGTCAGGAGAGTTGAGTAGAAAAATCGCCTTCGGAGACAGTTGAAATATTCCTTGTCAACGGAGAAGACTGACACTCTGAAAATGCGAGATGTTGTTCTGTATAATTATAACACAAAGAAAATGAGTTTTTCTTATCAGGGGTATTCTTTTGGGTCTTTTTCACAATTTTAGAGTCTTACAATACATATTTTTGATTATGGGAACTCAAAGAATTCATTTTCAAACTACTTAAGGCCTCGGGTTAATTGAGCAAAATTTGGGATTTTGTTGGAGGGTGGATGGAATACTGAATATCTGAGTTTTTTATTTAATATTTAATAGTAAACATTGATGAAAAAAATAAACGATTAACAAATATGTATATAATCATGCAGGAATAATATTAAAATACTTTTATTGAATAAATGATTCGTAATTACAGATCTTCACTTGACTTACAAAACAAACGACAAATCTCCAACACTATACTAAGTTGGACGTATGGGGTAGAACTTTGAGGTTCAGCAAAAAACATCTATATACACAAGATATAAAACACACAATCCAAAATTCTAAAAAAAATTGTAAATGCTCCATGGTTTATAGCAAATCATATTATACACAAAGACATGAATATCCCCAATGTAAAATCACAGAAAATAACAAACATTTCACACGTCGACACATCACCAACTTCTCTTCTTTTTTGTCTTTTCTACTCTCTCTTACCTGAACCTCCTATGAGTAGATTAAAAAGAAAATAGGCTAGAGACCTACTCAGAACCCATTAGCCATTTATTAAAAAAATTTAAATTGCTGTTAATTGAAGAAAAAAAAGGCGGTGAGATCGAATTTCATGGATGTGATACTTCGAAGGCACAAATATAACATTACATAAAATAAAATAAAAAGAACATTATAGAATAAGAATAACAATATAGTTAATAAATTTCACAAGAAAACCAAACGGAAACAGGAAGGGTGATGGTAGATGTGCCTGACTTTACTGAGATATAAAATAGAAAACTATGGTTTACATGACATGAATTTATGTATATCTATATTTATATATATATATATATATATATATATATATATATATATACACGCATGTATGTATGTATTATATGTACACTCACATGTTTCTTCATGACAACCCAGAACCAAAATATCCCGCCCTATTCTTCAACTACGCAACCCAATAAAATTACTTTATACAAATTATTTTAGGCAATACATTTCGAATTGAGTATCAAATAATTCTTTAGTAAACGAATATAAGTTAGAACATTAATAATAAAAAAATTAAACTTAATAGAAATTTGCCATTCTCTCAAATTTATGTTAAATATCTACTTAACAATGGAGAGGGCCTGCCACTATGCCAAGCCCACCTAATTTTCCACCAGACCATAGATATTGGTCATAACCAAATTTTACATCACTAAAACGTAAATTGTTTACTAATATTTCTGTATGTAAACTTTGTTTCTATGTTTAATTTTGAAATAATAGTTCTATTATTTTACATCAGACCAAGATATTGTACACAATGCTCGTATCTAAAATAAACAAACGGTTTTGTTTTAAGTGCGTGAGTAAGGTGCTGGCATTTATAAGAGTTAAATTATTTAATATTATTGTTAAAAATAAAAAGTATGATTTTTTTAAAATTCGTTTCTGACCTACACTGTTTCAAGGCAAAATTATATGATTTTTGATTTTTACATCAGAATCCAGTAGCAATGATAAAATTATATGAGACCTAATATCTATTGAAAATAAATTAAGATAATTAGGAATACACATTATAAATGTTTATAAAAACAGCAGCAAGATGGACATTGCAGTGCACCCTCCTAACTCACTACGTTAGCAACATTGAGTTAATGGAAGTTATATTCCATTAGGATAATGGAGTCTACTTTATTCCCACCCTTCCGCTAAAAGCACTCTAAATTATGTACACACAATAAAAAATAAAAAAATTGCTCAAAGTTTTCTTAAATTACTCCGTGAGCATTTGTAGGCATTTTGGGTCTTAACTGGACTATAAAGAGGAATTTCATTAAACCAGAAAACAATGGTTTAGCAGATGAAGTCATGTAATCGTTAATACGTTAATTATTTTTCACGATATAAAAGCATTTGAAAACTTACATAGTTATAAAAAGACCTGAGGCGTTGCAACAAAACACATTTCATATAGAAAAAACATACTCTAACAAACCATGAAAGCTCTTGGGTTCAGTAAATGGTAAACACTTTACTGTTTCTTGGGCAATGGTACTGGACCACACTCGACCACCAGGTTCAGGTTTTCTCCCCATTAAGGATACCCACTTTTAAGCGGCTAGGTGAGCCCCTGGAGGTTATCTTATGGCTGTTAAAATTTTAATCACGTCGGGGTCTTGGAATTCTTGTAGAAAACAACTATCGTTTCATTCATACTAAATTCAGAATTAAATTTAATTTAATTAAATTTCTATAGCTGCTCCATTATAATTTTTATTCATATTACTTTTAAATAAAATCCTTAGAGAATATATTTGTTAATAAAGTTTAAGGTATCCCTTATAAACATTATTATAACACCGAAACATTATTACAACAAAATTGCCAGTAACACCGAAAATAGTTGTTTCATATTTTAAAAATATTTTTAAATGCACATAAGAGAAATTTATTTTTAAACTAAAATTTACAGAATCGATTTCTTGACCCCCTGAGTCAAAAGCGAAGGAAACTGTCCCTAAATTTAACCCGGGATTTATGAATGGCTTATTTAAAGATTTCCTTGAGTTTATCCATTTATTCGTGTCTTTGTTCTCCTAAGATTTGTATAATATAAAAATATTAATATTATATATATATATATATATATACTATAACTGTATAAAATATATAATATAATGTGCAAGAACATAATATATAAATTATGCCATGTATCAATATATTACTATGTTCTCTCGAAAAATACTAAAAAAGAGGGTCAATTAAACATTATTTAACATCAAATACCTTTTGATGTACGTCAAATACCTAAGTTCACCCAAGAATTAGAAAAGGATTTTTCATTAAATTATTTAGATATTACTATTAACAGAAACCTCAATAATAACACCCTAGCAACAAAATGGTTCAAAAAAGACATCTCTTCAAATAGATTACTTAATTACTACTCATATCACCCAATATATCAAATTAAAAAGGTTGCTGAAAATTTAATTAGTAGATCCATTAAACTAACAGACTTAAAACATTTAAAAGAAATAGCAAATACAATTTTCGAGATCTTATTGAGTAACGCTTTCCCAATAAAACTTACAAATAGTTTATGGCATAAGCAAAATAATCTAATAAAAAATAATAAAGATAACAACTTAAATAAAAATTAATTTGTCATAAACTCATTATCTAATAATTCAAAAATAATTAACCATAATAACATCCTAAATTTTAAACCATCTCAAGCTAAAATTACAATTTTTTTCAAAAAGAAACTAATAATATAGATCTTCAAATTAATGCCAGCATAATTCAAAATGTCACCGAATCACTAAATACATAATTAAAACATAATAAAATAAAATATAAAAGTATAACCTATATTAAAGGCATATCAGAAAAAAATGGACCATGTTTTAAACAATATGGCATGCCTGAAATAAAATAAGCGCACAAAACCAGAAACCCAATTAAAAATATAATAAATAGTCAAAAAGATAAAGTACCCATTTTAGAAAACAAAAATGTAATATATGATCTAAGCTGTAATAACTGTAATAAACATTATATTGGACATACAAGCACACATTTAAAAAACAGATTTTAACACCATAAAAATAATTTGAAACCTAAATCCAAAACTAGCACTGCATTATCAACACACTGTAAGAACGAATTACATACCTTCAATTTTGATAAGCCAAAAATATTACATAGAGGGGGTAACACTATTAAAAGAAAATATTTTGAAGCACTATATATATATATGATAAAATAAATGATCGAGTAAATGATAGAAAGGAAGCAAGAGAAATAAGTAAACTATATTCATCTATTATTCTAAAATTACAAAAACAATTATACATAAGATGGTTCAACTTGAAAAAAAAAGAAGAGTGATAATAATAATGTAACCGGACCCTGTAACCTTACCAATAGTTTCTGATATCTTGATTTTTTCCATATAATTCTTATACAAAATATCATATATTGCTTGAACTGATTAAATTATAAAAAGGAAAAAAATTAATATTAAAATAAATATTTTCCGTGTTTTTTATGTATTTTAAAATATCTTAATACATGGAGTTAAGATAACAGAGAAATATAAAATACAGAATTATACACAACTAATCCTGTACTTCACTGATCAAAGTTCAAAACATTTTTAACAATAACAATGACCATGGATGATAGCTAATCCCCAGGAAAATATATATATATATATATTGTAAAAATATTTATGACATTGAGAATGATATTTATAAGGTATCTATACTTATTTTACTGATTGTTGGGACATAATGTTTAAAAATGTGAAATTTCCACATTATAATTGTTAATTTTTACAGATTTATGACATAACTTTTTCAAGTTATTTTTGATTGTTAAAAAATGCAAAAAAAAAAGTATGTAGAAAGATTGAAAATGAGATAAATTTTATCGAAACGTCTTATTAAAAGAAGAATATATACAGACTGGATAAATTGGGTTTTTTCCCATTTTTATAAAAATACTTACATTCTTACATGATTATATAGTATTTCCGTAATCAATCACAGATCTAATTTATAACCAAATGATAGAAATACCTTACGCTTTGATTATGTTGAACCTTAGGAAATATTTTACTAATAACTTAAATTAGCAAAAAATGTTAACATTTCTTCCTTTAATCAATTTTACAAGGCTATCATTCAATTTCCAATGGGACCTAGGAAGTTACGCAAGAAAATTGGAAAATTAATGGATCTTGGGGAGCGTAGGGGAATCCTATTACCTGAGCAATCTATCACCAACAGACTCTGCCACATGGTTACTTAAAAAATCTAAACAAAAATCAAAAATCCTTTATGTGGTTTAGAGCTAAGTAGTATGGTTAAGATAAATGCCATGTAAAGACTCTGATTATGAAAAACTCAATCAGTTGGGTTCGATTAATTCGATAATTAATATTAATTACTAAATTATTAAATCGATAAAGCCCTTAAAAGCTTTATAGCTTCCCAAACGAGATTTTTCACATGAAAGGGGAGCGACTTGTTGGGCTAGCTTAATTGTTGCACAACAAGGTGGTTTAAGTGGGTTGGAGTCCCACACTAACTGAAGATGTTTGGCCTCAGGTGTCTATTGAGATTTCCACCTTGTATACAAAAAAATAAAAACAAAAAACATTTTTCATAGTAACGTGTGAAGTACACTTCATATAACTGTACGGATCTCAAATCGTCAAATCTATTCAGCTTACTAATGGTCAGTTGATTGATGAGTAAAATTGATTTAATTTTGTTGAATATGGTTTTTAAAATACAAACCATAAGAAAAGTATGTTACGTTAACAGTGCTCAATTAGGACTTTTTTTATGAGATTTAATTGACTTTTAAATGATTGAACGTATAACCAATAAAACACAAGTATATATAATTTTGAGTTATGCACGATTAAACCTTTATTTTCTTAAACATATTTTCAATATTTTACTGGATGCTGCTCTTTTTTTTCTTTTTGTTTATCCTCTGGACTCAAAATTACTAACTACAATTTGTTAAGCGTTGATTATGACGGGTGAATAAGATTGAGGAAAGGTATAAATGAATATTTATGAAAAAAATTAGGTCCACTCCTTTAATCATAATTTAAACAATAAGCATAGTAATAATTTACAGGTTTGTCTCTTATTTTTTGTTTATTTTGCTTACAGTCGATCTATATAATTTGAAAAGAATAAAAACGGGAAAAACAACAAAAAACGAGCCAACAGATTAAATGACTAAATTAGCCGTTACAACTGGGCAACAAGTACAACCCCCAAAGTATCTAACATATATTGTCAATATAATAAATTATAGAATTAGGAAACAAAGGATAGGACCTGATAAACAATAGTGCTTTCATGTGATTTAAAAAACTAATATCTATGAAATAAATCAATGCCACCTGCATAGAGGAAAAATAATCAAAATCTATGTTCTATATTTAATACTCGTAGTTATGTATTTGACAAGTGAGAAAAGTACCACTTTATTATTGTTTGTTCATTTAACGTCACTTTATGCTGCTATGGCTAATCGGACGATACTAAACTCTAAATTTTGCCTATCCAGGTTTTATTAGGATAGGGATTTTTAACGAGTACCTGACATCGTACAGGCTCGGGACCCCCGTTTAACGTCCCTTCCGAAGGACGGCGTAACTAAGGATTTTTTACTCCCTTTAAATAAATCCTAGGGCCACCTGCCGGGCTACGAACCCGCGATCTTGGGTTTAGTAGTTTGTAACGCTAACCACTAGACCACAGGTCACCCCACCACTTTATTACACCCGAGTGAATTTTACCACACCATGGTAAAAGGCGAGCGTGGTAATTAAACGAGTTAAATGTTTTTGGTAAAAGTTGATTTATTGGCTGCTCAGCCTGTTCTTTTATGAGTGGAGGAGTAAATTATATGAATTCATCACTATCTATTTTCATTTTTTATTTTGTTTGTGGTCTGATCACTGTTATAATGCTAGATCTCCAAATTTCTGATGTGTGAAGGTTCTAATAGATTTAAGGTTATATTAAATATTTCTATAAAATCGCTTCAAAATAAATAAAATCTATCTTGAATTAAATATAAAATTATTTATTTTAACATTTTAGGAATATAAATGAATATAATAATGATACCGCCATTTAACAATTAAAATAACAGAGTGCTGAATGTCAAATTCGATCTAGGTGGCTGTTACTTTCCCCCACTAGTGAGGGAAAGTGGTTTTCCCTCACTAGTGGGGGAATGTGGAACTTTCTACAGCAGTTCTTGTTGAGTAATGGATAGCATTACTTAATGGTTGCAGGAAAAGTGTATTTTCCGAGTGAGATCGGACTGGTTCTGAGCGATAGTTATCGGAATCCCTGTTGAATGGCTAGGATGGAATATTTGCACTATCTAGCTGAGTTCATTGGTCGATTTGGAAGTATAGAATGGAATTCATGCCAGCTAGGAAAATTATGAGAGTCCTCACTTCAAGGAAATACGGGTCCAATTACGATTACACTTCTAGGTTGACAGACTGACAAGCCTTACTGTCTGATATTAAATCTCCCACCCAGATAAACGCAACCTCCCCCGGGAGCCAGCCTTGAATATCAAATCAGGTAATAAACAGGGATAAGTGAAGGATAACTCTTCCAAGGGTTCCTCTCCCTCCGGCAATAACACCATTCCTCGGGGGTTCTGTCTTTTCAATCTTTCAGGAGTACTACAGTTGCCCATAAAAGGTTTGGTAGCGCCAAGGAGTCGAGGCCTTGCTTAGAGACATGCTGCAACTTTAATGCTTTTTATTATTTATTATACTAGTTCTCTTGAATTTTCTAATTATATTTAGTAAATCCTTCTTGATTTAATTCGTAAAAGGTTAGGTCAGGAAAGACGTACACATTACTCCATAAGAAAGACTAATGGATTACATGATCATAAGTGCAATAGTGCAGTAAAAATAGCCAGAAAGGAAGCAGCTCACAAAACATTTGAGACCGAGTTGAAAGCGTTATTAATGTGACTGGTAAGTAATATTTCAGTAGAACAGAACTTAGTTTAAGTGTATCTGGAGGAAAAACCATGGTTAATAATAAAAAAACCCTGTACCAATACGATCCGTGAACGAGTCTGGGGGTTCAGTACATGGTTGAGACTGTACTGTTTCATGGACAACGGTTCTGCAAGGAGGTGACTTGTCCTAGGTCACGCGCAACCGCCAGGTTTCCCCCCTTATTATGGGTACCCTATTTTTATAATATTTTATAGAGGCTGCGTGAGGCCCAGGAGGGTCCTAGATCCTATATGATCCATCTCCGTCTGCAAAAAGACTAAATAAAAGTAACTGCCCGCAGCGGGATTTGAACCAGGATTTCCGGCATGGCAACTCAATGCTCAAACACTGAGCCACTCCGCTCCCTCATAATAATAATAGTCAGCGGATAACTCCAGTTTCCAAAACTTGTCTGTTAAACATTGACGCTCGTTTAGTCGAGCAATGCATAATGTTCCCGAAACTTCAGTTCAGAACGGGAATAAAGCCATGAGAATTAAGGTGCCAATATTTCGTCTTAGACAAAATTGCTTTCTAAACTAGCTAAAAATGCGAGAGTCAATACGTAACTGTTTTTTTCATTATTGTATTAAGACGATCTTGGGGGTTTGGAATCGGATAGTGGTCCGAGGATGGAAGTTTATTAACAGCGGTTGGTGGTATCGATATCGAGCCTTCGAGGTCGCTTCGTTTCTTATATTACATTGTTGGTATTATTGTACTCAAATGGAACATGAATGTAGAAATGTAAATCTGAAGTTGGTAGACAACTGTGATTTTTTTTTTCTACGTCATTGAATACAATTTTATTAGACCAAATTAAACATTCGTAGTATGGCGTCCAGAGTGGGATATATATGAATATTAGAAGAGTATATTCACATGATACAAATCAGAATGTAAATATAAACTTATTAGAATTATTATTCGATCAGTTGACACGTGTCTATTATGTTGCCTCGTATTACTGTAAATAATTTTGTAATGATATAATATATTAATGTAATTGTGTCAATACCAAAATTGTAGATTTATTAAATTGACCAATGTTTAAATTATGTAATTTTGGGAACGTAGAGAAGGGAATACGTCGTTGTTGTTTATCCATTTAACGTCACTTTATGCTGCTACGGCTAATCGGACGAAAATACATTAGTAGAACATTCCACTTGTTCTAAGACTGATTGCTTTCTCTGTTCGCTGCGACTAGACAAAACCTATTGCTATGTACGCATACGGAGCTACCTACCTGTTCCGAACAAAGAGAGGGGTGGACTGGGCTAGCAGTCCTCTCTTTGGGTGACAAAGAGAGGACTGCTAGCCCAGAAATAGCAGTGCTGTGCCCGTCCCTTGGAAGCGAGCCTATATTTACACCTTCCTGACGGACGAGGTGCGCTCTCCGCTCGTGGCATCCTGTGGTTAGGGCCGTCTTGTCCAATCTAGTTTGTTCCTTAGGTCTCTCCAGTAGGGAAAGGCTGCTAGTAAGTGTTAAAGTGTGGGAATTGAACAGCCAATAGAGTCATTCAGATGTTCAACATGCTTAAAATAAATAGATAAGAAATAATAGTGAAAACAGTCTTCGATATTTTAAAAGGAAATCATGTTTACAAAACCATTCATATGAAATACCTTTCTCTCATCTAATAACAAATACTAAACTTTATGGAATAATTTTTTCTTTGTAAGAAGACCTGCTACAGTGTCTTATTTTCATAGATATAGATTTAATTGTAGATATAGTGTGTTATTGTGATTTGACTCAGGTATAAAGCTACCTTCCTTTAGACAGGAGATTAAACTTTAAATAGCCTGGATTTTCATAGATTTCATAGTAAAAAAATAAAATTTCCTAACCAAAGACCATTTATAGAGAGGTAGTGTATTTGGTTTTCTAAGCATAAATGTCTGATAAAGTGGATTATTACGAACATAAATGCATCTATAGCATTTAATATAGTTATTATAGAATAACTTATATAGAATAAGTTAACAAAATGAATAATAAAAACCTATACCTCTACAACCCATGTGATGTCTTGTGTTCAATTGAGTGTAGAGACTGTAAGGTTTCTACGACAACGGTTGTTCAGGGAGAGATTTGTTATAGATTACGCTCAAAAGTCTCCCCAATTAAGTGTGTGGGGTATGAAAAGAGAGGGAGAGCCTTGGGAGGGCCTATTTTCCAAAGGACCCATCTCTGGTTGTCAACAAATTAAAGAGTTTTTATTTTTTATTTACGATAAAGGTTGTATTATCCTGGAACTTTTATAACGGCTTTGGATCGGTGAAGATATTTCAGTCCTAACGTAAAAATAAATAAATATTTCTCAAGAAAGGGAACAAATAATTTTCTACATTTAGAATTTTTACGTTCAACATGTCCTTAAATCAAATCCTACGGAAACTCTCACTTAATGGTCGAAAATAAATCGGCAAATTCTTCAGTTGAACAAATAAAACCAATTCCATTAGTGCTGTGAGCAACTGGTTCGATAGTAAGATGTTTTAGGGTGTTTTTGATGGATCACCTCGCCCAGGATAAACAACGAGGATTGGAAGTTTACCAGCCCTGCCTGCCTATTGACGTAGATTCAGTTGGAGTATCAACTGTTCAAAGGCGCTCGCTCGTTTTAGAGCCGTCCTCAAGCCACTGGCCTCAATGTTGGCTCGAAGTGGAAATCAACTAATTGCGTTTCAAAGATCCATCCATAATATAATATAAGGATATAGTTTATATATCTTCTGAATCTTATAAATTTATATAACCGGTGCTATTAATAAGTGTTTATTATTTAAATGTATCTATTAGGACGTTTCATATGAAAAACCTGTACAACTACAACCCAGGAATGGTCTGTGGTTTTGTACAGTTTGATGGACAACGGTTGTGCAGGGAAGTAATTTGTCCTAGATCTCGCTCAACCCCCCGATTTTCCCGTCTTATTATGAGTACCCTTTTTATAAAGGATGGATGAGCCCCAGGGGGGTTTCTAGCTCCCACAGGATCCATCTAACTAATACATGTCCTTTTATGATAACGTTTTTGCATTAATATGTCAATATATTATATGATGATCCATATGATTTAGATGTGATGGTTTCACATCAGAGTAGAAAAGATAAATGGATCACTCTTTGCCACCACCTGAAATTTTCTCAAACCGACAATAAATGATCTCTCCGTTACAATACAGGTTCCCGAACGCGATGTTAATTTTTCTTGCAGCTATGGATGCCGAATGTCCGAGTTTAAACTCATAAAAAAATTAACGAAAATTGAATGTTTCCATGATCTTATTTGATGGCATACTAAATAATGTCCGTTCATTTGTAGTGATAGTAAATATTATCAAAAAAGGAGACTGTTAGTAACAGCTCGTTACAATTTGCAAAAATCTAAATAGCGAACAACATAAGTCTGCTAACTCGACTTTAAATTTTAGAAATAATAAACTTGGGCTTTTCATATGAAACGACCCATTAGTTGAGTAAGACTGCCTTGAAACGTGACACAATCGACCAAGTTAAGTAATTACGCATCAATACTGTTAGATAACTCGGATATTGTTTAATAGAGGGCTCTGATGGCATATATTTCACACAATACATTGACGTCACTGGTGGGCGTGGCCTATCGATGACATCATCTCAGCTGCTTGCCTGACTAATGACGTCTTTTGTGATGAAAATGTCCCACCCTAGAGAAGGGGATTAGCCCAATTTCACGGGGTGGGGAATTTCGTTAGTGCAAGTCAGATTTTTTTTCCATTTTATTGTTAATGGTTTTGTACTTAGGGATTTCGGGTTAAATATTCTAGCAAAAAATGTGGATAGGAATATGCCCGAATCATGCCATCAGTAGACACAATGGATGAATTTCTTTCTTGACTTCCCTGAACATTATAATAAGTTCGAAAATAAAAATAAGTTCTATAAACTACATTAAAGAGAGTTATTACATCATATTCAAAAAAAAAATCCGAAATTGCCCGATCCCTTGGTATTAATAGAATCAACGTTTATATTCCACGATTTTTATTATTATTTTATATATTTACTTATTGCCATTAAGAAAAACGTAATTATTAATATAGGAATTAATTATCTGAATTTTGATGATAAGAAACTTCTTTAAGATAATCGATTATACATTATAGATCCTTCCAGACAAACAAACACAAGACTGGCTCTCCTGAACAAATACAAAAATTACAAATATGTGACATAGTTTCCTTTAGCTCCTTGGTACAGCATTCATGTTATAAAGTTCACTTAAGGATCATTATTGATATGTGTTATCGCCACGTATGTCACAAATTATTTTTAACTGTACCATTTTAAAACACTATCTCGTGAATAAACTAAATTAGATGACCTGATCCCCTATTCTTGTTGGAATATTTGTATGTTGATTGTAAGGGTAGAATATTTTGAACAGATTAATAAAGTTAGAATGAACACTAAACCACGTTAAAACCTTACATATAAGCAGTTTGTTTTTGGTTTTTTTACCGAAGTTCGAATTAGAGTTAAATGGAAAAAAATATTGCTATAAATCATTTTAAATAAATATGCTTTACCATCGTATAGCAAATATTATATGAATATCCAACATTTTTTAAAGTTTAATGTATGATTAAAAAGTAAAAAGTTTTTTTTTTAATAGATTAACTGATTTACTGTATTTGAAATGAAGTAAAGTAAAATTTTTGCGCTTAATCTTTTGTAAAGTTTCTATTTTAAGTCTTTGGCGCTGTTAAAATAGGTTTACATATTTAGAAAAAAATCAAGGTATGCTTGAGTTTGGAATATATCTCTTATTTTCTATTTTTGTTTGATTATAAAATAAAAAGTTAACAAATTATTTCTTTGAACCATCATAGCTATATTCAATGGCCACACTGAAAAGGTTTTAAAAGCCTTTTTAATCGTCGATCGGAACTGACATTTAATTCAACGTTTTTAGTCAATTACATCCACATGAATTAGATAATATAAACAAGCTCAAATATACAACAATTGAATGACTAAGGATTGTTTCCCGGAAGTTATTGATTTTTGAATGAATGTTAGTTTTGTGAATACGACAAATGGTACAGGATATGTTTGTTTGTTTGTTTGCTTGCCAGTCACGTGTCCCGTGTTTGTTCGGGGATAGCTGTATTTACCAGACAGCCTACTTCAAAACTAATTTGCCCCTACAGCTGTTAAGGACTGTAATCAATTCTGATGACTATATAGAATCAGTTTCAATTTTCGCAGACGCCTTGATTTTCTCAAAGTTATTGGCAATGTATGAGGTTTATTAGCTGCTGCCTGTATATCCTAAAACTGTTTCAAAGGATCTAAGTTGTTGAATGTGTCTACTCAGCTTACTAAGCCTGAATGAGTAGCCGATCGATCAAAGAAGAAGCAGGCCAAATATAAGGCCAACAAAAACCAAATATAAGGTGAAGGTTGGCTGTGTACTTCTCACAAGGCTAATACGAAACAGATTCTTTGGGATTGACATTTTCAACAGATGTTAAGCCTCGAATTCAACTTGATCGATTTTTCATGTGAAAATGAAGAATTTTCTCGAGCGGACATAGAAATTGAAGCGTTTTATGATAGTTTGCCTTCGTGCTAAATTGATTTATCTAAAATAGAATTTAGTTTTGTTTTCGCTTTTTATTGTGTTTCCAAAATGCGATGAATGAATGAGATAAGTTCTTATGTTGGTCATACACTAATTTGTATTTTGTATTGCAAAAATAGATTGAAATAGAAGAATCAGTAAAAAAAAATATATAGATTCGAAGTTATGAATTCTATGAATTGTTTTGATGAATATCATTTCTATGAATTTGGGCTGTTTGTTCGTTTAATATAAATGTACACTTAAAGAACAGGAAATAATAAATAAACATGTCAACAGAACCTAAGATATATTATATAAACAAAGGAAAAGTAAAAAAAAATCTGGATTCCTTTAATTCTTACTCAAATTGTATTCATCATCCACGTATCGTGACCTACACACATTAGCCTTCTTCTTTTAATTATGGAATTGATATCCTTATCGCTGTACAAGTCATACATTTCTTTATTATCTCGATGTTTATATTCTACAAGAACACAAATAGAAACAAAGATTTTATGTAATATCTTTCTTCCTAATGTTTAAAGTTGTCGACCTTAGTTTTAGACCTATTTTGTCTTAGCTGTAGTCCATGTTTCGAACCTGTGAAAACTTCTACGCTGAACACATTTTTTAAGTGTTGTAAGTGCGAGCCAATAGTTTGTTTAAAGGTTGATTACAATAGTTGTTATTGGCACCCAACTCTCTCGTTCACTTCCGAAGATTTTCTTTTGGAAGCTAAAAGGATCAAACGGACTTTTGATCCATTTTCGGATCCTCATCCTACTCTAGGATCTCGATTGTTTCTGGGTTAATTATTAGACCAAAACGTCTTAAGCCTCTTTGAGGCAGAAAAGTTAATCGACAGGTTTAGTAGAGCGCCCTGCAATATCTTGTTTTTCAATATGCAAGAAGGTAGTAGTTATTCCTTATTATGCAAGAAGAAACAGAAGACTTACACGGCACCTTCAAGACAATTCCTTGTTAACCAAGGAAACCAATCCCTTCTAAGGCGTTTCATGTTGGGCTGTTATATTTATCTCAGGTAGGGAGAACCTTTTGTGATTCCTCACGGATAATGGTTTCGTAAGCTACTTGAAATCGACAATGAGGTGGAGTGTTTGACGTTAAACTCTGTACCTTTTTCCTGTTAGCTTCGGAAGCGGAAACTATAGTACATCGCACTTATCCTTTTCTTTTATATATATAAATAGATTAGGGTCAATTTCTTATATATCTGTAAGAACCAAATAACTTTTCCTCATGTTTTTACGGTTCATAAATTGCATTGTTATGTTTAAAGACTAAAATTTTAAAGTATAATAATGTAAATAGTATTAAATTTGAGTATTCGGGTGAAAACAACAATATTTTGATCTTTAAAGCAAATAATAGCAATAAACTCCTTTTTTTATTGAAATTCCCAGACAGGAATCCAGTTCTTGTTGACAGCAGAGTTGTCTGGCTATGCAGTCGGAATCCTCTTTGACCCAACACAACACCCATCGTCGCTTCCTCCGTCTGAGCCTTCTTCCAACTTTTAAAAAGGAAAGATTATTTGTCAACTTAAATCATTAATAAGTTCATCATTCATCATAGACGAAAGCCAACTATTCAGATTTCAATCAGTTAAATAAATTACATCCCTCGGGGGTTCAATGGTAATAAAAGACAACTTCATTAATTTTAAGTTACTATTAAGGTTTGTAAAAATGAATTGGTGAACTAAACTAAATTTGGAAGCAATTTTCAGTGAGGAGCTAACCCTCATTTCAAAGGTTTTGATTAAACTCAATTCAATATTAAATAATCATTATTTAACACTTTTTATTTATATTAGCATATTTAATATTTACTAAATCAGTATTCACTGCTAAACATAATGCAGTGTATTTATACACTGCATTATGTTTAGCGTTGTTTTATGTATCAAAATTTAGTTTATTCCATTCTTGTGTTCTGCTTATAGCTAATTAAATATCAATCTGTTGAACAAAAAATCTACGTTATCTAGTTATAAACCTATAATCTATAAAAACTATATGTTTTTATGATATTACTTTAATATGCTGTAACCGTTCTTGTTTTAATTATCATGTGCGACCTCGAAACCTATCTTTCAACGATGTTTATTTATTTTGCATCAATCGGAAATTAAATAATTAAACAATGGAAAATATTACTCAACATCAGTTATTAGATTAATCATGAATTCCCTTTTTAACCGTGATGAATTTGATGAGTTTGATTTCATAATATTTCTAAATTTTATGCCGTGTTCAACTTAAACTTAATTTTCCGTTTTTGTATCGTTTTTATTTGTAAATGATTACATATTTCAATCCTTAAATGCAGGGGCTTTTCTCCCATCTTCGGAATACCATATGCATTTAAAATCTATACTTATATAAGCAGTTATAGTTATAAATATCTAAATAGTTATAAAAAAATATTTGCAATAGGTTTATTACCAAATTTTTAAACTGCCGGTAAACAAAAAAAAAAATTAAAAAAGTTTTCCGTTCAGAAGTGGGAAACTTGGGAAACCTTAACGAAATGAAATCATATAAAATTAAATAAATATATCAATAGAAAAATAACGTTATTTTGAGACTACTTCCGTTAAAAATAACAAATTAGAATGCTATTGAAATATTTAATGAAACGTCCACTAAGAAAATATATTATCTTTTAAATTAGCACTAAAGTTTTAAGAATTGTGTGTCATCATTTACAAATAATATAATCAATGTACTCTTATATGAATTCTACATACCCCAATACTGGTTAATGAAGGAAATTTTTTCTTAAGCATTTCTCGAGATGTTTATTAACACAGGAACTATCCTGACACAAACACTGCCGACACTTGACACAAGATGGCACTAATACAACCTGAGAAAGCCAAACTGATTTTAGAACTTAACGAGCAATGTGCAATGAACTTTATTTATTTCTTATATTTCTGATACAGTCAGGCCTTTTTCAATTGAACATTTCTTTTGTTACTGTTATACTTCTCAATTCATATTTTAATATTTAAACAAAGTTGACCTCATAAACGAATTCAATTTAAGCACAAAATCTTTGGGATAATGCTTACAAAGAAATATTATTTTTGTATAAAATAAAATAATTTTTTTATATTTTATTAAACAAACGTCTTAGTGAGGTTCAGACATCGATAAAAAATACACTAAAATTATAACTTACTTGTTTTTAATTTTTTTAAAGCATAATTTTGATAATTTCAATGATAATTTCTAAACGAAAATGTAGTGAAAATAAAATTAATTAGTGATTATTATTTTTTTCAAATTATTAATTATAGACAAATGCTCCGTGATTTATGCTTATGCTTAAATTATTGTATATTATATTTTTATTATTTCAATAAAAAGAAATATAATAAATATTTATACAAGAAATTTTCCCGGTTTGTGATTATTTCGCGGATATAATACAAGCGTTTTTTTGAGTGCTATATCGAATTTCTCCTGATACCAAAGACGGAGCGATTTTGGGACTCTACTGTATCAGAAATATATTTCTTGTATATATCCAAAAAGATTTTTTCTTCACAATTTTCCGCTTTTCCGATACGGAAATAACTGCGTTAAATATCTCACCTAAAACACGAAATAGGCACCTTCCCACGAAGCCGATGCTATACAGACTGAAGCCGGATTCGGTTTATAAATAACAAACGTACGTAGTCGACCAATTTTAGAAAAGCCAGTGCTGCTCCCTATTTTTCGATCTTTGAACCAACCGCTTTGACAATAACAATTACAAAGTTTCCACAGTTCTTCATGTTTACTAAGTTACTGTATGAGTTATTATTTGGTTTTAAGGGGGGAAAACTGATTATAGTTACTATTGGCCTCATGAATACATAATAAGCGATTAATTATTTCATTTTTAAATATATATTATGTTGTAATAAATATTTATATTATATATAATTATTACATTATTAAAAAGGTTTTTAGAAAAATATAAATTAAGTTGAACTGTTAATGGGTTAAAATTAACGGGAATGTCCCAGTATTCTTTATAATTTTGCATCTATTAATATTATTATTAATAATAATATCAATAATACAATGTTAGGTTCTTGGAAAGTTTGTTTTTTATATGAAAGTATTATAAAAAAAAGTATGAAATATGGTAACTAATATTAAAGTTAACCGACAGAATATAATGAGGAATTAAAGAGAATAGATAAAACCATAACTTTTGTTAAATGCATGAGCTAGCATGGAATAATTTCTTTACATGATGTACATGTTCTTAAAAAAACAATATTATTATTTTTATTGAAAAATAGTAGAATATGCCACCCTTGTGGTAAATAGGTAATTACCGCTATAAAAATCCATTTAAAATATATAAACGTGGGGGGGGGGGAGAAAAGAATAATAACTAGATAACAAAATTAATAAATAGATATCAACAGAAATAACAGTAACTTCAAAATATTTACTATGAAAATCATTAATGGAAATAAATGTTGGTGGTTAAAATAAACTTTAGGATAATCAATCATTGGTTCTATTAATTTTGTTTATTTAACATGGAAATTAATAACTTTTAACATAGAAGTTATTAAATGACTGTAACGATTTAAGTACTCTTAAAATTTTACGTCCGCATTTAATGTTTTTTTATGAACATTCTAAATAATGATATTAACATGATTCGAAATTGACTAAGAATTCGTAATTCTGCAACATTTTTTTTTCTACGATATTCTGTTGATGGCAACGTTGCGAAATTGAGGAATTCGTGAAAAGAAAAGTACAAGGACATTTTCTTATTCTTCATGCAACAAAGTTAAATCAGTGAAACCTAAGTTGAGGACAGATGAAGTGTTTGTTTCGAAGAAGTTAGTTGGGTGGTTGGAGTAGTGCGAGGAGGTGTAACAACTTTACTAGAAACCTTTAGGGATTAAATAAAAGCCTGAGAACTTTCCGGAAAGTGCAGACACTGGTAAATTGGTCGTGGGCAGATGTAATGTAAGTTTCTCTCAATGTAATAGTTCCTCTAATGGGAGAAACTATTTTAAACTATTAATTGGTTAAGTAAAACCTGTAGGAGTGATCATGTTTATTATACAATACCTGTCTAAATTGAATAAATATTTCTAAAGTAAAAATGTTATACTTAAGAATGAGTTGACTACAAAAAAGAACTACATTGTAATTTCGTTAGTAAAGTCACGAATTTACAGATTCAGATTGAAAAATGTTAGCTGTTATATGAATATTTATATTACAGTTATAGAATAGCAAGCGATGAAAAAAACCAAACAATAAACAACAAGTAATCAAATCAGAATTAAAAAAACTATCTTTAGGTGTACATTGTAGAAACTTTAAAATTAATTCCTTCAATAAAACATTAAATTATAGAACTACAATTTTTAATGTTTTTTTTTAGTATTGTTTATGGACCTCTTGAAAGTACAACTGCCCAGTTTACAAAATAAGATTGAAAGAAGTTCCCGAAATACACAGTATGTTTTAATAATGCTTTGTTAAAATATTAGGTATACAACATGGAGAAGGTTATATGCTACGCGTTATTGATGAGGGTAAATGTCTAAACTCGGTAACATACAGTTTGTTTTCAGAATAATTATATTTGTTTTTGTTTTTTTATAATTTAAAATAATAAAATGGGTTTTCCATTTCTACAGTGATAGAAATAAAAGGCCCCAGAAATATTTCGTGTAATTGATTAAAATTATGTTATTTCGGTGTTATTCATCTAACAGCTTCAGTTTATCGAATGCACATACATAAGTTTAAATAATTAATTACAAATATTGAATGACGTGCTATTTACGTAAATTAATTAATCAAATTAAAATCCTATATTTATCTAACTAGGTGCAACTGTCCTAATGTTATAAGTGGATAAATACCACTTTAGGGCTTACGGGTATATTAATACGACTCAAGAAAAGGACGTCAAATTTTCTAAAATCATTAAAAAAATAATATATTAAATAGTGCCAGTAGTTACCACAATGAAATTAAACAGTTTTAATGATTAACTTTTGACTTCAGAGTAATTTTTTCCTTAAGTGTTATTACAGTTAAAGTACGGCAAATTCATACAATTAGAAGTCTATTGAGAGATATCCAAAAACTCCTTTATGATCTCACGGAATGAGTTGGGAGATAAAAATACATATTCTTTGTCAGCCGTGCAGGTTGTATTTAAAAAAAAATAGGATCTTGTTAGTTTTATATATAATTATTTACCAGTGATATATGTTTACATTTTCTGTCCCTTTTTTAGAAACATTTGAATAATTATTAAATTTTGTGTTTTCTCTTATACAGTGAATATTTTTAAATACTTGGTTCCCTTTCGTACTATAAATTTTGACACAAATATAATAGCCATGACCTTTATTACCCTGCAGATCTATAAATAGTATAGGGCTGCAATGCGGTGCTTGTAGCTACATCTAACGGCGAAAGCTGTAACTTCTACGGTTAGCTTGTTCTGTAGAAGCAATGCAGCGCTTTCTAGCGCCTATTTGCTGAACTACATCGCCGAATTAGTTCTACAGATGGCCGCTAGATGCCTCTACACTTTATAATTCAAGACTCATGTTTCCCATTTATGTGAAGATTTAAAAAAATATTTTTATATGTAAACATACAGTTAGAATAGTATCATGCATATTAATGGATTTATATCATTATATCACCAAATACCATTGTTTTGAAAATAGTTTTATAGTGAACAAATACATTAGTATAAAGACCCAGTTAACATTTTATTTACATAATGGCATACCAATAGAATGTTTAATTTAATTTTTTTAATACTTATTTATCAAAAGAAATAGTGTATAATCACTGATTGTTGTATTGTTTTAGTTTTTCAAGATACTGCACACTACTGTTTGTCTTTGCTAGAATTTAAGAAGACTTGATAACCCAATAGTCTGCGTTTTCATTATATATTTTGTATGTAGAAAACTGTAAATGAATGTTCAAAATTCCATGAGGGGCAGGACTGAACTTATAGATTAACGTATTCATGGAGATTGGTTTCAAATAATATTTACACAGTCCTTTATACAGAATTCTAACACATGTTTGGGTTATTTTCTTTGTCTGCTTTTGTTATAAATAATGTTCCTTAAGAAGGAATTTAAGAAGTATTATTATCTTATACTCCAATGTCATTGCAATATAAATGGGTCTATAGACAAAGAGGCTTCACTTGTAATTCCTCTTTGATTTGAAGAAATTAAAATTTTTTTTTTGAATTATCAGTCCGTTAGAAATTAATTAGATGTGTAAATTACTCAACCTAAATGATTTCAGTCATGGAATAAATTTACTGTTTAGTAACATAGTTTATAAGAACATTTATGTATGTACCTTTGTATGTATGTCGAAAATTATTCAACATTACTTTTTAACTACCTATTTTGTGACAATAGCACAGTTATGAAGGCACTGCATGTACAGTGACAATATGTTTTATTTGATGTAAACAATTGCTATACACCTTGTAGGGAAATTATATTTATTGGTTATATGATATAAATATTCCGAACTAAATAACCAAATTCTTCAAAATACTTTTTAAGAGTAGCATAATTGCCCCCAATTATATTCAAGGCCTCGTTCTAATTAATTCTTCCCATAGCACAAACGGCATCACGGAACCGCATGCAAACGGATTTATTAAAAGCTTTCATGTTTTTTTTAACAGAACTTTTAAAAAATTGCTATGAGCCATAAAAGAAAAAACTCCAAGTATACTATTTTAAAATATATACTGGCCAATGTTATATAATGTGGTGTTGTGTAATACGTTCTACGCTATTATGTGAACATAGTTTCTATTTGTCTCTGTCTCATCTATATAATCGGAATTCATCTAACTTCGGATTTAACCTTTTCCCACGTCTAAATTTGTTATCAAAGGCCCACTTAAAATTACTATCAGCCCCTAAGAAAATATATAAAACCAAATTGATATTTAAAAAAAATAAATAAATTTTTTCTTTATATTTTGTCATAACTTATACCAGCCCGGAACGTGTCGACTGTCTTACCGTTCTTAAGTATCTTACTAATTATCATTCCACACTTCTAGCTGAGAATAATTAACCAATTCATTTTCTCAGATGCAGAATTATTCTCTATTCAGGGAGCTGGACTTATTGAAGAATGCCGGACTACAAATACAATGAATTAAGGAAAATAGCATGATAAGGTTTGGTGAGATTTGAGCAGTTGCATGTCACGGCTCCTGAAAACGACAACCAGCAATTCTTCCTAATCAACTTCTCAATTTGAATAATTCAGCACATAGGGTTCATTTAGGTTGTCGGAATTGTACGGATTTATCCGAAGGATGTCTGTTTTTTTATTTCAGCCAGCATTTCGTATTCAGATCTTCCATAATTCTGGGGTGGATGAATCGTCGGAGTATCGGCGAATCATAGATGTCTATGGAAGAGGAGTAGCTCTGTGTGTAGAGCGCAGAGTCGCTGAGGGATCCGGGTTCAAATTCAGCTGTGGGAGACAAATTATTTAATCTGTAAACAGTCATGGATGGATCTTCTGGGATTTGGAGAACCTACTGAGGCTCACCCAGTCTCAATGAGTATTCTTATTTGGGGTGAAACATGTCGATTTAGCGTGATTTTGGCCAAATCATCACCCTGCGCATCTGTTGGCTCAGAAATAGTACAGCCTCCACTATATGTCATCTTAGTTGTTGCTAATATTAGTTGTAACTAATATCATATACTACATATTATAAGATGATGATATATTATTATATTATCTTAGGAGTTTACTTACAATAAAAACAATCGCATCAAATGTTCATCATACCATTATAAATTTTGTACTATGAGGTTCTGGGGTTAAATATTGCCGGAATATGGTTGAATTATAGTTTTTAATATTTTTCTCACTTAATATATATATAATAAGAAAATTTGTGCAAATATTATTATTATACTATTATATTATTATACCTTAGGGGTTTGTTGAAAATTACACGAATAGCACCAAATATTTATTAGGTTATAATAATAGTAAAATATTTATTTTTTATTGACTTCAATGCCCATATCAATGAATAACAAAAAAAAAAATGTTATTGTAAAAAAATATCCAAAGTAACAGCAAATGAACAAAAACAAAACGAAAAAAATATGATAATAATAAATATTTATTGAAGAAACTATGCAAATGCAATTAAGCAACACATTGTATATTACACATTGTGGTCTTGTTTTGAAAACCTCCTAGGAGGGATCCACGATTAAGCGTGGAGGAAAAAAATCTAGTAAATAAAACGCATAAAAAAGCTATAATGCTTCTATAGACGTTGTTACTAAAGGATAAAAACCATTATTTACTGTAAAATCGATGTAACCATACAAATCAACATTCATTTCGTAGAATGGATCAATTTGACGGCTGAGGAAATATTGGAATAGCAGTAGTTTAAGGAAGAAGCTTGAAAGATGTGGATGGGAATGAATTCCTGATGATAGATTCATATTCACATACGCATTCAGTTGTTAATAGATACATACATCATTAACAATATTAACAATCTAACGTGATCTATAAATCGAAAGTTCTTGATTTTCAAAAAGATAATTGTAGATTTAACTTTTGAATTCATCGTTAAAAATCGTTGATGAATATCATATTATTTTATAAATTTTTGGCGGATAGCTCAATGGCCGAAGGTTCCAGGTCCAAATCGAGAAGTTGCAGATCAATTATTTTATCTGTTGACAGCCACGGATGGATCCTGCGCGATGTACTGACCCTCCTTGGTACCTGGGGAAGTGGGTACCCTTCACTGGGGAACATTTTAGTGGTGAGGATTTTAAAAATGGGCCCAATAATTGCTATTATTGTATTTATTACTATTTCACAAACGCTTAATAGCGAGTTAATAGTTTGTGGAATCACTTTCTACTAGTCCGTTCAAACGCTAGTAACAAACTCCACAACAAAGAACATTATATTTAAATAATGCTATAAGCTTTGACAAGCCTTTGCCTCTAAGTTCGAAGCCCTTGTCGGATATATCCTTGGTTCTAATTAGAGGGGCTACAATTAGTATGAAATTCAATTAGAACAAACACGAATTAACTAATTAGGTCCTATGGTCGCTAAAACTACTGGCTGCATAATTTATTAGTTTTATTCCCGCGTGCTAGTTTGGAAGATAAATCGTGATTTCGAGAGGCAGGAGAGCTGTTTCATTATTAATGATTTCTATTCATTACACCTTTCATTTCTTCAGGCCTGAATCAAAGGGTAAAATGGAATGAATGAAGTCCAGCACAGGGGGTCCACTCTCGACAACTTACACCAGCAACGTCCCCTTCTTCCCCCGTTTGTTCTCTTGCAAGAATGTATTGAAGTTACGCAGTAATATACACTTATTTAATGGTACCCTCATTGAATTAGTTAGTTGACCTTACCTTTACCTGTACCACAACTACTAATGAATGGTTTCGGGATCAGTACACGGTAGAGACTGTACTCCATTTAAGGACAACAGTTGTGCAGGGGGTGGTTTGTCTGAGGTCACGCTTAAACCGCAAATTTGTTTTTCTTTAGCTCCAGGACGATTTGTATACCCCATGGAGTCCATCCGTTGCTGTTAACAGATTGAATAATTTACCTGTCATAACTGGAGTTGAACCTTCTGCACAGTAACCATTTCATTATGGTCAATAGTTTCATGTTTTCGAATTTTTAAACTACTTTTTTCTTTTTAGTAAAACTCATCTAATCAATTCCAATCAATTACACGCCTTTTCAATATGCGTTACTCCAGGGGAGAACGAAAAGTGAATGTTGAAGGAGGTTTTGTGGTAGCGTGTTCCACGCATGTGGTGTGCCGGTGAAGAACTCACTCAGACGGAAATAAATGGAAAAGGCAGTTTTCGCTAGTACAACTTTTATCGTTATACATGATCCTGCTTAAAACGATATAATTAGAGCAAACGGTAATTAGAAAATGTGCTTAACAGTAGTAAATATAACAAAACTTTATTAAGGATGTAGATTAAGTTTGAACATTAAGTTAAAATAAATTTATTTTTCCCAAATTTCCTATTTCTACATCTATAAGACCATTTAAAAAAATACTGATTAAGGCATTATATATAATTAACTATAAAATATAGTATTTAAATAAAACCTGTATGATTGGACAAGACACGCTCACATTTTGACCAGAAGTCTAAAAGCGACTTTATACTTTATAGATTTTAACGATGTCAATCTGTATCACATCAACCCATAAAGGTCTTAAGATGGTAGAAAATATACTAATATACTGGACAACCGTTGTGCAGGGCCGTGATTAATCCCAGATCACATATAACCATCAGATCCCCGCCACCACATTATAGAGAGTGGGTGAGCACCAGGAGACTCTATAGATCCCACAGGGCACATCCGTGCCTGTTAACAGATTGAATAATTTATCTGCAACAGAGAGATTGAGCCTGAAAACTTCAGCATAGCAGCTCAGAGCTCTTATTAATTTTTAGAATTTTATTTTAATTTGATTTCAGTCTCAACGCTGATGTACTGAATAAGAATGTGCTTTTGTAGAAAAATTGCTTCAGTTCACATTGTCCTCTAGTAATAAAATTAAAATAAATTATATTACAGAAAATGATGGAGCTAGAGATATCAAATAAAACCCACAACTAATCTGAACAAAAACCTTTTTACAGCCTAAATTTTTTTTTTATTGTGATACTTTTCCATTACTAATTGACCATTACCATCACAAAAAAAAATTTAATAAATTCTAAAATATCGTTAAGCCTGAAAAACATGCAAGTACATTTGACTAAATTAGATGATTAATTGTATCTAGGCTCAGGTAAGGGAATTTCCTAGGAAATAAACAACGAAACTCTATTTAATAAGCAACAAAGAACATGATTAATATTTAAAATTAACTACATTATTATTTTAGAGTTTTGAATTTAGTAGAGTATGGAAAATAATTCTCTTTGATTAGTTTAGATATTTATGAATTCCCATTTTTAACCCATCAGAATCGTGAAAAAATAAGAAAAATTGACCACTATCACGAGCCTAACCATTATACCACCCAGCCTGTCCAGTTATTATTGGATCGTTGTAACAAGGCATCGCAATAAGAAAAACAAATATTATTAAAAGATATTTATAGATAAAATAATTCAGAAGAAAAATGTATAGGTTTAGTATTTTGCATGGTAAGAGAGCATAAAGAAAGTATTGATTATGCATTAAGCTGTGCCAGCACTTTATTTCCTAGCTCAGCATTGTTGCTAATTTCTGGGTCAGATGGCTCGATAAGATAACATCAGGAGCAATATATAGCCCCCAGAGGTTTATGTATTTGTATTCTATCCGTTTTAGGGGAGTGCCAATTACTTTGGGTTATATTGGTTTAATTTAGGTTCCTAAAATATTTCCACTAGGTTTGTTTGAATAGTCACTAATAAACTCCAAAGGTAAGGATTATCATCGAACTGCTTGGATTTTTTTTTGTTTAACCAATTGTAACCACCTCAATTTATTCACTTTTGAAATATTGAGGGATTCTCATTCGGTCTTTGATAAATACGTTTTAATAAATTTACGGTTAATATATCAGAAAACAAATCATTTAATGGGCTTTATGCCATAAAGGGATAAGAAGATATTTTTTCTATAGTCAGTGTGATTCATGAAATCCTGGGAGTATTCTTTGTACAGAAAATGGAGATAAATCTAAAATCCTAAATACAGCACATCTCACATCGACAGCTTGACAAAAATATTAACTTAAGCAAATGCCTGAATAAAATACAAACATATGGTATGAATGTATACAAAGAATATTTGATAAATTTGTGTAGTGTTAAAAATGGTCGGATTTGCGGTCAGTAATATTACATACGGGAATCAGTATAATATATTTATTACGTTCTGATGCTTCAGCCTTCATGTGAAATAAATTTTTCTTTATTTTTTATTATTTGACTTAATTTTATAAAAATCAGGCGGTTAATATATGTAAACCCAGAATCTAACTTTTCTATGTAAGGGGCTAATAAATAAAAAAAGGATCTTTTGTCAAGTTTTGTATTTTCTGTTTTTTTTTGTTTGATCATTTGATCTTTAGTTTAACATCTCAGCTATTTTCATGATAGATGATTTATAGTAAGGTACAGTCCTGAACAAATACGTCATTCAAGACGATGAAAAAACCCAAAAGAAGTGCTTAATTTTTTTTTAGGTATAATATTTTTCGTCGCCTTCTTTCATTACAAAGTCTGAATTAGTAAAATATATCTTAGTTAGTTTTCTTTCCATTATCGTGTAAGTTTTATGACTCATTCATTATATGGTGATAAAAAATAACAAATAAAAAAAGTGAAGTTGTGAAAATCTTTGGAAAAGTTAAAAAAACCAATGGCTTAATAACAGTAAAATAATTCATCAAACAACCTTTTAGTATATTACCGATTAAATTGTTTTTTACTGACTATAATTACGGCTACAGAAGGAAAAATAAGAGAGAAAAACAAGATGTTAGCGGTTTAAAAAGAACTTCGATTGGAACTGTTAAAAGGACATTTTCTTGAGAAATACTTATTCCATGTTGATTCCTCAATGGCTTCTCAAGTTGAGAAAACTTCTCTTCCATTTCCCATTCACCACTGGGCTTTCAAATAAAAAATGTTCCTACTCAATTTCCATGGGTTTTCCAAGCAAATATTCCATCTGTAGGGGAGAGCTTCCTGGGAGATAAAAGGAAAATATCTCTGGTGACAAATAAATTTTTATGACTGAGTAATAAAACGACCTGTATAAAACAAGGCATAAAATCTCCAGTTTAGGGGCAGATATGGCAGGAGAGGGGGGGGGGCAAATAGGGTGGTCTTTCGCCTTCCTTTTCTATAAGCTAATAATTCGGACTTTATATTTTCCAATATAGTACGTGCCTTTGTTTACGAATTCAAGTGGTTTGGATTACATTTATACCTGAAGTTTTATATCTTGAGAAAAATTATAATTCTTATCTAATATCTAAAAAAAAAATAAGAAAAATCAGATTTTATTTTTTTTAAACTTAAAGTAAGTATTTTAATATTTCTTTTTGATAGTAAATACATTTCTATTCTAATTGTCAAATATCAAAATTTTCGTATTTTAGAAACAAAATAATTAATAAACTGTAAAATAAAAGAAATACACAAACATATGTATTGAAATCGATGTTTGACTTAAGTTGTAGAGATCACAAAAAGTTATACATGAAGGTAATGTGCATTGTGAGAACGTACGAAAATTAAATGGGCGATAAATGAAACACAAATACTACATAAATTAGAAATGACATAAAATTTAAATTTCGATACGTTAAAAAGAAAGCCAATATAGAGAAAACAAAATAATCATAAGTACTGAAAAATAGATATACATAGAAATAGATTGATAATTTCAAAATTTCATGTTCCTGCAAATGAAGGAGAAGAAAACAAAAACTTAGATCAAATTTTCTGTATGCGAAACCGCCTAAGTACAAATGTAAAATAAAATAATAAGAAAACTTACATGGACACATTCATCCAAAAATATAAAGACAAGAATTGACGGTACAAACATCTGCCACATCTTCATGACTCAACATCTTCACATAACACTACACTAAGACCTGTTTGGATATATGGGACAGAACTTTGTGGTTCAGTAAAACACGTCAATATACAAGATATAAACAACGCAGTCCAAAATTCTAAGAATTGGTAAAATCGTTAGTTCATTTCGAATCACACCATACACAACGGCATGAACATTCCATTGAATGTTCATCATGATATAATCACAACAAATATAACACACAACATCCCACTCATCAACACAATATCACCAAAATCCATTTGCCTACTTCTTTCCTCTTCCCTGTTACCCGGACTTGCTAGAGGAAGATTAAAAATGGGCAGGAGATCTGCTCAAGACGCATTTGAAAACTTCAAAACATAGAAATAGTTGATACAACAAAAATGATAAATTGAGAAAAAGAAACAGAAAGTGTAACATAATTAGAAGAAAGACTTAGTCGTTAGGAACTATATTCGTTCTTCGATAGAAATGCCAAGAGAAATAAAAAAACGTAAAATTGGAACTAATCTAATCTTGAAAACTAATCTGAACTAGAGTAATGAATAATTCGGAGGGAATAGAAGAGGCCAAATATTGAAAAACAGATAAAATTTTACTTCATCTTCTCATATTCGTCCCAGCAAAATAGCAATTTTCACAACTGTAGTGTATTCTGACAGAAAGTACTTACTAGTTTTAATTTCACAGTTTTCTGTTTAAATGAGATTTCATTCAATCGCTGTAGAACTCAATACTCGTCGGGATATCTCTTTTTTTAGCCTCTCCTCTTTTTAATCATAGCACTTTTTCAACTTAGTAATCTTTATTTGTTTATCTATTTTCCATAATTAGGGAGCGGAGTACCTCGGTGTTTAAAGTGTTGTTTATCTCTTATCATCTACAGGTGAACCCTAAATGGTCTACAGACCATGGAGCTCATTCAGGCCCTATAAAGTTGTTACCCTTAATTGGGGGAAATCCAGGAGGATAAGTGTGATATATTATAAATCATATTCCTGCACAATGCTGACGTAGAAACAGTAAAGTCTCTACCATGTAATGAACCTAAGACCCTTTATGGATTGTAGTGGTAATGCTTTTATTTTTTCAATACACATTATTTGGGCTTGAATTATTAGGTCTAAATTACTTAATATTTTTATTTGGTTATTTTTGTTTTCTAAAATACTAAAGCCCATGTAGGTAACATGAAAGTATAGAAAAACTAGAAATTCACGAACTTCATTCGAAAGACTAATTACCTTCATAGTTTAATATAATTAACATACAAAAAAAAATTAGTTCTTCTGTTTTACTGCGCATAAGCCTTAAGAAATTCCGTATTTCAGATTTGCTTTTCGATCGAGCATGTGTTTTTCCATTAACACTAAATACTGAAATTTTCTTCTCTATTGTGTGTGTATCCATTTCTCATACTTTTAATTTTTCCATATTAACATCTTAAGGCGTAATAAATAGTTATTGATGGGATTATTCAGATATCAATCCTTATACCCCATCATAATTTTCCAATGAGTTTGACTACGGTCAGTTAATATAGAGAGATAATAATTCCTCAAAGTTGTTCCTCAACGTCTAAATAGTAAAACACTAATGGAAGTCATCGATTATAAGAGCATATTCTTTTTCTACTCCCGTAAGAACACAAATCGTTCCTTCCTTCCCTAATGAATAAAAATAAAATACATGAAAAGTGTTGGAAATATTATAATGAAAGTGATAGTAATGGTTTCGCCATGCTGTCACCAGTCGTCCTAGTTTTATATAACAACCAGTCCGACCGGAGTATTCAGTACTACATATATCCCATTACTCAAATGACAGTATAGCAATTGATATACTGCTCGGTATTTCTTATTGGCTCACTTATCAGCTGTATTTTATCATCATAGATTAATTTGAATTACTTTGATATGTAAAATTGCAACTTCCATTTAATAAACCTGTGTAGCTTATATTCCGATATCGTAAAGTGACTTACATCAATCCCCAGTATGAGTTGAATATATTGCTTATTAATAAGTAATATCTAGTGATATTAAAATGATTAAATGTTGTTAAATTAATAACTAATTATTGTTGAAAGCTTTGTACTGGTATTGACTAAGTAAAATCTATATTATGGCTGATGGGATTCATCTGCATGGCTGACCAATCTTAAAAAGGTCAAGGGTCGTCCCTTTACACAGAACGACCTGCGAATACAGCCCTTAGGGATAACGCAGGAGTCCCCAAGGAGGCCCGAACATTATATAATATATATGATAATACAAACGACTATGAGAAATCCTTCCATAATTTCGTTGGTGCTCTGGTCATCCTGTTCAGTCCAAGTAACTACTCGATTTCACACTTGAGGCTTAACAAACTTCTAATCATAAGTAACTCCTTCAGAAAAAAAAGTTAGAAGGAAAAGTATTAATGAAATTATTATTATGCACATTTTTTTCACGTCCACTTGCACTACTTTTATATATATGAGGAGTAAAAAGTAGTCCAAGAGGTCGTGAAAAAAATATACATAATAATAATTTCTTACTGATAAACTATTTATTAGAAACTGACTTTTCTACCCCCATTGAAGGTCTTCTTCAGGGCTCGTAATGTAATGAGATTGAACCTTAAGAAAAGTAAATATATAAACACATAATTTGAGGTATACATGCAAATAAAACGATGTTAAATGAGTAGGAAACGAAAAAAAAAAATTAAAAAAACCTGTCGTTATGTTTTACTTTTGTTCTAAATCATGTTAGGAAATCATCTTGCCTGTCAAAATATGATTTTGAAAAAAAATAACTATTTTCTTCTTGCAACTAGCATTAACTAGTAAGAACTTAAGATTACTTCTGAAATCTTCCTGTACCACCATTATAGTTTTTCTGATCGAAAACCATTCAGAAAATCGAAGAAGGAAGTTTTTATTTATAGCATCTGCAATGCGAATAGTTTCGTTACCTCAAGGTTTTCTTGAGCTCTAAATATTTTGTTTCTAAGATTATATTTTTCATATTGGGGAAATTAATTAAAATGAAGAATTCAAAAACATTAAATTTTTTATTTAATCTTGGTTGGAAACACCATTTAATTAATTTCATCAAGGTAATTAATATATTTCTAATACGGAAAAAAATATAATGGAATAAAAAGAAAAAAAAATAGGGATGACGGTATTCATCAGTTGAACCATATGGTTTTTCATGGTTTAGAAAAAAACAAAAATACAAATTTTGAATTCATGATAACTTTTTTTTTTGACTGTTAATTATTTGACTCTATAATTATTTGAAACATTTTACTTTTATTAGTGTATTTAATTATAGTAACAATCACATATCAGACACTCTTGTTAACAAAATAACATTATATGTGTAAAAATGTTTAAAGGAAGTGTTTTATATAAAAAGAAGAACTATAATACTTCTGTGTTTGTTTTAGTATATATATATATATATATATATATATATATATATATATATATATATATATATATATATATATATATATATATATATGTGTGTGTAAAAAAACAATTATGTAAATAGGTGGATCAGTGAATCGAGGTAATATTAACCTTATTGTTATATCTACAGCCCCGGTGAAGAAGTGGTTAAGTGAAATTATCTCCAAAAGGAGTTTCTTGTACTTAAGGATGCGGGATCGTGTTACTTTATTAGTGAATAAAGTGCCAAGTCAGTGCTTGCCTTGAAAAGGAGTTATTAAGCCAAAAAATAATACAATTCCTCTCTCCTCATTACAGTTAATTCTCTATAGACAAAATTCGCCTTAAGCACTTTTTCACAGGGGGTGTAATATATATATTATATCACAGAATGAAATAAGTAGAGCTATATTAATACTGAACGCGTTGATGTATCCCAAAAATTATTTATTTATTTTATTAATATTATAAATAATTGTTAAGAAATATTTTAATATTATTTTAAATTTAAATAAATAAATTTGAAATGTTATGAAATAATGAAACGTAGTGTGATTTTCTTTTATGATTTGCAAACATTTCAAATTTTGATTTTTTTTTTCCATTTTTTGATACCGTTGGTATAGGTTCCAATATTATCCTGTACCTACTCTAGTGATAACGCCCCTTCCCACTACTAGACGTAGAGCTTATACTAAGTGCGACTATTACTACTAGTGCAGAGTACTAAGTACTACTGCTCACCATCTTGCCGGTGGGAGAGCTGGCCGATGACTGCCGTCGATAGGACTGTTCCCTTGCGCACCGCCATTCTCCCCCCTCCCATCCTGGGGGGGGGGGTTAAGGTCTTGTTTTTTATTTTTATTTTCCACTTCGTTAAGGTTTTGAAAAACAACAATATTTTTATATTTCTTTATACGTTTTAGCAGGAATAGAATTCAGCATACGGACTAAACGGATTATTAAAAAATATAAGATATTGAACAAACTAGGTACTATTATACAAACATTTAAGTCCTCCTTCTTTTTTTAAACCTTAAAATTATCTTGATTTATATTAAATATACTTTAGAGTATATTTAGTAATAAAGGTTTGTATTTCAAATCTACATAGAAATACAGAACTAACTAAATAATAAAATGAACACTAAAAACTAGCAGAAGTTTTAAAAACATAAAATAATCTCATCATAGTTAATTCTTGCTTTGATAACAATATTTTACATATTAAAATTATCATCAGTCTCAGTAATAAAGAAAATGAAAAGAGAGCGGGGTCGCTCAACGTTAGAGTGCTAAGTCGCTATCCAGATAGTCTTGGCCTCAAATCCGGCAGTGGCAGGTATTGTATTTAACATGTGTTACACCCGGAGGCGGATCCTGTGGGATTAAGAGACCCTCCTCGGGCTCACCCATCCTCAATTAAGGGTGCCCTTAATAGGCGATAAAACCTGGCGGTTGGGCGTGCTCTCCTTCTTGCTCAACCGTTGCCCTAGAAACACTACCACGTACTGAATTTTTTGTAGCAACAAAAATTCAGCTCGCCTTAATCATTCACTTACAAAACCGTTGGCTTGGAGGCAGTACAGCCCTTCCTGAACCCATTATTCTTCAAGGACTATAGTGTTAAGTTCTTTTTTCTAATGAATTAGCCCGAACTCCTTAAGATTTATTTTTCATCATGGTTTTGAATAAATTAGACGTTTCTTCATAATATATTTATATTCTTTATTAAATAATTATCTTGTTTTTTTATTGAAACACATCCCATTTCTTTCATTGCTTTTGTTCCAAGAATTCATATTCAATGTTTTTTTTTAGCTCGTGGTACGAAATGTTCAGATATTAAATAACTATAAATAATAAAAAGAAAATGAACTAGAGTGATCATTTTCAAAAAGTTGTAAAATATGAAAAGGATTTAATTAAATCTTTGGGATTATTAATTTATTATTTAATGTAACGGAAATACTGTACATTTTAGTACAGAAGTTATAGTTTGAGAGTGAAAAATGCATGTTTATTGCTCCTTTTTTAATATTTAAAATCGTTTTATTTTAAATGAAATAATATTTACTGAATGCTGATATAAGTAACTGTTTAATAGTTATTTGACACCCCAAGAGATGAGATGTGGTAGATTTAGAAGAAATAAAATGAAAATCACATATCCTTTATGGGGTTTTTCATTAAATGTATAAGAAATAATAATAGTTTTAAATGCCTGAAATAAAATTAATATTATAATAATTATAAAATAATCAGATAATCTGTGTCAATAATCCCTCCCCACCGACACAATGCAGTGAGGCGGTGTGCTGTATTGCAGCTCCACTTTTCTGCGCATTCAATACTTCTCAAGTTCATGTCTCCCATTCTTCAACCTTGTTTTTTTGGCATTTATCCAATTTAATGTCCCCTTCGGACTTAATTCATTCTTTCAAAAAAGTAAGAGAACGGTGAATATTTATCGTACCAAAAAGTAACCCGAAAATAGATCGATTAATGGATTTTTCTGACGGAATAATTAATCGTAAAAAATATTATTAAAACAGTCGTATAGTGTATTTAATTTTAGGTGTTCAGGATAAAAAAACAGATTCAAAAATTTACTTTTTACATTTTTCGCTAGTTATTTTTTTCATTTTTTCCTTTCAAAATAACTCTTTGAAAGGACCGTTTATTTGTTGGCACATTCCATACTTGAGTATGTACTTATTTAAAAGGCACATATACTTCTATGTGCCTTTTAAATTAATTTTTACAATAAGGATTAACAACAATTGTGATAATTCTAACTTATATACATAAGACATTGTTACTTATTTACTGTTACAAATTAACAATATTAATAAATCATTATTTATATAATGATTATCTATTTTACATTGTATGATTATTCTTAATTTGATGTCAACTTTTCGAAATCAATACTGTAAATAAATTTAATGAATTCGGGCCGAAATTTATTGTATAAATCGTGTTCAGACAATGGCCAAAATTTCCCTCTTAATAGTATGGAAATAATTAATTTCGACCTTTGTGGTTTATACATTAGGCAGTCATATATTATGTGTTTAAATGTCTGTTCTTCTTTGTCTATTGAGCAAGTATTGTCATTGATCATAGTATGTTTATGTTCAGTTAAAACCTGAGTTAGTTTGACGATTTTATTAATTTGTAGTTATTGGTGGTCAGTTTTGGAATAAACCTTTCCAAACTAGGAGATTTATTTGAAACAGCCCACCGTTCATTCCAGCTCAAAATTGATTCTTCCTTAATTTTGAATTTTATGAACGAAATAGGTGTTTTGTGAAAAAATGGAGACAAATCACGTTGTGCTGCCTCTTTTGCTGACTTATCAGCTATCTCATTGCCCTCAATACCAGAGTCACCATTCACCCATATTATTTTTACAGAGAAATTTAGAAGCCCAAGTGTGCTCAAGTTCGTTCTGACATTTTCTGTAAGCTCGTCATGTAGGTCTGTGTTGAGAACTGATTGCATCAAGATAATGTTATCTGTGAGTATGACTATGTCTGTATGTATGTAGGTTGGCAGGTCAAGAAGGAATTCTGTCGCTTTTACGACTGCCTACTTCTCAGCTTGGTTTTCGGAAAACATCGAGCTTATAATTTGTACTGGGAAATTCGCATCTTCCCGTTCTTGTCCCAAAGTAGCCAACCACAGCCTACATTATAGCTTTCTTTACTTCCGTCTGTGTAAATGCTGGTGATTTTTGTATCCGTTCCTTATGTCCTTTCAAGTGCGTGTAAAGTTTGGCAAATATTGATGGGTGTAACCAAAGGTCCAGATTCCCGTTCTATCATGCTATTGTCGATTTCTCTACAGTTTTCGTTACGCAGTTTTTTCGCTAGTTTAGTCAAGCAATGCTTTAACTCCCGAAACTTCAGGTACAGATCCTTGCTAAAACTATGAGAATTAAGGCGGCAACGTGGTGTGTAAGACAAAATTACCTGACTAAACTAGCGAAAAATGAGAAAAAGTAAATTTTTGAAAATTCGGAGTTATCGTGAACTCAATTAATGGAGTTATGACTCATTGTGCTCGTATTTTATTCTGAAATAAAAATAAATACAAAAAATACCTATAAATGAAGTTTACATACTAAAAAGGGTAGTTACGGTAGTGTCGATGGCCACTCATGATCAAAATTTCGTTGGTGATAATCGGATTTTGAGGGATTGAAAAAGATAAAAATCTTATACTGACACTAACAATGTTATACGGTATCTCGGGATTAGATTGTGATGTTCACATTTCATTTTCAGAGTGTGTTATAGGTAAAATAAGGGAAAAGAAATTAATAATTTTTATTTAATGTTTAAATTTAATAATAAAGTGTATAGATCTTTTCCTTGCCAAAAATAATCGGATATATTGATTTATTACACCTCAAAATATTCATGTTAAAAATTCGTCTGAACTGCTTCCTCCATGAAATGATGTTGTTTTTTTATAGATCAATACAAATAATTCTTATAATGTTCTTAATTCAAGTATAAACGCATTTTCTTATTCAGAAGAAAATTAGCGTTTTTTGCGCAATACTTCACCTGTACAAATACAACCCAACAAAGTTTTTACCAATAAATGGTAAAGCATTGCTGTCCAAAGCGGACGGTTGTGAGGGTGAGATTAGACTGCACGTCTTTTTTTTTACCCGAATTAAATACCCTCCATATAGAGGCTGGTTAAGTCCCTACAGATCCCACAAGGTTTATCCCGGGCTGATAACAGAATGAATTATTTATCTGCCACTAAGCCGGTTTCAAACGAAGATCAACATATAAGAGGACTTTATCTACAAGAAATACCTCTGTTTTATTCACTTCAGATATTAATGCACAATATTTTCGGTTGATTGTGATTCCTTCTTGTTCTAATCGTCTTTTTTAAGGGTCGTTTATCTCAGATCCAAAATTGTAATGCTACGGTGGTTGGAAGGCATTAATCTCAAGACAAATAACGTTCAACTAATTCTCCCGAAGAACAGCCTCCCTTAGAGTAATTGTCCTAATTTATCGCACGAGACTAATCTTAATTTAATGCAACACCAGGCCGAATATTAAATTAGTAACATTGATTTATCCCCACAGTATATTTTACGCAACTACTGTTAAAGAAAAGGGAATTCGGACCAAGACAGAGACAAAAATTAAATGATATAATTAACAATACACGATAATATAAATTTATATACAAAGTATAGTAGAAACATGTAATTTTATAGTATAATATATAATATTATAGTAGAAAAACACATTCTAAAACTTTAAACCTTATAAAGCTCCTCCAAGAGGATACTCGAACATGACCTCTAAATATTTTTGTGCGTGAAGTTTATAATGTCTTTTAATGTCAAAACGATAGTTTCCGTTAAGATTCCGATACTGCTAATGATAAATTAGTACATTAAAGTATAAAGAAATTATATTAACCAGTATATATTAATCTATTTTTATAAGCTTTTTATATTTTTGGCTATGAACTATGGTTTAGAATATTGCTAACAACATTAGAAGAATAAGAAATTACAACATTAGTGATGCTGATGTGGAAAATTCATGAAAAGGTATCTTATTTTAGAGAAGAAGATAAAAACTGTTTTAGCAACTAAAACTGAAAGTTTGAAATGGAAAATAGTAACTACCACTGTTCATTGACTTCAAAAATATATTTTTTGTTCTTTTCCTCTAAACACTTTTGCAATGAAAAGATTGTTGTTCAGAATAAATTTATATTTATATAAGGTTTACATTACAAATAATTAACGAAATTTTGTGATTTTATGTATGAAATTTGATTCTAACAAACACACACATTTCTAAAAACCTAGATAAGGTAATAGGGTATCCCCTCTTGTTATCACAAGAGCCAACAAAAATCTTAAAATATTAAATAAAATAATATGTAACATTTAAATTGTTAAACCATTTCCATTTTTCTATATAAATACCAGTAGAGGTAGTACTTATACGTAGGTAGTTTATTCAATTTTAAATTGATAAATAAATTTACTCCTTAAGGCTTAGAAAAAAACACGTTTATTCATATATGCTGGAGGAATCAAAAAATATATTTAGCCAGGCTTTTAAACGACAGTTTATAGAGACTGTGTGAGCCACAAACCTATAGTTATAACAAAACAAGCGAACCGCCCCGGCTTTGCACGGATAGTAAGGCATATTATGTTTTTTCTGTCTAATTTAATTTGTTATGTAGATATTTTTTTGCGATAACCCATAAGATACTCGTTTAAGTTATATGGTATAAAATATTCTAATAATGGGATGAAATGCTTAAGGTAACTAAGTATTTTAAAAGACAAAATAGGTATCGTATGCAATCCTTAAAATTTAGGTATTTGCTATCTTTGACTTTTTTGTAGATCTATCTAAGAGGAATATACTGCCATGCATTGTTTCGTTATATGTCAAAGTGATTAGGCAGAGTCTTAGATGAAACCTCCAAGGCGGCTATACTTTTTTCGGGGATTTTCAACAATTATCTTAATATTACAACCAATTTACACAAAACCTTGGCAAATTATATACCTAAATCAACCCAATGATCAATTAAATAAAATAATATGTAACATTTAAATTGTTAAACCATTTCCATTTTTCTATATAAATACCAGTAGAGGTAGTACTTATACGTAGGTAGTTTATTCAATTTTAAATTGATAAATAAATTTACTCCTTAAGGCTTAGAAAAAAACACGTTTATTCATATATGCTGGAGGAATCAAAAAATATATTTAGCCAGGCTTTTAAACGACAGTTTATAGAGACTGTGTGAGCCACAAACCTATAGTTATAACAAAACAAGCGTTATAACAAAAAATTTAGGTATTTGCTATCTTTGACTTTTTTGTAGATCTATCTAAGAGGAATATACTGCCATGCATTGTTTCGTTATATGTCAAAGTGATTAGGCAGAGTCTTAGATGAAACCTCCAAGGCGGCTATACTTTTTTCGGGGATTTTCAACAATTATCTTAATATTACAACCAATTTACACAAAACCTTGGCAAATTATATACCTAAATCAACCCCATGAATCACTCAATCTATTGGTGAATACCGAACGAAAATCCGTGCTGTAGTTTTTTTTTGTGTTTTTTTTTCGCCTTCAGCGGACTCAGCCCGATGTAACTCCTTAAAATACCGAAAGGTAACACAAGGCTTTTCTTTATATAGAAGCATTTGCAGGCATATAAATTGTAAATTGTACATATATTTCAAAACAAATCTTAGAGGATGTGAAAAAAAAAAAATGCTGTAGTTTTTGAGTTTTATGCGAACAGACATACAGACGCAGCGGGGGACTTTGTTATATAATATGTAACAAAATAATCTACTTAATAAGGCAGATCTCAAACATTGAACCTAAATCTCATTAGCCCAGACTTTCTGAGCTAGCCCGCTCCCCATACAAAAGTTCTAAGCTAAGTTAAACATTTAGATATGCCGATGAAATAAACCGTTACTCAGTGGAGTCAACTCCATAAATGAATTCATTGTTGTTGAAGAGTATTAAACGGCCGGAGAATGGAAACGCTTTGCATTTTCTTTAGAGAGATGTTTATTTAATTCGTTGAATGGAGAGTGGCTCACCCTCCCTATCTCTCCTCCTCCCTCCCTATCTCTCCTCCTTCCTCAATATCCCTCCCTAACCCTCTCTATCTCTCCTCATCCCTCCCTACGGAGCGAGAATCAACAATTAGTCTGTCTTCTCTCTCCTCGCTCCCTTACTTATCTCCAGTACACTTTTGTTTTTTCCCTTTCCTTGGTAGTTTTGTACTTTATACAATAGTGTTTTTTCAAGATTTTATCTACATAAGTAAGAAGGCGGTTGCAGAATATATTTTTAAATAAATGTATTTAAGTGCAAGTGTAAAATTAAAACTTTCCTTAGACTAAACAACGCTAAATTTTCACCAGAGACGATGTTTTTCACTCTTTGACAACCTAAAAAAATTCTTAAATTTGCAAATGTTATTATTTTACAAATATTTAATTTCTGAATGGGAAGAAAAGAATTGAATTAAAAGAAACGATTTACTAGTATCACTATATCAATAAAAAGTCTATAGTATAGTCGTTCTTGGAGAAGTGCTTGAACCGACGGGAAAAGAGAAAAATGCACAGAACACTAGGATACTGAATATAAAGGGAGTCTTATACAAGACACGGAGTATCTACAATAAATAATGTCGGCTCACCTAAATTCAACTTCACCTAAATTCGTCATTGTAACACGGTGATTTGCTGTATGTGACACAAAATGGAAAGTTAGGAGTATATAGGGTAAGGGTCATCCAGTAACTTTACCCTTAAGATACAGAACAGGTCAGTCGTTGGCAAGTGGCGGGCAACTCAACATGTAGACTGCAACATATAGCGAAAGGGTCCCCCTTTCTTTTCTTTGTAAGTAGATATATAACTAAGATGAAAAAGGTTTTTATTTACTAAACAACTCCTAGTCAGTCAACCTTTGGAGAAGAGAGGGATATGATTCTCATTCATTAATTATACTGAAGTACTATATCTCAAGTATAACGATCTTAGGGTGGCATCCCATTTTAATATTTAAATGTTATTCAAATCAAAGGATTTGACTTTTTTGAGATCATTTCTTGGGCAGTGAAGCCAATATAGCGAATTTCATTTCTTTAAATCATAAAATATATGCTAAGAAGCATCGGTGTGGAGTAAACAAAGTGAAGTCCATTATTTTCCATAGATCTAACTCACCAACAGAATCCTTAGGTACATAGGTTCAAGACTACCACACCCTGGATGACAAAAGTCCAAATTGATCCGGAAAAAGTCCAGATAGATCCAAAGAACATCACGTAATAAAGCTTATTTGGCCACAAGGTATAGAAGTGGGAAGTGGTGCTAGAGAAGACAGCAACCACTACCCAAAGAACAAAGTGGACTGATTACTTTTAGGATTGGTGGACGGATTACTGAGGAAGAGTACTTTTAGTGAACAAATGAAGGAGTACTGGAAGAACAGGAAAAAGTAGTCATGACTGCTTCGCTAGGTCTGATGAAAGGCCTGTAACGTATATGTAATAGTAATTTTATTTTTGTTTTGGAAGACTGTAAACATTTTTGACGAACTGATGAACAAATGATTGATCTATTCTAAGTTCAAAATCATAATTTGCAACAGAAATAACTCCAATTAGTTTTTTCTTTTATTATAAAAAATAAATAATGCACTGGATACCAAAAAAATGAAACTAAATAAAAATAAAATTTAGTCTTATATTTCTGACCAATTTTTCTCATCACATACTTATTACTCATAGCCACAAAAAAAACCCAAAGAAAATCATTATTATACATACATTGAGTAATATTCCATTTGTGCTTAATGGCATAATGTATTTTGCATAAAAGGTAAGTTTGATTTCCTAAAATTTCAACTCAGAAATATGAACTTCAGTATTCCTGGAGCATATTTTAGGCCATCTAGAATTTACTTCCCTTCACAAAATTTCCATAACTGTCAAAGTTTAGAAACTTTTGGAAGCTGTACAAATGTTGTGCAAATTTGTATTCAGGTAAATCCTGTGTATTGTGTATGGATCGGAACTTTTTACATTACAGATATACCGAACTAGTATTACGGAAATGTATTGCAAATAAATAGAAATTTTAGTTTTACACTTTAGTGAAATATTAGAATCTGCCACTTGTGGGTAATAAGTAATGGTGCTAAATAGTTATACAATCTTTCCATAAAAACAAAACAATATACAAAATAAATAAATTTAATAAAAATATATACATGCGGTAAAAAATGCGAGAATGATAATAAAAATAAAATAATTGGTTATAATCATACCATAATTACACTATTTAAAATTTCTCTGGGGTCCTCGAACTAAGCTTCTTCCCCAGGAATGAGGGCAAAGCAGGAGTCCGGGAGACCCCTGCACCCTTTCCCAGCCGCGTCACCGGCATTAAACGCCAATGGAAGCTGGTTAAGGCCGTATGACATCACACACACAAGTCATGAGTGGAGAATCTGGCCGGTGTCAGTACTCCAAATAACATAATTATGGTATATAAATGATGATTTAGACGGCGGGGTGGGTTATATGGATGTGTAGAACTGGATAGTGACTGAGCCAGGGGATTGGGATGACAGGATAGGTTTTGGTGAAAGTTTGAAAATTTAGTAGGGATGAGGTCGAGGACGAAAGGAATGTTGAGATCATTATAGAGGTTTTTGTTGAAGACATACTAAGGAGCAAAATAGAAATTGGAGTCATGTTTTTACTTTGTACTTGTTAACGTTCTAGAGTCTCTTACTTGTCGTTTATTTATTCTTTATTTATATATTTTTTCTCCATATGTTTAATAGTTTTATATATATCTCACAGCTGCCAACAAATCCTTTAATATCTGTACAATCACAATCCCGAAGTATTTAAGGAAAAAACAAAGAATGTAACATATGAATACAGAATGTTTCTTTTACCTAATGTATAAAATAATATTTAAATACTTAGTTTAATAAATGTAATAAGATAATAACTTTAGAAAGACGCTACATAAGAGCTTATTAAAACTGAAGGTATTATATCTTTTCATTTTCCTAGCAATGCGATGGCGTAGTAGCTAACAAATAATAATGGTCCTACATTATCTCATATAAGTTTGGCCCATGACAGTATTACCCAAGGGAAATCATCTTTCTGACAACTATTTCCACATCTGGAAGATCGAGCGAAGCAATTTATGTTTATGAGTACAATATTTAATTGGTAACTATAATTAAAAAATGCTCGCAAGTTAATTTTTTTTTTTTTTACTTAACAATTTTAAACAAGGGGAAAAGGTTTTTTATTTTTATGTTTTAATCATGTATTTTTATTCCTCAACACAGATACAAAGTCCTCGAAGCTACTAGCAACGGTACTGAAGAGGAAGTGAATGAAAAAGAATCTTGAAATAATTTTTGTTCTTTCCTTTATGCCATTTTTTAAGTTTACATTTCAATTAATAAACGATAAAAGAGGATAGTATAGATCATTGCAAGAGTCCACAACACTGCCCACATGACGTTATAAGTCCATTATAAACTAAAATACGCTTGATTAAAAAAAATCTACATAATAATAGAATGTAAATATTACTACATAAATTTAGATATCAATTAATCATAAAATTAGCTTTTTAATTGAAGAAGCGGTATTGAGGCTAGAATTTAAAAATAAATTTTAAACAGTAAAAGTGTATATCGAAAAATGATAAAATTTAATTTTCGTGTTACCGACACTGTAATTTAATTCATATCACTCCTAAAAATAAATAAATGTATATACACTTCCGACGAATGAAAACAACTCTATGATAATGTAATAAAGAATGAATAAAGATGTTTTATAAATGAAAAAAACATGAAGATATTTGATGCAAAGTGTGAAACAAAGATAGATATAAAATTAGGCAGTTTAGATAAAAATAACAAATAAGCCTATATCAACTTTATTTATGCCATAGCATAAAATAAATCTGAACACATTGATTAATAAATTTAACGGGGTCGCTCTAAAATACCTCTTTTTTCTCTCTCTCTTAATCGTTATCGTTCGTGACTCGTTTGTTCTTTAATGGAGAGCTATATCAAGAAATATAGCTTCGGCCAAAAAAAAATTTTAATAAGGGGATAATTAAAATGTAAATCGTTTCTTTAAAGGCGGATAATTTATTTTTACGCAGTAGAGTTTCTAATCCATTTTAAATTGACTTGTAATAAATTAATAGTGAATTAAATAACCGTAAAAGAGAATGATGGTTAGTAATTTAAATTCCAATAACTGTTTTAATTTGGGTTGTGGCTGATTCATTGACATGGCAAGTATTGTAACATACGGAGTACATATAGAGCAGATATTAATATAGTTATTGCAAAGTACTATTATAAATTAACCTTTTTTATTTATTTTATTTAATCTACTCCTCTTCTACCGCCAACGGTGTGAGGATCTCTCCTGTAGAGCCTAACCCATGACTGTCTCTCCTGTACCAATCTTCTTCTCCTTCCCCATTCCAAACCTCTTCTGTCAAAGGGCTCCTGGATTGCGCCTTCCCAAGTCTTCCTTGGTCTTCCCTTCGGTCTTGTACCTTCCACCTTCGTCTCATATACAGCCGTTGCCACACTGTTTTCTGCCATTCTGGAAACGTGGCCGAACCATCTCAGCTGATGCTCCTCAATGATTTCCTCCGCTGGCCGAAGTCCCACATTGGACCGCATTGTTATGTTTCGCACTCGGTCTCTTCTGCTCTTCCCTTCCATTCTTCTTATATAACGCATCTCCATGGCTTGGATTTGGCTCTTGTGCTTTTTAGCCAGAGTCCAAGATTCACTTGAATAGGTGAGAATCGGTAAGAAAGTGTTTTTATAAACTACTTTTTTTGTGTTTTTTGACACTTCTGTTTTCCCGATGAATCCTTTTTTGAGGGAATTAAAACACCTGCTGGCAGCTTTTATTCGTTCTTTTATTTCGCCATCTATCCAGCCGTGTTCGTTGAGGTGTGCACCGAGATATTTAAAATCCCTTACCTGCTCTAACCTCGTGTTGTTTAGTCTTACGACTCGGTCCCCATGCTCGCTTTTTCTTCCTATTCTCATGATTTTGGTTTTCCCTGTATTAATTGTCATGTTTATTACTTCCAACTCTTCTTGTAAGATGCGTAAATTGAATTGGAGGTTCCTGCAGTTGTTTCCAAAAACACAGAAGCAATTATAAATTAACCTTTTTTAAATAATATATTTTATTTTCCAGAAAAATAAAAAAGTTTGTACTTAAAACAATTGCTACACACGAATTGGCCCCAAGGCTAAATAAGTTGCTCACAGTTAGTTCGTGCTGATGGAACTGCTACCTGACACGAAACCTTCCCAAAAATAATTGCTACTTTTTCGTTATAAATTCGACACTTAATACAACAAAAGAAATATATAGCGTGTGTGTTTTATTGCCAGTTCTCTCAAATAGAGCATAAAGTATTTATTATTCGCATATTTATAAAATATAAAAAATAAAGTTATAGTTAAACTAATACCGAAAAAGAACAGTAATGTAATAACTAGTTAGATTGGCAAAAAGTAGTAATGTATTTTATAAACAGTTACCCCAAAGATGTATTCGAGACAGTTTTACATGGCAACAAAATTTAATTGTTAATTATTTTTTAAATTAAGATTATGATTACAAAGTCATTATTGAAAATTCTTATTTTGAAGTAATTTTTTTCTATTATATAGTTTGATCATTTTTTTTTCAATTCAATCATGGAATCTAATTATTATTAAATTGAATAATAAATAGAAAAACCGGTGGAACTTATGGTGTGTTGACTTTTATCTCGTAGCAAACACAAAAAAGTTAATTTGGAATCCAGAAAGGCCCTAAATTCAAATAAAAAAGTGGTTAGTCGTAAAATTCAAGGTTCTAAACACTAATGACTAAATGTGATATTTCTGTTTAATTAGTATTTTCGATATTCATCAAAGAAATAATTAATTTAATTTCCATTCTCTACGTTCAGGCCACTCTTGCCGATACATATATTGCGAATTGCAATATTTCAATTAAAATCCTATAAAAAAGTTCGATTAGACGTAGTGCATAAGTGGCTGAATTGTGAAAAATATCATTAGCATTAAAAAATGTATTGCCTTTAATATCTCCATAGCAATCCAAAGAGCGCAGGAATGATAGGATGTCGCTTGCTTCAATATAATAAGGTTATTTCGGACAAGATTAGACTTGACCACTTCACCGCGGCTGTAGAATTATAACTTATTAAGGTTATTATAACTTTACAAGAATAATGTAGTAATATATATTGTATTACAATTAATATAATATATTACAATATACAACATTAGAGTAATAACATTTTAAATTCAAATCTGAATTACTCGGCAAAGTGAGGTTATACTGTTAAGTTCGATTTTAAAAATGTTATTAAGTCGGGAGATATCGACTAATAAATGAAATATGCAGACAAACCAAAGTAATGCATTATATTTATGAATGGTTTTCTATTAATTCAATGAAATTATCAATGAAACAATCTGTAGAGAAACGGCGTACCGTGCCACCATGCCGTGAAGATCTGGCTGCATTGCGGGTCTAGGTTAGACATTAAGGGTTTGTTCTACTTTGTATTGGTTCATTTTCTTGAGAATTCATTTACATTGGGTGTTCATTTATAAAGAATGCATTTCTCAATGAGATTCTTTAAATTAAAAAAAAAAGATAACGATGCAATAAAATCTAACTAAGCCATTTTTGGGTCATGAAAATCATGGAGTATGAAAGCAACTAAAAGAAAAATCCAACAGAATTAATTAGTTAAATAAAATAATAATAAAAAAAGTTTAGATAGGAAAAAAGTAAAATTTTCTGAAACAGAAATTTTCAAATGTTTATTTTTCATTAAATCAATACTAGGACGCCTAAAGATAAATCTATTTTGTTTAAACCTTATGTAACTGAAAGTGGTTTTATTATTAATTATTTTGGCACATTAAATAAAATGGTACTTAGTACAATGATACAAGAGTTTTTAATTTTTTCTTCGATCATTATTCAGTAGAATATAAGAAGGTTAATATCTTTATCAAGGTAGTGAACTATATTGGTAAAAACAACTAGTACTGAAGGTTAAAATTCACTTCCACATGAAGCGTTCACGATCAAAAAGGAATAATTCCAAATTTCGAAATAGACACTTTGCTAGTTTCGTAAAGCAAAGCTTTATGCTCCCGAAACTTGAGTTTGAGAACTGGACTAAGGCCAAGAAAAATAAGGTTACAAAGTATCGCGGTAAACAAAATTTCTTGAATAAACTACCGAAAATGTGAAAAAGTTAGTTTTTGAAATTTCGGATATCCGATATTGAACCTGAAAGCCTCAAACATTATTTAGTCTAACATATCAAGGCGATTTGGCATAAATTCTTTTTCTTCCAAAGTGAATTGGAGGTTTCCGATTAACAATAAAAATCATTTCTATATTTTAAATTTTAAAATGCTGTACTCCGCTCCACATATTTTCCTGACCTCTGGAAACTATCCATTGTAAAAATGATACCCAAGCCTAAAAAAAAACCAGAATACCCTTCCTCTTACCGCCCTATCGCTCTTCTACCTTGCATGGGTAAAATCCTAGAAAAACTCATCCTCAAACGATTGTACCCCATCCTTGATGCAAATCACATAATTCCAGATCACCAGTTTGGATTCCGAGCATCCCACTCAACTATTCAGCATTGTCATCGTGTGGTGGATGTAGTCTCCTCTGCATTAGAACGTGGATCATATTGTTCGGGCGTCTTTCTTGACGTGGAACAGGCTTTCGACCGAGTCTGGTATCCGGGATTGCTCTATAAACTCCGTAAATTTCTACCGCCTATCTACTTTCTCGTCCTTCAATCCTATCTCACAAACAGAACTTTCCAAGTAAACCACAATAATGTCTATTCATCCCTCTTTTCCCAATCTGCTGGTGTTCCTCAAGGTAGTATCCTCGGCCCAATCCTTTATACAGTTTATACAGCTGACATCCCAACTCATCCTAATACTATCCTTACCACATATGCTGATGATACATGTGTATTATCAGTCAATACCAATCCAGTTATTGCATCCCAAAGCCTCCAATCCCATATCACTGATCTTGAAGAATGGTGCCAGAACTGGAGAATTAAAATAAATTCTCAAAAATCCCATCAAATCACTTTTACCTTACGTCGTAAACCAATGACTTCCTGCCCTTCAGTATCCTTTAATAATATCCCACTTGTGCCTGTAGAACAGATCCGATACTTAGGGTTGCATCTCGACAAACGATTAACCTGGAATCCTCATACAAGACTGAAAAGACAAGAAACCGCTCGACGTTTCAGGCTACTTCAACACTTACTAGACAAACGCTCTAAGCTCCCAATTCATTACAAAAGACTCATCTACATCACCATCATACGACCTATTTGGACTTACGGAGTAGAGCTTTGGGGCTCCACTAAGCCATCGAATTCTTCTCGTATCCAATCCCTACAATCCAAAATCCTTCGTAAAATCCTCAACGCTCCTTATTTTGTTAAGAATATAGTCATCCATAACGACCTTAATGTCCCATTTGCTGCTGATCTGGCCCGATCCCGGTATCTATCCTTTCATAACAAACTTCATTTCCACTCAAACCCTCTAGTTTCAAACCTAGCTTCCTCTTCAATTCCCGATAATCCTCCGAGGCGTCTGAAAAGAAGATGGCCACGTGACCTTCTTAGTTGAACATGCGATTTGAGTACTACCAGTGGGTAGTTTCTGTACTTGTCATTATATCATGTCATTATGTATAACTCAGCCAATTTACTTGTTATATTACTGTAATATAGTTGTAAATTTCAATAAATAAATAATAATAAAAAAATTTTTTTTAAATAATTGTTGGTCTTTGGCCTTTTTATTATTTTACAATGAGTACATCCAAAGATAGTGAAATAATTTTTATGTGTCTCGTCCCGTAAAAAAATTCATCCCTTGGACTTACAGAATTATGCCACAAGATGTTCCCCAAATTGCCTTTGAATGGGTTCGTTATGATTTTCCTTTGTGGGCTCGGCTGCTTTGTACTTTTTTATTCAGGCTAACAAGGGCTTTAATTTCAAGAAAAATATTTCAACATCTTAAAAAAAAGAATAAGAACAAAAATAGAATTTGTTCAGAATATTGAGTCACAACGCTTCTTTTTTATTAAGTGGTAATAATATAATATTTTTAGGTATTCATGCAATTTAAAAAAATTACCATTTATGTCTTGCTGCAGTAGCAAAACTTGGATTAAAAATCTAAACCTTACTCGCTGGATTATTTATTTCTAAACCTTACTCGCTGGATTATTTATTTCTAAACCTTACTCGCTGGATTATTTATTTTTAAAGTAAAGTTCTTCTAGTAATTATCTATTGTTATTATTCCCACGAGCCATAATTATCAATAATAAATGTTGATTATAAAAATTTATAATTGTCTTATCAATTTTATGCTAGTGAAAAGAATTCGAACAGGCATAAAGATGGAAATTATTTATTTCTTATACGGTTAAAAAACGGACTAAAAAAGGATATATATTAAAGATAAAATTTTATAGTTTAATAATTTATGTAAATAATTTGGAAAATTATTTTTAAATCAGATAAAATTGAATCGTTACTAGGTTTAACTAAAAAAAAGGATGCTCCTATTGAACCTGAAACTTTTTTTTTAATTAAAAGTATAATTGACCTTGTGCTTTAGTAAACAAATTAACTTCTAAAAAAAAATTAAATTACTCCATCCCACCCTAGTTCTAAAATTGTTCGATGTTAAGTCCTCTAATTCTGGGTTAATACGATCTAACTACTTTATTCCTCAGGGTCTTATATCCTGTTCCTTTAGAGGGAGTGCATTTTTAGAACCGTGGTAGGAGTAAAAATTCAACTAAAGATATTTGTCAGCATTTTGTGTATTATACAGATATTATGATCCGACAACGATATAAATATGATTATTAAATAAATAAATATGCGTATTACTTATAGATTTTTAAAATAAAAACCAAAAAATATACTCTTACCTTACAGGGGTATTTTTTAGAAACGTTGTTGTATGAGTACAAATTCAATTATATTGTAGATATTTTATGTATTATACAGGTATGCTTTAAATTTTGTGTATTATAGTCTGATAAAGCTGTAAATAAGATTAGGTAATAAATAAATAAATTAGTTATAATAACGTTATAATTTATTAGTATTGGTTCTTGGACGGCTGTTCTGTAAGGAGGTGATTCGTCCTAGTACACGCTCAACCGCCAGATTTTCCCACTAATTTTGGCTACCCACTTTATAGAGGCTGTTTTAGCCACACTAGGGTCCTAAAATCCCATAAGATCCATCTCCGGCCACTAACAGATTAAATTAACGTCTGCCAGCGAGTGGAATTCGAACCCAGGATTGTAGAAGTAAATATTCAATTTTATTAGTATTTTTATGTATTGCAATCTGATATATATATATATGAAACATCCCTACACCATCCAAAATCGGCTTTAGAGTGCCCTGAAACAGGTACAAAATGTACTCCTCGCCCTCTAACAATTATTATTACTAATCGCTTGGTTGGATAACTATTGACTAATGTTGTCTCAAGGCTTTTAACCATCACTATTAATTCTCAACTGTATTTCCTTTTATATTTTTTAAATATCAATGTTGTGGTTCGAATATACATCTGCTACATATCATTCGATCGATTGCTTGTAACATATGTTAATATATTATAAATAATTAAGAAACATCACAAATTATAAAAGTGAATCGAACGAGAAATGAATTCTTCCGTGTCTCTGAGCGAATACGATTCCTACAGCAGACAATTCGCTGAAGAACTGATCTTCTTGAAGGACATTCGGAGTCGGAAGAGACTTCTCTCCGAACTGGTGAGGAATCAGTTGGAATCGAGGTTCGGAAAACAACTTGAGAGGACTCGGGTAAAGATTTTAAGTGCCGGCAGGGTTTTGAAGGAAGTCATTGTGGATTAAGCTGATGAGTGTATTTGTAGTTCATTATACGTATTTAAAATATATTATTATTATTTTTTATCATAAGGCTTATGATATTTAACAGAATTGGATTGAAATGTTAGTGACTGTTTTCAAATAGTAGGTTGGTTTCAAATTCTTCAAGTTCATAGTTTTATGTTAATATTATATCCATGTATATTCTGCGGTGGGAGCGGGGTAGCTCAGTAGTTCGAATCCGGGTGTTACGGGTAAATTATTTATTGTTAACAGTTATGGATGGATTATATGGGATCTACAGACCCTCCTGGGGCTCATCAATCTCATATAAAGTGGGTATACTTTATGGTGGGAAAAACCTGGCGGTTGGGCTTGGTCTCGGATAATTACCTCCCTGCACAACTGTTGTCCTAGAAACAATAGAGTCTCTACACAAATACATAAAATACAGTCTGCACTGTACTGAACCTTAAACTCTTCAGGAGTTGTAGGGGTACTTGTTTTACATACACTGATATATTCGTTGTCATGTAATTAGGAGCGGTAATTAATAGAAAATAATTTCTTGTTATCTTTTAAGAAGATAAATATTGATTTATTAGTAGTGTCATGTCAATCTTGTTATACTGAATATTTATTAACGTTACACAAATATTTTCGAATGGTTGTTTTAGTCATGTTATTAACAACGCCTAGTTAAGAGTCCACATTCTCAAAAGTGGATTTCTGCTTACGTTTCTTTTCTTTTTATTCAAATCAAATTTTGGGCAATGTTTGATTTATTGAACCCCATGAGTATCTGTAAATATAAAACCGGACATCACTAATTACCAATCGTAAGAAGCTTTAAGAATCACTCAAGAGGAAAAAATGGAAGAGACACTACAATCTATGCTGATGTCGAGGAAGCTGCTTTATCGGCATCAGGGAATCAGTGGTAGGAAAAATGACAAAGAAGGGTCTATATTTGGAACGAAGAAGAATTTTTATTGTATTTTGGATTTTGTAGCAACAAAAGGCATTTTTTAAAAAATACTTAGGGGTTTCATACCACTCTTAACTCAAGTTATAATATTCAACATAAGTAGTAGTGTAAGTATATAGGGATGAATGAAAATTATGTAGTTTTTTTTTTAAATTATGCAAGGCACTTCCAAGAATACGAAGAAGTTTCTTATTTTATTTTTAACAAAAATAAATAAAACGTGCTCACTGGAACATTTTAGAAGTCAGTTAATAAACACGGAATGGAATGAGACAGCTACTCAATTAGTATTATTGTCAATTTACCACTGAGGAGACCAATTTTTAAAGTCAGTTAATTACCATAGAATGTGCCTTATTTAAGGGAGTAATTAAATATGCTAATAGGCAGAAGGGTAGCAAGCCAGTCTTTTGTTACCCAGCCACTTCTATTTACAATGGTTTCACAAGTTAGTCTCATTAATATATTTTATTACTGTTATCGTATACCAGTAATTTTTATATAAATGAATAAAATCTTATAAATTCTGAATCAAAATAGATAAAATAGTTATCTATCCTAAGTTGAATAAAAATTTAAAATGTATATACCAGTTAAATCTTATCAATATTTGTTGTCAATAGTTTAAATTGTTGTTGAATTGTTTCTGCGTATTTAAATTAATAAATACGAACTAGTTTAATGCCTGAAAGATCTTCGGATCATTTTTGATAAGGAAGGACATTTACTCTGCAACACATTGTCTATCTTATTCTACACATGAGATCAACCGTACACATATATTTCAAAAATTGTTCTTATCTTATTAAATTTGTTGAACAATTTATTATATTCCATTGGACCTTAATTTGGTAGAATTGAGTATAAAACAAACCCCATTAATAAACCTATTAAACAGAGCCCATGCGATGTGTTATGTATAGGAGGTCAGGTACGCACTTAAAGTTTAATTCCCGAAGAAATAGTTTAAATGATATTTATTTGGACAGAAAGTAATAGAAAATAATCTTTCCCGTAGTTGGTAACCAAATGACGATTTAATTGCGTTATTATCTTCAGTAGAAGATTCTTAGAAAAAGTTAAAATGCGCACCATTACACCAACCTACTGTACTCATTAAAAATCCTTATCCAAATTAAACCTGGGTAGGAAAAATTCAGGACTTCTACAGTAGCATCGTCCGATTAGTCATAACAGCATTATGTAACGTTGTAGAAACTATGAAGGCGACAGAAATTATTTGTTAAGATACATTTATGTTATAAAAGGTTATCACTTTTTCTTCTGTTTTTGTTTTTATATTTCATTAGTATTTATCCTCTATAGTTTAATATGAAAAAAATGGATAAAAAGAACCGAATAAATATACATAGAAAGTAGAGTTTACAAACCCCACTAACAGTTAATTTTTGGTAATTATTCCACTGCTAGTAGCTTTTGGTTGCGGCCATTTTAGAGACTGCAGTGTTACGTCGACACGATCTACAGCACGGTCTTGTCTGTACCGGCGGGTTCCCCACCATTTCTCCTGCTTTTCCATAATTTTTGTTATTCATTGAAATTATTGAAATCGTTATTATAAAAAGGATTTGGTTGCAGAGGAGAGACAGGAAGATTTTAAACTTTATAATTTCTGTAAAAAAATAATAATTATAAAGATTAAATTATAAGTGTACTAAAAATATAGTATTGTTTTATGTGTTGTTTAAATAGATTAAAATTGTATTAATAATATCGTAGTATTTATTTATAATAATTATAATTAATGTTAATAATTACTCTTTTAAACTGCCACGGCCAATATTTTTAATCCAATCATCACGTGGTTTTTCTGGTTTCTTCTGGTAGTTAAATTCATTGCCTGCTAAAGAATTTGAATACAGGATCGCAAGCAGAAGAAACACGTGATGAATGTTAATTATATTACGAAAAAAGAGATTAATAATCGGAAATGTACATATTTCGGTAATACTTTTGTGATAAAATGTACGTCTCATCAAACATTTGGAAGAATAGTAAAAGATATAAGATAAAAATAAATATATAAAAGTCGGTTGTTTAATGTATCTATAGTCAGTGATGGAGGGGAAGGTGGAAAATGTGACAATGTTGAAACTTACCTCACTAAAATGGCCGCTGTATGTAGCTACTAGCAGTGGAATAATTACCAAGACTGTTAATAAAATTGTCGAATTCTCTTGAAATAATACAAAAATACTAGAATATACCAAACGAATTCACATTCATTCATATTTCAGCATACCTACTCTTTGGAGATACAATAATTAGATTCGATATCTATTAAATAAATTATTAATTTGTCCCCGCAAAGGATAACGGAAATCGTATTTATTTGGTTCCTAGTCGACCAAATAAAGAAGCTTCCATGGAAATGATTTTCGACTAAAACTTTGATTTTCCATTTCGTTGAAATTATAAATACTGTCAATAATGCTGAAATAGACCTATCATTAAGAATCGTATCGAAACTGCCCAACTTGATAAAGTTGGTTTTTCAAATACTTCCACTCCTCCCTCACTTCCTTTACTTTTGGAACTGGAGTTGGTTAGACATTGATTCCAATTGGATGGGCTTCCAGAGCTTTAAACTGGAATTGGTTCTTCCTGGATACAATTTTTATCCTGGAGTGGCTATTGGAGCTTTACAGGCCACTTGGGTTGGCTTTTAACACTCTGATCTAGTGGAAAGGAATAAAATAAGACTAAACTTTTATTATTCGTTTGTTGCATAGGGGGCCAATTTTACAAGATGCTGACTCCTTACTTTGGAATGTAAAATTTTATGATCTTATTCAGCACCATATTGAGGATTTATTATTTTTAAAATAAAATATTTATCGTTTTATCGAGGAGTGCTGCAAACTCTTTGATCAAAACCATTTTACACGATTAAGTTATCTTGATATTTGATCTAGTGAGTTTAGAATTATTATTTGAATCGTTAAATATATTTCACACCTTAATACAATTATACATATTTCACAGTATAATCGGCAAGGCGCTAAAATCACACTATAATACAAAATTTACTACAATAGGCATAATCAGAAATGAAAAAAAACGCAGCTCTTCATTAACCGAACAATAGGCGCTACTCCTACGATTTGTACACAGTAAGCAGACTGAAAATAACGAGGACGAGAGATCCAGTCTCAATAGTGGAGGAGTTACAGCAGCGTATTGTCCTCCATAAAGGTTCTTTTTTTTTGTATGTTTACCACGGAGCGTACACAGGGGCAATCCTCTAATTGTCAATTAGTAATTTTGCAAATATTTAGAGGGGATCCAGAATATCAATATTATGAACTAAAAACTATTATATATTGCAACGACTTTCTTTTTTATATTGCTTATCTCGTCTGTCCGGTGCTGCTACCTATCGGGGTAGACTGGAGGTATTTGAAGCCACCATATTTTATTCATTTCATTCATGAACTATCGTTAAGCGTGGAAGGATACCTTTTCTCAGTTTATGTTTTATTTGGCCAAGGAGTAGCCAAAAAATTCCTTATATATTTTTTTTGACTCGGGGGTAAGCTTGATATGTTAATTAGTGAATATTATGGAACGTTATTTTTCTAAAGATTAATTTTTTCTTAGTTAATTTTAGTTGGTGCTAGGTTATGTTAAGTTACGTAGATCTTAACAAGAAAATATCGATTTCTCACGTAGATGAACTAAAACATTTTGGTTTCTATGGTTTTTTTTAATTTCTTCATAATGACCTTTCGAGCTAAATCTTACAAACATGATCGGGATATTAATACTTTTTATTTAATACAAATATTATTTATTATGTTCATTTTATGTGGATATCACCGATCTACATTAGTATTTATATATAAAAATGGGTTTGTGACATTATCTCTATTTGTCTCGTTTGGCTTTTAGATGAGACGGTGGGTGAAAAATAGACGAAATGGAAAAACAAGGTTTTCCTTTTTCCCGCAATCGCCCTAAGTTAATGGTCCAGGGCTTCAGCCTCTAGGGGAGGGCTCTTAAGCTATATAACCTTCTGGATCATGTATCACCTTGTCTTCCAAACAAAGTCTTTAATATATATCTGTGGTTAATACCCTTGTGCAATGATAAGGCTGATAAATATTAATTGCTTGTTTAATTATTTTAAAATTTATATGTAATTATATTTTATAATGTAAATAAGTAAACAAGCAGATGGATAGACGTTCCTCTGCGCTGAATTGCAGGAAAGAGGGAGATAAGGAAAAAAAACTTATTTTATTCATAAATTATTAAAATAACTTATCAATTATCACATTATGATTTTATTAGTTACACTGAAACTTTAAAATATGAATAAAATACACAAAAATAGTTTTCCGAAAATGCACTTTACAGTTTCCATCTTATAATTACTTCTAGAAAATAGATCTTGAATAAACCATGTACGACGCACTTATAAGTCGGGGCAGTATTACAGAAAGGAACATATACCGCTGAGGCTGTAACGTTTCCGTAAACTCATTTAAATCTCCATAAAATATACTACGCGTTACCACCTGTGGATTTAATTTTTAGATTTGAAAAATAAATGATTTAGAAATAAAACACTTTTTTAACTAAAAAAATTGCTTTAACTCTGTTAAGCAATGTAAGATATAAAGTTTGTTCTTATTATTACTAAATTATTTCATCAATCTGACCGAAATCAAACGTGATTAACGCGTCAGCTAAATTTAATATTTAAATATAAATATTTGTTTATCTACTTAATTAACGTAATTTTATGGTGCTATGGCTAATCGCTGATGATGCTGTAATGGGAATCATGAACTTTGCCTAAGCATATTTCTTAAACGAATACCCGACACCAAAAAGGGACTAAACCACCATTTTACGTCACCTCTGAAACATAAACTCCTAAGATACATTTAATAGAGGAGAGCATCTAGCTTATAATGATGTAGAATCGATTTTCGTAAAATCTAAAGCGTATTTAAAATCGTAGTTAATAACAAATGTTATTAATTCTCGATCAATTATAGACAAATGTCACATTTATTACAGAATATCTCATGATTTGATTCGCTGGATATTAATTTTAATTTGAGATGTGGATCCACATTTAGAAGGATTTTTTTTAAACTTAATTTTAATTTTTTTTTGCGTTTTTTTTGAATTTATAAAAATCAATAATAATATATTAAAGAAGCACTCATGCGCTGATACGACAAATGGAGAGTTTCTATTCATTATTTTTCGGTGTTAAAAGGTCGGAAAATTCTAAAATAAAGAACAACTATAATAGTTTTTTTATTAATTTTTGGCAGTTAAATATCTTTTTTAAGAAACTATGGAATTATTCATTTAATTTCAAGTATTTTTGAAAGAGTAAATATAGATATAAAAATGATGGAACTACCTTTGAGAAGATAGAAAAAAGAACTACCGTATGGAAAATTGTATACATGTATGCATCAACCGAAGGAAGTTTTTTGCGGTTTAATGAATTATTTTCTCCCATTTAAGAAACTTTAAGTCTTTAGTCTACTGAAATATGTTTTTGAATCATTAAAAAAAAATCCAATGAAGCTTTGTTTTAATTTTGAGACAGAATTAATTATATAGTAGATAACATTCTAACATAATACAAATTAATAAAATTATCGTTTAATCTCTCCTCAAATGCTTAAGAATAACTTCAATTGAGGAATTCGTTTATTTTAAATTTTTTATATATAAGGCGCAATAAATAATCAAATAGCTCATTACGAAACAATATTTTAAATAAAAATTTTATTGTGAAGAGAAGTTGAAGGAATATTTTAGTGGCAATATGATTTCATTACTTATCTTGACAAATGAAATGTTTCCGTTGGCAGTTGTGAAGACCATCTTGATGTAGCAGCTTCCCCCTACTTCGAAGTACAATTATAATAAAAACATCCCGGAATTTCCCTTTTGTACTTCCTTATATTCATACGTATTATGATTTATTACATTATAAAAATGTTGTAAAAATCATTTTGTTTATGTAGTGGAGTAACTCAGTGCGTAATTTTGAGTTATAAGTTGAAGGTTCCGAGTTCAAATATGTTGAGGGTTAAAAAGTGATTTAGTCTGATAAGATCTACAGACCCTCCTGGGGATCACCCAGCATCCGTAAAGTGGATATCATAAATCAGAGGAAAACCCTCGTGGTTCAGCGTGACCTCGGATAAATAAACTCCTACCATAACTGTTGTCACATAAAAAGCAACATCTGCTGAACCCAAGAGGATTCTTGGGTCGTAATGGTAAAGTGTTTTCTTTTAGGTTTGCTTGTTTTTAGGTATGTTACCCCATGAAATGAGGGTGAATTTAATTGCTTCCTATGAAGGAAATCCTTTTATTTACTTTTTGCCAGCTTCTATTGTGTGGAATTATAGGACTATCTCTTTGCACAAGTCTCTACCGTGTGCTGAACCCAAAGGCTCTTTCAAATAGGTTATAGTGGTACAGGTAAAAAGTAAAGTAAATGTAAAAGGCTATGAGCAAATTTACTTTAAAGACTTCTTCACCATGAAAATAATATTTTTGTTTTATGTCATTGAATTGGTGATGTAACTGTCTGTATTAGGTCTAGGCACGATATGAAACATCTTCAACACGAGCACAAAATACTTTTTGACACGCGTACTGGAAGAAGCATGATAAAACCGAAGTTGTGACATCAGCTATCAAACATGAGATTTTTTTCTGTAAAAATACATCGTCACTCCTTCAATAAGATATCATCTTCCTGAAACCAGAAGTAATAATTCAATCTAAAATTGTCAATTCAAAATTGTCTCCAGATAGTTATGATGTACCTAAATATATTTTACTACGTTGTCGACAGGTAGACCTAACACCTGAAGTCGTTCATTTTTTCTTTATATTATTTCTTGTTTTGTTTTTTTAATTTATTTTCACTAGTAATATTACTTTGATAAACTTGACAATTTAATGGTTTGTTATAAAGCTTTATATAAAATAGCGTGAACTATGAAGGGAACCTTGCCAAGAGAAACTAGCACAGATCTATCGGAGTGCGGGGACAAAAGCCGGCCGGCGCCACGGACTGCAGTTCTATGGCGGATCGATCTGGACTTGTTTACCCTCTTATACAACCGATGGCCAATTTATGTATCCATTACATAATACATTGCAACCATACTAAGTTTCCACATGAATAGTGATGACAGCAGCAACTATAGGCTTTCTTATTATTTTTATTTAAAACTTGTTTCAAACAAATTTTGGAACAGTGGAAGTACTCAATAAGCAAGTGTATTTTGTTAAATATGTTATAACTAAATATCCAAACATATTAAAATTGACATTGCATAATTTTTTGTAACTCTTAGTAGATAAATTATTAATTTTGAACTGATTTTTTTAAATGTATCTATATAATTTTCATATACACCAATACAATATAAATGCTCCTTATATTACAAAAATGAAACTATACTCTGTATTTCTATTGATTATAAAGAATTGTCTCAACACCAAACAACTTTTTATTCTATTTTTTAAGATCCCGAAAAGTTCAAGAAACTCATTGAAAAATGTTTTTTTTTTCATTAAAAAATAAATCTTAAATGTACAATAAAAATACATTTTATATTTTACAATTTTTCAAATAATTAATTTTATATTTTACATTTTACTGAATTTCAAATAATTAATGATATGCTAATTTTAAAGGTTTTTAATTATGGAGTAAATATATTAGACCAACTAATAACTATACTTATTGTTTTTTTTTATAAATTATAAATAATAAAGTTGCATCTAAGGTCAATCATTTCCGCGTCAATTTAAATATTTTTATTTAATTCCTGGAGACATGTGGCAGTTATATGTTTTTGTTTCCTTAATCTTCGCCTGTGGTAATATTTTTATCATTCATGATCCCGCATAATAGCTCTAAATGTTTTGAATAACAGATTATTGGTAGAGATATAGAAAAATGACAAGGCCGAGGAAAACTCCAACAAAAAGAAGAAATAATGCAATAATGCAATAGTGACACATTCTAAATATTATTTCATAATACCCAGAGTATCTGCTAAGAGTTTATATACTAAGAGGTAAAAATAAAATTATTTTACTAGTGCTTTTTTCTTGCACGAACGTTTGATAAATGAATATAATATATGAAGAATGCTTAAACTTTATGTTTTCTGTTTGGCTATAAAGTGATAGTTGAAAACTTAAATGTGTTGTCATTACAATCACAAAAAATATATATAATGTTATTTACTTAATTTTCTTAGATTAAATTAGAAAATAAATTATTTTAACAAAGTGGAATAGAGAACAGCCAATTATGTGATAAGGCTCCGCATTTGCAGTGCACCATTGAATTCACGAAGCAGCAAGTCTCATGAAATATTATTAAGGTTTTGAGTCACGCATAATAGCGAGACTTCATTCACAATTATCTTTAAAATAAATTGCAACGGCTATATTTCATTATTAGTTTGATTGTTTATGAAATATTTGATTTTCTCAAATTTAATATTTGAATATTATCAGTTCTTAGTCTCTAAAGTTAAGCGTTTTAGAAGCTCTACGATCATTTCTTTCCTTAATATTTCATTGCATCATTAATAATTCTTATAGGGCAAAATTATTACTTTGTTTAAATCTATCTGATTTATTTAGTTGACTAATTATGAATTACTGAACCAAGGTTACATTTATGAATGTAGTGAGAAAAGCAATTAGCTAATCAAGATAGAATGTATTGCTCGTTCAAAAGAACAACGACATATCTAAAAAATTGGCATCTTTAGCTTTCAGTAGCATCTTTGGTTGAACATTTGAGTTGAGTAATTTGAATTTGAATAATTGAGTCAAGTAATTTTATTCATTTATTTTATCTGACTTACTTTTTTTTTCTTTGTTTTAAATTATTTTTCTCTACGAATTAAAACCTAAACTTCTAATACTCATTGCACTTAAAGTGGCAGATTGTTTTATTTTGCCTTCTCATACAAAAAAAGTTTTTTTAAATAAACAAAAAAGTTTTGTTTTGAAGTATGTATTTTGTTTTGTTTTAATTTAAATTTCCATTATGATGATATAATAATAAAACAAATAAGTTTTTTATTTTAATTTATTTTTTTAAAGACATCTTAAAAGTTAAATTATAATGCTTTTGGGAGAATTTCAACCAATGTGCTATTCTAGAAGAGAATTTTCCCCATCACTTATTTAAATTTGTTTTTAACTATGGAAAATACAGTCTGGGTTTATTCATATTTCTTTACGTAAAACAGTAAAAAGACACCCTAGGTAGCAGTATATCATCTTGAATGACATCACCCATTCATAAATAACTGCCTTAAGCTCTCTTGACAACATACATTATCCTTAGTACTCGGCCCTGCGTTGAAGGCAATATACGTCCCATTAGCTGGTGCAAACCCCATTCCTTAGGGAGAGTTATGGGGGGAAACTCATTATCAAATAAAAATCCATCTCTATTATAATTTATGATTTTAAAAAATAGTTGATTAATCACTTAAATGTTATCGATTGTGTAGTGTCATACTGAGTTGACGACCAAAGGGTATATCGAACTATAAAAATGGAGAAGAATGGACCTTGGTTTTTAACTATAAACGCATACCATCGGTATCCGTTTTTATTATGTAATTCTATCTCGATAAAGCTGTGAAAATAGAATATAAAAATATACTTGGTAACGATATTTATATTATTGTAAATATATTATATTTAATAAGATGTTCGATACTAATAATTTCATGATTATAGAATGAAAAAAATAAGTTATTAGAATATATTTTTTAGCTAAAAAATTCTACAATAATATTAATAAACCAACTGTAACAATGAAACATCGTGATCGATAATCAATGTAGCATTATGAGGAAATAAGAACCACAGCTGCTAATTTCTATAATTAAATAGGCTGCATTTTAAATTCTTAACTAGGAAAAAAAACCTGTACCACTACAATCCATGAAGGGTCTATGTGCTAAAGAATGCACTGTTTCTAGGACAAGGATTATGCTAGGAGGTTATTTATCCAAAATCATGTTTTCCTTTTCCTTCATTTTCCTTCAATTAAATAAAAGCTATCAACTTAATAAATGCTGACTCAGCTCCAGAATGGTCTGTATTGAACTCACGATGTGATAAGTGGTCTTAGGATTTTTAACCCTTTGCACTCGGTTGTCCCCTCTGAGGGGACAACGTAAGTCTAGCATATGACTCGGTTGTCCCCTCTGAGGGGACATGAAAGTTTATTAGCGATTATAGAGAATGAATTTATTCCACCTCAATTTTTTAAGAAACACGTGTTACCTTGTAGTTTTTTATTTAAATGGCACAAAAAAAATCTAAATATGATAAAATTAACAAGATGGGTGATAAATAAATCAAACGTTTTACACGTCGAAAAAGAACATGCGAAGTGCGTTCACGACGGGCTATACACTTCTCTAATCCGTTGAGCAATATGTAGAATCAGTGAATTAGGCGTACAATGGTACATGGGTATGGCCAAATGATGTGGGAAACTTGATAAGATAATAAAGAAATCCGAAAACTGAGAGAAGAAATTTACAAGATCTCAGTACGATGAAGCGTCTAATAGTAAAGATCTCGGCAGTAATAAGACATCGCTGTCCTTTCGTAATTTACCATTAGTAATTCCCAAAGCATTTCTTTATCTTTTATTTTATAATCAAAATTTTAATTTATAAAAATGGCAAAACGAACAAGCACCAGTGAAGGAAGCATTAATCTCGTGAAGTAAGTAGTAGTGAAGACGAGTGTCAAATAGACATTTATACAGACAGACTTAACAAAATAACTATTCAAGCAGAAGAAAATAATAGTAATGGTAGTGATGTTGATGATATTATCCAATCAACAAGAAAAAGAAGAAATTTTATAGATAGTGATAGCGATACAAGAACTTGGTTCTAAAATTATACTGTATAATATCACGTTTCCAGGGTGTACATTTTTGCGATTTTTTTTTTTTTAAAATACTACATATTATTATGAAAAAACCTCGAAAAAAATGACAAAAAAAAAGTGGCGTCGAGTTGCTGGTAGGTAACGTCCGAAACGGTGCCGAGTGCGAAGGGTTAAACAGAGTAAAAAATCCTTAGCTTGTTTATTTAACGTCATTTTATGCTGCCATGGTTGATCGGACGATGCAGCGGTAAACCCTCTCTAAATTTAGCATATCTAGGTTTATTAGGATAGGGATTTTTAACGAGTACCTGACATCGCACAGGCTCGGGTCCCCCATTTTATGTCCCTTTCAAAGGTCGGCATAACCAAGGATTTTTAACTCCCTTTACAAAATCTTAGGGCCACCTGCCTGAGTACGAACCCGCGATAATTGTCTTAGTAGATTGTTATGCTAACCACTAGACCACAGGTGACCCCCAGAAACTTGCAGTTATTCGCGATTTCCTCATTTTGTTTTGTTTTATGTAAGTGTAAAATATAATAAACATTAATAATAATAATAAACAAAAACAACTTTCTTCCTCTTCCCATCCTGTTTTCAGCTAAAAATTATTTATTCATCGCGAAAAACTTTCTACAACCCTCTGAAGGAGTCGATGCATCAAAAGGTCTTCCCGAAACCCCAGGGAGTCGACGGAGACATTCCCTAGGGAAGATGCTCCGCGACTATCCGTTACCCGATTATTATGAAATGTTTCCACTTGGGGTAGTTTATTACCCGTATCGGCCGATGGTATCGTAGCTATCGAACCAGGATTAATATCAATCTATGTAATCGTCTCCTAAGGATGGGAATTCAGAGGTGGAAACTAATTTCGCAATCGTATGCCAATCCGGTGGAGTATTAATTCGGGCAATTAGAATTAAAAGTATTAGGTAGGAATAATATGATTAAAAAGTGCTCCGTTGTTCCATAGAGGAAATTAAGGAAACGTAATTACGTTAGTCCTCCTTTTTTTTTAAATTAAATTTAAAAATTACCTATCTATTCTGCAAATGGATACTTCATTCATTATTTTAATAGAGTAAAGAATGGCTTGCTTTAACGAACACCCATAATGCGATGTAACAACATTTCAGATAACAACAATTCATTGAAAATTTACAGGTTCGAATATTTTTTTAAAAAATTAGTTCGTCATTTCCGAATTGAGTTATAACTAACCGAAGAACAATTATAACCAGAAACACAAAATTAATATTTGATCATAATTTCTGCCAAAACAGCTTTTGTGTTGAATCGAAGGTCTTTACAGGGGATACTTTAAATTTTGTTTCGTAATCTCAAAAACACGATTTGAGGATGTTCGAAAATGCCTGATAAATGTATATAGTATATTGATATTTGGAAACTTGCAGTGATTTAATGAATGAATTCAGTTAAAATCAAATATTCATCTGGTTGTTTCCTATGTAGAATGATAAAACTGTATAACCAGGGATAAATTTCAGTTGAACTTTCGGTTGCCATTAATTTTTTTTTTCTTCCCCAAAATAATTATGAGTTGAATGTTTATATTTAAGAAAATGTTGTAGGTCTTAGATTATGCCCCACCTATTATAGACTATGCTAAAAGATATATCGATAATCTTCCATAGTTAAAAAAAAAAAAGGCTGGCTGTTTTTGTTTGAATTATCAGTTGTTTTAAGCTTTTAATATTCTTCAATGATGATGATGGATACCGGCATATCCTTTTCTAATTGAACGCCAGAAGCAATATTTAAGTCACAAGGTAAAACATTTCTTTAGTTAGTATAACTTAATTTGATTTATGAACAATAAATTATTGTTAGGCGATCAACCTAATAAATTAAATAATTTAAATAATATATTTTTATTCAGGATCATGATCGAACAGCATGCTTTCGAGCCTACCAACAAACTATGACTCACCAGAGGAACCCCATGAAGTCATGTTCCTGTTAACATTAGTTATATTCAACCCTCGGTTCTATCGATTTGGGGTGCGTTAATGGAAACGATTTGTTACTGTAATGTTTCGCAAGACTACCACATCAATGTTACTTCGCATTCGTGAATGGATTAGTCATTAAGAGATTACTCAATGTAAACATATAATACATTGTGTGTAATTAAGATTTAAGCGTCTCCATATTCGTTCTGGATTACTCTACAATAATTTCAGGTACTTACCCAATTTCGGAAGGAGGTTAATTTGAGTCCAATGTAGGTATAATGCTTAATATCACTGTTCTGCACGAAAATCCTCCTTCAAACCAAAACATGCTTTCTTACTGTTATCAGATGTGGTGAACACGAATTTGAAGTCAGATTTTGTCTATCACGCACAGTTTCCTGAGAAATTCTAGTTTTTTATCCAAAAAGGTGAGTTTTTTGTGGATTTGACGATTTTTTTTTCGGCATTAAAACATAGTGAAAAAAATTCAAAAGCCCGATGATTTTGAGCGCAATGAAGTATATTTGAACGAAAAAAATTTGATGGGAATATTACAAGTGGTTAAAGAAATATGGCTAAAAGTGTTTTTTCAGTTTTTCAAGGATCTCACTTTTGAAGCAAAGTTAAATACTACTGAGAAAAAGGCTTGGATTGCTTTTCGAGAGGTATGTGCTAAGTTTTTGGGAAACAAAAAATCTAGAGACTACCGAAAAATAGTCCAAGAACTGCTTACTTCATATAAAACATTGGGATGCAAATGTCCTTAAAAATACATTTCCTGCATAGTCACCTAGACTTTTTCGCCCCAAATTTGGGTGCTGTTTTGGACAAACATGGAGAACGATTCCACCAAGACATATCCAGAATGGAAAAAAGATATTCTGACAAATGGAATGAGAAGATGCTGGCGGATTACTCCTGGACACTGCAGCGGGAGACAGAGGAGGAAGAGTACAAAAGAAAAAAAACTACTCATTGACGATGTGTGTATATTTTTTGAGTTGTGTCATATCTAGTATTATACCTGATAGCATGCAGGATTCAATTAATTCTATTTTATTGTTGAAAAAGAAAAAAAATCTGTTCTAATAAAGACAATAATTTTCAAATACAATTTTTCATTTTTTCCAAGTTTCACCTCTTTTCTCTCAAAATCAGAGGGTGATAGAATTTTTCTGAGTTCGGACCTGAAAACATGAGAAACAGGCAAAATTGTTCAAGGGAGGGGAGAAAAGTTTTTTTTTGCAGAACAGTGTATTTAATATATTCAGATATTAGTTATGGATCAACCCTTTCAGGGTTCACTAATCTTTATAAAACGGATAATTTTAACAAGGAAAATAAATCTGGTAGTTTTTAAAATTTCTAGACCACGGAATTTGAACGGAGATGTTTACAATAATCAATCAGGAACTGTACAATGTTCATAAAAACGCAGTATTACAAATGAGTGTGCTACTATTCTGCTGAAGCTCAATTCCATTTCATTTATTCCATCGTAATTTTATTCAGCAATGAATATAATTAATTGCGTTATTGGTCATGTATTATTCAGCAATAGGGATCCCAATGAATATATTAGAAATTTATTCAGTTCTATATTTTTAGTGTAATTGTCGGCATCTAGTAATGGTACGATTGCCTCTTCAAATTTCTCGGTTCAAATATTGAGTATTTAATGACTCAAAAAACAAAGAAACGGCTAAAGAATATTTTTTATAACTTAAAAGATAATGACAGTGATATTTAAATAGTAATATTAGTATATTATTTTCGTAAAAGAGAAATATTTTCGTTAACAAAAAAAAAGGTTTTTCAAAAATAACGTATTCCTTGTTCGAATATAAAATCGTTTCTATCTATTTAATTTAAATAATTATGATAATTTAAAACCACCAAAGTGTAACCACTGGAAAAACTACCAACTATTTATGAAACGTTAATAGATTACAATCTGTACAAACAAGCAATGACAAAAAATGGACCAGCAAACAATACTTAGCAGAGATATTCAGAATGCATAACCATGACATTAAATATATAAAATACCTTAAATAAATGTAAAATTAAAATATAATTTATAAGAATACAATTAAAATTTAAAACAATTATAAAATGCAAAAAAAAAGATAAGAATGTTTAAATTAATTGTAACTTATCTGAGAATGGTGACTCTATCCTAATATTGGGGTACATGACACTTAAATGAAAAATAAAGAAATAAAAGTAGACAGAAGTTTCCAGATCAGAGGTGCGAAACCAGATAATTGCAATGTTTCCAATAGATTTAACAAAGGTGGTTCGTTGTTCGGCATAGAGGTCGGGAAATCGAAGCATGTTCGAACCCGCTACACCGAACTGCTAATTCACTAGTGCAGGGTAGTGCAGTTCACTGCACACTATATGTAATACATCCCGCATTTCCCCTTACACTGAACAATCCGAATTGCTGAATAGTTCTTTTGAACTAGTTCGTTCACGACCTACACATCCCTAAAAAATAACAGGTTAAATATACTAATAATATAAAAAATAGTTGAAGGTGTATCGAGTATACTATTCCGTATTACTGATCTTTTGAGATCCCAGTTAACCTTATTGTCAAATGTTACTAAATTACTGTTAAAACATAAGCGAAATAATCAATTATTTAAAACAAATCGCTTAATAATAATTGGAAAGTTTATGTTAATTCAAGCATATGTCCTTCGTTTTCATTCCATATTCACGTACTTAAAGTATAGAATGTTTATTTTTTATTCCGTTTCTTCTTTTTGAAGTTTATTCCTTAAGAAACGATTTTCATATTTAGCCCCCGGTATGAAAATTTTATGAGGAGTAAAATCGAATTTTAGCTACATATGGTGCGTTACGTCCCCTTCTCGATTATATTGTAATATTTGTATTACATAATAGATTAAATTAAATGTTTAAATTAAAAGTTTAATTCCGGGACCATTCACCGTCACTTTATACTGCTACGGCTAATCGGACGATGCTACAGTGGGAGCTCTAAATTTTGCCTATCCAGGTTTAATTAGAATAGGGATCTTTAACGAGTACCTGACATGGTACCGGCTCGGGACCCCCGTTTAACGTCCCTTCCGAAGGACGGCGTAACTAAGGATTTTTTACTCCCTTTAAAAAATCCTAGGGCCACCTGCCGGGCTACGAACCCGCGATCTTGGGTTTAGTACGTTACGCTATGTTACGCTAACCACTAGACCACAGTCGCCAATAACTTTGTTTGAACTAGTTAAGAAGATAAATACATAACCTCAATGTTACCTTTGAGCTTAGATGTTTTTTATGTGTTGTTATTTTGAGAATAGATTTACAAAAGTTTTAAATGGTCAGGAGGAGGTTTAATCAATAAACTTTACAGTAAAATATAAATATATTCAGAGACGTTACGTTCCTTTGCGCACCTTTCGCTTCGAGGTTATGTATGAGTATAACAGCAACCTAACCGTCAATAAGTGTTGTCAAATTGTAAAATTGAAAAATACTAACTTACAGCGAAACCAGTTTTAGTATGAAATCATTTATCGTTGGTTCTTTCAAAGATAGAGACACAGTGGATATTTGTTTATTCACTTAACGTCACTACTAAACGGACATTGTACTATAATGATAAACGACGACAGAGTACTCACTGGGCTGTGGTGGTGGTGAAGATGTGGAGGGCGCTGAGGATGCTGGATGGCCTGCCTGTGCTGGTGGTGGCTCTCGCTGTGGTGGCAGATCTCGCTCAGCGAGGGTTGGATGTTGGCCACGAAGTGGGCCATCTAGTTGGATCCCTCTATAGCCTAAGCACAGTTAGTAAAGGATGTGGATGTAGTAAAGGTAATAATGCAATAGAATAAATTACATTTAAAAATTTCTTAAAACAAAATCAAATTATATAAAAAAAACCTTCTAGCCAAAAACTTACATATTAAGATAAATAAAGTTAATTGAAAAACAAAATAATTCTTTTGAAAAATATAATTGAACCACAAATAAAAATATTAAAAAAAGAAAACACTACATTAAACTATAATGTAGTCATTAAAATAAATATATACATCTAAACAGACCAAAGTATAATAAATTCAAATCTAAAACAGAGACATGAAATTAAATAATACAGGAGCCATATGAGAGAGACAATTAAGTTACGGCTTACAAAAAAAAATAGCATTTCTAGCCAGAAACAAAGATATTAAAATGAGAAAATAAAAACCTAAAACAAATTAAAATAATTTATTTATATAGAATATCGATTAGAAATGAAAAAAAATAAAGAGAATATTTTAAAATAGCATCTCTTGACAGGAACTTATCAATATAAAAAAAAATCAATAAATTAAAATAAATTAATTTTTGAAACAATATTACAGAGTTACTAAATCGATTAACCTAATCGACTTTTCTAGAATATGAGTTGAATGGGCCTAAGTTGTACGATTACTGAATTGATCTTGACACCGAGGCCAAATCACCAGCTGGCACAACTATTGAGTTAAAAACAGTACAATTCCTATCCCGTGCTGAACCCAATAAGATGTATAATAGTACAAGTTTTTTTTATTTTTTCATAATATATATATATATATATATATATATATATATATATATATATATATATATATATATATATATATATATATAATTTGAAGATTTTAAAGGGTGAAGAAATACTCGGCGGAGGAAAGCAAGAGAGATTTAACGTTGGTTGAGTGGTGCAAACTTAAAAAAGAAGATATTGAGATATGCTGTAAAAAGGTATCATAAAAACTATTCAAAAGATGCTAAGAAATCACTTATATGGAGGCAACTGATACTGAAAAGGGAAGTAGAATCGTTAATTTTTGTTAAAGTAAAACAGAAAAATAAAGATTATTAAAGACTAGTTAAGTGATTATTATCTAATAATAATGTCTTTATTTATTCAGGGACAAGTCCCTTTAGAATAACAATACAGACCTTAGAGTATAAAACTATTACAATTAATTAATTATCACAAATAATTCAGTAAGTGAGAAAGAGTAAAAAACAAAAACAAAAATAATGCAAAAAAATGCAAATTACCTCCAATAACAATATTTCTAAAAAATATTAAAAGAAGAGAAAGAAACAAATTAAAAAAAGTTAACAATGATTATATAAGAGAAACAATTAATAGTTAGATATATAACACTATCAGTGATTTACACTTATTTCCTTCATTTCTCCTTCTTTAAAATGTCTAACTAGGTGATGAAATACAATTGCACCTCGTCTATATCCCACACACTAATATATAAACATACAGAATCACAAATCCAAGAGTACATTAGAAAACATCATTCATTCATCTAATGATCATACTGTTTCCGATTTTTTGGGAATTGTAGGGATATCAGGTGATGAAATATACGGGATTTGAAGGTTGGAAGATCATTGGAACTTATGGTATAGAGTTCCAAAGGGAGGAGGATCGGATAAGGAAAGCTCTGTCAAAAGCTGCTGTTCGGTGGGATGCTGTATATGGATCAGAGAGCCGAGAACGGTTGTTACGGGAGAGGACTGCGGTTTTGAATTGAAGGAGATCGAAAATGTATGATGGTCGGCGGGATTGGACAACTTAGTAAAGAAAGGATGCTAGGAAGTACTTACGGCGATAGGAAGGGTAAAGCCACTTCAAGGCTTCGTAAAATAGGGTGACCGGGGCATCTCTGGGGATCCCAAAGATGAATCGACGAAGCAATTAAGCAACCGTTTTAATTTACATACATTAATGCCTTATTTTTCATTGACAAAGTTAGATATACAGTTGACTTTGATTTATGTTTTTTACTTAAAAGTTGACAGTTTTATAGAGGAGATTATGGTAGCTTTAATTTATGTAAAAAGCTCTCGAATCAACTCGACAAAACTATGGCAAAGTTTGCTGTGGATTGTGAAATCTAGCGGGAAAGGCATGGAACTATCACTATTGTTTTGTCAATGTAAACAAAATGTTTTTATATCAAAATAAAATAGTCGACTGTTATAGAACATTAAGAGCCATAAAACCTAAAGTTTTACTTTTGGAGCTAAAACAAAAAATATAATATTGTACATAGTTTGTAAGGATAATGAATGGTCTATTAAGAGTATTGTTTCTTGGACTGTTTTACATTCTTGTATTTAATATTCAAAAAAATATCTTTGAAATATTTACATATGTATTGTAAAGTTTATAAAAAATAAATAATATATATTCTTTTTTTGATGTTTAAACGGAACCAAATACCTTGGTCAAAACACAGACAAGACATTTGAATGTGATATTATCACGAAAATGGACCTTTTTTCCTTGAGCTTATCCATTCATCATAATTTTTTTCTTTCGCATACTATATAATAATGTGCAACTCTGGGGGGAAAATCTAAAAAAGAACATAAAATATGGTTCCAAAAAAACATTAGGTCTTTGAAGTAGTTGAGTTTTCCATCTCTTATGTTAGATATCATCGATAAGAAGAACAATATGATTGTTAACAATTTTTTCTTTAATAGCTAACCTTTAAAATTCTATTCATTTTATACGTCTGTATCGTTTTGACATGGATTTTCTGGAAACTGGATGAATCTCTGACTGATACAGAATTATCAAAAATGATTCAAATGCAGTGTTCTAATAATTATAGTAATTTAAGAATTACTATATAATTCGTTATTGCTAAAACCGTTTTTCTGCCTCCTGAACTAAGCTCCAATGTTCCGCAAAAATTTCGGAAATGCATGTAAAACCTAAATATATTTTCTTTATTCCAATTCTTAACACCAATCCATAAGGTGTTATGACGAATACTAATGCTATATACTAATTCATTCATTGCTGGGCGCTAGAGTACTTGAAGAATCACGGCCTTTGCTAACTTCTTCCGCCATTCGCCTCTGTCCGCCGCAAGGCGCCTCCATCGGTTTATACCCGTCGCCTTCTGGTCACCCTCCACGTCGCCGAGCCACTTGAGACGGGGCCTCCCTCTTAAGCTTAAACCATCATTCGGTATTCCATACATCATCCTTCTTGGGATTCTCGTTGGGTCAATCTTCTCCACATGCCCCAACTATCGCAGTCTCTTCAGCTGGATGACTCTCACAATATCAGGGCCATCTTGTAGGTCCCTTAATTTTTTGTTGGACCTGATTCTCCAAGACTTCACCGTTCCGATAGATCTGAAAATTTTACATAGGACTTTTCTTTCCAATACTTGAAGGATCCTTTTGCTATCTTTTGTCAGGGACCAGGTCTCACATTCGTAAGACACAATTGGTCTCAGAATCAAAATATTAATATGGTTTGTAAACTGTGACCAGTCCGACCGAAGTTTGAACTGACGCAGTGTTTCATTTTGATTTTTTACAGAGGATATGTTATTTTAGTAAAATATAATGAAAATGTTAGAGTTGAGGGGGAAAAAAATTCCTTTTACAAAAATAACTAGGTTTGTAGTTTTAAGCGAAGAATTACAATGAGTAACATAATTTGTGTAATATAAAATCTAATACACAAGCTTTGGTAATAAAGGAGTTGTAGTTTAGGTGTCCGAACTTCAAAGCGCTTTAATTCACCAATAGGTTTACCACTCAATAAGGCAACAACAAATAAACAGTGTTTATAATGAAAAGCGTTATCGCAGAGCCTCAGGACCTCCATAAACTTTGGAGTGAAAAGGTTAACCCGTGATATTTGAGGACAATACTGCCCATCCACTGCCGCTACAATGGCCTAATCAACGAACTTGCCTTCTGTATTCTCTAAGGCTACGCAGGGGAACTGTGCGAGCCCTAGGGTTATTTCGAACAGAGGCCTTATTTATTATTTAAATCTTATAATATAAAATTTAATTTCATAACCATTATTACCAATGTTGTAGAAGGAGTGGACATAACACTAAAGCGCGATTCTTTGTGCTGAATGTAAACGGAGTAAACCCCACAGAAAATACTCTTTTTCAGATAGGTTTCATGTTGGCCGAATATATATATATTCATATTCTTCTAAAAGTGCCTATCCTCTAAGGATGTTGGCGATTTTAACGGCCCATCTTATTTTACTGACCGCTGCACGGAACAAGACTACCGATGTTAATCCTCTCCATTGCCTCAGGTTTTTAGACCAGGCACCAGATCCACCTGCGACCTGGATCACTCTTTCATCCAATATTGCCCCGTATGATTGACTGGAACAGGCAAATTTAATTTCGCATCACTTGACCAAAGTATGCCGATTTATATCTTTTGCTACTGTCCAATATATCGTAGGGCTTCTGTATTCGTTGCTCACATGGTGCACCCATGAATATCTGAGCGTACGCCAATAACACTACATCTTGAATCGTTGTAGACGTTTACTTTAAGCTTCCGTAAGTGTGCATTGATGCGTATGAAAGCACTGAGAGTACGTAACATCTGAGTACTCTGATTTGAGTCTGCAAGTTCAAATCTAGGTTGCATAGCACCCTTGCATGGTTGACTAAAAGCATTTCTTGCTTTCCCTATACGAGACCTGATTCAATTTGAATGATCCCAGTTGTCAATTATGTTATATCCCAGATAAGTAGTTCTCTCAGTTCTTTTTAGAGAGGTAATTTCCATGGTATTCGACAACGATGCGTTGCTTTTTTCTGATAATCATTATCTGTGTTTTCTTATGATTCATGTTCATTTCATAGTTATTGCACGCTACCATGCGTTATCTATGAGACGATTTGAGTTTGTTATACTCGTCGTATTTTGGACACTTAATTACTAAATCAACATTTCAAGTTAGCCATTTTGGCATTATATTGAGAGTTACAAAATTACATCTTGCAATGCCATATAACCTCTTAACCGGAAAATTATGTGATACGCCAACTTGGGTTTAGTCCGATGACATAGTTTTACTTTAGTCTGGAAAATATCTGCTATTGATAAATAAATAATCTACCGGAAAAAATGAGATATTTGCTTCATGACCATGTAAAAATATTCAGATCTAATACCGTATTAACTTTCTTATAATTTTAAACTAATTATTGGACGATCCTTGTTGCAAATTAAATATGTTTAAAACTTTAAATTGAGTGAAGTTGTTTACAAAATATGTGTTAGCCATTTTTTTCTTAATTTAATTATAAACTAATATATTTTATTTATTTACTAAAATAACTTTTCATTAATTAATTCATTATTCTGTAATGGTTCGGCTGATTTGTTATTTCCACTATTCCAACTGCATTATTCTAATAAACTGACTATTTAACAAACGTCGAATTCGTAGTCGAATGACAAAACTAAGATTTTATTTTTTATTTTTATAAATTATGTTTCCTCTGCTTAATTTGTAGATGAATGCTGATTAAGAAATAAATAAAAGGGAGTAAAATATATATTTATGTTATTTGGAAGAGTAGAAATACACTATCCTCAGTTTTATCTACGCTATATCCGGCTAGATCTGGGGAATTGAGAGGGTAGAAGAGAGGATAGGCTTAAATGGTGAAGTCCTGGAAAGGAAGGGCTTTAAGGGCAGATTAGGGGAGGAGGCGCCGATCGGGCGGCCGGGGTGAGTCACCCCACCCTCTGGGGTGGGCAGGCACCGAACCATTGTTCTTCCTATTCTTGTTTATTGAGGAACGAATCGTCAATTGTTAATGGCTATAATAAATAAATTAGTAAATTAGTGTTGAACATAATCATATTATAAGTTTAATATTTTAAGCAAATTACACTTATTCACTGGGGGGGGGGGGGCTATAGGTAGGTCCTGGGCCGAAATACGCCTATAATCTATCAGCACCCACAGATGAACCCTGTGGGATCAACATGACCCAGAGGTTCTGAACCCCCCTCAAAAAGGGGGTTCCTTTAATTCGATAAAAATCTGGTGGTTAAGCGTGATCTCGGACAAACCACTTACTTGGACAATTGTTGTTTTAGAATTAGTACAGTCTGTAGTATCTACTGAATCCAAGATGCATCCTGGGTTACATTCGTATACACTTTTTTAAACTTATTGACTATTAATAATAATTAGAGACCTACCATTGTACCTTCCACAACATAATAGTTCAATGTTAATATATTTACGTATAAAATATAATCTAAATGTTAAACGTCTTGTGACAATGTTTGTATTATGGAGGCTGAGTGTGTTTGGCCCTAGAGGAACTCACAGCTTCTGTACATCTATACATAGACAATGTCAGATACTTAATTTGAAGTTAAAAGAAAAAGATCGTTGATACATAGTTAAAAGCTATAATTATTTTGAAACTAACGCAAATGTTGTTGGCTTTACGTTGGCTGCATAAATAACCTATAAAGAATATGGAATCACTTCAAGTAAAACTGTTTAAAACGAACAAAGATATTTTAGTAAAAATAACAGTATGAAAATAAATAATTATAAACAGTCGACAAATTCAAGTCTAAAATAAAAAATATAAGTATACATCATTATTTTGTGTAATCGAACACAATCGTGAAATAAATTAATTAGCCAATGGGCCATCTTGATATTTACAGGTTGAGATATTTTAGGGGCGGTATCAACAGGTTGTCACTCCATTCACTATCATATCAATTATCTCCTCTTCCTATATTTTTTTCTTCATTATTTTGTTTATTTATTTTGTAATATTTATAATATATATTTTTTGGGGGGGGGAGGGTAAAATTTTAGAGTTGGTATTAGATATAGATATACGATACCAAATGAACACTCACTTTGAATAACGATACTTTCAGGTTTATTATTATTTGGCCTAACTTAAAATTTTCCTGATAAAAATAAATAAATAATATAAAACAACCATTCTTCTAAAAATGTCTAATTAGGGCACATGGTGTATATTGTTAAAGATTCCTCAAGGCACACAGGCCGCTAAAGTATTATCTCAATAGCTAGAACTTATTGTTACACAGCCCATTCCATTTATAACCAAGGGATGAAAAATGAGAACTTCTGTTCGCGGATTCAGTCACTACAGATCACTGGGTGGTAAGGTCTTGCAGAGCACCGCATGGTTAGAGGGAAGCACTGCTGAAGAGTTCAGGAGTCATGCAATATCCCTAATAGGAGGAGGGTTCTGGCCCTCCTAGAACTATAAATTTGTCTGTAATGTACAAGTCATTTATTTATTTATATATTGTCATATATTGCCTAGGGAGGTTTCCCCATCTAGGCTTCCTCGAAATCCCTTAGGGGGGTTTACAAAAGAAGTTCTCAAGTATAATATATGCCAAATGGCATTTGTATAATTCCTCTCGATAAATATTAATTATTATTACTATTGGATGGGGCCCAGTGTGGTGGTTTCCTTTGCAACTCCATGGATTCTTCTCAGTTTGTTTGATTATGGAGGTTTCGCTATAGACTTTATGATTTAAATCAGGGATTTATTGAACCTCAAATAACATGCAATATTATCACGGCGGTTTGGTAATAGTAATGAGATAGTTCTTGCATAAAATTACATTGATTTGTTGCATTAAGAATTAATACCATCCAGAAATATCCGAACTTTTAGGATAAATTTTATAAGTAGTTTTGTCATATTGGTTTCAATTAATTACTGTAATTTCTCATGAGTTCATCAAAATTTCATGTCAGTCTTCGTTCCATCATCTCTAATTGAAATAAAAGCATTTGCGTTTCAATGTAGTAAAAAAATCGGTTTTAAACGTAAGCACTTACGTATTTTATCATTACCAATACAAAAGAGTATTAATTTTAACTATTATTAATGTTATCTTAATTCTTATTTAGCTAGCCTCTGTTTTCTTGTAATCGGTAATTGGAAATATAATGATTCCTTGTTATAGAATGAATATTTGATTTCTATGTCACTTGATATATATGCATTTCGTCAACTAGGCAACATTAAGAAGAATAATGAAATCACCACCTATTTGCGTTTCAATTTGTTAAAAATAACAAATCAGATAAAAATAAAACAAAACAAATAAAATGTAAATTTGTATATAAGCACTCGTACATATATTATATGTAAAACGGTCGTTCCTTCATCACTTAAGAGAGACATTCCGCAGAGAAGTGACATTTTATTATTTGTGGCTCTTTTGAGTGAATTTAATGAATTTTAAATGAGGCTGATCCAGGCTACATTATTATTAATGAATGCAGTTGAGTTATAAAATATCTGCAGAATGATAAATGATTCCTTCTACAATGAAATTTACTTCACTGTGAGGTAATTTTTCATCTCTCTATAAAAAAAAAAAATTTGCTTGAAAATGTCTTTTCGCCTAGTAATGCAATATTTTTTATTCCCAAGATTAAGAAATAAAATAATTTATAATCTGATTCGCATATAAAGTGCTAAATATTAATTTATTTATATCAAGTCTATTATTATTCGCATTGAATAATTATTATATTATGCTATGGTATAATATACAATGGTATGCATGGTTTATTCTATCTAAATTACTATACTTTTCAGGGAATGTTTTAAGAAATTATCTTCCTTGTAATGTGATATTGTGTTTAAAAAACATTAGTTTCAGGGTTAACAGTTACGAGAAATTTTGAAACAAAAAATCTATGTATATATAATAATTTATATTTGTTCTAGTCACATACACAATAGGACGTCCGATAATACATTCAGTGAATCCAGAGCGTGTGTTATTCCAGTGTAATAATTTTTGACGATTTTTAAACGAAATAAAACTATAAACAGTTACACAATTCATGGGAAATTTAAGCGCGTTTGCTTAGATTGAACAAAACATTGAAATAATTCAATATTAAGTCAAACTAACTATTATTTACTGAACAATCTTAAAAAAGCTAACTGTTTCAAATTTGAAGATTGACTGATAATTAAATTTCTACCTCTGAAAGGGAACTTTTCTGAAGGATTAAACTCGTTGATTGCAAGGGTCCCCTTCTTTGAGGTTTTAAATTCTTTTAATGGCTTGTTTCTGGGGCCTAAATCCATTAAAAGCTTTCGTGTAGTTGAAAATAATAAACAAAACAACTAATTAAAAGAATAAGAGAGAAATTATCAAATTAATTGAAATCTTCCGTAAAATCCAAGTGATTCGTTATTGAGACAATGGGGTCGAAGTAGGCCTAACCCATTCGAAAATGGTTCAATAATGGAAACTTTTCGGTCTCTATGATCTGCGGAGTCTGCGCCAATGCACAGGTGTGCGCATGCGCTACACAAATAGATCTCCAAGGGGGCGATTTGATTAAAAGACCCGAGCTGAGATTTTTAACTTGTTTGGCCTAATTTATTTTGTTTCTAACTTTGTTTTAAATACTTTTAGGCGTAAATAGTTTTTCTTGGGTATCCTACAAATAAAGAGAAATGACGCTTATATAATAAGTAAATTTTTTGTGAAAATAAAAAAAAATTGTCCGTAGTGGAAGGTTTTGAAATTTCCTAACCAAATACATAAACCTTCATTTTTACATATGTATTTTATTTGTTTGATATATATCAAGAACATTTCAACGAACGTAAGGAAAATATATCAACGTTTCGTTACTGAAAATTACTAATAAAATAGAATGACATATTAAAGGATTTTCAATTTCCAATAGTTTTGATATGGCTTATTTTATACCATCAAGTAATATTACAGATATATACCGGAAATATATCATTTTGCATATGAGCAGTAAAATTAATTAGGACAGAATTATTACATTCGTAAAAACGTATATTAAAATATAATATATTTTTCTTATGTATAGAATAATTGTTGCTAAATACGGTTAATAAATTAGATTGGAACTTCTCTTAGATGCAATATATAATGTTTCATTTAATTTTATGGAATGTTACTTTTTTTTCTTGAGTCGAAGCTTTTATAAATTATAACTAGTCTTCTTGATGCCCTAATTTTAGACTATGAACTCAGTATGGTGATTTATATGTTAATCGTTTTCAAAATTAACTGCCTATTGATCAAATGGTCAATTCCTAACCAATCATGCAATAAATTTATAACATAATTCGACGTAATTGAATTGGTTTTAAATAAAATTTTATTTCTATTTCTCATATTTTAATTGGAAAACAGTTTCCGTCTGAGTTTTAAATATAATCATTTATCATATATTTACAATTTCTTTATTTTCATACATGGTAAGTGATTAGCTGATGAATACACAACTGTTTTAAATAATATATAAATTTCTTCAAAAATAACCTAAATCAATTATTGATACCAATGATGGGACAGAAATTGACATGATGCATCCTGAAGTCCGGACCACTCGGGTCTATGATGTTCGGCTAAAAAAAATGGTAATAGTCTTTTTGGAACTGTACATTTACGTTTAATTTACATTTTTTTATAATGAATATTACATTCAAGAAAAAAAATTATTGGCAACTGACATATCATGGAATGTTGACCCGGTCTCATTGAGCTTTATTTAATTTTTCTCAAAATAAAATAAATTAATTAAAAACAATTAAAAAACAGAAAAAATCACAATAAAATATAAATATACGTGTTTCATCCAAACATTGCATAAATAGCTTAACAAGAATATTTTAATAAAAATATCATCTACTGTTTTTTGTTTTTTAAATTTTAATATTCTGCTTGTCATCTTTCAGATACCATAATATTTTTTGTAAAATATTTAAAAAAATGGAATAAGCTTTTTATCCTGAAAATAATTACAATAAAATATTAAATTGGTTGGTTAAAGTGGAAAGTGACAGATATAAAAAAAACTGTATAAAAATTAAAAAAAGTAGAGGATAAAAACATAAGGCCGTATTAAAACATTCACCAGTGTCTTTTTCTTCTTCATTTCGTTAATCCTTACAAACCTACCCGCCTCATGGGTTGATTTTACAATTAATTATGTTTGTTTACAACGGTATATTCCTATTTTTTAAAATATTTTCTTAAAAATAGGGTTTATTTATTATTTTTTTAATTTTGAGCTAATACAGCAGCAATAATTTTCTTATACAAACACACTCTGACATTCAACAACTCATAAAGAGTGAAGTTGCTAAAGTTACATAATATTGATACGACAGTATAAAAATAGATTGGTTAATAATAATAATTATACGATTAAATGCATATTTTATATATCATCAAACCAATTAATTATTTAGTGATAAGAAATTACCGTAATGCTTGTAATAGCTATAAATAAGGCAGATGATGTACGAGTGGCGATGTCATTAATTAAAAACTTGCTAGTGGGAAACACGGTGAGCTCAGGGCCAGTTACAACACTTGTCAAACATTTAATTTGTAAGTGGAGCTAGGATGGAGTTTTTTCAAATATTTTTTTAAGGGGTTGGAGTATTTTCCTGATCATGTTTATTATAGAATTGTTTTCATTTATTTTTGTACTTTTTAGTTTTGTATTTTTTTAAAGTTTTCTTTTTTTGGTAATATCTGAAGTATAGTAATCGCTAGGTTGTATCGATCAAAGATGGTAATAGAATAGCGAAAACTCGCGTGCATTTGGCGAATAAAATCGTGTCCTATCGACGCTGAGAGGATCACGTGACTCCATCCCTAGGACCCTAAAGCCCCGTACATGTTACTTTATGTTACATTTATAGATATATAAACATGTGTACATATACTTATACATGGACACAGAGACGAGCAACTCACCATATAAAGCAGCGGGTCCTTTGCTTGGGGAGATGCTGGTATCGACTAGGCGGAGCGACCCTGCGCTTCAAGCCCCCTCTCCCGTATCCTCCCTCGCCTCCCGCTCTCGGAAAATTCACAGAAACCGACCAATGGGAAGCCTCCTTACAAAACGGTAGAAAAAAATCGGAAAAAGGAGAAAAAAAATGACAGGAAGCCTGCCAGATTCTGGAAACGGATTTCCCTTAAGCACAAGTCACAAGGCATTAAAATATGCTTTACTGTGTAAATATAAAGTCCCATGACAGTAAAAATATCAGGTAATTCAAGTAATATACACTGCTACCAAACAATCGTAATACGAACTTTTTTTATTTATGGGAGGGGATGAGAGGGCATGAGTACTTTGACAGTTTAATAATTCCATGGAAATATAAATTAAAACTATTTTTTAACCTTAAACTTATGTTTGCATCAAACATATATTATAAATATTGAGAAATATTGCTTTTGAGGAATAGTTCAAAGACATTGACTGTTGAAAATCAAATATATCTCAACATATGAAGAAAAAAGGGTCACTTGTTCTATTGGCTCCTCAACTTCACAAATGGTAAAATTAAAATTTCCATTGAATCAGGAATTAAATTTGTGATTATAAGTCTGCTTATGCATAAGACAACATCTGTACCATTTAGGGATGTGCAGTATCTAAGCCAAAACTTGTGGAGGCAGGTTGGTTGATAGCTATTCTGTTTTACGATGCAAAACGTCCGTATCATCAGCGCCCGTTACATGTAAGATATGCAGAGAGGAGATTTGAAGAAGGTCATGCTCAACTTACAAATTAAATGACCCCCTTTTTATAAGCTTCGTAAGCCCCTGATGGGTCTACAGATCCACGACACAGTTCATCCACGGTTGATTAATAGTTATTTGCAAGTGTGAGTTTTGGACAAGAGAACCAAAAGCTGAACGCCTGACACACTGGGATGGCCCGTTTCTTCTTTGTTGTTAAGATTAGTCTTAAATCTTCACTATGGAGCAGTGGGAAACTTCTGTTAATTCAATAAATAAAATACTTGGAAATATCTCCAAGCCACCAGTAATTCTCAAAATATTGTATTTAACAGTAATAGTTCCAGTTAAAGTATTAATGTTTAGTAGCAATTTTCCAGTTAGAAATTTTGAAATACTTTCTTAAGATATTTATATCTGGAGTGGCGGTGAATAAGTGGTGAAGTTGAGTTCTGCCATAACGAATTCATTGTGAATTATAGAAATTCCTTGCCTTAAAATGGAGTTTTTGCTTCATTTCAAGCCAATGACTACCAGAATGATACGATTCTGTTCCACTCAGTACAACGATTAACGCATTATGGACGAAATTCGATTTTCATTCACCGAGGCTTTTATCTTTATCTTAATACACGAATACAGTCTAAGAATCGGTCTCTATTTTTCTTTGTCGAAGAAGGATCATGGTTGGGTTTTCTATAAATATAGAATCTAGGTGATATTTTATAAACCTAACACAATAACAAGATTTTAAACATTACACCGCCGATCGTTTATAGGTATATTAATTACCATTTAAAAGGTGAAATTCATGAACTACAATAATTATCAGTAGTTCAATAGCACTTTTTTCCGATTGTAATATTTTCTTTCATTGTCTATCATTGAGTAGGAGAAATTCATATTTTTATCTACTTGAAAAATATAAATTTAATATATGTATGAAAAGGTTCTATTGTTCTGACCTTTCATTGTCCTTTCCTAAAATCCTAATCTAATTAGACATTTATCTCCGTCGAAGCATTAACTATGTCGTTTTAAAATAAAATTGCCGATAGTCTTATAAATGGTTGGTAAAGATTAATATTTTAGTGTTAGAAGTAATTAATAATTGCTTTAAGTATTATACCATTCTGTGAACGGCAGAAGAATGATTCTTTAGGATCTGCAAAACCCCTGGGGTTCACTCAGTCTGTATAAAGTGGGTTCTATTGTTTTTAAATAATAAATAAAAATAAATATATATATATACATATGTTGAAATTTAAACTGATCACCATCAGTTTAAACATCGATTCCGGTGGCAACTGTTACAGTACCCGAATATTTACCGAAATAAATCGATATGGAAACAATCAAATTCTGCAAGTATTATTACCCCTTGTTATAGAAATTTCATTTGAATTTTTGTATTTATAGTTTTGCGTATAATAGATTTTAAAATTCTGAATAGGTACAAGAGAAGAGGGTCCAAGAAAATATACCAAAATAAAAGCCTAGCCTCATTGGTTTTTAAAGGCTGGAAGTAAGGGAACGACACAAGTACACACAACAGCTAATTATCAAACGATAACTTGATTAGCCCAAAGGCTAATGAAAAATTGTATAGTAACAATGTAAGAGAGAATAAAAAAAACAGCAAGTTTTTTGAAAGATGGTCCAAGGGGACAACTGCTTTCTTTTCACTTCAAAAAAATAATGGAGGTTGAAAGTAACACTAACTTGATGAGCCCAAGCACTTTTCACGTCATTTCAGTGTTGCCACAAGATCAATGTGATGTAACAAATTGGACTTATGTTGTTCTGAGAAAATATATCCTTAACCTTGAAGTAGGATCGCCCCTTTCAAATGCTTCATAACTCTCTCTAGTTAAGATCCGTGATCGACTCTGTGGTGTCTGGAGATCTTCCTGAGTCTCATCCTGTCTATAAAATGGGACCTTTAAATGGGAAAAACCCTGGATGTTGAGCTCGAACTCCGCCAAATCACCTCCCTCAACAACCTTTTACTTACCGTACAGTTTCAACCATGTACTGAACCTAATACCCTTCGTGGATTATAGTAGTGCAGTTTTTGGATGCGTTATGCCCTTTTGTCTTAATAATCAGAGATGACTTTTGGTATCCGTTACAGCCCTGTCACATTAACATTATCAATTAAATTATAGATCAAGTTAAGAACTTGAATGCTCATTAAGAAATTGATTCAGCTTTTATTTTAAGTGTTATATCTTCAACAAATTTTCGTCCCTATGCTTAAAGATGATGTTTTTCTTTCTATTCTGTAGGCCCCACGCTGTAAAGACGGTTCGATGGTAGTTTGGAAAAGTATGTTTTGTGTTTTTGTTTCTCTTGTAGATCTGTAATCTTTGCTTAATATTCGTGGGGGGGGAAGGAAGATAAACGGACCCAATTACAGCAAGTCACTAGTGGAGTTGTAAATATGTCGCCGGTGAGGAACAGGTGGTCAGTGTATCTTTCCGACACTAGTTTCTTCTTGTTAGACATCATGTTAAGGAACACTACTACACCAAATAAACTTCATCACTATTCACTTCCCTTACATGAAATGCTGAGGCAGTAATTAAAAGTTCTGAGCCGATTTGATCTTGTTTTTTATTTCTCTAATTTTATCAGAAGGGTTTTATCCAATCCGCTAATGTGCCTGGGAACAATCGGAATCATCTCAGTAACGAATTAGCTTTAACCAGGAGAGCACTCAGAAGAATTGTGTACAAATTGACCATGAGTCTCTACAAGTAAAAACAGAATCCCTTTGGACAATGACGAAAAATCTAAATATAGATTTAACTTCATTATTTAAATAGTAAGTATAGTGGCAATAACTAAATAAAAAAAAGTGTAGGATCAATAACAATCATATCCAATCATATATAATCTACAAAAATCCAATATATCAAAAGCGAAAAATACTACTTTTCAAGAGATTGAAAAAGTGCTTCAAGGTTCATTCGAAATATGTGCTTATCCTCAAACGTATTTTACACGTTATACGTGATTTGATGCCTAATACATGACTATATCGATACCTTAGTTCACAAATGTGTTAAGTGCAAATTTTTCAAAAATGGTTTTGTTATATAAATAATATTGTAAAGTTGTGACCAGGAAGTCATAGATCATATGTTGATATAAAATTAATAAAGAAGCTGTGAAGGTTACAAAAATATTTTGTGTGCTTAATCTTGAACTGTACTTCTTGTGTTAAATTATAATCAAATTTGACTCCAGTAAAATCTTGTTTTCGGCACTTAACTCGTATGTGAACTAAGGCATCGATATATGCGTTTTATATCAATTAGCAATGAGAAAAATGTTTTTTTTTTCACATTCCATATTTTCTATCTGTAGCGATAAAATGGTCTAATCCAGAGGAAATTATTCAAACATAAATTACTCTGATATTTATTGAAGCATCACGAAGCATTTGCTTTTTTTTCTAAATTTCAAAACTCATGTTATTGTAGTGTTCAATAAGAGTTAGATAAAACTTTTAGTTTATTGTGAAGAATTGACGTAGAAATGGTTGAAGCCGATTTGTGATTTCATATCTATCGTTTTAATTACAGATGATGGAATCCTAAGCAACCAGACCTATTCCGCAGGGATAAGTGTATTACTAAAGGATATGAAAGAGTACTTAAAAAATTACTGAATAATTATTTGAGCAATTTTTAAAATGGCTATGAGTTGCTGTCAATGAATTTTACACTTTTAAGCACAACTTATTTATTTTGTGTCAACATTTTGGCCAAATTTTTAACCCATCATCAAACCAAGAAAAAATTGGCCCAAAGGATCATATATAGAATTTCGACTACAAAAACGTACAAAAAAAAAATTAATATCAAAACTCTTATTCCCAAATAATTTAAACCTTTTTGGACAAAACCTATTTTGCAATATTGAGTAACTACTTTAAAAAAGACCTTAAATGCCATAAACGGTTCGCAAGTTCAGTTATATGTAAATATCAAAATATATGGCATTACGACATAAAGAAAGCAACAATTGAACAGTTTCCTCCCTCTCCTAAAAACAAAAACCTTAAACGGATGTCTTTCTTAACGAATTGCAAGCTTTTGACGAAGACACATTGTTACTAGAGAATGTTTAATATAAATTTTAAATGTTTATTCCTGTTTAATTTTCTATTCACCTCTCTTTTACTGTCCTCCTCGTGGCATGTAGAAGTTGTGATACCATTCATCCATTATTGAAAGTGTAAATCTAATCTTATGAACATAATTATTCTATAGATTAGTTAACGGTATGCATCTAGATCAATTTTGAAAATGTTGCATAAATATTTTTTTATTTTCCTCTAGACTCTAAATCCCAAGAGTGAATAACAAGAGACGCGCAGTTTATGTAGTACGAATTATTTTAGTCTTCAACTTATGAAAATGATATTTTAAAACTTGTGACAGAAAGTTTATAAGGAAATTTTATTTCGTAATTTTAAAATTTATAGATAAAAAATTAATAAACCATCGAACCAATCTCGGTTTTATCATGTCAATTTGTTTTTGTAGTAAGGATACAAATCAAAAGAACTATCCTACGTAATATAGGAAAATATATACAATGACCTTTCCTATTTGTGAAAAAAAAAATCGCTGAAACAATGAACTTATCTGGCTATGAAGATAAGAAAAGACAATTTCTTATCTACGAGTAGACTTTATTACAGAATAAAAATAAATTTTTATCTCCAGAATAAAAGGTTAAACACCTCTTCTGTCTTATAAATTATTCAATTAAACTTATTTTATTTTATTATTAAATAAAAATGGATTGAACCCTTATCATGGACTTTCTATTCCAAGTCCCCCGCGCGAGCTATCTGCTATCCAAAGTTCCATTAATAATGCAGGCAGGATACGGCAAAGTTCAAATGGGGTTAAGTAGGCTGCACCACGCGACTTGAACCGCTAAATGATCTTTTAGAACTTTCAACTAAGTGCAACTTTCTGAAACTGTTATCGAAGTAGCCTCAGGTTCGATAATACTTGCAATCAAAAGCATTATTTTGTAACATAGTTGTTGCGATTATATATGTTTTAAAAGTCAATTGATCTGTCATTTCCAGTTTTTATTAAAGAAAATGTGAAATCTTTTAATGTTTTAACATACACCGACTTAAAAAAAAAATCGTAGAAAAGGGTATATTATAAAGTGTATTATAACATTCACCCTTAAACGTATGAAGCAAAATGTTGGTATTTGCCACAAGGCAATAGCCAGAAAAAATATTTGAAAGAAAGATAATAAGAATCCTAGTAAATGGTAAAATCTATGGTTATAATATAATAATAATACTATATTCTACTCTTCTAAGATGTGACCAATGGTCAGCCCCACACTCCATATTTCATGTTTTGGAGGTGTATTTTAATGAGGCATCGTTAAGCAATAAATATAGGGTTTTAAGTCAGTCGCATGCCACTAGTTCAATTAAAGTATATACTTACCTAGTATTCAATCATATCTACGCCAGACTTTCTCATTCAATCGTATTATCTTATTAATTGGCTAGAGCATTTAGTTGTTTGACTTACAGCCCAACAAATATCCCTTTCTAAGTCTTTGGTTATGCCGTCCTTGGAAAGAGACATAAAATTGAGTTACCAAGCCTGTGTGGTGACAGATACTCGCAAAAGACCCCTATCCTAATTATGCCTGAATAAGTAAAATTTGGACTCCCACAATAGCATCCTCCGATTAGCCATTTTGACATGAAGTAGGAAACAAGCAAAATCGGAAGCAGCAAAGTGATTGAGTGATTGTTGGGAAATGAAAATACATTAAGCAGTGTAAAGGAGGTAGGATGAGGTGGGACGGACACGCTGCCAGAACGGGAGGGGATAGACTGCAGCGATGAATCATAGAAGTTAATTTCATAGATAAAAGGAGGGTGTAAGAGAACGAAGCAGATGGTAGAACGAGGGAGAAAAGGATGCGAGGACCTTGTGATCCCCATCTGAAAGAATATCGCAGAGGACATGACAAGTTGGCAGAGGATTGGTCAAGAGGCCAAGGGCCTGCCAGACCTGAAGCGTTAGGGATAAGTCGGGATTATCCCACCTTAAGATGTAGAATAAAAATTTTAATATGGTGGTTTTTCCCCGGACACATTACAATTTTATTTCATATTTGATGTTGGACAGTGTCCAATACGGTGGGACACATAGTCAGAGTACAGTCAATATGCATTTATTTTTCTAAAATTCGTTTTAGCCAATGGTTCGCACCCTCAGTACTGGTTGCTCCAGAACAACTAATCTGCTTTCGAATAAACCAGTTGATGACAGCACAAAGTAAGGACCTAAACGGTGGCTTTCAGAATAATAGATTTATACTGAACGCACCCTGACTGCTTACTCTATCACATTTTTTTTTAAATGGTTGTTTTGTCGGTATAGGAATGACATCTCACGAGATTATAAATCATCCGATTTTCAAGTTTGATTTCTCAAATTACTAATAAAGATGTACATATAGAAATAAGTTGTTCTCAAAATAGTAACAACGTTGTTACATATATACATACGTGTATAAATTCATAATATATTATGATATATTTTATCTATTGCTTAGGATGAAATTGATATGGAACGCCAACTTTACACCCATAGGTTCACCGGTTCACACGTCACATTTATAAGATGTGAATAATAGAAATCAATGCAAGATGTTATCAGTGAACATAAATATAGAATAAAATTAAACTAGCAATCACCTTTTGATTTAGGACGATTAATAACTATTACGGACAACAGTCAAGAGAAAGCGTTCTTGATGTTGATTAACTATATTATTATTATAAAAAATCCAGCTAAATTAGAAAAATTCTCAAGCAAATTAATTTGTAGTACATGGTTTATATACTGGCTCATATTCACTGAATGCATATAAAATAACTATTTCATTTTTCTCTGAATGTCTACGAATAGTGTTTGATAACAATATATCATGTTTAAAAATAGTACGTTCAAAATAATTATACATTACTAAATATACACTCACCGACACTCCCAGTCTGTCATTTGTTAAACTCCTGACAGTTCTCTAGGGCGACTAAACACACACTGACCGTAAGACCTGCCAATACAGAGGAAATAAAAAATGGCAACCGATCATAACCGATACAATTAAAAATACTTTTGAATAATACGACTTTTTTACGAACGATACTTTAGTTGATTTGACATCTAAAGTATATATTATATTTTGTATCGCTTACATGATTATAAATGTAAAAAAAATAATATACTAAATTAAAACAAAAAAATAAAAATATTACAATACATTAGAAAGGAAATTGTATTTTTATATTTACTATATAAGTTTATATATGGTGAATTTTTATAATGTGCAAAATATGCATGGTTTCATTTATTACTATTGAATATATTTTTTTATATTTGACAGTAATTTCTTCTTGGAATTTTGTTTTTTGCATCTAGTGGTTATTACTTTAAGTTACTATTTTTGGGTTGAGTTGCATTTTTACATTTTGCTTTCTATTATTTGCTTTACGAGGCCGATAACATTTTACTGAATAAACGACATCATTTATCACGAAGATCAAATTAATCTAACGAAGACATTAAGTTCCTTACTTAAGGAACTATGACAAACTCTTAAGTTTTCAGCTCCACAAATTTTGATAAACACTAATCTGGCTATTCTTCTACAACCCATGGATAGTCTAGATTTCAGTACGGTAGAGACAACGGTTGTGCAGGGAGGTGATTTGTCCTAGATCACGCTCGACCGCCCGATTTTCCCCATTATTTTGGGTACCCACTTTATAGAGGCTGGGTGAGTCCCAGTAGGGTCCTAGATCCCATATAATCCATCTCTGGCTGCTAACAGACTAAATCAAAGTCTTGCTGATAGTCTAGGGAAAATGGTAAGTAGCAACGTATATGATATATTAAAAAAAAAAACCACTTCCCATGAAGGGTATTGGTAGAGCTTGTAAGGTACTACTTCTAAACCAACGGTTATGCAGAGAAGTGATTTAGCCAAGACAACGCTTGACCTTTTTCCAGTAAGAGCACTTATAGAGGCTGGGTGAACTCCAGGAGATTTCCAGATCCCACAGGATCCATCCCTGGCTGTTAGCAGACTAAATAAAATATCTACCACAGCTGGATTCGAACCCGAGACCTCCGCCACGGCAATTCGTCGCTCTACCACTGAGCTACCCCAATCGACATTATTAATAAAGACGATTTTTATTACAAACATGCAAAATTTTCCCAAGCGATAAGTTTGAACTCGACAACTTTAAGAGACCAGTTTCTGAGAAAGCTTGTCATTTCCATGTATAATGTGCCAGCAACCCCGAGCTCAAACTGTAGTTCTTCCTCAACTTTCTTGTGTCAGAGGAGAATTAATGGGAGTAAGTTGGGCTTCTCTTGTCACATATGTGGTAGAGCTTAGAATTCCTCAGCACGTGCTAAGAAAACAGCCTAATTCCTAGACCCTTTATTACACTGCGTTCCTCTACCAAGACGGTCTTAATTTAAGTAAGCAACGGAAATAGTGAAAGAGTCGCTTTACATAACTTGTTAATTAACATAACATAAAGTAGTACTATCTTTTCATTCCAATGTTCATATTTCACATTTCAGTTCAAGCAAAACATAATTTCATAAACTTCATAAAAATACATTTATATATATTCAAGATTTCAAGAGTCTCAGCACCTTCTTGCTCCGCAAATACTAAAATTCTCAGAAAGCTGTGTGAGGACGATACTGAGGGTAAGATCTCCCTCTCAGGGACCTTTTCCGTTTATTCGAAGGAGCGATTCAGCTAGGACTAAAACCATGAGCAATGTTCATATAAAATTTGGACAATTCCCTTGAAAGTCTAAGAAAAATGGTATGCAGCATCCTAAAAACCCACTAAAATCCATGAATTGGTAGAGTTTGTACTACTTCTAAGCCATCGGTTATGCAGTGAAGTGATTTGATCATTGTTATTCTCAACCTTTTTCCCCCATAGGAGTGCCGAATTTATAGTGCTGGATGAATCACTTTAGGGTATGCAGATACCATGGTCGATCTACAGCTATTAACAGATTAAATTATCAATTTATTTAAACTATTAATAATTTAATTAAAATTAACTATTAACGCTGGGAAAGAGAAATGTTCGAAATACATCATTATTCTTAGTCATATTTTCGCCTTCTTTCTCTTAATAATGGTTAGCTCACACAACTCCTTATCACTTGCATTGGCTTTCCTTTCAATATTTCCATTGACAAGCCCTTGAGATGGAGTGAAGAGGGAAGTGGCTGATCGTCTGATAGCCGCCCTGTGTTGGGGTTTCATAGGCCTCCTTTGGAGGGAGAATATTCTGGTTCGTTTCACACCTTTGTTATATAAATATATAAATCACACCTATGTTTTATGTATACGTAAATTATATTCATAATTTAGTTTAGATATCTAACAGATGTTCAGTTATCATAAATTATATTCACAATTTAGTTATACGTAAATTATATTCTTAATTTAGTTTAGATATCTAACATATGTTCAATTAGGAGGGAAGGTTATAATATTGTTACTTTTTAAGAATACATAGAAAGGGACTTTTATTCTATTCAATTGTTTTAGCTAAATTAAATGTTTCCGCTTTTATCTGTTATCTATTTTACTCTACTCTGTCACATATGATGTAATAAAAAAATAGAAAATTTTGAATCAATATTGGAACTTATTAATACAATCAATAATAACCGTGTTAGAATTAATAGTTGATATTTTATTATTCGCCTAAATGAAATAAAAGTATATATAGTAACTAATAATAGCAATAATAACTAATGAAATCAATAGGCGATATTAAAAAAAGATCTGAAAATGGTCGAAATTACCCCATATCCGAACCAAATAATCTGCATATGCAAAATTCTAAGAAAGTTGACCATGATGAGAAATCAAAGAAGACTGGAACAACATGGTCTTAAGAGAGAAAGGAAGCCCAAAGTAAAAGGATGAAAGAAATATGGGAACAAAGAAAGGCAAAAGTACCTACTATTAACGCCTTAAGTTCCTTGCGTAGTATTAATGGATAATCCTCATACGAGACTGAAAAGACAAGAAACGTTTCAGGCTACCTCAACACTTACTAGACAAACGCACTAAGCTCCCAATTAATTACAAAAGACTCATCTACAAGACCATCATACGACCTATTTGGACTTACGGAGTAGAGCTTTGGGGCTCCACTAAGCCATCGAATTCCTCTCCTATCCAACCCTACAGTCCAAAATCCATCGTAAAATCCCCAATGCTCCTTATTTTGTTAAGAATAAAGTCATCCATAATGACCTTGATGTCCCAATGGTTGCTGATTTGGCCCGAACCCGCTATCTATCCTTTCATAACAAACTTCATTTCCACTCAAACCCTCTGGTTTCAAACCTAGTTTCCTCATCAATTTCCGACAACCCTCTGAGGCGTCTGAAAAGAAGATGGCCCCGTGATCTTCTTAGTTGAACGATCGTGTTATTTTCGAAGTGAATAGGGGGCTAAGCCAGGCATTGGCTTGATAAGGAGTTATTGCAAATATTAGGATTCCATTCAAGCCAAACAAATATGAGAATGACACGATTCCGCTTCAATCGAAGCAGTTGACTTTCTCTGGACGAAATTCGACTTATAAACTTATTCACTGGGGCTGCAGATATATTATCTAAACAATTTCATAAGAATTTACTTTGTATTACTACATTTTGGATAAAAATGCATTAGTATTTCCGCTTTAAACATCTTCAAATGTGCAAAATGTTATTTTATTTCTAGCATTTTTCAAAACAAATTTCCCTAATGAACTATTTGTTTCATTTCTTTAATAAAATAAAATAGTAGTAAACGATTTTTTGTCAATTAAAACGGTCACCTGTGGTCTAGTGGTTAGTTTAACAAACTACTAAGCCCAAGATCGTGGGTTCGTAGCCCGGCAGATGGCCCTAGGATTTTTTTAAGGGAGTAAAAAATCCTTAGTTACGCTGTCCTTCGGAAGGGACGTTAAATGGGGGTACCGAGCCTGTGAGGTACTCGTTTAAAATCCCTATCCTAATTATAGGCAAAATTTAGAGCTCCCACTGTAGCATCGTCCGATTAGCCATAGCAGCATAAATGAACAACTAACTTGTCCATTAACTATGAAAATATTGTAATCTTTTTATCCAGGAATGAACTATAAAAAAACTCGGATCGAAAACACTGGGGTTGTTTTTGTTCACACATTACTTGATATATCCAATATCCGGCTCGCTATTTGTAGTCCAAATTCCTGCGACATCCATTATATACATTTATTCTCCTAATATTGAAAAACATATATAAAGCACAACAGAATTATAAAATAGGAGTTTTTCCAACAATATATGATAGACCAATATTTTGCCAATGCATGCAATGTTAGGAGAACAAATGTATATATCGCAGAAATATAGGCTACGTACAGCGTATCGGACAGTGGATATATCAAATAATGTACGAGAGCAAAAACAAACCCAATAATTGGCAGCGATCCGGCTTTTTTAGGTCAAACTAGCCACGGTGTTTCCAATTTATGCTTAATACTAAATGTATGTTCTGAATTCATGTACAAACCTTTGATCATGCATGTAATATGCAAAGATAATCTATGCCATGCGATAGCATAAGACAATGGTTATGGATTTATTACTAAATGGCAACATCCGGGGCTCCAATATTCGGATTGCTTTGTCCCTCAGCGCTGAATAATCTGTTATAACCTCGTTGTTCGCTAGTCAGCCTCCCATTGTAATTTTAATTGGGATTCCATTCGATAATGACCTGGGTTATTGTGGAGGGGTTTGAGTAACGCTGGAAGTGTCCTAAATATTAAAGATATAGGTACATGAATAATTCGAGGTTTCTTAAAGATATCTCTAAAGAAAATGACTTCTAAATAAAATCACAAATAAAGAAAATGATCCCCTGGTGCAAGCTTGAATGTTCTCCTATTATTTGGATCACTCTAAATAAATAAAACATATAGTTGATACAGTATTTAAGTATAATAAAAAAATATATTTAGTTTTTTAGCCATTCACTTTTGTAGAACATCGACACCTAAAAGTCGGTTGAGAACTGTAACTTGAACCGCAGGACGCTCCAATAGATCCGTTAATTGTAGAGAAAAATGTGCGGTATGGTCAAGTTCTTTTACTAAACAACATTTTTCTGTCCAAATTATAGAAAAAAGAAGTATAGTTAATGTAAATTTTAAGCTTGAGAAAACGTTTTTATAGTAAAAAAATATAATATTTTCTTAAAAAATAATCTCGCGAGCCCCAAAGCTTAGAGCAGATAATGTTATATCTAAACTACGGTTAGAGTGAGATATATTTTATTTTAATTGCAAATCCGTTAAATATATGTAAATCCAACCGTTACGAACTTTGGTCTATTACAACTTCAGTATTTAAGATTATACATTGATTCCAAAAGAATTGGGTAAGTATTACAATAAGTTTAATAAAAATTTGTTAGCCTTCAAATAATGCTTTACAATTCTTACAGTGAGATTTACTACATTCGAGTGAAAATTATAAAATCCGATCACAAATAATATTATTGAAATTGGAAATAAAAATGAATTATTAAGAAAATGTCTAAGTTCGTAGATGTATACCCAATACTTGACGAAAAATTAATTAAATTTATCGGGAGAAATAGATTTGTCTTTTGTTATCTCACTATTTATTAAAATTTAATATAGAATTATTAATCATATGATCACGTTCGGAAAAATAATTTATTTTATTATTATAAAGAAGCTCAACAGCGTCCTATGTTCCATACTATATCTTAATCTATAAATTTAACAATAACTTCATGTTTTTCAATAATTCTCCACCGAATAAATTAGTTATTAAGATCAAAACATAAGGTAGGGTAAAACTATTGTGCAAATTATTTAAGTATAATTTTAAGTATATTAAAATTGTTCTAAAAGGCCCGAAACGATAGATAGACAATTAAAAAATAATGGTCGCACAAACCTTACACTGAAATATTTAAAGATGTAAGTGTTTGGACATAAAAAAGTGGTCTAATAGATGATTAATACATATTTAAATTTCAATTAAATTAAAAAATGCTATTATAATTCAAATATGTAACAGCTATTATTAAGAAATTCTTGATTATGAAGTTAATTGCGAGAATCTTTTGATTTTAAAACTTCTAACAGAAGCTCTTAGAAAAGGAGTTACCGGAAAACGGAAATAATACTTTCGATGGAAAAAACACAACTGAAGGTCGGGCAAAGGTTTGCAGCAAATTCGACGATGAGAAGCCCCACTAAGTCAGATTGAAATTAAACAGCCTAGATCATCAAACAAAACTTCCCGGCCGGCTCCGAAATTCGCATAGGATTATATTATGCTCGGCGGGGTTAAGTGATGGAAGAAATAATCAGTGTGTGTTCAGTGTATTATTGTTTTAATCTGAAAGCCGACGGCCCAAACTTTAAGTCACCATAAAGGATAGTTTATTTTAAGGGAAGCGAATGTAGATTTGGAGATACACTAATTGCTTATTCCTTCATATAAGTCGATCAACAAACATAACTCGATGAAAAAATCGAATGGAGATTTTATATGAATGCATTATTTTATGATTATATCATCCCAATGAAACCTGAATGTAAACTATTTAATTTATTAGGAAGAAAGTAGTCCGGGTGAAGGTCAAAGAAATAATTCCTTATATAGTGGGCAACTATTAACTGGAACTTCCGTTTTTGTGACCTATAAATAGAAGCCCAGATGAAGACCCGCAATGTCGAAACGTCAGCTCCTAATAAATAGTTTTTATCAGTGCGCTAGAAGATATTTATAATTTAATGAAACAAAATATTGTTCAGATATATTTATATATAATGTAAACAATACAAATACGTTTTACTTCGCCATAAATCTAAATACCTGACCTTACCGAATACAAGGGCCGGAGAAGCCCGTCCCTTTCAACATGATGGAAGATAAACTCCTACCTGCTGGAGAGTACTCAAAGATTCAGTGCCGAAGAAAGGCACTAGGAAGGCTTTCGATAAATATGCCCGGCTAAGCCAGTGACCTGAATTATACAGCGGAAGGGCAATGAGGACCTGAAAAGACCCTTTTGACCTAGAACAGGGCTGGAGCTAAATGTTTGATGGCGCCCTAATCCCTTCATCAGGGGCGCGTATTCGCCCAGTCCCCGCCTATATAGGGCTCTTGTATAACCACCTTCTTTGTGCCCCATCTATCTCAATATATCTCGAAAAACAGAGCCTTATTTATATTTTCGTAATTTATATTTTAAATAACATTCTTATTCTTATTTTAATTTATAAATATTGGGTAATTTCATAAGAGATATCCCGATAATTATTTCTAAAATTCAAAGTGGACTTCTGTTGTTTACTATGCTCTCATGTTTGTAGATTCTAACGAGCTGTTTTGTTTTAATACAATTTACTATTACTACAATTGAACGAACATTATTTAGTATTTCCATCAAATAAGATCATGAAAACGCAATTTTCGTGTAAATATATATATACATATTATTTTTGTTGTTAGTTTAAACTTGGACACTCAGCATCCAAATCTGCGAGAAGGATTACCACCGCGTTCGGGGAAGTGTAACAAAAGGACCATTTATGAAGTTGGTTTAGGAAATTTTGTAAGTTATTGGTTTCTGTGTGGTGGTCAATTGCAGAAATAATTCGTTTATCCTTTCTACTCAAAGGTGAAACCATTATGATGTGGAAATTGACATCATGCAACAAAAACATAAAAACCAACTTGCATTGGTATTTTGTATAAAGGCAGTGTTGGACTTAAATAAAGGCTGTGGACAAGATAAATAACAGCCGTATGAACCCCGAGGAATCTGAAGACTCTCCTGGTCCTCACCTAATCTCTAAAAAGTGATTTCCCTTAATTTTTAATGATGCTTTTACAGTTTCTATTATTGCGTTTTTAGAAATTTTTTTATGAAAGGATTCTTTCGATATCTATAAGATTGATTTTTGATAAATATTTTATATAGGAATAAAAACATCCGACAAGATATACATATAGTTTGAAACACATCAGTGGATGGAGTGTTGAATTTAATGTTAGCACTTTAACTTTTTTCGGTTGAGTAAGACATTCTATATTTTATATATTATGTTTAAATTTATATTAACACATTTTTATGATAGTAATCTTTATTCTTAGAGCTAATAATAACTTAATAGAGTGATGAGTATTCAATATATCATTGATTAACGTAAATTGGAATTAGGTCACTGTCAATTTAAAATGTATTAACATCAATGTAAAATGTTCGCTAATATACTCGCGTAACTTTGTTTTAAAGTCACATTATAAATATATAATGTATTTATAATTTGATTAAATCCCTATATATGAGGTCTTAGTGCAACCAATGGTCTCGAATGCACAAATATATTTACATTGAATCTGACATTATCGGTCAATTATTTAGAAAATTTGGTTTTTATTTCAGTCAATACCCAACTCGAACAAGGTTGATTAATTAGCTGGAATACATTAATTCAAATTTTAAAAAATACTAAAACATTAGTAGATTTATTATAGTTATATTTACCTACTTTTTTAATATATTTTATAGTTTTATTATATATTTTAACTGTGTTACATTAATTCATAAAAAAAAAAAAAAAAAAAATAGAAAGGGAAAATAAAAGAGGAAAACAATTGGCGCGGACTAAGTATTATATTGCAAGAAGGTGTAATGTGACAACTTTCTCTGTATAAGTCCCCCCAGGGTAACTTAATACTATGCATATTTTGTTCGGCTTAAACTTTTATAAGGGTTGAGTTTTAAAGTAAGAGGCAGGATTATTAACAAGGACTCCATATGGCGGATTCTATTATTCCATGTCTCACTTGATGTACTTGCAGCATTCCCTTTTTCTTGGGAAAATAGTGAATTTGTAAAGTTATTTACGTTTAAATGATTCAAACGCGTTTTATTCGTTTATTATTACTTCAATAAACCTAAAAAAAGATGCAAGATAAAAGTATTTTTTTATAAATAAATCCAAACTTGCGTAAGTACTTAAATAGCCATAAAAAAAGCCATTGATCTGATCAAAAAGTTCAATAAGTCCAATTTTTGAGTTCAAGTCCTTTACGTTTATTTCTACCAACTTATTTTGATTATAATATTCTTATTTAGATAAACAATAGAAACTTTCTTCAGACTCAATAGTTTATTAATATGACAATTTCAATAAATAGATGATTCTTGAGTTCAATATAAACATAATAAATAGAAAAGAAGAAAATCTATTAATAATTTTTAAAGTTTCACGAACTTAATCTAAATCTAAATGAAAAAAATACTCATAAGCTGATCAGGCAGAAAACTAAAATACTCATGAAAATTAAATTACTAACATTCCGCTGAAGTTTTAACCACTTTATGGTAATTATTTGATCAATTAATGATTTCTAAGTAGCAAATTATAAAAACATAGATTACTTCAAATGTGATACATAAATTTTACGAAAAAATCTATGTATGGCTTTAAAGTACATCTTAATGTACAATAATTATTATATATTTCAATATTATAATATATATTTTAAACATAAAAAACATGTAACCATGCAATTAAAGATAAGTTATGATAAAAAAATTGAATTAAATAATATTAAAAAATAAAACAAAGCTGAATTGAACAAATAATTTATTAATGTAAATAAAGATACCTTATCAAATTTTGGTAAACCCTTTTTAAAGGCCAGGCAATGAAGTTTGATGTGAGTTTTTGCTTTTTTTTTTAAACTTTTTCCAATGGTGTTACTGTGCCCCTTCTAAAAAAAAATTTGATCATGTCAGCTGTACTTTCAAAAAATCATTACTTAGTACAGAAAATATTTACATGGAAAATATATTGAGAAATTCTAATTCGATCACAGCTTTGACGATCATCACTGCTAATATGGAATTAGCTTGTATAGATAAGACTTGTGGGATTTCATATTGAAAGTATGTAACATATTTAAAGCTCCATTATTGTTATTTCATAATTCACTCGACTAAAATCCATGCCTTGGCACATGATGAAAGTATTTGATTCAAGACCATATTCACTTCGACTTAAGCAAAGAAAGGATGATGTTTGAGTAAGGCTTGTAAATGAGACAGATCCTGTTAGAGCAGAGTGATATCATTTAGCCCGGACGAGGCTAAGAATACTGGTCATTGATATACTTTCTCCATGAGGACAGGGCTACGTGTCGAAAGTGAGGAGATGGGGTATTCTAAAGAGGAAGGCATGTCCTCTTCTTAGGTCTTCCACATCCTCACCGCTGTCTCATCCGTTAACCGCTTCATAAATGCTTACGAATTTTATTTACATATTCATTATCAGAACCTAACTTAAAGGACAAGCTAAGCTTTGACGATGTATAACTTCTTGGGAGTAGTTAACTCCTAACATTGCTAACCTTACTAACAGTCAGACAGCTAATAACAAGCCCTTAACATTAAAAAATGTTTAAGTGTTAATCAAATTATAAGCCTTAAATCCTACAACAACAAATTCGTCCAGAAACGAAAAAAAATCCCCTGCAAAGGAACAGAAAGAGAATGGGGGAAATAAGAATTAACTTCTATGGACATATCCTCCGAAAAAAATGCATGCAGGAATAGAAAGAATATTTAAACTCCTAAGAAATAAAAAAACTAAGCCTAACTGGTTTAAGGAACTAGAGAGGGGTGGAACTGCCAAGAGCATGAGGTTTAAGGTGAGAGCGCAGTGGATGATCAAAATTTCCGATGAGAAAAGAAGTAGATCAGAGAGGATGAAAAGTTGCTTGGCGGAGTGAGTCAAGGAAAAAACGCTAATGACTGATCCGGAGGACCCTAAAGTTGTATGAAACTAAAAAAAAAATTAGTAATGATAAAAAGAAATAATTTTACAGGGATATGAAAGACCTAAAAACCAAAATAAGAATAATACGGGAACATGGTAAGTAAGAATAGACCAAGGGACACTAAACAAAATGTTAAATTAGTTCGTATTTTACTTCTTTGGCAAAATCGTGGGAAAAAAAGAATACAAGAGCGTAGGAGGGTTTGAAAACAAATGAGAGAGAAAATAGAAAAATCAAAAATAACAGATAAAAACTCTCTTGATATGGAACAATACGGAAAAATTAAAATGAATGAAAGTTCTTGTATAAGATAAAGAAAAACGGAAGGGTACTGAGTGGTCAAAACAAAAGAAAGATAAGACACGTTAAGTTGATGAGAAAATACTGGGAAAAAAGAAGAGCGAAAATGAGAAAGGAAAAGTAATGATTTTCGCGTGGTCTTATCAGGCCGTTTCGTGAAAAAAATAATGATATAATAATATTTTAAATAATTATATTTATAATAAGGATCGAGGTTAAAACAAACCGAAGAATCAAAATCCATAGTAAGTACATGCGGAGGATATTAAGGAAGATGAAGCGATACTGGGAAGGAAGGAAGGCACAAAACATGCACTGATAATTGATCTGGAGTGGCCAAAAGTTGGGTGACTAATAAAAATTAAATAAATTTTAAAAAATTCAGTCACAAAGAAGTCTTTATTCGCTATAGAATTCCTGAAGACGAGAAGAAGAACAATTATCAAGCAAATTGTTAGAATAAAGTATGATATATTTATATTTAGATAAAGAAGAACTTTACCTATATGGATACATTTAAATTCAAATCTCACTGGTACGAAGATTATTTTCTTACTGAAAAAGAAGTTGTTAGACGAGAACTACTGACAGAATGTTCAAGTAAAATTTTGTGGTGCTATTTGGAGAGGATTCCATTTCCTTGCAGATTTTCCTCCATTGTTTATTTATCAGCGGTCCCTCCTATCTCATTCCCTGCCCTTTTCTTTTCCCACCCTTGTTTGCCCCGAAATAGAATTGATGGTTTTGGCTAAATGACAAACAGGAAGGGTTACACTAAGGCGGAAATCCTTTGGCAATATTATACCTGAGCCCTCATTAATGGAAAAAATATTTTACTGTTTCTATAATTAAACTTAAAATTTAAAAATATGTCTCATATTCCTTTTCAAATTATATTTAAAAGTATGGCATATTTTAATGGCTAAACGGCAAAATAAGAGAGAAGAATATTTATCAGTGGAATTCAGGTAAAATTTATTATTTAAAACTCCCATAACTATCTATTAAACGGAAACAGACAACACTCCTGCTCCTCTACGCTTACCTTACAGCCATTGAAATAATGGTTAATAACATTAAACTATTTTTTTTTCTAGAAAACGGAGAAAATTATGTTTTATTGCGCATTGCTATAGGAATAAAAAACTACACTTTAAACTACACTTAGGCTCTGATACAGGAGATTTGCAGATATGCTATTATTGGGCTTTGTATGGAGGGTATGAAAATGAGCAATTGACAACTCAAAAATTGTTCTTGTGTTGTTTCAGTCTTCCGATGTTTTTTAGGATTTTATTTACCAAAGATCAATAATCAATTTTTTTGTTGTTGTTTTGTTTTTACTCCTTAGATTAGTTCCTTACTATTTATTTCGTAGAAATAAAAAATAAATTAAAAATTGTGGTGTTTCGAAACATTAATTCCAATTAAAAATTAATTTGTCTGAAAACGACATTTATTGAAAACGACCTCGTAAACATTCATATTATTACAGCGTTGAAATGCTACTACAAAAGTTTTTTCCTAAATTGTTGCTTAGTGCGTACAAACAATATATATTAGTAAACTAAAGTAAACATAGAGATAGAGAACTTACTAATAGAAAAAATAGAGAACTTACTAAAGTTGAAAATATATAAAAGAAAACTAACTAGAAAACATATTTCCTATATTAAACAAACAAAAACATAAAATATTTCCCGATGTGTAAAACATATTTCGAGGAAAAAGTAAGTGTAATGATAGACTAATCATATAAAAAAGTTGTTATTGTTCATCGTGCAATATTTTATTTTACATACTCCTATAAGGTGAGACTAAATAAATATGTGTTTAATAATAGCATGTTATTATTTGTCACCTATAACAATGGGGGTGGGTTCGTTATAATAGTAGTATAGGTGGACATAACCTAAAACCTATATGAAACTAAGCCTAGTTATAGGAAAGAATAATATACTAGAACTAGAAATTTGATAAAACATAATTTATATCATATTAAGGACAAGTTAATGGTAATGTTTATTATTGCTATTTATTATTTATATTATTTGATGGAAATTAAACAGATTCAATCCTATAAACATCTGCCGGCGTTCCTCAAGGCAGTATCCTCGGCCCAATTCTCTACACAGTTTATACAGCTGACATCCCAACTCATCCTAATACTATCCTTACCACGTATGCGGATGACACATGTCTATTATCTGTCAACACTGATCCTGTTATAGCACCCCGTACTCTGCAAACCCACATCACTGACCTAGAAAATTGGTGTCAAAACTGGAGGATTAAGATAAATTCCCACAAATCTCATCAAATCACCTTTACCCTCCGTCGTAAACCAGCGACTTCCTGCCCCCCTGTATCGTTTAATAACATCCCTCTTCGTCCTGTAGAACATATCCAGTACTTAGGACTACACCTTGACAAACGCTTAACTTGGAATCCTCATACTAGACTGAAACGACAAGAAACAGCTCGCCGTTTCAGGCTACTTCAACATTTACTGGATAAACGCTCTAAGCTCCCAATCCATTACAAGAGACTCATATACACGACAATCATTAGACCCATCTGGACTTACGGAATAGAGCTTTGGGGCTCCTTTAAGCCATCGAATTCCTCCCGCATCCAATCTTTACAATCCAAAATCCTTCGGAAAATCCTCAACGCTCCTTACTTTGTTACGAACAAAGTAATCCACAATGACCTAAACGTCCCGTTTATTGCTGATTTGGCCCGAATCCGATATCAATCTTTTCATGACAAACTTCATTTCCACCCAAACCCACTAGTTTCAAACCTCGCAACCTCTTCAATTCCTGATAATCCTCCGAGGCGTCTGAAAAGAAGATGGCCTCGTGACCTTCTAAGCTAAACTTTTTATTTGAGTACTACCACTGGGTAGTTTCTCTACTTGTCTTTTCATGTCAATTTATTCAATCATAATATTTACTGGATGTATTCTTTATACAGTTGTAAATTTCAATAAATATATGTTAAAAAAAAAAAAAAAAATCCTATAAACGTTCAGAATGGGAGGAAGGATAAACGATACTCTAAATAATGAAATTACATTAGAATTAAAAGTTCATGTATGCTCAAGGAGGATTAAACGAAAGTTACAAGAAAACTCTTACGGGAGTCCTACAGACATGACTCACCGTTTAAGAATTTTAGCAGTTTTCACTAGTATTCATGTGCTGGACCTATTTACTCCTGGAACTGACCTTCAATGTTCGCTTCGCCAACAAAGAGATTTCCGCCTTAAGATGCCTCCCGTGAAAGACCACACTGTATACAAAGAATTGACGGACTTCTGCCTTATAATGCCACGTATTACATTTAACATTAATATTCCTTAAACATCAATCTACCCTCTTGGATGGAGAAATGGGGCTGATGATCTGCGTCTTCTGCATAATTTCCCCTAAATTCTTGGAATTTCAAAGAAGATGAAAGGGATTCACCAAGACTTTCAATGAGCTGACAGAGACTTTGAAGTGCCAGATGAGAAAATCAATTCATTTTTAAATGGAGTGAGATTTGCATGTCTTATAAAAATAACTGCTAATAAGTTGTCTAGCCACCATAGTTTAAACTATACATTTCAAACTAACATACTGATCACTCTACTCTCTACCTTCTAAGCCTCTATCTAATTTTATCTCACGATGCATAACCTGGCAAAACAGTTCATAATTTTAAAAAACTGATAGTTTATCTACTATTGTTTGGAAATTATCGTTAGTTTTACATAAATTTCCTTTGTTCCAATCTCTCTTTCTATTAAATGAAAATGTTTTTAATGACCTAATATTTTTTCGGCGATGCAATGAACCGAGGAACTACAATACTTTTGAAAATTTTTTTGTTTTGAAGAGAAAAGATTTGGCAGGGATTCGAAACCGGGTCGTCTGCTTCTCCGTAGCAGTGCTCTAAGCCACTGAGGTACCAGGGGTCGTATCCAAGTCAGACAAATCCGTTCTGTTCACCGATCCTATATCCCCGTGTGATTTTGTCTTTTGTCTTGCCCAGTCACTTACATTATAAACATTATTAAAATTTTAAAATCGAAAAGCCACTGTTCTTGACTTCGTTTCACAAAATAAAGCTAATAATAATATAGAATTTAACTGAAAGAAATCGAATATATCGATTTTAAAAATGAAACTAGCTACATCTTCAAATGTTTCGATTTTAGGACGTTTATTTCAATACGGAGAATCCTTGATTGAAATAAGACATTGAGAAGAATAACATTTTTCTTATTAACTATACAGTTTACACGGTAGAGACTGTACTGTTTCATGGGCAACGGTTCTGCAAGGAGGTGACTTGTCCTAGGCCACGGTCAAACGGTAGATTTCCCCTCCATATTTTGGGTACCCTATTTTTATAGTATTTTATAGAGGCTGGGTGGCGCCAGGAGGGTCCTAGATCTTATATGATCCACCTCCGGCTGCGAACAGACTAAATGAAAGTCTTGCCCGCAGCGGGATTTGAACCAGGATTTCCGGCATGGCAACTCAGTGCTTTACCACTGAGCCACTCGGCGCCTTTTAATTTATAAAACAAACCTAAAATTAGAATCTCAAAACAATACTAAGAAGGTAGTGATATTTTAATAGGCTCATTATCGGATTGCAAAAAAATTAATAAACCAAAATCCATTTTCTAGAATCATATGGAGCTACCTTCACTAAACCTATTGTAGTAATAATAAATTAACAGGTATATAATTTATAAAATGGGGTATCCCCTTATTTATATCTTAACCTTTTCAAAAAAATTATTTTCTTCTGATTCCGAATAACATTGGCTCCTCAATGTTTGCAACATTACTTTCTAAAGCGTGTACAGTAAATAATAATAATATTAACTGTAACAAATAAACAAGCAAGATTAGATACATAATGTAAATATAAACACAACCGTTTTGGGTCCTCAAAACTAGGTAAATTAAGGAAAGCTTTATCTCAAGCATTAACTCTTAGATTTGGAAAGAACTTCGTGGTCCAGATAGTCATTAGTGCTATCGTTGCCAATAAACGTCCCGAAAGAAAATAACCTTCTAGATTTAGGAAGGAAACTCATCTAAGCCATAGAAGATAAGAACTTGCGGAATGGAACTACCATCTTCTTCTAGTATATTCAGATACTTTTATCTGTTTGTGGGTTCGTTTCAACAGGAATGATCTTGTAAAATTTAATTTAAATTGGTGTTATCAATAAAAATGTTCTAGTTATTTTCTTTCTGAATACTTTATAGTCAATGGATTGATGTATACTTGTGGGCTCCTAACCACTAAATTATAAAATATCTTCCATATTATCAGCAACGTAAGTTCCTTGAGCTTCTTTTACATGTATAAATACTAGCTCTAAGATTAGGATAGAAGAGAAGGTAAGAGGTACGAGAGCAGAGAGTAAAGTTTATACTTTATAGTATGTAAGAGAGTAGTCTCTAAGTTAGATGTAGTCCATAGTCAATAAGTTATAATGACAGTCAATAGTCAATAAGTCTAATAGTTAGTTCATAAGAATGTCTTTTGTATATCTATATTATATATTTTCAACAAATCAATAAACCTATATATTTCTTACTGGTCGTCCACCGTTTGTTAACTATGTGATAAAGAAATAAATAAAGCTCTAGAGACCATGAAGATCATTAATAATGTGCCGTGCGATAAGATTTTCACTCGGAGATATATTTTTCTAGTGGGAATACAGAAAGTATGGAGCGGTTATGCCAAGATTGGGATTACCTCGCTGCTAACTATTTCCATGGGGCAGAGCCAGGCCAGTAACCATAACCGGTCCCAAGAAGGTACAAGAATGAAGCACTTTCGGACCTTTTTTGGAATAGTTATGAAGATCATAATTTTTTAGTGACGTCGGCAGAAAATCTGAAGTTTGCTTAAAGGGAAGTCTTTTTCCGAGAAAGCAAGAAAAGTTCTCAATTTTATTAAATGCTCCGCATTGGTCTATAATTTAAAGGTAAAGCTCACCTGGTTCAAGAAACCACAAAATACTAATGACTTAGTATATGTTTTATTTAAAAATTCGATAAATATTTTAATGATAATGTATTATATTTCTGAATTAATAATTAAAAAATGTTCTCTCACCTAATGTAAAATAATAATATTTTTAAAAAAATCTAATTTATGTATAAAATCAAAATATATCTTATTGTATTTAATCTAAATCAATATCATCTTCCATATATTGATTTCAAAATTCCATTTCAATTAGGCAAATTAAAGATAAAATAAAAAAAACCTGCAAAGAGCGAGAACTAAACGGGTAAGAGGAAACAGCCCAGCCTCACCTCTACGAAAGTTTTTAATTTTCCACTATTAGACCAAAACAAAATCATTTGGTTCATGGCTGTGTTTGAAAGGGCAATCATTTTTTAAGGTAGGAATTGATTTTCTGAACACAAATTTTTTACTAAATACGAATTTTAAATGTTAGGTACAACCAGGTGTTCTGTCGAACAAAGCGAAAAAAAAGCTGCCATGAAATCGATAATTGAATGTTGAGATGAAGTGCCCTTGTGGTGTATTGGTTGGCTTAACAAGCTAATATACCCATGATCGCTGGTTCGTAGCCCGGCAGGTAGCCCCAGGATTTTTTAAAAGGGAGTGGACCGTTTTAACCAGAAAGGGGACTTTATTGCGAGATTTTAACGAGAGTTGGAAGGTCGACTTTTGTAATTTGAGTCCATCTGAATGAAATAACCTTCCGTAAGACACTTACTACGGAAGGAAAATAATACAACTAAAACTAATGGAAAAGTACAACATAGTTTTGATTCTCGCTACTTTGATTGTTCCTGAGGTCGGTAGGACGCGCTCTCCACAAACTGCGGTAATTGCCACCAGCGGACCAGAACGCCGTTCGGCAGTGGCCCCCTCGGTCGAGGCCTATAATGTTGCTAATTAGTAGTCAGTAGTGGAACTCATGGCTGGGGCCTCGTCACCCGCACCGGTGTGTAGTGGCACACATCTAGTGTAGTCCCAAGGACTGGAAAGTCATGTTTATAAAAGCAAACTGTAGGGTAAGAAGGATCTAAGTCAAAGTAAAAGCAAAGAATGAATACATGATTCCCCTTCGATTCATTTATACCTACATCTGGATTGTCCTCACAATAACCTGTATTCACTTGTCAAATCTCAAGCTATGAAAAATTGAAAGTAAACTGGATGAACACAACATACTACAAACTCAGCAAGGAAAAGCAAACAGTCCTGCCAATTGGAAATAGCTGAGGACTAACTGAAAGGACTAAAAGTCGGACACCCGCGTTTCACCCATCAATATTTGCTGACTACAAACAACTGAACCAATATGTTTACAATGTTGCGAACCTATGGCAGTTAAACATTTATTGACCGATTCAAGCCAACTGATAGATACCAGACTCCTATACCATTTGTCAACCTTACTAAATGACAACATGCATTCATATTACATATAAATTTTTTTTTTTAAATCGCTACATACGTATCAATTGAAAAGTTTAAAATATTTTATTTCAAGTATGTGTTCCATTTTACTCATAATATTCATTCGGTGCGTATGTCATGCATTGGTTGATTTATTTTATCAGTATTCTGTTATCTTTTTTTTTTTTTTATATTGAAGACTACAAGGAGAAAACGAGCCAACTCATTTTTTTTTTTTTAAACTGGTAACCAGCTGTTTATTAATGTATTTTTTGGGAGCGAAAAACGGTGGTGTGGTCAAAGGAGTATGACATGAGTTTAAACAGCTTAAAAAAAAAAAAAGTAATGATTTAAATGAGAAAAACTATTCAGTATACCCGAACAGTGCCTGAGTATGATCGAGGTAAGTTGACTTCCCCGAGTTGAGCTTCGAGCTCCTCAAACAACCTCTTCATTGTCAGGCCCAGCAATCTGCATGGACTTTATAATGATATGATTAAAATAATGTTACTGATTCAGGGTGAATTTTCGCTGTACTGGACACTTAGGAAACAGTGAGTTACCTCGTTTTTCTCCTGTAGTTTTCATACATTACTTCAGGACTCTTTTAAAGCTAAATGAGATGTTAACACATTTAATGTCCTGAGTTCTAGTAGCAAATGCAAAGGATAGGGAGTGGAGAGAAAGTAACATTTTTCTGTTTTTTGTTTCGATCACGAAGTAACGAAAGGCAAAGGCGATAAAAGTCGTCTATACTCTTCCTTTATTGTATTTTATGTTGTTTACTTCAAAGAGTGAATATAATCATAAACTATGGTATGTTCAAAGCTAAAAGCTAGGGCCAACAGTTTTGAACAAGTAAACAAAAAAACTCGACATTCTTATCCTCTCTTCTTTATTAGCTTCTGCTTCAAGATCTAAGCCATTTTCGGTTACCCTCATTTACAAGATTATATTGCAACATTATAACTCAGAGGATATGTTTATAACTGAAGTGTTTCAAACTAAAAATCTTGTAATAATAGTACTCTACCGAGATATACATCACGTTCACAGATATTCTGATTTCCTTTGCTGGCTTACTGGCACCCAGCTAACTATAATAGAATCAAGTCAACTTATAAGAATTAGATAAATATTTCTTTTTAGTTTAAGTGATGAAAAAAAGTGGAACATTTCTGGTATGGAGAAAAATAATTCTGCATAAAGCCAGGAAAAATAATTCTAAGTAACAAGTGTGATCTGGAGATTGCACCGGCGCCAGTACATACTCGGTCTGGGCCGGTTGAAAATGATTGCGTGTTGAACCCATTTAATAAATATGGTCTAGTTTAAACAAAAATAGAATAGTGACATCTAGTAATTGACCGCTCTGTTTGCATTCACACAGCAGGAAAGGTTTTTAATAAATTATAGTTTATCCCGTGCAAACTGTAAATTGTGTTTTGGGAAAATGGAATTGGAATACAAAAGTAACAACGAAAACTGTCTATTTTATCTCATTAGTTTCTTAACTATGTTGTGTTAATCACATTTATTAAGTTAATAAGGACAATAAAAAAAAAATCAAAGCGAGAAAAATTAACATACTGAAAATTGAAAAATAATTTTTGATGCTTGGAAAAAATTGATCATAGAAAAAAAATTGTATATGTAATATACAATTAAATTGCCTAATTTTATATAAATATGATAATTAGCACGTTTTCCTTTATTTATCCAATAACTTTAAAGATAGTATTAGTGGCTGATTTAACACGTTGATTACCACTGCAATGTTTATAAATCTGGCCTAAAATGACAATTTGATTTAATCACATTATATTATAAAAAACACTAATTCTATTGTATCGAGTTTAATCTTAGCTGCACAAAAATGGCAAGTAAACACAGGAAGAGATAACTGGTAGTTGGGGTCCTAGAAAAGAACGCAATCTTCGAGTTATCTCGTAGTTGGCAGTCAACGTGTTAACTAAAGATAGCTTCCCCCTAATCTAAGCTTTATTTCTAAGCACCCATATTGCCTCACTCCAAAAAAACCAACCATTATTACTCCCAGGTACTTTCTCTTAAACTTTATCATCAGTACCATAATTTTTAGAACATTTTTTTTATCTTACATGTTTGAAAAGTTTAAATTACCATGGTCCTTCAAATGAACATTGACATAACAAAAAATTTATTAAAAATCTAATTTTTCAATAGGGGTATTTGAAAGTTTCGTGTGAGTTAAAAAAATGAAGGTTTGGGTATCGGTAAAGGAAAGCATTCCTTTTGTAAAGGTGGTATTAAAATGTTTTTACTAGCCATAAGAACATTTTTAAATGCTTGAAGCTGTATAGTTATTTGTAAATTTTATGGAACTGTATAGTTACTATTAACTTTTTTTCGCGTAATTATTTTCAGGAAAATGTCGACTGTTGTATGCTTAAGTAAAATAAATGAATTAATATGGTGTATATCTTTTTGAAATAATATATTCATATTAATAAATATAGAACGTGTCTAAATAATAATATTTAAATAGAGTAAAAATCCTTAGTTACGCCGTCCATCGGAAGGGACGTTAAACGGGGGTTCCGAGCCTGTACGATGTCAGGTACTAGTTAAAAATCCCTATGCTAATTAAACCTGGATAGGCAAAATTTAGAGCTCTCACTGTAGCATCGTCCGATTAGCCATAGCACCAAAAAGTGACGTTAAATGAACAAACAAACAAATAATAACATAATAAATTTACGATATTTAAATATATTCAAGTTTATCAAAAAGGATTTCTCTCTTCTATTACATAGAAATACATTATTATTACTACTTTGTTGTGATATATCTATAATTTATAAGTAAGTAATTATAAATTCACAAAGATATATAAAATTTGTAGAACGTAGGGCGTCCAATTTGCCACACAATAATGACTGATTTTTGTCATTTTAGTCACAATGTGCACCAGCACAAACATGAAGAAAGAATATTTAATTTGAAGTTGAAATCTGTTCCATCCTGATTTTTCGTTCCCCGCTCTGCTCAGAATTTGAAGGAAATATAAAGTCATGGGATGAGAGCTGTTTTTGGTAATAAATTTTCCAAATATTTCCCTTGCGGTGGACAAAGTGAAAAGAAATAACCTAACTTTCCTCCTCGGCGAAGACGAGGGTAGGGGAAGCGGTACAAGAGAGGAAGCGAGGCTGGCGGCCGCTCAGTCCACAATGGTGCCCTTCGTACTCCTCTTGTTCCTGAGGCTGGTGTCCACTGCCGAGGACGTCTCCGTGTCCCAGAGCCTCTCCGATGTCTGGACGTCCTTCGGCGACCTAGCTGGCACTCTCTACACGGTCAGGATAGCTCCTTCTCAAGAAGGTAAGAGTGTCTATACTCCTCGGGAAACACTTTCGAAGAGACATCGGTTACTCTGGAGTAAGGTGTCCGAACATTTTAAATTGCATTCATCACTTCACCTAGAGTGACTAGAAATGACGGATTTCTCTAAGCTTGAAAGTGATATCAAACTGTTTAATGTTGATTTGGAAGCAACATTCTTTAAAACTGTCTTTGGGATCTTTAAGGTACTAGCCGACTTCATAGGTTACAAACAATTCTTCAAAAACATATAGCCGCTATCTATAGACGCATGTATAATTGCGGTTTGTGTAAAACATAGGAGTCCAAACCTATGACTCACAGGGAGCCTCGCAATAAGCACATGCATTTTAAAAATTTTGGTTTTTGTATGAAAAATAATAATATTTTGAAATTCGACCAACAAAAGTAATTGATTGATAAAATAATCTTTGCATGCCCCCAACCAAAGTTTTAGTTTTTACATCGGAGTCCAAAAATCGATTAAATAAAATAAAAGCTTGTCTGAGTGTGCTAGTTTAAAGCTAACTAAGCATATGACAAATGGAGTCTCGTACACGAGTATATTAACTGAAACACACATAGACTTAAATCCATCATCACTCTCAATTGAATTGCATTTCAACACTTAGTAGGCCGATTAAAAGAAATGGAGGTGGTCATACATTTTCAAATTCATACTATGGATAATTATTTGTATCTGATTATTTTAATTACTTTAAAATCAGATAAACGTATAAAGCTTCCTGAAATGATAGTTATGTTGTAGTTGTTTAATTTAAAGTATTCCTTAAGTTTTTTTTTTAAATATAACGTTTCTTTAAAATATTTTTATTGTACTCTTTAATACATCAAATCTACGTGCATTACCATCGAATTATAGTTTTTTATACAAAAATGATCTCAAATCTTTAAGAGTTTGTTTGATTTTACCTTTTTTTGTATGTCATGACTAAACATTTCTCTTTCATTTGTGTCACTACCTAGTTGAGTTAGCCACATTCTATGGTATGAAGATAAAACCACAGCATCCTTTTTCTTGAAAAGAAAATTACTCATGTAAATACTATAAAACAGTAAATAACTTCAATATTTGTTCAATATCCATGTGTTTATTGCTATTTATGGATAATGCAGCTTCTCTTTAATTCAGATTTATTTATTTATTCAATTTATTCAATAAATGTTTTGTTCAAATCATTTTTAAGGATTCAGCAGAAAAACTATTCTATGCGACTTTCCGGCATTTAGTATTGATTGGTATTTTTATATATAAATCTTATACAGAACTCGAAGGAAAATGTAGCCATTATAATGGTAATTCCTTATTCTTCTTTAATTCCTTGAATAATTATTACAGTCAATTAACTTAAAAAGTGTTCTAATTAAACCTTTTTCAAACGCACATAATATAATTAATCATTTATAAATTTTATCATCATCATCAGCATCATTAGTGGTTCTACAGCCCGGTACGGATCTTGGCCGTGCTAATTTCATTACGGACCTTGGTCGCCTTTATTTCACTCGGTCCTGCGCTAGCGTTTGTTCTTGTTTTAACAAGTAATTAATGGTAATCAAGTAAAATTTAATCGAACTAACGTTCATGGTTGTACTAAAAGTATTGTTTGTAGGAGATTTTTATACGCAATACGAACTTTTGAATTAGTAAAGATTAATTTAAAATGAACTCGAGCTAATTTTCATAGTTGTATGAAACTATGTACTATTAATGGGAAATTTGAAATTAATAACAATTGAATTAAAATATACGCAAGCTTGTTCATAGTTGTATTGCACGTATTAATAATAGAAGATTGTAATATACCATAAGAAATTTTAAATTAACGCTATTTTCGCGACAAAAGAATAAATATACTTTATTTAATACAAAGCAAGCAAGGTGAAGACTAGTCCAATTTATATGGCTTTCGAGTAAAGTTTAAAAGAAAAAAATTTTTTTTTTAGCTCGAATATAAACATTTACATAATTAAGGTTTTACTATTTACTATTTTTACATATTCAAGGTTATATGGTGCGTTTAGTAACACATTCTACTCGAATCATTGCTTATTGCTGTGTATTATATTATGATTTATACCTGTTGAAAACATATCCTGTAATACTAAAAAACTCACTTTTGAGTTCCTTGTATCTTAAACTCATGCAGAAAAATTGTGAAGGAGCTTATAGATTAATAAATAATAATAATAAACAATCTGATCTTATTATAATCACAGTTTAAAATGTTTATGTTAATTTATAGCTAATTTGAATCGATTTGTGAAGATTGTTTACAGACCTCTACAGCGTCAGGTTACATTAGGATCAGGTTGCTGTAAGCCGATATAGAAAGTATGGTTGGGGTAATCTAGGTTGCTTGTTATTTATATTAGTGAGACATATGAGTACAGCCTTAAATCAGGGACGAATGAAGGGTTTCTCGCCTTAAAGGAGGGAGGAGGGTTTGTCGATCGAATCACTATAGTATGAGGCGTCCAGGATCAAAGGCGGGTAATTTCAAAAATTGAGTGCCATTAAGGACAGACCGGATGAAAGATCATAATAACATTCATGGCTTATGTGATTCAAATAGAACTTTGGAATAAACTTTACGAATTGATAAATCTTTATAATAAATAAGTGAAATAAATGGCTTTCAATATAATCAAATAAATAAGATGAACGCTGAAGAGAAAGATTTAGTAAAGACATGTTACAATGCCTAAGAGAGAAGAAATTCAAGAGAGAAAAAATACTAGGATAAAGGAATGTCTTAGTGTTCTCTGTTCCAAAAAAATTTCCTACTCCATAAAAATCTGAAAAACAAGTTACAATATTTTTGATCCCATCTACTATTCTTCAAGAACTCGACAATGGGAAACTTAATTTTAAAAAATAAATCAATTATTAAGGTATAGAGAACGATTTGGAAAATAAGGCTCTTCGTAGTAACTTAGTATAGCTTTATAAAGATCGATATGAATATGAAGAGATTGCCTGACCAATATAGTTTTTTTAAGTAGTTTTTGTGTTCATTACGGTAATAAAATATTTCAGATTTCCTTCACCGTTTAAAAAATGGTATTATTTTGTCTTGACTCCCATGGTAAATTTCAGTAAATGCTATTTTTCGATTCCGTCGAATTGTTCAATAAAAAATATATTAGGATATCGAACTCAGTTTATTTTAAATGTGACTACTAAAGCTTAAAAACTTATTTCTAATACATCCGATTCCAAATGCGACAAAACTTGTTGAGAAGTTTAGCGCCGACAGGAAAACTACACCAAGTTAGTATCGGACTTCAGACCATTTTTTATCACTTTAGAAGTAGGAAAGCATTAAATGTTCTATGAATAATTTTTTTATTCTAAGCCTGTACAATTATGATGTCGTTTGTTTGATTTTTCTAATGTATACAGTTATTGGGATACTGTAATCAGCCAGTAAAGCTGAAGAAAAATGGCAGCCGGTTATTAACCGTCAAAGGTACAAAAAAATTCGTTTTTATCTGTATAAGTATGAAGGAATCAATATAGAAATGATAGAATAGAAAGATATATAAAATAAAGATGGTAATACCATTATAGTTGTAAATATCATTAAATTAAAAAACAAAAAATAATAATAAAAAAACAACAAAAAAAACAGATGGTGAAGCAACCAAATCAGCTCATTTTGGAACACGGGATATATCACAACCGTTGAATTGATATGTCCGAGTAAAAATGTTTGATTTAATGAGAAACGAATTCGGCAAAACTTGATTATTTGAAAACATACATGTAAACGTCCGAGGGGCAGATAAAGACGTAGGAGGGAGGATTTATTTTAGAATGATCATTTAGAATTTAATGGCGAGGATTTAGAATTTAGGTGCACTAGCGAGTAGTGAATTAAATCTTCATAATTCCTAAGACTGTACATTTAGTCTAATTTTTGATTGTCCAGGCATTTCAAAACAAAAAAACAAGAAAAAAACTAAAGGAAAATATAGTGATTAGTGTGAAAATCGAAAATCGGATAGAATAGTGTCACGACTTCACACACTGACTTAAAGACGTCCATTACCTACGACAACAAAGAACTGACTGAATAAAATGGTTTTCATGGTGAATAACGAGCATACAATGGTTTGGGCAAGGAGAAGAAGAATGCTAAGAAAAGGCTCAGAGAAGTTGAATGTATCATCAGTTTTCGTTGTAATCGTGAAAGAAGTTGAAAATAGAAAATGTTAACAACCAAGCATTCTTAAAACCATTTATCAAGCCTTTCGTTACTATTTTTATAATAATTATGAGCATAGGTTTTTCAACAAATTAAAGATTAATAATTTAATAAATTAACAGGGAAGATAATGGTCCTATGAACTACTGTAAGAAACTGACTTTTCGATCAACTATGCAGGTCTTCTTTAGGGCTGGATAGACGAGATACAAATATATTTTAAAAAAAGTAAAAGTATGTGGAAAAATGTAATAAAAAAATAAAATAAAATGATATATAAAAATGAAACTATTGGAGTAACCAAGACACAAAAAATTAAATGATTGAAATATTAAATTAAAATAAAAATACTTTAGAATAAACGTCGGTTTCTAAGTCTAATAATTTATCAATATTTAAGCATTTAATTCTTTGACCTCAACCTGAACCATTTTCTTCCCCATATGTATTAGATCAACTGTTACTATTCAACAAGAGTAAATTAATGAATATGATATATTTAAAAGCATAACATGAGTGGTATATTTTTAATTATAATATGATGTTTTGACATACTAAATTTAAAAATAGATTAAGTAAGAGTTTTCTTTTATGTCCGATATTGATAAAACGAAAATGTATCAGGCCTTTAGGGAACTATATCTAAAGCTTCTCTTTCATCACTCGACCGTAAAAACCTTTACTATCAAAGCTATCACTAATATAAAGCTTATCGCCATCTTTTACTCGATTTAACAACTATTATTTCATTTTATTAAATAATTGCTTAATAGTAACTTGATATAAATGCTTAATTAATAACGTATTTATTAATGAGTCGGTATTACTTTTTTTTTTTACTTCCCTGAACTAAATGAATTACAGAGTCACCTGTCATGTTAGCATAACTGCACATTGAATAGATTCTTCTTCTATAAATTTAGTGGCTTTATTTCGAATACAGATTAAATTCGAAATTTCTTCTGTGTAATATTTACACTTAGTGATATTTTACTAAAATCCGGGAGAAGGTTCAAATAAAATCATTGAGGAAGTTTTGTTAAATATGGATTTTTTTGCTCGTTCAACAAGTTTATATTTGTTTATTGATTTTTATGGCTATCAAAATGCAGTATGATTATGATAATGATGCAATATGATTGTCACGATGCATAAGATGTATACTATTGTTATAAGTTTCCTAATTAGTACTATGGATAAAAAAGGTTGACAACTAATTATATTAATTATTTCAGTATATTATTTAGGTAGCTCTACCTGTTACTGATAATTTTACTAAACTGATTTCACATTGAACCTTCCACACACAGGTGAAATTTTTCGAGACTTTTCTATTGAATGCTGTGAGTTAAGACAGGCAATCTAATCAGAGCTGACCAAAGCGGTCCTTAGTAGCAGTGACCGGGTTACCTTATCTCATTGAGTGCTGAGGCCAGTTAAGACGGCCTTTGGGGGATTTGTGCTTTCCCTCGAGGGAGAAGACCTTTGTTCTTAACGAAACTAATTAAATCGATTTTCTTTGGAATTGATTATTATAATCATGGAAGAAAGAAATTCAAATTATTTATGCGATTTTATGTAACGCAAAAATAATATGACGAGTATTAAAATTCATAAATAAATATTCACTCTAATCAAATAAAATAAATCAAAAAATGAAATCAAATAAAATTTTAATATTTTTGGGTGGAAGCATTAATTTGGTGTAAAAAGACAACCAATCAATTCTCAGTTCCCAATGTTAATGAAAATAAGTGACTGGAACTAAAAAAATTTATATTTACTTTCCCTTGATTTCTCATAATAAGAATAACAATATATTAGAAGAAAGAGACATTATCCAAGCAATCCAGTCTTCCTATAAAGACTCAAAAGGGATAATACGGATTAATTTGAAGGAATCCAAAAGCTTCAGGATGGACAGATGTGTCAAGCAATGAGATAGCCTAAGCCCTCTACTATTCATTTTATTCATGGATGAAATAGTCAAGGTGCAGACTCAGCAGCAGCACTACAACAAGCCATCGTAGAATGGGGAGCTGAGCTAGAAAGAAAGGGAATGGTCATAAATGAGGGAAAAAGCAAAGTTATCCAGATAGGGCGAAATGCCTAAGAAATACACATAATCTGTAAGGGTAGAACTCTTGAGATGGACGATGAGCATATGAACCAAGGGACAGTAGTCGGAAGAAATGGAAAAATAGACCAAGAAATATCAAACAGAAAACAAAAAGCTAATGGTGTTTATTATCAAATCTACAATACTGTCATAGGTAAGAGAGAGGTTGAAAATAAGACCAAAATAAATATATACAGCGCACTGTACCTCCCAACCTTTTTGTAAGGAAGTGAAAGCTGGCCCTACTTAATAATCATAAAAGCAGACCGACCGCATCCGAAATGAAATACCTAAGGAGAGTAGCCAGCCACCCGAACCTGAAGAGATCATATTCGCAACGAAAGGATTAGAGAAGAAGTAAGTAAGTAAGTTCGGTCATGTGATGAGGATGAACGAGGAGACGGAATCCCGGAAGTTTTTTGAAGCAAGGCCGACAGAGAAAATACCAAGGATTCGACCTCGAAAAACTTGGTTGGACGAGATCACCAAGCTAGGAGAAAAAAGAGACAAGCAGTTGAATGCAATGAAAGTGTTGGCGAAGGACCATGATAGTTACCGAAGGACCGTGATAGTTGGCGAAGGACCGTGATAGTTGGCGTAAATGGATTGACTAGGCCCCTCCACGCTAAAAGGCACCAAGGAGGAAGAAAAAGAAGGTAAAAAAAATCTATTTAAACTTAGACTAGTGCTGCGAAATGTGTATTTCTCTGGAGATCTAGGAACAAAAGACCTAATTACTGTAGTGAAAGAGGAGGAAAATAAGCAAGAATACAAATAGACGTATATTTAATTTAATATTTTAAAAATATGTAACTGCAGTACGAAAAGGAATAAAAGAGGACTAATAAAAAAAAAGAAAAGAAAAACACGACACGTAGAAAAGGGGATCTCTATCTCAGAAGGGGACTAACATTCAAGTATGAATGATTTTTAATTTTATAAGCTTATTGTGATAAGTATATTTTATATGTAAATCATATTAAGGTCGTTTAACGATAATGAGAAAATTTAGTCGGAACAGTATGTACATAAAAAATGTAATAAAAAACTCAGAGTCCAGGGTTCAGTACGTGGTAGAGACTGTACCAATTCTTAGACAACGGTTGTGCAGGGAGGTGATTTGTCCTAGATCAAGCTCAACCACCAGATTTTCCACTTATTTTGGGTACCCACTTTACAGAGGTGTAAAGTTGTCCCAGGAGTGGGATGCGCATTCACCCCCGGCTGTTAACAGATTAAATAAAATGTACCGCAACCTGAGGATTTGAACTCGATACCTTCGGCAAATACAGCTCTCTAGCGCTGAGCCTATTAAAAGTATATAAGTCAACTAAATTTTATAAGATCAAAATTTTAAATAAAGCTTAATATCTTAATAGAAGTGATTTGAACGATGTGATGTAATATAAAATAAGAGTTTTTTTTAATTTTAAAGCAGTTTAATCTCGGCGATAGTACTTTAAGATTAAAAACGAGAGGAAAAAAAAATTAAAAAAAAGCGGAGAGGGGATAGTAAAACTAAGGATTTTCATTAAATCTCAGCTGTAATGAGACTTGGATTTAACAAATTAATGACGATAGATAAAAATACTTTTAGAAAAATCTTCATTATAATAATTTTAGTAGGTTGTTTGAATAGTTGCTATATATATATATATATATATATACTTGAGAAGTATATTTTTATATAATTATATAATTTATTTTAAAGAAATTATCAGATTTTTTATATCGTCGGTTCTTAGCTTATTTCTGAGATTTTGTTACCTTTTTACGTGTTGTTTTCGATTACCGTCATAATGCCAATAATATTTATTTAAATATATGACATCACTAACAAAGAATCAAAATAACACGACCAATTCAATTTAAAAAAATGAACTACTTTACTTCAGGAACCAGAATTCAATATCAGTATTTTCAGTTTCAATATTTTTTCAGATATCTAAGTTAGATTTTTTAACGAGAATACTGATAAACTACATTAAACTAATTAAAAATAATTTATTAATGTATTTTCTCATCAATGCAGTAATTATTGAGGGATGTCTCACATTAAGTTACTGTGAGACTTCTCATTTGTGTGCAAATCATGAGTTGACTATAATGTGTTTTGCACTTGTCGTTTCCACGCATGATAGAATTTGCCTACGTGATAGTAATCACAATGTCTTCATTAAAACTAAGTGTTTCAGTTTTCGAATGCTACAACTTCAACTTTGTTAAAGCTTGCAGAAAATTCAATTTGCTGTACGGAATAATTTTATCGCTAAAACTTTTCATGTACAATTTTTTTTTAATTCTATAATTCGTTATTAATAAAAACAAATCGATATGGTTATTGTAGATGGCCATTGATACAATATATTACTGCCTAGCGTGTTTTATATTTCATTGATAAGTTCTCATGGAACATAGGTTCTCATTCTGTTGTTGGCTTGTTGAGGAAGCGAGGTAGAACTGATTAATAAAGTTTAGCCATTAGACTACCTGGAGCGGTTTCACGGTCATAACACTTTGTAATATTGAGTTATATCAGTTATTTAACATCCTCAATAAATATATTAATAAGTTGTCTCTCTTATTAAAAACCAGCTGTGTTCCCACCCCTGCTACGGTCCATAAATTCAGATACAAAATAATAAAAAATATTAATTTGAATAAATTAAATAGTCCATTATAAGGTCTGATAGAAAGAATAAGAATTTCATCTTGTTATTTCAATTGTTCAAAAGTTTTATTAACACTTTTTAAAAATTAATACATAAAATATCTCAAAAAACGTCAGTTCTAATATCAGTCAATATTTTGTTCGTCTACTAGAAGATTACTGTGTTTATAATTTTTATTATTGTTTCTAATTTATAGATTTATTAGATTATTAAATATATTAGGCGTTTAGGATAAAAATATGATAAATCCGAATTTCAAAAATTAACTTGTTGATATTATTCGATAATTCATGTTAGTCAAGCAATGATTTATGCTACCGAAACTTAAAGTTCAGAACCTAACAAAAAAAAACACTTTATTTGCAATTTTACATATGCAAGCAGCATAAGTGTGAATACATGTTCCGGACTACCTTTACATTTTTAAGAACAGTGATTTTAATTAAGTACAGTTACCTTTTATAAATAAGTTTTACAATAGCAGGAGAAATGTAGAAAAACCCGGCTTAAAAAAAATAAAAAAAATAATAATAATAAACAACAACAACTTTATTTGCAATTTTACATATGCAAGCAGGATTACTGTGAATACATGTTCCGGACTTCCTTTACATGTTTAAAGAACAGTGATTTTAATTAATTAAAGTTATCTTTTATAAATAAGTTTTATAATAGCCGGAAAAATGTAGAAAAAACCGCTTAATAATAATAATATAATAAATAAATAAAAATGATAATAATAAAGTAAATAAATATTATAATAATAATTAAATAGAAAATAACTAAACAATTAAAAATAACTATAATGATAACTGCAAATAGTGATTTATTAAGAAAGAAGTATATGTTTTGTTCTTTTGTGCTTGTAGCGTCGTAGTGAATGTTTATCATAGTTACCGATTTCTCGTATGTTTTTTTATCGTTGAATCCTTGTGTTATGAAGTCGGTAAGACGAGCTAGTTGGTCGACAGTGGAGTGGTGTTCTCTAAAACCGAACTGTTCATCTTTGATCAGTTTGTTCTGATTTACGTGCCTAAGAATTCGTTTTAAAAGCAAGCGTTCCAAGAACCTGACTAAAAATATGAGCAATAAATCGGCAAAGAGTCTATTTAGACTAAATTGCTCAACTAAACTAGCAAAAAGTGTGTTAAAGTTAATTTTTGAAATTTTGGAGTTATAAGCTATTGATCCTATTGAAAGACTCATCTATGTGTTTCGCCCGACATATTATAGTAGTATTAACACAAATTTTATTTCCTCAAAGAATTTTTAAACCGAAGTTGCATTTTATGATTATTATTATTATTTTATATTATTATCATGACATAAGTAAAATTCTTTCTATATGTTTTCCGAATAATGGAAAAAAAAGAAAACTCAATTTCACTGATCGTTTAAATAAGTAATTAAAAAAGTAATTTAGATAAAATAACTAAAAACCATCTCCTATCCAAAAGATTTAAAATGTAATTATGAAATTATTATTAATAAATGCTTGTATTATTAATAAATGTGTGAAAGGAATTTGAGAAAGCACAAATAGAACCGTATTATTTGTTTATTGTATTTTATTTGTTATTAATTTTTATTTGAAAAGAAAACCCGGGTTCGAGACATATCTTTTCTTTTCAAATAAAAACATTTTATTTCTTTGTTGGTCCCATCTATCTCACTCTCAAACTAATTGCACCTCTACAACACCTTACATACAATATTTCAATAAACCTTCTTAACAACTATTATTTCGAGAAAATTGTTTGCATCCATTAAGCATAATTCTATTTAACTGCAATATCATGTCTACTAGTATCCAACTTCAAATATGGCAGTTCACTAAAGGATTGGGATAAATTTGATGCCAACTACCTACAAAGTAGCAACTCGCGTGTTACTAATGCGTTATGATGCTTCGGCTTATTTGCTTGATATAAATGGAACACGTAAAATTTCAATATATTGTTTCATTATTCAGTCGGTGAATATGTTCTCCACTTAATTTTCTCAAATCTTTCACAAGTTTAATAGTAACTTTTCCACACTAATTTTAGAATTTATCTGCTGAAAATTTTAAATTTCCAATCAAAGTCTGAATAAAAAAATAACATTAATTGGCAAACATAACCCTCCTCATGCTATGTTGAAACTATGATCGTTTTCTTCTTTATTGTCTTGGGAATAGTTCTCTGAGGAGTGTGTGACATATTTGCCATTTTACATGGTGGATTCTTATGTGAATCTTTCTTTGTCAGGCATTCGTATATCAGACGAGGATGTCCAACCCTATATAGACACCTGTTCTCTTTTACTCAGCCTGAAAGATGAGGTCCACCACAGAATAATACATATAATTATATCGATGTACATAATAAATCGATGTGATGATTAAGAGATGTTTTCTCTCCAAAGATGTCCATTATTTTTTTGTGTTTACTTCAGATATTAATTGTTTTCATTGTTAGCAATAAGCTACCACTTATTCACAAAAGACTCATTTGCACGACTATAACAATACCTATTTATGCTTTGCGGCTCCACTGAGAAATCCAATCCCTCTCGTATTCAACTCAAAATCATCAGTTCTCCCTACTTTATACGAATAAAATCATCCATAATGACCTCGATATGCCTTTGGTTGCTGATTTTGCCTGGACCCGATACCAGCCCTTTCATGACAAACATTATTGCCACACAAGCACACCAGTTTCAAAGCTAGCTTCTTCTTCGATTTCCAATAATCCTCATAGGTGTCTGAAAAGATGACCTTGTGACCTTTTAAGTTGAATTTTAGTACTACCATTAGGTAGTTTCTCCACTTGCCTTTATGCATCTTTCGTTCCATTTACTTGATGTATCATTATTCTACATATAGTAGTATATTTCAATAAATAAATTTTAAAAATATATTTTTTAATAAATCTGATGGTTAGATTTAAGAAACATCATTTCTTCCAATGAAAAGTTTCTTTATTTCCCTCCTAATTTCAAGAAATTTCGGAGTTAATAGACAGTTCTACTTTTTTTAAGGTAATGTGAATTATTTCCTGCATGAAAAGGCAGTATGAAACAGTTTTAGTCGTAGCATTGAGAGATTAAATTTTATTATTGACTAGTCTTTTAGTTTAAGGACTGGTTGGAGAGATTTTAAAATAACGTAAGTTCAGCTTTAAATACATCTTGAGAAGAAATGTATATGTAAATCGTTATTTGTTTTTTTAATGAGAAGCCCCAATGATTAGATGTTCAAATTTATGCTGTTTTATACGTTTCTGGTCTCATTCTATGAAAAATATCAAACTTATATGTTTTTGTTTCGTTTAATGTCAATTTATGCTGCTATGACTGGCTGATTAGATGTTACTGAGTCCTAAATTGTATCTATCCACGCGTTTTCGGACAGGCTCGTGCGGTGAGGGATCTAAGAAGTAGAACAAACACGTTTGGTGAACTCGGCCCATTGGCCATCTGGACTGTGACCAACTGTCACGGAGGACGGCTCCACTATTTGCTACTTGATAATTAGTAGTGATACACTAGCTCACTATAACCACAAACCATTCTGTAATTGGTAGTATGGCGCGCACTTTCTCTTATGTCCGTTGTTCGTATGCCGACACGTGCTGTCTTATGAATACTCAAAATCTCGGAATGTGTAAAACAGAATTATACAGTATAATTTGATATTATTTATTTGAAAATTATACTTTCGTATAATAAACATTAAACACAATTATTATTAAATACCCTCCTTGGGGGCGTAATTAAAAATTTGAAGATTAAATTAGGGATCATATTAAGGAAAATTTTAAACCCTAAATTCTCCAACGACAAATCTGTGCTCACACGAAATGAGACCCTATACAAAGCATCAGGAAGAATCACCGATACAATAAGGAAAAGAAGGATTAATTCGATTTGTCTTCGACGCCCCGAGGAGTCTCATGTGTCCCACCTTTACCCTGAGGTAAAGTGGCTTTTCCCTTCTATCCGTAGACTTTACTTCCTTGGTTCATTCTTATATCAAACTATCAACTCACAATATCCATCTTATATCTATAGTCTCCTACAATTCAAACCCTCTATCCAATCCCAGGGCACAAGATCTCGCCCTTCTGATCTTTATATCCGTTCCCACAGAACCACAACTTTTGAGCGTTCCTTTCTAGCCCGTTCTATCTCTCTTTGGAACTCTCTTCCTCTCAATATCCGTCATGCGTCTTCTTTAACCTCATTTAAATCCAAACTTTTCCTATGTCTTCTAAATTCCCAATCAGATGCTTTATAACCAATAAATAATTTATAGATATATTCAACTTGATCAATTGATGAACTAGTGTAAATATTCCTCACTCATAATGATATATTTTTTTATTTTATCACTAGATGCTATTATTTATTCACTTATTTTTCCATAAGCTTATTTCTTTTTATTGTAAATTTGTCTGTTTTTTAATTTTAATTTTGTATCACATTCTCTACCAAAACATACCTGTTTAGTTATTTACTTTCAGGATATCATGTAATTATTGTTTTATTTTGATGTAGGCCTTTGGCCAGATATATATTTATTTAATTTTGTTCATCTCTGTTATTCTAAAGGGACCTGCTCCCAGAATAAAATTATTTTTCTATTCTATTCTAATTTCTATGGACATATCCTGCGAATGAATGCAAGTAGACTGAAGAAAGGAATATATGAATTCTTTAGAAATAAACTGATTTAACCCATAAGAGAACTCAGGGTTGTGGAGGATATACTTAACTTCCCGGAGGCTCCAACTGCCAATAGCATAACCAGAGACTAGAGGGTGAGGTTTGAGACGAGAACGTACCGAATGATCAAAATCCCTTATGAGGAAAGAAATAGGAGATAAGTGAGGATGAAGAGGTACTCGGCGGAGAGAAAGGTCAATACACAGGACAAAAGTTGGTTAAAACACAAACAAAAAAAATACCCTCCTATGGCTCGCCTAGCCTTTGCAAAGTAAGGACCCTCAAGTTGATCTCGGACAAAGCACCTCCCTGCACCGCCGTTGTAACATTACACCGTCACCAATTTACCGAACTCAAGACCCTTCATGGTTTATAGTAGTACAGGTTTTTTTAAAATATTCAGTATTTAAGTAAGTTAAGTTCAGGTGTATCAACAATAAGAAATATAAACAAATTAGCTTCCCTATTGACGCCAAAAAACTTGTTTATGCTTCTAGGGTGTTTATTGTTAGAAAATCTTAGCTGGAATCTTATAAAGGTTTTTTTTTAAATTGTTCTAAGAAGAATGCTTTATTTACTTGTAAAACGAGAATATATATATATATATATATATATATATATAATTTTTTTTTAATGCTTTCATTACGGTTTAACGAAATTCGCACGATGGTGTACTGACCTAAAAGTTGTTCTTTAGAATTATTTATATTATAATAGAAAAGTTATATTATTTTTGAATGCCTGTCAAGTTTATAAAAAGGTGATACGAAAGGATTCTAAGAAAAACAGACCTAGAAAAAAACTATGGTTGCCCTTTCATCGTAAAAGAAAGGGGGTCTTTTAATAGTTTCTGGGTGAGAAATTAAGTTCAAAAATGACTACACTGAAAATCGTATTTATGAATAAAGTAATGATACAGAATTTATTAATATTTAATGTCAATTAGTTATAGCATCTTCAATGAAGTAAACGGTATTGAGCCTAATTTTATTATACATCATACAAAAAATAATCACGACAATTCGATTTCCGGTATGTTTTGGTGATATTTATTATATATTTTGAAGATACTTCGATGATTTAACAAAATTGAAAAAGAATATTTTTTTCAAAATCTATTCACAACTTCCAAAGTATATCGGCAATATCTCAGTGCAGAATCATTGTAATTGTCTTTCCCTTTGGGGCTATTGCATTTGTTAAAAAAAATTCAAATTGAAATTATGGTCAGAATTTTAGCTTCAATTACATAAGATAATGAAACTCCAAGCAATGAATGGAGTCATATTCCAAATCGCGGGATGAAGTACATAATAATATAATATTTTTTTAATAAGCTGCGAAAAACCGATAATTTAATTGAGATACAGCTTATACTTTAAAAAAATAATCAATTCAGATATGTAAGAAAAAAAATTCATCTCGACATCCTTTTAATTTTTACGAAAACGTTTATTTAATATTTTAGGCATATGCCTTAAATAGGTAATCTTAAAGCCGTACGACTTATTAAACATCCAGTTCAAAGACACACCATTTTGTAACTTGTTTCTTTCGACGGAGAGTACAATTCAAACATACATTGAAATCTTGGAACCTTAATGTTTCCAGTTTATACAAATTTTTGTTTAAGCAATTTTGTGGCACTGATATGTTTACCGCTTTGTTTGTCATAATCACTTATGATCTAAACAAACACCATTACTGTTTTTTCATGTCTATTAAAACATAAAATTTTAGCTTTGAATATTGCTAAAATCTTTTCTTTCATATTTATATAATTTTGTTTATTATTATTAAGGGTTTCCTTCAACCAACCATCTTAATTAACCGAAAATTTATTTTTCCATTTTCTTCTGTCTTGATATCTTCCTCTCTCAGACCATGACCGTGGATGCTTTCCTCAACTCCTTCTAACCACCTTTTCCGTGGTCTTCCTCACCGTTTACTCACTTCAGCATTCCAATTGAAAATTAATTTAGGGCAATTTTTAATCCTTCATTCTTTTGAGATGACCATTCCAATCTCTTTATCTTTGTAGGGCGCTTTGTTGGGTTTGCATTTGGTCTTTTCTTCTTCTCTCTAATCTGGACAGCCTGGCAGCTCTCCTCCAAATAGTCCATCATTAAAAGTAGCTTTTTTTCCTAAAGCAGTACATATTCCATGTTTCTGTTCCATATAGCAATATACTTTCAACGATGGTCTAGCAAATAAGCTTCTTGGTACGTATCATCATAAACTTTGTACAGATGCAAACTATATCAGATAAAACTATGCCGTATATCTCACATATTGCATTCCATTATGTTGCAGGGCGTGGGCAGAAGGACTACAGCATGCTTTTGCCGCTGGCCATCGGGTTCAAGGCAGGAGGTGCCATCATGAGCGCACTCACCGCTCTGAAGCTGCTGGTCATCAAGACGGTGGCGCTCTCAGGGTTCGCTCTCCTCGCCTCGCTAGCGCTCACAGGGAAGTACCTCTACGATAAGATACAGCAACCGCTATACGAGATAACTCCTTATCACTTCGCTCCTGTGCACGAAGTAAGAAGTTCTATGTGTTAAGCTTAAAATTCATAAGTACGCTTAAGTTTATTATTGTAGTATCGGGAGCGGGGTAGCTTAGTTGTAGAGCGCTGAGTTGCCATGCCGTGTGTTACAGCAAGCCTTTATACAGATGTGGTCAACTCCCTCCACAATTGTTCTCCTAGAAACAGTACAGTCTCTACCACGTGTTGAACCCAAGAGACTCCATGTGTTGTAGTTGTGCTAGTTTTTTTAATTATTTATAATTCAGATTGCATCAGAAGAACATTCTTTAACATTGATCTATTTTTCAATTAACTAAAAAGCCAATGCTCATTTTTAAAACTTAATTTAGAGAAAAACTTTTTTTAGGCATTGCTACCTACCTATGGCTAACTTACACCTTGCTATTTCCCCATCCGACTTCAGCCATTGATTTTTATTAACAAACTTGAATATAGCCTACAATTGATAATTATATTTTGTAATTATTTTCGTCTCCTAATAATAAGAATACAATTACTTATATGATGTTTTGTATGATATATCCTGCGTTTGAAGGAACAGAACCATTACGTCAGAATTATATAAAAAAAATTTACACAGGATACTGACCAGTACAACATTGTAAAGAAATTCTATATCTCTTTTTGAATGAGAGAGATATCTGTAACGGAAAATGACGCTGGCCTAATATTTTACGGATGGTCAACATTCAGCGGGACTTGGCCGGTCAATAACAGAGTGGCGGTCAAAGAGAAATTACTACGGCTAAAAACGTTCGGTCATAGAAGACACTTAGAGTACAAACACAAGTTTGATGAGGAAGAGACTAGTTAAAATACATTAATAAGTATCACTTCATTAAAGTTTATTTTTCTAAATAACAAATATTAAAATATTCAGTCACTATTAAAATACTATATAAATACATTTTTTTAAACTAGAAAAATGAAAGAATAACTTTAGTTTTCCTTTGAAAACAAAATTATTAAATTATAATAATTATTGATCATACATCGATATTTCCAATCGTTAATTATTTTTAATTATCAAACTCTGCGATCCTCCAAGAAAAAGGATATTTTACAGCTTCTCTCAAAATTTGAGGTTTTGTTACGGTTTCTTTGAGGTTACGATTCCTTGATACTTGGAATAAAAATTCGGACAATAAAAAGTCCGGCATTCCTATTTTTCTCCAATACTACAGTGCCGATTTTTCAATTTGGCAGAAAAGTCATTGGTCAGACCGGGATGTTTATCGGAACGCGAAATTACCACCCACTATTTCCTTTCAAAATAGCGCCAGACTATGGATTTTATAGGTCTTTAAAACTTCGTAATTTAAACAGTAATATGATTTTTAAAAAAGCTTATTTACGTGGTTACAAGTAAAACATGTTACAAAATAATGTATACCATAAAATATATTTATAAAAAAATAGGTATGTCATACAACTTGCGTATTGACAAAAATGTCGGAACAATACCTTAAAATCAACAATCACTTTAATAGAAGAATAAATTTTGGAGCCAAGAATAGACCTAGTCCGCAATAAGACAATGGAGTAACCTCTCGACATAATACCAATGACAGAGGCAATACAACTGAACAAGCTCAGACGGTTTGGACATCTGTTACGTAAGGACCCAAGCCGCACCGCAAAATGTGCATGTGAAGAGGAAGAGGAAGACCAAGATTGAAGTGGGAGGATGGGGTAAAGAAAGAATACGCGAAAAGAAGAATAAGTAAGAATGCAAGAAATGAGCTAGTGGAGGACAATGATAACGCGGTCAAGCTCCGCAACGCACTGCTTAGGCGCTAGGCGATGATAACATTGTAAATGATAAAAAATATAAAATTGTATGATGATGATGAATATATTTCTGTTACTTTCTTGAAGGAGTAGCACCATAACTCTTTAATCAACACAAGAGTGATTTTTTTTATCAAGAACAAAGCCTCACTACGACATTTCATCAACTTTAAACCAACTAGGTTTTTGCTAAGTAAATGTTGAATTTATTCCGAAAAACACTTAAGTTTACTTTGGCAAAGGGCTAATCATCAAATAAACTCTTATTTTTCAATTAACAACGCGTCATTTAGTTTCTCAGAATTAATTGAAACCAATCTTTGAATAATTAAAAAAAAATGTAAACACAAACTATTGAATATTAGTTAAAACTAGCTTGAAATATTATATTTAAAAATCATAGGCATGCGTACTGAAGGACATTGCAACAGGTGTCCAGCAGCGGTAAGGAAAGTGAAAAATCGTCTTTTAAGAGAAAAAAAAAATAATTAAGTAAGAAGAACAAAGCCCATTGTATAGCAGCACATATTTGGAAAAAAAACGACCACGGAATCGAGACAGCTCATTCAACGGTCCGTCAAACGCAGAAAGGAAAACTGCACTTAATCCTCTCATGCTCCACACTCTGGTGACCATTTCATTAAGAGATGGAAATCATCAGCCTACATAACCAGTCAACTTTCTCTTTCTTTCGACTTTTTCACTTTCTTTATAAATTTTAACAGAAGATGGATCCACCATCATTCAAACTACTGACTATGATATTTAATTTTGATAATTGCGGAAAAAAAACTAACCACTTTATTTGATATATTTTATTCAATATTTGCATTAAAACTTATAGGCATAAGATAATTTAAAAAGTTTATATTTTGGAACAATTTCTAAATTTAGAAAAACATATTTATTCCTGCCAGCCATTGACTGGCTATTTGACTGGATCTATTAGACGTACAGATCTGCAGTAGGGCTCAAATTGTAGTAAATTTAATCTACTTTAAAAATGGTTACTACGGTTATTTTCAAAAACGCACCGATTAGGAGATACAGGCCAAAAACTGAAATAACTCCGAAAATATGGAGGTTTTTCGGGCACCAACAGTTTCACCATCCGTATTTATGGAAGCAAATATGGATTTTCACTGCTATGACATACGCTTACAACATATCAAAAATGCAGAAAGTTAAAACAAAAAATAATTTTGCAAAAAAATATCACGGTCATTTATCGAAATAAAACATTTCAAGTCGGACAATCTGTGATTTAAGTGATCGGAAAGCTGGACAACCAATCCAATACTTAGAATCATTACTCTCATTCATGTCTAATTCCGACCTGAATTTTGAGATTTCTAAGTAACACCAGTAGCTGATTTATGAAACTTTAATTTTACAGGATAATGTTTTATTTGTTCACGTTATGAATGTATAAAACAGTTTTTTTGATTTTTTGGCTTATCTCTGAAAATCAGCTGAACATTTTTTTCTCATATACTGCTAATTATATTTTCATGTAGTAGAGAACATTTTTAATTAACACTCTTCTCATTTTCGAAATTCGATACTTAAAAAATGTTTTAATAGATTAGTCCTAAACTTTTCTGAAAGTTTCCCTAATAATGCTGAATAATCATAATAAGTCTAAAAAAGAATTGTCTTCTGTGACAGTTTGCAAAGCAAATAAACAGTACAAAAATGAATAGGGATATTGCTACTTTTGTGATATTTACTTTGCCAAGCCTTTTTATGTTATTTTATTATAACAACTTTAATATTTATTAGAAATTATTATTTCTTTTGCGTACCAGTCTCCTATGAGGTTACCTTCATTAAAATGAAGTGTGGTTTGTCCTACTGTGAAATGCCAGCCTAGACACTATCTCAATTCCTCCAAACTACACTGAAGAGAGCATGAACTGGGATATTGAGCATAATCGATACTCTATGGAGATTCTTCAGTGTCTGCCATCACTATACAGACAGAGAGGTGACTTGGCAATAAACATGACAGCATTCCAGTTGGTTTCCTCTTCTTGGTGCTCGTTGCACAACATTCTTCTGAGCGGCAGACTGTTGCTGCATGTTGTCTCAAAGGGGCATAAGATGTAAGACCAACTTCCTACAAATGATAATGAATGGTTTGTGTAGATGAATGCATAGCCAAAACACCTTGAACTTCATTGAAGATCTGGTGGACACTATGGGAAGGGTTCCTTGAGGTAGTGATGAAAACATTTCTATCCTTTATTTGCATTGTAATCTACTCCAATTCACTACCCAGCCTCCGAATTGGACTAAAGCCTGGTAGATAAAGCTCTGCGAAATGCTAACCATCTCTGGGATATCAACTTGCCAGTTATCTTGGTAGTTCATTCTCACAGTAATACCACAAACTTCGGCTTCAAGATGTCTTTCCATAGTTAATATATATATACAAATGGATCAAAATAGTGAAAAGACGATTAAAGTTTATTGTTAAAAAATGAGTAATCTTCATATTTACTATTCTTAAGAAACGTTATTAAAAACAAAGATTAGAATTGTTTTGTTTCTAGTTCGTATATTCTATTTTGTTTGTACCAATTAAGACTAAATGTATCGGCTACTTTAACTAAAATTTACAGATAAAGAATAAATTACAAATATTCCTGTTCATTTTTGCACAGTTTAGATAGATATATGCTATTATAGGTTACTTTAGCAACAAATCATAATAATGTGAACTATCTTAGGATATGAAAAATTTAAAAACCCAAATTTGGATATAAAATAATTCTATTCTGGACAGTGATACTAAACATTCTGTTAAGTATCACTGTTCAGAATAGAAATATTTTATATCCAAATTTTAAATTAGTTTTTAAATTTTTCATATCCTAAGGTAGTTCACATCTTACAAATAGGTTTTCTTAGCAGATGATTTTACTCTAATAAATTTTACTTATACATAAAAACGCTATTTAATTAATATTTATAAATATTATCTGTCTAGGTAACACAGACTTGGGAACCATCTTATGAAGTCCAGCAAACACATACCGATGCTTATGCAGTTCAAGATAATCCTACTGATCAGCTTGGGCATTACTCAAGCCCCGTTTCTCTTACTACCAACGGAACACAAAGTATGTTGAAGTCTTAATATTTTTTTCTTTATTTAAATGATTAGTTAAGAATTTTTGTACATCAAGAATTATGGATGATTAAGATATTGTACACACACTGTTGTGCAACTAAGCGAGTCCCCCCCCCCCCAATGGGGCATGAGTATAAGTCAGGGGGGCATGAGACCAGTTGAAAATGAAAGATTCTCACTTAATTTTAGTTATTTTTCTCTTACTAGAACTTCTTTACCTTAAATTGAAACTTATAATGTTCTATCTTGTGACAGTAAAACTAAATATGTTTTTTTTCATATGTCTATACAAATTCTAATATAGGAGGAATTTCATTCGAGCAGGCGGAGTGGAAGGTTTTCATTTGAACAGGGGGGCATAGTATGAAAAAGGTTGGGAAACACTGAACTAGTGTCATGCAGATTACTTAAAACACCATAATTATTGCTCACAGATATCTTATTAAGATGAATACACCTCCAAAATATGGAACATGCAGCTGACCATTGGTTACAGACTACCTATTCACCATGTCACCAATGCCTTCAAAATTTAGGTCAACAAAAATCTTAAAAAAGATGCGAGGAGATGACAGCAAAGACATGAGCAAAATTATTGAATTTTTTAAACACAAAACTCATTTAAACTAAATGTAACAGAATATAAAAGGGAATAAATACAAATTTTAATAAAATATGAAGTTTAATAAAAATAAAATATAATAATGAAAACTAAAGACCAAAACTGAAGGCCAATGTTGTAGAGTGACAATAAAAAACTTAACCTAACCTTCTAAGATAAAGTGCTGTACTACATACCTCAGAATCTGAAGTATAAGAACTAAAGATAGTTTCCTACTCCTGAAAGAGGACTTCTGTAATCTGCTTATCACCTTCAGTCCCAACATGGTGTTCAGTTTAAATTAATTTTTGAATTCAATAACTTCAAGGATGCTATACATTCTCAACCCTAGTCCTGAAAAAATAACCAAGAACATGTAAGAAATAAATTTAAAAGAAAAATATACCATTAATTGGTCATTCGCATTATGGTTGGGACTAGATGTTGTAGGATTAAAGTAATTTTTCTTTTCATCTAATATAATTTATATCAGAAATAACTATGAATTTCTTTATACTAAGACAGTTTGTCTCAATACAATGATAATACAATTATTAAATTTGATCTTTGGAGTCTTAATAAATAATGTATATAAAAAAAAAATTAATAATGAATAATAAAAATCTGTAAAAAAAAAAAAATAAATAAAACATATATATAGAATTAACTCTGGAATGGAATGGAAGCTAATTTAATTTTTGGATAAATAGATATTAGATATGGTTATCTACTTAAAAACAAGAAGTATACTTAAATGACGAAGGATGGAGGAATGGAAATAATAAACAAAGACTGAATATGGAAATATGTCTTCAATGCCAAAGTAGTATGAGATAGAAATTTTCATTCTAATGGGTGAAAAGCTATTTAATTGAATCGGACATTTTGAATTGGGGATGTACCAAGATATACGATGGCCTTTGTGAAAATATTGCTTGGTGGAGAAATTTTGAGACCTTGTAAGAGTGTAAAAATAAAAAATTTAACTGACTGAACATTAATAATATTATAAAAACTTTTTGCCATTATTTTATACAACATTAAAAACTTTCTATAGTTGCATTATGTTCGACATTTACCTTTTAAAATACTTTTGTTCCCTCTTTCTCAATTTTTTAAAATTTATTTATTCATCAAATTCTTATTGATAACTTTTAATTTCTGGCCTTTCAAGAGGAATGTAGTTTTAAAAATAACACCCAAACAGCGTAAAATAAATGCCTTCCTGCATTGCAACATTGTTACCTGTAAATGCTAATCATTGTAGATGCTTACAATTTCTAATTTGTTCCACAAGCTGACTATTTAAAACTACCTAAAAAATCTGTAATAATTTATTTTTATTGTTTCACTGTTTTTGAGAGTTCTGCTATTAAATATAGTCTTATCCCCCTATCATTAAATGATTATATGTATATATTCTTTTAAGATGAATAATCAAGGGGATTTTATGATTTCAGTTTCTCAGCGAAAGTATTTCCAAGCAGCACCTGTTTACAGGAGAACAGTTTATAAGACAAAATATCGGGGATAGGAAGTTTACTGTTAAAATATAATTTTAAACTTATTTATTTATTATTTATTGACATGTGTCACTTTAATTTATTGCTAGTTATTAACTGTCTGATTTGTATTTCGTTTTATGAAATAATGTTAATCATTTTTAATTGTAAATGGTTAATATGGGTATCCCAGCATTCAGGGATTGTGTATTTATTTCTATGATTAAGGTTTCAGAAAGCCCAAATGAAGGAATTCTCACAGATTTATGAGAACAGCCTAATATAACATTTAAAATATTTAAATTTTAAATGAATAATAGTATAATACAAGCAAGTGTGCATAAAACATATTCCATGTAATTTATTTATTTTAATAGTAACAGTAAGATAATTTAAAAAAGAATGAGGTAATTTTGTTTACAAGAGTCTTGGTGAATTGAGGTAGATGGGATCTCAAATTCCATAAACATCTTATGGGTCAATACAATATTTAAAAGAATTTAATGTATTTTGTTGTAGAATTAAGTGCATGGAAATATAACAACTTTCACATCAACATTTATAATTAAATGTCTTATAATAATTTATCAATGCAGACAAAGGCTTTAGTTCAATTGTAATGTAATGTAATTTAAAACTGTTGTAAAATTTTTGATTTGTACGATGGGGTCCTATATGATTGAAGGCAAATACAACTTGAGTCCGCGCTTAACATTAAAGCATATTCTGTTTAATAAATTATGCATTCACAATTTTGTATTATTTCCTTTTGATTTCTCTAAACATCATATCTATAGCCCCAGTGAATAAATGGTTGAGTCGGATTTTGTTCAGAAAGGGTTAACTGCTTTCAGATGACCGAAATCGTACCATTCTCATAATTTTTGGTTTGAAATGGAGTTGTAAAATAAACAATAACTCCTTTTGAAGCCATTGCCTTACTTAGCCTCTTATTCACTACGAAAATAACTCAATTCCGCTTAATAAAGTGCAAGAAACTTGTTTAAAACTTTAGAATTAAATTAAATATAATAAGAAAATTAGACTTAACTACTTATTGATCGGGACTGTAGATATTTAGGTATCTTGTAACTAAGATAACATATTTTTCCTACAATTTTTACTTATTCATGTATTAAACAAGAAAACTTTACATAGTTTTAATTTTCATTGCATGGAAACCCCATGTAAGGATCATCAGACATAATAGACTTTAAATTATCCTTCATGCACTCAAGGCATTACAATTTGAGGTAAAAGTATTAAGAAACTACCTTTTCATTTGGTCAGTAATCAAAGTCAACGTTTTTAATAGAATTAAGTTATTAGGTCTTAAATTTAGATAAGATATTTTATTCTGTTCGATGTCAATTTACATTATTTAAGCATTATACTTCTATTAAATAAAATCTGTTGTCTAACAAATTAATTGCACTCTTAAAGCATGTTTTATACTTTGTCCTTTATCACTTAAGACTGTATGAATAATATTAGATATTAAATCTATACTGTTACCATATTCTGTCAGTACATATATTAATTGTTATCATTACTGTGTATACGAATAATTATGTAGTATAATGAGTGAAATAAACCTATGTTAATTTGATGTTTTTGTGGAAGTCATCAGCATTTGTTCCCGTCATTTAATAAAATCAGTCATTAGATCATTATTTAAGATAAAGTGACTTTATGGTCTTCTGAGGCAAAAATCCAGTTTGTCCAATACTTACAATTTCTGAATGTGTCTTTACTTGTGATGTTTAATGTGTATTTTTGAAGATAATTTTGCCAAATATTATTAAAGAATTACTGAGACTCTGTACAATAACATTTTTAATAAAGTTTAATTGCTGATAGTCTCACCAATTAAATGAATATTAAATTTAAATTCAATATTTAGGCAATAATGAATTCAATGTACTTTTTAGATTGTATAATTTGTAATTAAAATTAAATGGATTTATAATGTAAGTAAAGACCTTAAGATACTTACAACTGTATTTCAGCATTAAGAAAAGTAGTTATTACAATTTAAATTATTTTTAAATTAACTATTTTTTAATTAACTACAATTAATCACATATTTAACCTCAATTAACATTATAAAATAATTAGATGTATTTTTATTCACTTGAATTGTACACATAGTGAATTCCTTTTGTTTGTATTAAAGTTGCTGGACACCATTAACTATCTTACTTTTTATGTAACTATCAAATGTATAATGCTCAATTATTTATAGTTTATTCAATTACTATTTTAAAATTTTATTATTTCAATTATTTGCAAATATCCTTTATTATTCAATTTTCCTGAGGTCTAGTTTATTTAAAGCAATTTAGTTTACCGTAATGTGGCCTTGAGACTTATTATATTCTGTAGGTAAATTTATAATATAATTCTTGATTAGTTGCATAATGTGTTGTTTTAAATTTGATGCCATTAAATAAAGATTATGAGCTTCTATATGATTAGGAAAAATGAAAAATATTTTATGAGTGAATCTTGTAATAAGTGTGGAATAGTAAAGTGGAAGTTGGTGTTATTAGAGGCTTCAAAAAACAAAATAATCACAGGTCCATCAATACCCTCAATTCCAAGAATGAGTCTAGATATATTCTTTACTGTGGTGGAACATTGTTAATAGAATAAAGAAATTTTAAAAAAGTCTTAGATAATATTTGTTGAAATGAACTAAAAAAACAAGTTACTCTCCTGTATCGCAAAAGAAATGTTAAAAATCTTAAAACAAATTTTCCAAACGAGAAGCCTTAAATCATAAGAAAACAAAAACACCAGTTGTTTTGTTGCTGACTTTTGTTTTTTTTTAGTCAAATGCAAAACAAAAAACTGCACTGTATCATAGATATAAGATCTCATTCAACCAAACTAAGATCACCTCTGACTTAAAAAGAAAGAATATAGTTACTATTAAATAATTTACATAAGCAAAACATGAATATTCATCAACCCGATTAAATTTGCCTTTTTAATGTTTGCAATCCCTATAGTTTTGTATACTAAACAATCCTATTGGGATTGCAATTCCCTGAATTTGTAAGGTAAGTTAGTTTAATAAGACTGTGATGGCAATCAATCATAATTAAATTAATACCTAATCTATTCAATTGCTCACTGTTGGAAATCCCAGTTCTACATTCATTCTTAAAATCCCTTCTTCTTCTTGTAATAATAAAATGTGATGTAAAAATAAAAATATAGTAACAAAGAAGATGAAGCATTATTGATAAAAGTCATTTTTCTCAATTTTCAAACTTTCATATTTTGAACTGTAACATCAAGGAGGAAGGTAGCCTTGTAATTATTTAAATTGTTATTCTCATTCTACAAAATCAATAGGACCCTTCCAAAAATAACTCTGAAATAATTGTCTAAGAACTGGAAGGACACATACTCACGTTTTGGTTAATAATGAAAAACGTAATAATCAAAAGAAAACAGTCACTCTGAATTTTCTTACCTTCGTCTTCATAACTATTTCAACGGTGACCTTTACCTGATTGAAAATTGATAAGCATTTAATATATTGGTAAAATATATAAATATTTTTGCATTTAGGTTATTTTCAAAGGCAGTATGTCCTAAAATGAAATGTATTTTTCACTTAATTTAGACAATTAAAATATTTAACAATTTACTGGTTTTCTAATAACTTATAGAGGTCATAAAGTGGGAATTTTATTTAAATCTTAGCACTCTGAGACATAAATCTCACCAAGGCATTCTTCTTGCAATATGTAGCACATATTTTAAAATAGTTAAACGACTAACAGCTTATAGCATCACAAGTGACAAAATCTAGATTAGGATATTTAATTTTTAAACTTTTAAAATATGCACTAGTTTCGCAAGAAGTCTTTTGTTTGTTTTGTTTGTTTTTGCTTAGAGGCGTAAAACCCTAGGGTCATCAACGCCTGTAGATTTTTTATTTTTTATAATTATTTATCTTTAAAAAAAAAAAAAAAAAAAAAAAAAAAAAAAAAAAAAATAATAATAATAATAATAATAATAAAATAGCCATATACACATACATACTAATAAATAATCCAACTATAATAAGGAAAAAAATAAAGCAATCGGAAAAAACAACAAATGCATCTATAGCAGGGACAATGGAGGATCAAATATTGGTTATTAATTTACAGTTTGTGATGAATTTCACCACTTTGTCGATTTCAGTTTTGTTGTCTCTAAGTGCTTCTCTAACATCGGGGGGTATTTTGAGCTGATTAAGTATTTTTTTATAGGAGTAGCATTCCTCAAACATATGTCTGATGGAAAGATTTTTATTACACCTAAGGCATATCGGTGGTGGGTCCCTTGTAATGAGATGTGCGTGGGTAAGCCGGGTGTGTCCTATTCGAAGGCGAGCTATAGCCACCTCTTCATGGCGTTTACTACGATTAGATGTAGTCCAGGGCTTTGCTTCCCTTTTTATATATTTCAGTTTACTGGCTGGACTTTCATCCCACATTGCTTGCCATCTTTTGTCTATGCATTCTTTAAGGGGGAGAGCAAGTTCTTGAGCGGTTAGAATGGCTGAGCCTCTACCTGGGAGGTTTAGAGCTGCTCGAGCAGCTTTGTCAGCCATCTCGTTCCCGACAATACCCACATGTCCCGGGGCCCAGATGAAGAATAGTGTTTTGTTTATGTGATTTAGCATTATTAAATATCTGTGAATGCGTTGGACTATGGGGTTGAGTGAGTACATGTTGTTCAATCCCTGGAGGGCGCTCATTGAATCAGAAATTATTACTATATTCTCTGTTTGTATATTTGTAATGGAGAAATGTAGAGCGGATGCTATGGCATTTAGTTCGGCGGTATAGACGTTGCAGAGGTGGTGTAGCTTTTTTTTATGGGTTGAATTGGGCGTAATAAAGGCAGATCCAGTTGAGTTATCAGACTTTGAGCCATCTGTATATATTGCAGTGTGTTGTGGTAAAGACTGTATCAATTCACAGAACATTTTCCGATATAGCACGGTCGGGGTGTCTTGTTTACGGAACTTGGACAGCTGTAGAAATACTTTGGGTGGTATGTAAGTCCAGGGTGGTGTATATGTATCTATTATATTATGGAGTGATATGTCTTTAAGGAAGGCGATGGCAAATGAGATTCTTTCTGCGAGAGGGAGGGTCGAGTTCGGTTTATTATGGAAGGCAGAAGTAAACTTAGGTTTAAATATATATTTATGAGTGGGATGATCAGTTTGCAAATATAGTTTGGAAACATAATTGATAGCCAGTTTCTGTCTTCTAAATAAAAGGGGAGGAAAACCGGCTTCGGTGCACAGGCTAAGGATGGGACTTGTTCGAAAAGCACCTGTCGATATCCTAATTCCAGTGTGGTGAATGGAGTCAAGCTTGGCTAGGAATCGTGGGCGGGCTGAAGCGTAAATAAAGGACCCATAATCAAGCTTTGAACAAACTAGTGCCTGGTAGAGTTTCAGTAATGTAGCCCTGTCTGAACCCCAAGTAGTACCGCTGAGAATACGTAGTATGTTTAATTTTTTCAAGGCTGATGTTTTGATTGCAGTTATATGATGACCCCAGGTTAATTTTCTGTCAAATGTAAGTCCTAAAAATTTGTGGTGGTCATTGAACGGTAGTAATTCATTTGCTAAATACAATACGGGGGGAGGCGGGGTATTTCTTTTTCGGCTGAATAAGAGGCATTTGGTTTTTTCTGGTGAGAATCGAAGACCTATAGATTGGGACCAGTTGCCTAGTCTATCGAGAGATTCTTGAAGTTTGTGCTGTATATGTGAAATGTTGTGAGATCTGTAAACAATGGCTAAATCGTCCGCAAATAATAATGATTTTACCCCTCTTGGGAGGTTCAAGCCTAGGTCATTAATAGCCAGTGAGAAGAGCGTTGGGCTTATTACACCACCCTGAGGGACACCGCTGTTCTGGTTATGATTCTCAGAAAGTTCGCAGCCCACCCTAACACTGAAGTGACGATTATTTAGGAACTGAAAAATGTAGGTGAACATTTGCCCTGTTATACCGATTGAAATTAGTTTTTGCAGGATAGCTGAGTGATCAATATTAGAAGTCTTTTGTATATATAACATTATATTTATAATATACACACATATAAAATGTTCACTTGTATTGCTAAAAGTAGTTAAATTGACCTACAGTTTTTGAAGAATAGTCAGGTCTTCATGATACTTATAAATTCACAGTTCTGTATAAGTAATATCCAACTGGAACTCAGAATAACTCCCCTTTGATTTCAACTATAAAACTCATAAATTATTAAAAAATTATGAAATAAAATTTTATTAGAATTATTTCTATTTCCAAATGAAATCATTTAATTGGTCAAGAAATAAACAAAACCCAAGTTAGGGTTTGTTTAGGCCTTGCTATTATTGCAACTTTAAATAGATACACAGCTGCAGACTTCTGCATGCTCTACAGATGTTCAAAAAGGAGTCATGCTGTAAGAAGCCAAGACTCACTGGTGGAACAAAACTAATAATAACAATAATTGTGGATAATTAAAAGAAATATTCTAAGTAATGAACCGTTCAGAATGCCATGTACATTCTTTTTCGGTATCAGTTTGCAGCTTGTTGCTTAGAGTTAAGTCATAACTTTTGACTTGTTTCCTTAAAAAAAATATCATCATGTTTACTCAAAATATTAGTCGAAACGTTTATTGATTGATGAAATGATTACTGAAATATACACATTTCTCATATTTAATCTGTATTTTCCATACTAAACTATTTTTATTTTCGAGAGTATTAAAAAATAAATGAATGAAAAGTTAAAACTTGTGATCTAACACGAACGTGTGGAACTGATATCATTTTTTCTCCATGCTACATACAATCATAAAACATTAATAATAACAACTAGTAATTAACCTAATGCAATGAAAAAATATTGTATGTCATTCATTAAAGGTATTGATTTATTTCTCAATACATCTACATTGTTTAACAATTATAAATGTATGCGAATGGTTAATAATTAATGAAAACTTACCTTCTTGCAGAGCATTAAAATTAATAAATTGAAATACCGCTTTGAATCCTCTTCAATCCATTATGTTTCAATGTTCTTTCCTTCCAATCTTAGAGTATTTGAGTTATTGAACATGGGATGCTTCAATTAGTCATTGAAGATATTTTTCTTAATAGAAAATCCTTTATAGGAAATATGAAGTAAAAAAAAAAGTTTTATATGTATACACATATATAAAGATGATATATAATATAGGTATCAGTTCCACAGGTTGTTGCTCGAGCTGTCACAAGTTTTAACTTTTCATTTGTTCCATTTTTATTAATCTGTTAAATAAACATACTTGTCAGTTGTAGCTTGAAAAAAAGATTGTAGCCATAGCTAAGATTCCCATAGATACCAATAGGAAATCTTTAGATTTTGGTGACAGATGATTACCGTAATATACTCATTTCCCATAATTCTGTTCTCTTTTCCATACTAAAGCTCATGATAATTTGTATTTTTGGAGAATATATAAAAGGAAAGGAACGAAAAGTTAAAACTTGTCAACTGAGTGTCAAACCTGCGGAACTGATACCATAAGTTGTACTTTCAGTTCTTAAGAATCAGTCTATTAATAGACCAATCAATTATAACCAATATCAATCAACCAAAATATCTGTTCAATATTACCATTTATTATGTAAATATTGCTCAAAAGAAGTTATTGCTGAAATGTGTAATGTTAGATTATTCTATTTCACATGGTGCTGAGCAAATCCATTAGTAACACATTCCAGCAATAATTAATCTCGAACAATATTTACATAATACATGGTAACATTGAAAAGATATTTTGGTTGATTAATGTGGTAGTAACGTTTTGTCATTAATTGGTATGATTAAAAACAATTTAGTATCAAAAAGTTACCAAAAGAAAGTTTAAGAAATTGAATGAATCTCAAGAAGAACTGAAAGTAATTCTAGTAAAATCTGATAATGCTTAATACTGTTTAAATTTGTATTTCTATGGAAGGTAAAGCATTGGAAAATATAAGCCTTTGATAAATAGAGACATTTGTAGTTGTTTAACATTTTCCTAATGGCTAAAATATAACTAAAATATAAGAAATATAGAATTTGGGCATCTATTCCTCACCTTGTCGCTTTGAGTTAAGTTACAACCAGTTTTAACTCTTTATTCGTTTCACCCTTAATGTTTTCCCATAATACAAGTTATAGTGAGCTTTTGTATGGAAAATACAATGTAATTATGGGTAATGAGTAGATGGTAATGATTTTACCAAGAAATAAAAGCTTCAACTAACATTTCAAAATATAGAATAGAATAGTTAATTCAGGGACCAAGTCCCTTTAGAATAACGGACATGAACAAAAAAAAAAAAATAACCATAATATTCATCTAGCCAGAAGCCTACATAATAATACAGATCATGAAGTAATTAAAAGTGACCAAAACATAATAAAAATAAAAATAGAAATGAACTAACTAAAAAGTACGAAACTTATCAGAATTTTAACTAATTGTCTAGAATATATGTATTAATAACAACAATTACTAAATAAAATAAATGAATGGGATGGCATGCTATAAAGTCTTTACATAGTCTATATCTTCTTTGGGATAAATAAACAAAAAACGGGTAGACTACAAAATCGATTATTAAATTCTAATTTATTTGAGCAAATGATTGATCTGCTTAGAGAAGCATCTAGATGAAATGATTACTGAAATAAACACATTTCCCATAATTACTTTATCTCTTGCATACTTAAGCTCATGATAACTTACATTTTTGAAAAATATTAACAGGGAAAAGAATGAAAAGTTAAAATTTGTGATTCAGCTCGAATCGACAACCTGCGGAATAATTATCATAATTTTGATGTATTATATTAAGGAATGGAAAACAAATTTTAAAGATGTACATATTTATAAAAATTATCACTCGCTATACTTACATATGGATGTCGAAATAGTTGTCATTAAATGTAATGAATATGTGGAAATTAGTCGAGGGTTCCATCAATGAAATTATAAGCAATTCAAACAATAATAAGCTATACTTATTAATGTATTAGATTTCATTGGCCAAATCCCTGAACAATTTCTTCCTAATACTTAGTTACTTATATAATTGTTCCATTTTTGAAAATACTTTCATTAAATTTACCGATCGGTTTGAGTTTCTTAAGATGTTTATATTTAAACTGGTTTTCCTTAAGTTTTCGTAGTTTAAAATATAGTTTCAATAATTATACTATATTGGAACAAAGAATCTTACCCATCAGTCCCCCAATTCTCTAAATCTGATATCTAGTTTAGGAATTTGGCGGACTAATTATATTTCAATGAGTGATTAATTTTAGAAATTAAAAAAATGCATGTACTGAGATAATAAATATGCATTATTGTTTGAAAATGTACGATTATTACGACTTATGTTTTTATTCGTAGGACAGAAACGTAATATAAATGTTTATATATAATATACGACTTCCCGCCTAATTATTTTTTATTGCTGAAATGATGGCAGTATTGCCCTAATCGAGTAATGTGAGTACTTGTTTTTTCTACCCTTCAGTTATTTTCTGCGGTCCGGGGAAGTGTGTGTCGATAGTTATATATAGTGCTTAAATGTGGAATAAGAGTGTTTTAAGTGTTGTTAAAAGAAGTGTAATTAGTTATAGTGTGTTTTAATTGACACTAGTGTTCTTTCTGTGCTGTGTGTATCTATTCTTTATAAATTTTATATATATAATACGTTTTTTTTTCATTCAGTGAAATTTAAATGTGGAGGTTCCTTCCATCTTGGAAGTGTTTTCCTGGTGAGTTTAAAAAAGTATGCCTTTCCGCGTTCTTTCATTGAATTATTAATATATTTTATCTCATTAAGTAATTTGAAGATACAATCATCATTAAAGATAATTATTAATACATAATTAAGTCTTGAATTGAATATAGCTAAAATAATAATAATTTTTAATGTCATACGCAGCCATAATTTTATTAGAAGCGAAACCATTGAGAAAAAAAATACGCAAAGTAAATTAAGGAAAGGACCGCCTTAAGAATTTTATAAAAATGTTTTTTTGAATTTAAGTTGAACCTAGTTTTATGCCTATTAAATTTTAATTTTAAATTTCATGTAATTTAATTATATTATTTTACATTTACATTTATTATTTTATCTATAATGGTTTAATTTATATCATTACATTTGTTTCTACTTGAATAATTTTATTTCTAAGTTTTAAATTACCTATATTAATATATTTTTAAATTATCTAGTATCAGATACTTAAAAGTAGCAGTGACAAATCACAATATCGTCTAATGGAGAAATGATGCTGAATAATAAACTCACTGATCATGCCAACATTCGTTTCTTTTTTCTTAAAAGTATCAGTAACAACTTTCGGTAACGGGTAATCTAGTAATGAGCTGTTACGGATCGATTCGACGTTATTTGTTAGTTTTTCATAAAAGTAGCAGTGATAAATAACGATAACGGCTGATGTAGTAATGACAGTCACAGATTGGTCCATTTTTCGACAATTTCGTAGCGATTTTTTTACATTTAGATTTTATGATTCCAAAATGTTGAAATCTAGTTCCTGGCTAGAAAAAATAACAAAACGTGTTATGGATTTTAAATTAACCGGCTCTTCGCAATTTTTGAAAATTTGTGTTTTTCACTTCTTTTTTTTTTTTAATTCTGTTGGCAACTCTCACTTGTCATATTTTTGTTCTTGGGAATTGATGTTTCTGTGGTTAATTTTTCTTCTTTACTTTTAAACGTTCTGATAAGTTATTCTGTCTGTTTGTCAATTGAGTTATGTTAGTTGGTAGTAACTAAGATTTGTGTATACCTGAAATTAAATTATTATTTTCTTCTTTCATTCACATAAAGTTCTACAAAAATAGCATATTTGTACTAATTGTATATTTTTTGTTCATTAAATAAGTGAATATTCCTTTTCAGTGTACATGTCAATGTATTGGTGTGTAAATTGATAACTGTTTCTCTAATAATTGTGATCTGCGCATCTTTTATGTACACCAGAGAGGTCAAGACAAGAGGATATGATTGTGCTTGATGTGCATTTTGGATATTTTTTTATTTTTCGCTCACTTTAATTAATTGTTTTTATGGTGTCTGTTTCACAGGTTGTCGCTTCGAGTTAAGTTACAACAAGTGTTGGTAATTATACCACAGGTTCTTACTTCGAGTTGAGTCACAACAAGTTTTAACTCACTCTTCATTCATTACCTTTTTAATATTCTCCAAAAATAAAAATAGTCGTGAACTTTAGTTTGTAAGAAAGAGTTTAATTATGGGAAATGTGTAGATTTCGGTAGTCATTTCATCAAGAAACATTTCAACAAACATATATGTAATTCAAAATGTTAGTTGAAACGTTTACTTCTTGATCAAATGATTAACGAAATCCACACATTTCCCATAACTACACTCTTTTTTCGTATTAAAACTCACTATTGTTTTTATTTTCGAGAATATTAAAAAGGAAACGAATGAAAGGTTAAAACTTGCTGTAACTTAAAATCAAAGTGACAACATGTGGAACTGATACCAAATTAATTTTTTGCATTACTTCATCAGACCTCAAAAAGACTAATGGCTTGACTTAAGAAGTTCAATAATTTCGGACCAATGTTTAAAAAACATGTGTAAATTTGGCAAAATCTACTTGTACTTTCAATAAGTATTTGTTTTTATCTTTTCTTGCAGCATATCATGTTTATTATAGATTTCATTTCTTCAGATTTAGTAAACATTCAGCACATTTGATAACGTGTATCAAATTAATTGCCTAATACACCCTTAACAAATTAGTATAAACAATCTGCCAAAACTTACATGTCCTTAAAAAATGTTATTAAACAGTTCTATGGCATTTCTTTCGGTTTAGGTATTTATTAAACTATTTTTAAATCTGAATTAGTGCAAAAAGAGTTTCCTGTTACGGAGTTACATCAAAAGTACATCATGAATTCTATTTTGAATTTGCAAGACAAATATCTTAACAATACAAAAATTGGTGTTGGTGAGTGGAAAAAAGTTGACTGGATAATTGGTCATGAGGAGCAGTTAAAGATAACACAAAATAATAAAATCAAATAAGTTTTGCTTATTTTGTGTTACCTTTGATTGCACAATTTTAGGTTTAAATAATGAAATTATTTATAATTATCAGATCATAAGTAATTTTTACTCTCCTGTATCTATAAAATTATATATATATATATTTGTATTATTACAGTTTTTTTAATGATTTATTTAAACAACTCATTGACAATGATTATATACATCCACATGCACACTGGACAAGGGTAGTCAATGATTTTCAATTCAAATCCCTGTCTCTGGATTTCCTAAGCATGCCAATACCTATTAGGCTTGTTGCCCTACTGTTGACAACTTACAAGGACAAGACATTGGAATGATGGCTCTATTCTATGTACCTGTGTTGGATATAGTTTCATGATTTGCCAAGTTGTCAAATAGCTGCCCTCGGAGGCTTTTATCATGGGAGGGTCTGCTACAGCGAAAGAAATGTAGGAAGGGCGATAATAGCAGTGTGAGGTCGATTGACCTCCAGGCCATCTGTATCCCAGAGTTAATGAATAATGTTAGAATGAAGATCTAATTTGTTTTGATGTACAATATTTTTAAAATTATATTATTTTTAATAATTTGTTATTTCATGTTACCTACTCTTATTAGACCGAGTTGATCGGTGACAAAAATATAAATAAATATTAAATTTAAATAAATCAGCTTGGAGTACAAAATGCATTTACTTCTTTAAATCAATTCATTTATGCAGGTACATCCAGCTAACATTCTTTATTCAATCTTCAATGCACACACAAACGTGTGTGCATACACACACACACACACACACACACATATATACACACAAACTTCCATATATAGAAGAATTCCATTGGTCCTTGAAGCTTGATTATTTTATTATAGTTTTTAAATTGAATTTCTAGAGTATACAAATTTATATTTGTATTATTAAGAAGTAATTTTAGATATTATAGATTAGCACTTAGTCCTATTATGGAAGAGAATGTACTAAAATCAATTATGTATTTTATCTAACATTTTATATTGCAGCCAAATCAATGGATTAAAGATGGTGTCACAACTGCTAAAAAAACTTTAAATACATAGTATAATACAAAAAGGGAGTGGATTGTTGAATTGCCTCGCCAAAGGTCCCGGGCTCAAATCTGGCTATGGCAGATTTTTTTTATTGAACCTGTTATCAGTGGGGGGTGGATCCTTTGGAATCTACTACTCTTTTGGGGCTCATCCAGTATCTATAAAGTGGGTACTTTTATTTGGGGGGATAAAAGGGGAGGTTAAAAAATGATGGATTTTACAGTAATAGCTTTTTCTTTTTTTTAGAGAAAGAAAATGCTTGAATTGTCGTAAAGAACTCAAATTTATTTTGGTTGATCATTATTTTTATTTTCTTATCCCTTCAATTATTGTAGCCTGTTTTATTGATCACAAGTCCTTAATTTGTATCGTCACCTAATCAAATAAAGGATCACCATACTGGAATCAAGATAGGAACCAATGATATTCTTTTAGCAATTATTAATAAAAGGAAATCATAATTATAAATGATAAGAATATTAAATAAAAAGATTGGAAAATGGTACTATTCAATGGCTTAATTGATTATATTTTATTATTGCAATTACCAAGACAAATCTCTGTTATAAGTTTTTTTAGCTCACCTAGATTATTATTTAATTCCACAAATCTAAGAAGTGCCACCATTAAAACCCCAGCATTTGAAAGTGATACCCACAGTTCTAGAAGAATCGTCTGATCCAACTGGGAAAAGTTGGTTCACAGTCTTGGATCTCAAAGAAGTATGAATTAAGAGTCATCCCATATTTGCTAATTTTTTACACTGCTTTATATATAATTTTTAAACTTTCATTTGAGGTATCAAGTTGATCAAAGAATTTCAGAGATAATCTAGGATTACTGACATTGAGGGCTTGGGAATATAATTTGATGACTTCTTGATAGCAGCCATGGTGGTGGAGAAATAAGGCACTCCAAGCAGATTTTCGAAAGGCCAAGAAACAGAATGATGTAAAGGATTTAGACATCAGTTTTGATGAACCTGAGGTGAAATTGGATACCATTTAAAAGAAGAAACGTAGGATATAAAAAGAGTACAAAACTGTAATATAACAGTTTTGTGCCTAATCAATGCTCATTGATTATTGTGAAAATAATCATTAATAACCAATTAATAATTAATTGATTGTTAAAAAAACAAAACTGTCATTTTGAGTTACAATAATTTCTTATTCTTTTTTCCAGATTAATGGTTACTTCAGTATGTATTATATTCGTTTGTAAAAGCCTTTGGTTTGATGTTGATTTTTTTTTTATTTTGAGAATCAGTCTGCAACTTGAAGGATTGTAACGTATGTAGTATTGGCTAATTTCAAAAGAGATAACATCATATTTAGTCCAATTTTCCTCTGTTTTGCTAGTTCCTAGTGATTTTCTTTAAATTATATATTTAAAATATTCTCAAAACTTTGGTTTGTTTTAATTTTGAAAAATAATAAAATTAATTAATTAAATCTAAACTGTTATAATAGGCCTGGAACTTGTCACAAAAATGTTCATCGAAACTTATACTGTAAAAACTTTCAAAAGATTTCCTTCGGGTATTTTAAAATAGAACTTTTTGAAAAAGATTCATTTCTTTGTTTTAAGGAATTAATTGAGGTGCTCTACTTCAATGTTCCAATTTTGAAATAATTCAATTCTCCTGTAAGCATAAATCTGTTTTTTATATATTGGGAAAAAAACATTCTCCTGTCATCTTAATTTCTTAATTTATATAATTCCTTAAAACGTTTCGACAACTATATGTCACTATCAATCTTTTAAAATAAGTTTTCTGCATCGATACTACAGTTATACATAACTTTAAAAAAGTTAATTTGGAGTTAACCATGGAGGATAGATAATCCCCAAGAAAATATATAATAAAATATTTTTAGAAATAAATATGCATCTATATGCTTTAAACTTATAAAAACAGATATATGCTCATTTTTAATTTAATGTAAAACTGGACTTTCAATCTTTGGATTTTTATATATTGGGGAAAAACCATTCTCCAGTCATCTTAACTTCTTAATTTATATAATTCAGTTACGTTTGGACAACTATATGTCATTATCAATCTTTTAAAATAAGTTTTCTGCTTAGATACAACAATTATACATAACTTTAAAAAAGTTATAAGTCTAAAAATCTCACAAATGCATATTTATTTCTAAAAATTTTGTATTATATATTTTCTTAGGGATTATCTATCCTCCATGGTTAATATTAAAACCTTTTTAATTTGATTTTAATATTAATAATTTGACCATGGAGGATAGATAATCCCCAAGAAAATATATAATAAAATATTTTTAGAAATAAATATGCATTTGTGAGATTTTTAGGCTTATAACTTTTTTAAAGTTATGTATAATTGTTGTATCTAAGCAGAAAACTTATTTTAAAAGATTGATAATGACATATAGTTGTCCAAACGTAACTGAATGATATAAATTAAGAAGTTAAGATGAGTGGAGAATGTTTTTTCCCCAATATATAAAAATCTAAAGATTGAAAGTCCAGTTTTACATTAAATTAAAAATGAGCATATATCTGTTTTGATAAGTTTAAAGCATATAGATATCTCATACTAATCACTATAGATGAAAAATAGATTTATTAAAAGTTATTTATTATATTTTTGAGTACTAAAAAAAAAAAAGGTTTTTCATATTAGGTTGACCGGTTTGTGTGGTGAATCCTGTAAGTATATAAAATTGACTGTAGCGGAAAAAAAAGAAGAAAACAAGTTGTACAAAAATGTAGCTATAGGACTTTTTATATTTGTTTCCTGCTTTTCATATTTTTCTTTCATCTTGAGGAGTCAAACCTTCCTACAATTTGCTTTGTCAGATAATACAGCTTAACAAAATCAGCCTACTTATCATTTTTGTCTAAAACATCAGTTTGTATTTCATTTATTTTTTTAATTATTGACTTTTTTTCCTTTCATTTTCTCTTTTTATTTTAACAGTTTAATAAACAATTATTATTTATTAAAAAGCAATGATGAAACAATGATTATATATAATAAGCTTTAGGGTATTAATTTTTCTTATGAGTGAGGATGTTATGTGGTTATCCTTGCCTTATAACATTAATTACTGATCATCGATCATTAATCCTATGATTTCTAAATTTACTGGATAAATTATGTCTTTGAAGAATTATATCATGAGATCATTTTCTCAAAACAATATTTTCTGCTTACAATCACATACACATTTACTCTTTTAAAAACTGTTGTTTCTGCACCTTAATATTAAAAAGTTGTCCTAAAAGATCAGGAATATAACAACAGATTAAATATAGACTACATCAATTAATAGCCTATATTAAAGAAGTTCATTTTACTGTCAAATATTTAAGCCAACTGAACTACTTCGCTCCCTCCTGTAAATAATGTAGGTTTTATTAACTTTCTTGGGAAAGAGAAACTGTGATTAGATCTAAGAATCATTGGACACCACCTGCAAAAAATTCTGCATTTATTATTTTTTTTCAAATAGTTGTTCATATTACATTAATTCAAAAGAGAAAGTACCTTGCACCTTCACTTGTTGATTAATGAAAATCTTTGTTTTTTTTCAGTAATATAAAAAAAAGTAAAATCAAGACTTGAACATTATTTACTGTTTCTTTATGGTTTTATACCTATGTCCTAAAGTTATTGTTTAATATTTTTCACTTTTACATACTTTAATAACGTAAATGTTTACAAATTATAACATTTTGTTAAATTTGAAATTTGATATTTAAAAAAAAATTTTTTTGTTTCTGTTTTCTTCTGAAGTTTTATATAAAAAATAAACAAATAAATAAAGAAAAGTAAAATAGTTTTAGTGTCAATTGTTTAATGTGATATAGAAATATTCCTTAATGCATGAATCAAAATATTTATGATGGTATTAAAATATATTTAAAGTTATATGCTCTATATTGAAAAACAGTATTAGTGTAGTGGGGATTGAAAAGAATAGTCTGCTCAATAATTGTATGGTTGATTTATGTTTTCTAGTACAGCTAAACGTTTTAGATATGCAATAGCTGTTAATAGAATTTTCTTGAGTGAAGAAAGAAGTAAAAATTATGTTTATTCAAGTTAATTTAACTTTGATATAAGATAATTGAACTTTTATGATATAAAATACATTAAAAAATAACTAATATTATTTAGGGATGAGGAATAACATTCAAATGAATGATATTTTAAATAAAATAAAACATATATAAATAAAAATATATTTATTGGTCTATTTAGTTAGTTCATGTCGATTTTATATACATAATGATATGTACAGACTGTAAAATTGTCCTAGTCTGTTAAGTCAGTCTTGTCGTTTCTCTTACAAGCTAGATTTGGCTGAAGCTTATCAATGTTTATTATTGTCCTTGTTGTCTTTGTCTTTGTCTGTTCACGAGCCATTACCGCGAGTTGGTGTCTCGCACTAACCTAACTCTGTCCTTGTTCAGTCCCAGTACTGTCCAGTATGATATAGATTGTACATATGATAAGGCTTTTCTTCACAAAGCCCTAGAATATTTCCATGTTTATATTATGAAAACTTGATATTATTCAATAAATTATGCTTTTCATTGTAATAAATAAATAAATATTATAAATAAGTGATTGAGCTTTTGGAGGTTTAGGTGTTGCCCGACTTCATTGCATGCCTGAAACATAAAAATGAAAAAATATTATAATATGATAGCTTTGGAAAATAATATGAATAAGAGCTAAGGGATAACAATATTAAGTTAATATGGTATCACTTTACATTTTTTACCATTTATGATTTATAGATTTATTAAACAGCTAATTTATAATAAATTAATTCAATGATTACCTGCAACCTAACAAAATTTAGTTAGCTTATTTTGAGAGATTAAATTTAACTTATTCTTGAACAAAATATTTTCTAATTGATGACTTTTTAGTGACTATCCACTTCTATATTTTTTTTATTTGTTTAAAAAAATAGAAATGACTTTGATTTACACAATGTAATCATATAATAAAACATAATATTAATAGCGAAATGATTTGATAGCATATTTATAACATCACTTAATAATTATGAGGTGATAGCTTGCAATAACAATAAAACCTCTGCAATAACTGTTCAGTACAAAATTCTTGAGAATTAATTTAAAGAGGAGATCTATGTATTGAGCTAAGCATGATGAGATCAAGCAATAAGTCAATTAATTTTATCAATTTACATAAATTAATCATAATAAAAGAAAGTATTTTGAACATATCAAAATTAGACTATCAAATGTTGCGGTTTAGTATTAATTGAATTTGGGTATGAAATTATATTTTTTATTTGATAGAAAACTGAATCACTTAAACCCTCAGTGGTTGTTGGGCTCATTGCTTGCTAGGGACTGTACGGTTTCTAACCCAATGATTTTGCAAGGAGGCTGAGATCACACTCAATTTCCAGGTTCTTTCTCAAATAAGCTGAGTGAGCCTTAGGAGGCACTCCCTCGATCACTGCATTGAACTAAGTCACATGTTAAAATCATAGGTTTTGCATATACTTTACATTAATATGTATGAAAGAAGATAAAAACGATTTTAAATTTCTCTATTTGCTTTCTTCATTTTTTTTTATCTTGAGAAAATTAACCCCACAATCCTGCAGCCTCCAGGGGACCGAGTTGCTTTTACTCCAGACTCTTTTAAACAACTTTGGCATTAATTTTATATCCCTAACTTTTTGCTTAGTTTACTCATTGAATACTTATTGTTTCCATTTGTTGCTAGTCAAATAGTTATTAACGTTAGTAGCAAGAGGGTATCATAAAAATGCATTAATACAATAACGTCTGGTTTAATTAATTCAATTGGAATAAGATCTTAGTTTTATAAAAGGCGGGGAAAGCAAAATATGACTAGATATATGGAAGAACCAATCTTTTGAACTCGTCTCAACTTAAAAAGAGTAATCCTTGGAGGACTTCAGGTAACTCACCCTATTTTGGTGCATGAGCTGAGTAGGCGAGCGTCTGAGGATCTGAAGAAGCAGCTGGCTCAATGGACCTGCCCCAGGCCGAGCTGTAGGAGTCTCCGCCGCCGCCTCCGTGTCCGTGCTCGCTGACGTGGCTGTGGCTGTGGTGTGGGTGTGCCACTACTTCATAAGTGACGTGCTTCTGCTGGGAGAAGAGCTTCTTGAGGCCGATGATGGCCGCCAACAGGAAAGCCAGCTTGGACACGAGGAGGGCCTTGCCAACAAGAAGTGCTAGAGCCTTGAAGGCGAGGATTCCCATCATACCGACCTTCATGGCACCGGCGGCAAGGAGTGGTCCCATGTTGTTCTTCTTTCCTCTGCCTTCTTGTCCTCCTGCGATTAAAAAAAAAAAAATTATAACTTGAATTTTCTATGTTTATTTTCTCTTGTTGAGTGTTCAGATGACTTAGAAAACTAGCAACATTAATCACAAATAATATATAAAGCTGGCTGTATGAATTTTAGTAAACAAGTTATTCTGGAATATTATCATGCTAATTGATGTAGGAATCAATTGTTAGTGGTTTAAGGTGAAAATTCTGGATACAATATTTTACCAATTTTAATGTATACAATTAAAATTTCTTGTTTCTTATATTATTTTTCGTTTCCACTACTACTCTTCCGCATTGTCTATATTTTTTTAAATTCAGTTTATGAGGTGTTTTAATTAACAAATTCATAGTATTTCTTTAGTTAGATTGTTTGTAATATGTATATACATTGTGATGCATAAATAAAAAAATAAAAGCAGATGGCATTTTTGGACATTGATATCTCTGTCTGTCTGTGATTAAATTTCCTACCACAAATATAATAAGCACCGAAAGATTCAGAGTTTTTGTGAAGTATTATATACTAGTTCCTCATTATATCGATTTTCTTTAGTTTTTGTTTGTTTTTTTAAATGCGACAAATATATGTATCACATCACAGAACATTTCAAAGGTAATTAGGTTTTACGAAAATAGAAAAAAAAAATTAATTTTAAGGAAAGTCAAGTGCGTAGCTGGATATAAATGATATTTAATGCTTGAAGATTGCAGCTCCAAAGGATTTTCTTTTCCGCTATAGTTCGAACAAATTCAAACAAGTTAAACTTTTTTATCATTAATACGAATTGCCTATGTCTATTTTACTTTGTATATCTTTTTTGCCCATATTTATTATGTATTTTATATCTTTTTAGCATAGTTAAACATTAGGATACATAAAAAAATCCTTTTAAGAACGAGGATCGGGATATCTAAAAAAAGGTGTCGAGGTCCCACATCGACTCTGTATGCAGCTGAATAGGAAGAGACGGATCGAATCGAACCTTAGTCACAGTTTCTTCTCTGTGTGGTTGTGACAGTAGTCTATTGTAAGGGCTCTTAGTTTTGGACGTGCATTCTGTCTCATCACGTATTCTAAGTAGCTGATTCTGCAAGGTTATAGAGTCTGGCTTCGATTTGGGTGGGATGGGACATCGTGCATGTGGTCTGGTGTTTAATCCGGAAGGAAACGCTAGGGGAGTAAAAAAAAAAAATTGTACCTTTCAACTTCCATAACGTGTCGGAATAAAAAATTGGAACGAGAACATTATAGAAGATATATATTAAAAAACAAGAATTGATCGAAAAAATGGAGACAAATAATTAACATTTTTGCCCTGTATTAGAGTGCTTAGTGATGATTTCAAACTATTCGACAGTAACTCCGACCAATTTTTTTTTGAAATTTATTACTAATGTTTATTAGAATTATAAATTATACTTATGACCATGAGATAATATGTAGTCTGCCTGATTTCTATTCTGTGTGCCAGCACTTAAAAATATTGAGATTAGATGTAAAATGGTGAAATGGTGACGGAACATGATTCCTATGGATAAAAAAATAAAACTTGGGTCAGCTTAACTTTGGGCCGGAAAACCGGAATGTTAAAACACAATGCAGTCAAATAAGATATTTTAAAGTAAATAACAGATAATGTTTTTCTCTCCCTCTCCTTGTCTGCATTATCTACCATACTCTCTTTGTTATCAGATCTGCTTCTTCCAAGATTTTGTTTTTCCCGCCCTTCGTAATAATAATACAGCCTCCTCTATCAAGTCCCTCTAATAATCTTTTTTTCTTCGAGTCAGAATTACCTAGAAAATGTTATGACGATTTATTTATTTTTTTACTATAATCCCAGACTATTGTTCTCATTATTATTTTATATTGTACAATACAAATTTTGAGTACTTCCACTGGGTAGTTTCTCTGATTGCTTTTATCCATGCTACTATGTATGATACATTATATTTACTTGTTATAGTGTTATAATACAGTTTAATGCAGAATAAAAATTATTTTTCGTTCTTGTCAATAAAGAACATATTTTAAATTTTGCGTTGTCTAATTTAAAGTTTAAAGCATACAGTTGGTATTCAAGTTTAGTTATTCAATTTCATTAATTAAGAAACTAGCCTTTCTCCACGATACATATAAAGTCTTAAATAATGCCATTAATTATTAATTAAGACAATTTTTAAGCCGATAATTTGGTGGAGAAAGCTGGCATGATTCTACCATGAACTGAACTATAAAGTCCTGAAGTTTCTGACCGGCATAGCAATTATTTTATTAAAGAGTGACCCTTGAAAAGCTATATTACTATTGCGAGGTGAGAAAGGTCATTGGAATCGTGATGTAGTGTGACGATTAAATAAATGTTTAATGGCTAGAAAGTATGAGGACCCGCACGACCTAACTGCTGCACGGGCTGAGTATAGTAACCAATTAACGTTCCCAGTCAACAAGTTACTATAAGTCAGCCAGTTAATTGTATAGCCATATGGTTCTAATAAATATGTAAATTATTATCGTAACTGCGTATAACTGTTGTTTATACCTGCATTTAAGAAGACTAATTAATCGCCGGTTGTTTTAATATAGGTTTGTTGAACTTTTAACATTAACAGAACGGTACTTTTAAAGTCAGTATTTTTCATTAAGTATAAAAAGTAGTTAAAAATAAAAATATAAATTAGTTAATTATAAAAATAACTACAGTTGATATTTGTGATACTAATTAAAATGAATATTAAGACGTATTCAAAATCAGAAATATTTTGTCAAATCCTGAGTTGATTAAAAAAAAAAGTTATGTCGTTCAGTGGTATTGAATTCGGTATGACCACTTAGGATCCTGGAACAACTTTATTTCTTAGATTTTTTTCTGGTGAAGTTTTCTCCGTGTTCTAAATTCTTTCATGCGTTCTCTGGCATTGTTTATGGTATTTTTATTAATACGAATTAAGTTATCCTTTATTATTTTGACATTCGTCGAATTAATATTCAAGAGTGTGGTACTATATTTTTTCCAAGTATAAATATCTACTTCAACGTTTTACATTTGTTTTCCTGTTTTTGTTTATAAATAATATCATCACTATAGTTTATTCATTTAACGTCACTTTATGCTGCTATGGCTCATCGGACGATGGCTAATCAGGACTGGGAGTCCTGAATATTGCCTATTCAGGTAAAATTAGGAAGTGGATCTTTTAGGAGTACCTAGAAACCGCGCAGGCTCGGGTCCACCCATTTTACGGCTCTACTGAACAACGGCATAACCAAGGATTATTTACTCCCTTTAAAAGATCCTTAACCCACCTCCCAAGCTGCGAACCCACAATCTTGGGATAGAAGTTTGCTATGCTATGGAAGGCCGTTTTATATCTTTGTTCTCTTTGGGAATTAATGAAAATATATTTTGAGATTCATCTGTCTAGTATTTTGTGACAATTTTTTTTTATTAGATTGAAGTTATTTTTATACTAAAACTCGATTAATAGTAGTATAAATTTTCATTACTAAAGATAAATTTTAAGTCCGCTATAAAGCCAGCTAAGTATCGGACTTTCACCGCTCTCTGCCGACCCGACATTAAATAGAAAGGTCTCCCTTCTAAACGTCACCACATGTCTTAAAAAAAACAACTGCCTCAAGAAAATGTTCCAGTTACCAGAGTGTATCAGAATCCGTATAACGAAGCAGTTGGCAGAACCAACAGACTGGAAAACACAAACGAACTCAGTCTCATCAAAGTATGTTTCGCTTTGTGCGTCTGTAACTAGATGTCAAGTCAAGTCTAATAATTAAACCAATAAATAAAATAAATTAAGCCAACATATAAATATTATCCATCGATACCACGTCCTCAAATACATCTAATGTTTTTGAATATTTAATTCCGGTTTATGATTTTTTTCAGCTTTTAATCAAGTGATTTTTAACATAAGTAACAGTTTTAAAGCGGAGATGTGACAACCACTAGTGGTTTCAGAGGTCGCTTTTTGGACTAAACGGGAATTCTTCCAGATTTTTTTTTCATTTAAAAATTCAGTCTACGAAGTCTGATCTTTGTTTACACACCACCAATTCGTTTGTTATTACAAAAACGTTATTTACAAACGGAAAGTAATAGACCAGTTATTTCCTAAAAGTTTGAACTTTTAATGGCATGACTGATGGTTATTGGTAGCTATAAGTCGCGTGACTTGGATTTCTAAAATTGCTGACCTTAATGAGCATTCGAGTTCTTAATCACGAGCGGTACTTTAACTGATAATGTTTACATGACGGTGGGGAAGAGATCTGCAACGGAATATTTTTGTCGAAAAAATTTATGACATAAATACCTACTCTAGGTATCCACCAAAGGGTTTTGATTTGAGTACATATCTGAGGCTGTAACCGCGTTTAAGCAACAGGAAAGTGATTTGGTTGGGATCATGCCCAAACATCAGGTTTTCTCGGGGGATTAAGGCTACCCATGATATAGAAACTGAGTGAATCCTTTTAAGATATGAAGATCCCACAGGATCGATATATAGCTGCTAACAGATAAGAATTATCCTGAATCCCGTTTGATGCTGCTGGACGATATTTAGCTTTTCTGTATTTGTTTTACTTGTTATTAAATAGTTTTCCTCATTATTCAATTTTTTTTTTAGAATAAAACTACGGAACATCGAATGAGATAAAATAATTCGGCTGTTTATATTATACTAGCGGTTGACGTTGTTAATACGTTTAGCTGGAGGATAAATTTATTTTTAAAAAACATTATGTTTTGGACCGAATTGTAATATAAATCATTATCGAACCCAATTAAACGGACGCAAACAAATCCATGAAAATTGAAACAGCCGTTAAGGAGATATTAAGTGACGTACACACGAACAGATTTATATATAGGCTTATGCGGAATTTCTTAATCAGTTACTTCCTATTCATAAGTAAATGGACTTTTTCTAATACGATGTTTAAACTTTGAGAAATGATTATAACAGCATTACCGTTAGAATATTATAACTCTGTGACGTCAGTTATAAATTAATATTAAGCCACTCCTAAAAATCCAAGAAATTTCTTTCCTTGATAGGTTTTTTCTAGTTTAGGTTTCATGTTTCTTTTTATATGACAGGATCTTGCGACTTCCGTCCATAAACATATTTGAGGAGTTCTGTACAAGTTATATTCTGAATGTTTTTTTATCCATCGACACAGTTTTTATTGTATACGCAGATGATGCGCACCGTGCGACCATTGCGCCAGAGATAAGGGCTACGAACTGGAAGGATTCCTTGACCTGCCTCAAGGCCAGGTTCAGCCGAGGGCGTTGCACCTGCGCCCTATATCGGCCAGGTGAGAGGATTGGGACAATTAACCTCTCCCGGTGGGCGTGCACATATCAAACCAGTTATTTGGGTCGTCCCGTGGGTTTCCTTATACGTCCGAACCCTGTTCTAGTCAGGATAAAGTTGTAAACACCGATGACCTTAAAAACACTTTCTCGATGGCAGATAAGATGTATTACCTGATTCGGTTCCGGCTGCTGGTTGACATTTTTTTTCTACTTATCGGTACACCGAAGGTTTTAGGGATTTTCCTAACCCCCACAATTGTTTTTAAAACGAGATTTACATTAATTTCGATTTGAAACATCTAAGCTTTAATATTATTAAGCAGAGATTGGACAACAATATTATCCTTGAAGAGTTTAAGACCTTGCCAATTCGGAACAGAACCGCGAAATCGGACTAGGTTGCTATCCGCTGGATGGGTCAATGTAAATGCAAATGATATAGCTACATTGAGATTCAAATTTACGACTGGGATATCCAGCAAGACCAGGGGTTACCAACCCCTTTTGTACCCCGCCTCTGTTCAAATAAAAGTATTCCACGCTCCCCTTGAATAATAAATTGAATATGAAAAAAACTGAACAAGTGTTACATTGAAAACAAAACATTTAAGTTTACTGTCACAGGATACCACATAATGTATTTCAATTTAAGATAGAGAAGTATTGTTATGTGGAAAATAATTAAAATTAAGTGAGAATTTTTTTCTTTTCATCTGGTCTCGCGTCCCCCCAGCTTCACGCTCCCCTGGGGTGGAGTGCCCCCAGGCTTGGAACCCCTCAGCTAGATTATTGATGTCTCATTTTTTTATTCTCGGGTTCAGGGACGATCGTGTTTGCCTAAATAATAATAAAGTGTGGTGCATATTGATTTTTTAAAATTATTTACTTATTTATTGTATTTCTATTATTGATCATGTCGAAAATCAATACAAATTCGACATAATCATGATTGAATGAAACAAATGAGAAGAATGATTATTCGATTTTAAAATACAAATCATACAACATTATGAACCTTACAAGAATTAGTTGTTAACCCTTTATTCTAAACCTATAATAATTATTTTATTGATTTTTTATTGAGAGATTTTATACAAGTCTTTAGACATTTTGAAAGACAATCCGTGGTATTCTGTTCGCGGAAATTTGCTTAGTGTACGAATTAAGAATTCCCTCTGTAAGTAGACTTACCCTCAAAAGAGAAGGGGATGGTGGGTGAACAGGTTATGAAAAGCCCTCATTAACCTAGAGGAAACAGGTGAAATGAGGTATGACCCAGATCCTCGGCCTGTAATTGGTGGAGGAACTAGCAAATCAAGTTTGCTCAGCTATCCCGACCAATCGTGTCCCCTTTGCCCAGATCCGCCTAGGTCAGTGTATACATCCAGCCCCGCCCCCTAAGACCAGCCTCGACTCCATTTTCTACAGCCTGGAAATTTATTATCATATGGAAACGATGTCGGGCCAATCTGGGTTAATGTGTCACTGGAAAGGAGAATAAATACATTAGTGGATTATTTTTCTTGTTTATCATTGGTTACTTTTCGGTATGAAGTAAATGTATGAATATTAATGTTCGTTAAAAGAATTAAATCAATGAAAACAAAACGTGAATTAGTTGAATAGATAAAATACCAGTGTGACATAGGATTTTCCATGTGTTTTTAAGACTTTGGAATCTAATCGATTTACAATTTTATACTAAGTTCGAATGTTTGGTGAGGATAATGCAGACTCTCGCAACTTATTCTGAAAAAAAATTTTAGTAGAAAAAATGACTAAACAAGGGAACGGGCCATCTACTAAAAATTATGCATTCTATACAATACGAAATCTCATATTTTGCTATTAAGATGGAAAACCTTTATCGTTACAGGAATGGAACTTACTCGAATACTATTCATACATACACAGTTAGATTGAAAAAAAAATGCTTGTAAAACGCACAAAGGGTTTCGGATTCAGTACTTGTTAAGGAATGTTCTGTTTTTGAGCCAAAAGTTATGCCTATCTGGACAACGTCAGTTTTACCTCTTGTTGAAGTTACCCTCTTAATAGAGGCTGGATGAGCTCCTGGAGGAATTGTAAATCCCATCTACTGGATCGATCATCTGACGATACCAGAATAAAATGTTTATCTGCCTGGAACCTGCAGAACTACTCAGATCCACCTATCAGATTGGAAAATGATTCCTGAATCTGTATCTTCTTGCCTTTCGGTCGTTTGCAGTATTGACCGTTATTTAAAATAAGGGAATGCCGTCTATGTATGTTTGTTTGTTTCTTTTTTAAAACTACATTTGAAATATAGATTTTAACAAATGAAAATAAAGCACTAATGGCATGTTTGAAGCTTTTTAGCAAAAATTTGCTAAAAACTACTAAGTTGTTACTTTTTCCTTTTTACGGTATTTATTCTACAGTTATTTGTAGTTGTATTGGTCATTCCGGCCTGGAATAGTCCTGAAATATTAATTGTAATAAATCGCAGCCTGTTTTAACAAAAAAACGACAGCACAATGCAAAAGATTTACTACTTAAAGTTTAGTTATAGAAAACTTCAATAAGTTTTGTATTTTTAAACGAATTCATCAGTGTCTTTTTTCATCATCATCCAATACTGATTTCCGTTTTATTAAAACTCCCAAAATTTGTGAAAAATAAAGATGTTTTGTTGCATGAAATAGCGAAACTAATATGCATCGATACTGAAGACAGTTGTAAGTCTGTCTTTTTTAGTACATGCACTTATTTGTTTATGGAGTTAAAAAAATTACTATAACTAACATCTGATTTTTGAGTTTTTACTATGCGTTTGATACATGCATACAATACATAAATTTGATGTTAGAAGGATTAGTTCAGAAGAAGAAATTTATATGATTAGGCGTTTAGTGTTAGTATTATTTATTACAACATTGCAATTTTGTCGAAATGTTGCGTTTATAGTTCTGCCAACCAGTTAATAAAATATTTGTCTTTTGAGTCCTTATAAGAAGGTACAGATTTCCTTTTTATATTTTGTTATTTGTAACAAGGAAATATAAAAAAGATAAAATAATGCGTTAGTTGTTAAAATTCTTTGCAATGAATGTTAGTAAAGTGTTTGGAGTAGAGTACAAGCAAGCTATGCTCATTAATTGTTATAAAAGATTCATTTTTAATGTGATTTTTTAAATGGAGGGTGGCGCAATAGTAATATTGTAAGCTTGTATGTTATTAATCTGTAGCTTACCTGCAGTTTCCCTGAGGGACAGATCAAGGCTGAGTTGTCCATCTTGGTCGGGGGTGGTAGAGAGGACGACCTCGGACCCTGGGATGACCTCCCAGCGGACCGACCTCGACTTGACGAAGGACCACATCTTCTGGGCAATCAGGGAGCCGACGGCTTCCTCTTCGGTTTCGAATCCTCTTCCGGATGAGTCCAATGGTTCTTCGGAGACTTGCCTAGTCTGGGAAATCTCGAGACCGTCGCCGAGCGGGATGTCGGCCTTCTTGAGGAGGCGGTTGACGTAGGTTACCAACTTGAGCATGAGGCAGGCGGAGGCTTCCCTCTTGGAACAGCGGCTGTTAAGCTTGTCCATGAGGGACTCCTCGTCCTTGCCGACGACATTTTCGGCCGAGTGGGAGTCCTGTAGCGGGACGGCGGCCGCTACGGCAACGAGGAAGACGACCAGGAGAAGCGACCTAACCATTGTGACCTTGCTCTAGACCCTGAGTGTTCACTGCCAAGGCCCCCCCGCTATATAAAACCCCCTCCCCCCACTACTGCCGCTACCAACTTCACTCCTCAGCCTCCTCCCTACCCCTCCTCGCCTTCATTTTCACTTTTTATTTGAATTATTATTTCTTCTTTTAATAAAGAAACAAATATTATTAAAAACTATAATAATGTAATAGTTATCGGTTATAATATGTATAGAAATACCCTTTTTAAAACTTCTTATAACAATTAACGAATATATTTGCAGAAGCCCTACTCCAAAATTCTTACTTTCATACTTACCCTTTTTATTTTAAAGAATTTTAGGAATTATTGTATTTTTTTAATCATTTTTGTATTTTCCTTATTGCAAATTAAAAATTATAAAAAGGAATCCGCACCTTCTCATAAGAATGTACAAGAAAAATATTTCAATTAATTATTCAGAAGAGAAATATAAATTGCGAAATTGTCTCTACTTTTTTAAGTCAGTTATTATTTAACGTATTCATTGTTATAATTACTAACACTAACATGTTATCAACAACTAATGTTAATATTTAGAAATTTTACAAAGTTTTCTTATCATGAAGTAATTTTTCTAATGACCTATGTAAGTATTCTATCAAACGCTTATTACAAAAAAAAAAAAATCAGATATTTTAGTTATAGTTGTTTTGTTTTTTAGTTCCACAAACAATAAGTAAATGAACTAAGAAACTTCTATGTCTAAATTATAGATACGTGGGTTAAAAATACTCAAGTCAAAATCATAATATTGAGTAAACGCTGATGAAAAGGCATGAGTACTAAGTGTCAAGGGGAGCGGAGTGGCTCACTGGTAGAGCACTGATTTGCCATGTCTCAAATCCTGTTTGTTGGCAGAATTTTATTTAATCTATTAGCGGCCGAAAATGCTATCCTATGGGATCTATGACCCTCTTGGGGCGCACCCAACCTCTATAAAGCAGGTACCCAAAATAAGGGAGAAAAATCTGGCGGTTGAGCGTGACTAGCCTTCCTCCACAACTGTCGTCCAATAAAGATTAGATTCTCTGCCATGTACTGAGCCCCAAAACCTTCACGTTTTTTTTTTCGTTATGACTTAGCGGGTTTCACCAGCAGGAATATTTCATTTTTGTACCTCTAAGGAAATTTGAAAATTGATAATTTTGTCTTAGTGTGTTTCATATGTAACCCCAAGATATACCAATCTTTCAATTTATTCTAATTCATCAAGTTTATCCGTATTGAATATCTGTTATAACTGAATTTTTAAAATAAAAAATCCTATAAATATTTTTTTTTGGTTTTTATTTTCGATAAAAGAATATACTAATTTTGAAATGATTAATGGGTTGAGTATATTTTTCCATCCTTAAAAAATATGTTTATTTTTATTGTTTTTAAATGCATGATATAATAAAATACCAGCGTGCATTAACTATTAGATGATAGAGATACGCTTAGAATAATTTAATGTATTATAAATGTTCTGAAGGAAGAAGAAGAAGAGGAGGACCGCGAACTTCTTGGATGATCCAAGTCCAGGAAGACATGGCAGGCTATGGCCTTAATGAAGAGGATGCATGCAGAGGACAGGAAAACCTGCAAACAAATGTTACTCTAAAATTTGGTTGGAGAAAACCTCAACTTTGGGGAAACTCTCAATAAAAAAAACAAAAACTGTTCTGCGTGGAATGTTTTATATAATCTAGACCAGAACGAGCAAGTAATGCGTTTCAAGATAAATTACTATTCTGCAACTAAAATTGAATTTTTAAAAAAGTTTAAATAATATTTAACAAATAATTTAGTTTTGATTATTATGTAAATTTTATTTTGGAATAACCTGCTCTGATTTATTTAAAATAAAACAAATTAATTCATCAATATCCTGCAAGTAGCTGAGAGAGAGACAGGGCTAGTCGGAGATAGTCACACCTGATTTTTCCCTAATAATTAAAGCGTGATTTAGAACTGAACAATCTATTAAACCATTGTCAGGTCTTTGCTAACTTATTTGAATCAGGCTCTTTCTATGCTTTATAGGTCATTGGGTGGTCAAGATTAATTCTTGATGTCACCTCAACACCAAGCAATGAAGATTGATTCGTGAATGATTAAAACAATATTGTAAAGACAGGAAATTAATTTAAGCTTATTACCAACAGTCTTACCCTTGCCATTACTATTAAATTAGTTTGCCGTTTTGTTAAAATATTTTTTAGTCATTCACGAATCAATCTTAATTGCATGGTGTTAATTTAACATCAAACATTAATCTTGACCATCATTCACCTATGAAGCATAAACATTAACTTCCGTAAATTTTAACTGTAATTTCGTTCATACACTATTTTTAGTATATAAACATTTTTATTTTTAACCATTATTAATTATAAACTTAAGTAGTTGAACTGCTGAATTATTTTTTCAATTTTATTTCAAATTTTAATGAGATACTTCTGAGAGCAGTAATAAATATATCATGTTTGAACTGTGTAATAATACATAATAAATAAAACAGTATGATGGTCATATATAATCATATATAATTTGTATATTTTCTACTTATCAATTACCTATACGTCCCTAATCTTTTATGGATTAGTTTTGTTATAAATTCCAGTATGATCAAAACGTCGAGTTGATGAAAAGACCTATACAAATTTGATTACAGAATATTTATTAAAATATAATTTAAATATTAAGCTAAAACAAAGACTTGATTTATTTATTGACATCTATATAAATTTATTGTTTTTGTTATAACCTTTTATAAGCATAAATTTATTTATGTTAATAACGCAAGTCTAGCTTATTTACTGATAACGACTTCATATAATATAATAATGACTTTCTGGAATATTATTATTATTTATTACATTTTTTTTTTTTCATAGCGATAAATATTTTAGTCATCGTATCATTCATATAGATACATTTCCGATGAAAGTTATCCCTATTGTCTTGCTGGACATTTCGCTTTTATGTTTACGTGGGAACTCGGAATTCTTGACCCACTTGTGTCATCAATGCGTGTAAATCTCTGGATTAACCGTCCTTGGCTACTTTCTAAAGAAATATCTATCAGTATCGCAAGTGATAATGTTTATAAAAAATACTTGGAGATATGTTATTAAGGCTCCGCAAAAACCTATAAGCATTGAAGGAAGTTTCGAATCATGCATTCAGGAATTCACGTAGGAGTGATTTCTGTTCAGTACAGATTGAGATTCTCCCGACCTCAAGATGAAAACTGAATACATATCTAAATGGGGAAATGGCTGGACCTTTATTTACCCTTTCTTACTAATAGAAAGTTGTTTATAAAAATTCTGTCGGCATTTTTAGGATTTAACGTGCGAAACTAAAAAAGTTCTCTATATAATTTAAGTAAGTAATGGATGAACTAATAACTTCACTTTCTTAAACTTCATTCATTCGTTTACAATCCGATCTTCTGATATTAACTCATATGCCAATCATTTTCATGGCATCTGCATCTCGAAACGGATTATCGTAGAAAACACATAAAGTTGGGTATTAGTGTACTTATTCATTACTGTTAACATTTAAAAAATATTTCTTTCTCTTTATTTGAAAACATAAGTTCAATCAAGACTTTTAAATTAATTTTGACATTCATTTCTGCCGGTGTTCCTCAAGGTAGTATCCTGGGGCCCATCCTATACTTGATATATACAGCTGACATCCCAACCCATCCAAGCACTGTCCTCACTACTTACGCTGATGACACATGTGTGTTATCAGTTAATAAGGATCCATTTGTTGCATCCCAATCTCTTCAATCCCATATCTCACACCTACAAGAATGGTGTCAAAATTGGAGGATTAAAATAAATCCTAACAAATCCCATCAAATTACCTTCACCCTTCGTCGTAAACCTACGAATTCCTGTCCTACTGTATCGTTTAATAATACACCACTGAACCCTGTCGAACAGATACGTTACCTAGGACTCCATCTGGATAAACGTCTCACTTGGAATCCTCATACAAGACTGAAAAGACAAGAAACTGCTCGACGTTTTCGCCTACTTCAACACTTACTGGACAAACGCTCTAAGCTACCAATTAATTACAAAAGACTTATTTACATGACAGTCATCAGACCTATTTGGGCATACGGAGTTGAGCTTTGGGGCTCTACTAAACCATCCAATTCATCTCGTATCCAATCCTTGCAATCCAAAATCCTTCGTAAAATCCTCAATGCTCCTTATTTTGTTAAGAATAAAGTCATCCATAACGACCTTAATGTCCCATTTGTTGCTGATTTAGCCCGAACCCGGTATATATCCTTTCATAACAAACTTGATTCCCACTCAAACCCTCTAGTTTCAAACCTAGCTTCCTCTTCGATCCCCGATAATCCTCCGAGGCGTCTGAAAAGAAGATGGCCTCGTGACCTTCTAAACTGAACTTTTTAATTTGAGTACTACCACTGGGTAGTCTCTCTACTTGTCTTCTCATGTCAATGTATTCACTCATTATATTTACTAGATGTATTTTGTATACAGTTGTAAATTTCAATAAATAAATAAAAAAAAAAAAAAAAAAAAAAAGACATTCATTTAATTTGCTTGCGACATTATTGTATTTATAATTTATTAAATATATGATAAAGTGATTATAATATAAATTACAGTGTATTTATATTATTATATTTTAAATTATGTTGGTATAGATAGTTAATTAGTTTTTTAAGACGCTAATTTGAAATTAATTAAGAATTTTTCAAAGCACATGCTTATTTCTGTTTACGCTTCATAAACGTTTTAATAAGAACTGGAAATGTTTATTGATTATTCCTGAGTTTTCGATATTTTTTTTCTGTGAATCTCAAAATGATTTCGAAATGAATCAATAATTATGGTGAAAGATATAGTGCACTAATAAACCTGGCAGGCCTTTTTTTGGAACATGTTGAACGGATACCATAGCAATGAATTCACACCTTATTATTAAAAAGAATCCTCTATTCAGCAATAAAGTTTCTATTTATTTTTTTCAAATTTTTATATTTTCTACTTTCGAAATTTAGAAAATATCTTTAGTTGTATATAATATTGGACATTCAGTCAGATTTTTTGGTAACATTGCGTTTATCATTTTAACGCTAATGATTTTATTAGTGATGGATCAGCAGTCAACGAGCAGTCAACATTCAACGAGGAACAAAAATGGTTGGACTTAAAATATATAAGTACTAGTTTGTAGCTGTGTTAAATTATAATCAATTAAATGGAAAGAAAATTAATCTTGGCTACGATCGTGGGATTTACTTTTACAATTTCCAAAAGTAGTAATTTTATTAATTAATTTAAATAATTATACTGCACCTAAATATTATTGTTTTAATGTGATAAAACTAAACGTATGTAAAAGGTCCAGCTGATAAGTTGCTTACTTTAGAATCAAATATGTAAAATCATAGCCAAGGTTAAAATACTTTTAATTTTGATCAAACTGTATTATTGTTTTATATATTATCTGTATATGATTAATTCCTGAGATATCACTAATATCTACTTGTTATCCTTCTCATATAATATTATAAATCAGCATTACAAATGAAAACTAGCCTCTCAGGAAAAACATATGCAAAGATTCAAAAATACAAATATGTACATAGTATGGTATCAAGCTTGTTGTTGTTGTGGTACACCCCCTTAAAAACTAACTCTGTTCCTGAATCTTTTTTTTTTTTCAAATTATAATGCACTATATTGTTTTAATTTATTTGAAATTCTAACATGTTATTGGTATCGATAAATTTATCGATTAAATGTGATTTAAGGTTAATCTCTGATTACCATATTCCATGAGACGCGGTGAAATGGTTGTTATGAGGGCGGAACTATCAAGCCATTACTTTGACCATATGATTGCAGTAATTAGAGAAAGTAATTCCACGTTAGTCACGTCAGTATTTATCTTGAACTGAGATGTTGAGGTCGGTGGAGCAAGTTGTGAAGAGAGTTCAGTGATAGCGGGGAGATATCTGCTACTTAAATGTTAAGCAAGGCTTTCGTGTCTGCTCAATTATATTCATGATATCTTAATGATAGTTATTTTCAGATCGTAATAATGTGTTGGTTTACTCCTTAGATTTATTTCATTAAATCATACTCAACATCCTATCACTGCCATCCTTAATGCAACTATATGATGCTAAAAATTGTGTCATTTTTATTGTTATTGTGAGTAATATCATTAGTAATGTACCCTCTTTCGGAAAATGCGTTAATTGAGGGTCCCGAGCCTGTGCATTGCCAGGTACTCGTTGAAGATCCCTATCCTAATAAACCTGGATAGGCAAAATTTAGAACTCCCACTATAGCATCGTCTGGTTAGCCTTAGAAGCATAAAGTTACGTTAAATGAATAACAAATAAAAATTATTTAAGTTTTGTGAAATTGTAGTAATGAATACTACTACAATAGAATATATATATATATATATATATATACTCCAACATTTTTAATTTTTTTTTCTAAAAACAAATTTTATAGTATTACTTATTATCGTATAAAAAGTATATGCCTACCAGGTCTGGGTTAGCTCCAATTTCAAATCCAATTCGAAAGAACTTTTACCATCCACACTATTTTTTTTGGGACTGCATAACTGTTTTCGGTTTACTAATTTATTGGTCATGTTTTAACGTCTTATTAAATTTGTTATCTATACAAATAAAAAAAAAATATAAACAATTATTAACTTAAAAATAAATTTTAATGAACATGAACAACAACAAATAACTGGGATTTTCATGCTTCCACAAGGAAACACCTATTTAGTTATTAGTTTCCATGTTAATTGTATTTTATTTCTATGAAAAGTTTTATTAATAATCAAATAACATAAAATAGATAACACCTTGAATGAACGAGTTTTTTTTTCTCATTTAATCCTGGACATGTACTATTATAACACATGAAAAAAAGGTCTTGGGTTTAGTACATGGTGGAAACTGTACTGTTTCTAGGACAACGGTTGCTCAGGGAGTGTATTTGTCCGATATCACATTCAACCTCCAGTTTATTCTTCCAATTAAGGGTATCCGATTTACAGACACTGGGTGAGCCCCAAGAGGGCTGTTGATCACATGTAATGCTCGTCACATATCCCATTCGTCACATTTAATATATTTTTTTTTAATCTTTATTCTACTTATATCCCTATATAAATATTTTTTCATAATGGAAAATATTTCTTTACATTCTCATATAATAGGTTAAGTATTCTTGAGGCAAATACTTGCAAATGGAGTTTTGCTGACATAATTCAATCCCTTGTTTCAAAACAAACATTCCTTTTTTTTTGGAATTTTTTTCCAGTTACTAATAAAAAAATACTTGATCTTAAAAATATTATATTAATAACATATTAATTAATAATAAAGTTATATTGTTCAAAGACCAGTGACATTTTCCATGCTGTAATATTGTAAATAAAATAATACAATATTTTAATATTTTTCTGCTACAACTTATGTTCCTAAAGTGATTTATGTTGTTTTATTCCCTTCCTGAAAGTGGCAAAAAGAAGAAAAAAACAGAATAAGAAATATCCAAGTCACCTTTTCCTTCCTATAGGCGTCATCATAATTTTGCTGGTCGGGTTACTCGTGTGTATATATATATATATATATATATATATATATATATATATATATATATATATATATATATATATATATATATATATATATATAAAAACAAACAAAAAAAACATTTAGTTTTATTATTCTTTTCATGTACTTTTGGAAATATTGTCTCGTTCTTATAATGTAGCCCTTTGCCTAGATATATATTCATTTAATTTTGTACATATCTGCTATTCTTAAGGGACCGGGTCTCAGAATAAAATTATTTTTCTATTATATTCTATTCTATCTCAACATCACAGAAACAGAAAACAGGTGGCAACACAAAAACAATACAGACTCGGGTGGCAAATTATTAGAATAAAATTAAGTAGCATTGGGTCCTCGATCATTAACTGCTTTCTACAGGTTTCAGAAGTGGCGGATTACTTTCCCTGCATTGGACAGGTGTATTGATAACTACACCCGGTCTCGAATCGATTTTCCAGCCTTCACTTTGGAAATACTGTTTCACTCTTGCGTCAGGTGCGATCCGCCAAAACTGTTTGATATCTTTTTCCTAAGAGGGAATGCTTAAAAAAAGATACTTTTTGTTATTTAATGGCATCTGATTGAAAAAAAAATGAAACACAATTTGTTCCCTACTTTTGATAAATAATCTAATTATCCCTGTATCTATTTTTACCATACATAATGATTTTGAATATATCTTCGAATATTAATATTGGAAGCTATGTCGTATATTTCTTTTAGGCCCGTCATATTAATCTGCAGCCTCATAGGCCAAACGATCTGTTTACGCCAAGCCAAAACACTTCTCACATTAATCCTCGAATTATCTTGCCCTCCATCTTCGAGTCAGATCCATCTTTTTTTTAACGTGACTCAACCTGCTAGATTTGTTTTCTGCTATAAGTCTCTCCTCTACTGTTTCACACTGTTTCATGAGGATAAACACGTATTTTATTTTATTCATATATGGTCTGTTTATAATTTTTTTTTTAAATATAAAAAATGTAATTAATCTTGGGAATACGGTAGATTTAGTGAAACTATGGCTTTTGCCAGAGTTGGCGATGGATAAAGGATATGAATTTAATTTATTAATTTATTGTTCTAGATTTATGATATGAACAATTTTTTTATCTTATAATTTATAATTAAGATCTGAGGTGTTTAACAATAAGAATTTGCCAAATGTTAACAATCTCCCACATTTAAGAGCAATTATTAGGATTGATGTACGTAAACGTTCATCCCATCATCCTTCAAGTATTTATTCCATATATACAAAAAAAGAAAGGGGTCACATGTGGTGTAGTGGTTTGCGTACCAACCTAGTATGCCCAAGATGGCGGGTTTGCAGCCCAGCGTTTGACTTTAGGATTTTTTAAAGTGAGTAAAAATCCTCACCTATGTCGTCCTTTGGATTCAACTTGAAATGGAGTTCCCGAATCTGTGCGATTTCAGGTGAATAATCCATATTCTAACTATACCTAGGTAGTAAAAATTTAGGGCTCCCATTATTGCAACGTCTGATTAGCCATAGCAGGATAAACTGACTGTAAAACATGCGATCAAATGCGGTAAATAGTTTTTTTATTAAGGCTAGAGTTGTTTAACATTAGTGATGTGCCAAATGTTAAAAATCTGCCGCATTTAAGGGCAATCATTAACATTGATGAAAAATAAAGTTACTCGTTTTTTTGATTTAATAAGTCTAAAAAATCAGTTAAAGGTTAAACTTCAATTAAACAAAAAAAAAATATTAGCTATACTTTAGTTTTTCAGCCTAAGAAGTTAAAATTAAGCATTTCTCTAAAAGTAGAGGTAAAAAATAGAGTCAAGGAGATCCCAATGCTTCTTTCTCAAATTCATCAGTCACTGATAATTAATATTATTTTTTAAAGTATTATTAAAGGGTATTTATAATATAAAATTCTTTAGGAAATCAAGCTAAAATTCTTTAATTTGAATGTTACCAATAGGCAATTAAAAAAATCTACCCAATTAATTCTACTAACCTGTGATTAATTGAATTACTCATGATCTGGCAGATACTAAGACGCTAAAAGCTTTTACTGGTAAAGGTAACCTAAGCATTCACACTATTACGAAGAACAGCCCTACAATCTCGACGGGATCCTGTTCAAGATGAAACAAGTGGGCCAGCCTACTTCACGTTCAATTATCATGAATAAAGCTAATTTGTTGAAACCCATTCTGCTCTATCAACTCTAATCTTAACTGCACTTGTAGTTGGAATTCATCGTAATTCTGTTGTGTCTGTTGTAGCATTTACAAGAAATTTAATGTTTTTTCTCATGAAAGTCTTTAGTTGCGTCTCCCATTATCAGAGAGATGTAGTATATTTTTTAAATTTAATATGACAAATTAAATAAGACCGGACATAGGAGTTTGAAAAATATAAATATATCGATTTATTTTTTTTAAACTAAAAATTAAAAAATATAGAAAAAATACATTATTCGATTATTATTTTATTAAATAACAAATAATTATATTAATCTTAAAGTCAGAGATTGCAGTCCTATACCTTTAGAGACAGTAATGAAAGTGAAAAGTGAAACTTATATTGAAGAAATGAAGATTTACTTCAATGTTAATATTTAATTTTATTTAAAAAAAAAATCATCTAGCATTAATATTGTCTGTATCAGTGTATATCGTACTCTATAAAAATGTTATATACAAAACTTTTAGATATAATAAAAGTTTTCCTCGTAAAGCGATACATTTTAAGAATATTCCAAGCTAGAGAAAAAAAATTAATTAATATTAATGTAGGATGAAAAATGGGAGGTAAAATGAAAATCCTGAAACTTTTTTGGAGGTTATAAAAAAATATTGTTCGAGTTCGACCATGTCGCTTGAACATTTTTTCAACTTAACAATATCTAATCTCGACAACGTTACCAATGATTTTAAATGTTATTGTGTATTTTTAAACGCGGGAAAAACGGACTTATGATGATAAAACAATAACAATATTCTGAATATAACCTTTTTAATTCGGTTAGTAATTAATATTAATGGGAATCTATTCAGAACTGTTTTAGTCACATTATTTTTCTTATATGTTTCTTTAATTTTTCCTCTTAATTTCTGAAGACTCAATACTATCCTGCGACTCATCAGGCCTATATAAAGTTTGTAGCCTTAATCGGAGGCAAATCCTGGCAAATTATGATCTCGGACATATCACCTCTATGCGCAACTAGGATTGTGTTAGAAACAGTACAGGCACTGCATTGTAGAGGTACAGGTAAATGTAGTAACATAATATATTATAGTGCGTGATCTCAAGAACAAATTATGACATTAGCGTAAATCAAAATTTTTTGTTTTTGGGTGAATACAGATTTTCAACGACGATATGATTTTACGAGATCTTTCTTGGGTTTTAGTGTTACAGGTCGAATGCTCAATTATATAATGATATTATAATATCAATAATCTATTAGAAATAATCAAAATTCTGACGACAACTTTGTCAATTAGTCTAAAAGGCAGACTCCGAGAAACAAGTTTGCTTCTTTCATCCTATTCTGGACCGGGTTTCAAATTAACGATCTGTAATGATTGGAAAACCCCCTCCTACTACGTAATCATCGGTTCCAGCTTCTAATTCGATCCTGATAGATCGATCTCATGGGAGCCCACCGCCCACAAAATTAAAGCTCCCTCGCCAAAATTTTGAGCCTTGATTGAGTGGGAACTAAAGCCTATATTGAGACTAGTGGGTCGTAGGTAATAAATTCAAAGTGGGAATCCAGGCTGCCTCGGATCTACGCTCGGGTTGAGACCTGATTTGGTCTGGGGCTAGTAGACCTTGGTACGTTTAAGGTTGTGGGTTCTTTAGGGTCCTTTAGGAGTTTATGTACTTTGAATAAGGTTTAAGAGCCACGAAAGTGTTTGAACCCAGTATCATTAGAAGAATTTGCCTAACTAGGAATTCCCGTAACCAATTTTTAAAGATAAATAGAAATATATAAATGTTTAAACAAATCTATGTCCCGGAGTACAGGGGACCATGTCCTTAAAATAGATAACATGTTATGTAAATTGTCATAAATAAATAATATATGAATAATTTTCTTTAAGCTATTTTTAGAAGTCATGAAGAAACGAATTTTAAAAGTTCAAAGTTATGGAAAATTTGGGTCCCCTGAATAATTACAAAAATTGCATGAATGGGAAATAGCGTCCTTTACCTCCGAGATACAGAAATATAGAAACAGTCAAATCGCCTAGCTTACATATTTTATTTCAAGTCTGACAGCTAACTATAAATGAATAAAATCCACAAACTAACACTAGTTTTATAACGGAAATTTCAATGGAATAAGTTTAGGCATTAGTTAATTAACGTAAAAGAAAAAAATTGGAAAATAAAAAAACATTGACTTCCTACGTAACTAATATGTGATATTGTATATAAGCGTATACTGAAGCTTATTTTTACAAAATCATATTTTCTGCAATTTTAGTAAGGGTGTAATTTATGTTTTATATCCATTATTGTTTATTATCTAAGCTATGGTTTTATGTTTAGAATATTTATATTTTTATTTAGAATATTTGTGTATAATTATTTTGTTTGTATTAACATATTTATTTTCGACAATTAGTTAAAATCCTGTCAAGTTTCGTGCTATTTAGTTATTTCATTTCTATTTTTATTTTTATTACGTTTTTGTCACTTTTAATTACTTGATGATTCGTATTATTATGTAGAGTTCTGGCCAGATGTTTATTATGTTTATTTTTTTTTGTTATGATTGTTATTCTGAAGGGACTTGGTCCCAAAATAAAGTTTGTTTTCTATTCTATTCTAATCTATTCAGTACATTGTACACAAATGTATGGAATGCGCCAACTAAGGGTTACTTTAAAAAATAATTAAATATATATTATATATTATTATTATATAATAATTAAATAATAATAATATATTCAAAGCTGTCCTGTACAACCACTTTATCTCCATATATAATTGTATTATTCTCGATTTTTAATGTATTTATATTCATTGAATATAATAACAACGGCATATTCGAAATAAATATACTATTACTAAAATACTTTATTATTTTCAGGTTTCCTGGCTGCGTCGTTCCTGGTAGCTCCCCAGCCTTCAAGTGGTATGTTTCGTACAACTATTTATTGATGTGCAAAATTGACATAGCTCGCCATTTCTTCTTTCCAATTTTAATCATTTGATTCATGTTATTTAGTTTTTTACGGCTGCATAAATGTATTATTATGTGAGATAAAAAGGTCTGAAATTTATAAAAATACATGTTACTTATATTGTTTAGTATTATCCATATGCTTGTTTTCAGGTAGATAACAACCCACTCATATACCGCTATTTAGGTATATAGTCAGCATAATATTAGGCTATATCGGTAAAAAGACTCTAACAGAAATAAAAAAAGTTCATTATTAGGATATAATTCTGAATATGAAAGTAATAACTAAACTTTGTATAATTATAAAAATGATATATTTTTTGTTGAATAAAAATCATCACTAATCGTTTGATTAACTTTTTTTTGATAAATTCCCTTTAAATGCAAAAATGTAATGAAATAAATAAAGAGGAAAATGGTTGACTGGAAGATCGTAATGAAGGATACAATTTCTCTGGGGGGTGAAGTCATTAATAACACTAAATAAGGTCAAATTATTTATTATAAGTGCCGACGTTTCGGCCTACAATGCACGCCATCTTCTGGGCTAAGAAGGGAAAATAGTTGTTTTTCTTCTTAGCCCTGAAGATGGCCTACATTGTAGGCCGAAACGTTGGCACTTATAACAAATAAGTTTACCTTATTTAGTGTTATTAATGACTGCACCCCCAGACAAATTGTATCCTTCATCAAAATAAATAAATATTCCGCGTGACTTATTTAGCATTTTGGGGATAAATGAGGGGAATGAATGAAATAAGTTCCCGCTTAAAAAGGAAATATTAAGCATTCGGGTTGCGGAAATATTTACATTTTATTATGTATTTAATTTATTATGTTCGTATGTGTTTGATTATGTACTTTTTTTTTATATGGGAAAAAATTGGATGAAATTGAAACAAATATTTTAGAAATAAATATTTTTAAAATATGTAATGGTATTTTATCTTGTATAATGATTCTCATCTGTCAACATCACTAGTCCCTAATTATTATTTCATGCATATGGCATTCATGATACGGTTTCTTTTTTTTTTTTTTATGATAATACATTTGATCAATAGAACTTTAGTAAAGATACCTTTGAAAACTAAGTAGCTTCTTTATAAAAGTCTAATTTTAGTCCATCTCGTACAAATGAAAAGTACTATAAGTTACTTTACACGACAAGATGGTGGTTATTTCATATTCACTTCAATTGAACTTTGAATTATTATTTACCTATTGAAATAAACAATTTTGACTACAAATAGAAAACACTATTATCTACTTCCCACAGCATGATAGCTGTAGACATGCAAAAGGTACTTTAAACTTGAAAGGATGAATGTTCCTTTCTCTGAAATCCCTCTAGGCGCAGTAAGTCCTGTAATTTACACCTAGTTGTGTTATTTTTCCCTTGATATTTACTATCTTCGTATGTAACGGTTTCCCGATAGTAAAATTCACTACCTACTATAATCCACCGTAAAAATAACTACTATCACTACCTCGGATTTAGAATAGAAAGTCGAAAATATTGTGCCGCTCATAACAATAATTACAGTTGTTCTAAAGCCATGTGTTGTCGGGCTTCGGGATCCACTGTCACGTGATATCTAGTTACAATAATTCTCTTGTAAAGAGAGCAAACGCTTTACATAATGTTGTAAATTAGAGTAATAAATGAATTGTAGATAACGTAAATTTCTTGCAAATAGATATTGACTTCTGTTTTATTATTGGAAACTAGTGTCTTTATAATGATATATTTTAATCATTCGGCTGCAAAAAGTTTAGAATATCTTTGATAATAAGGAGTATTGTTTTTCTATTTTTTTTTTCCAAAAACATATTATTTTTAAATCGCCTAGCGTGTTTTTTGGCTTCTTGGGAAATCTCCATTTTTGTTACTCTGCCTGTAGTTCTAATCTAATTCATAAATTAATACACATTTTTTCTTTTGTTGTTTATTTCTTCAGATTTTCGATAGACTTACATGGCGTATAGTCATCGTTGCTTCTAGCTGTCTCCAGTAAGCTGAAGAAGTGAGCTTACCATTCCAGAGGGGTGGGAGTATGGTTTTGGAAATCGGGAATCGAACTTACAATCTTCGAGTTCGTCTTACATACTTTCGTACGAAATCATAAAGATCCAGACCTTTAAAAAAATCCATGAATTCATGATTTTGTTAGTTGCCTGCAAGCCTGCTCTTATTACTCCTATCTATTCATCATCATCTGATTGGCGCGACAACCCGTTTAGCGATTCCGGGCCTCCGCCTCTTAGCCTACCGATTTACCTAGTCCAGAAAGTTGCCCTTCGTCATTGACTTCGTTCTTCGTTCTCTTACCAACTTTCTGTGGATTTAGAAATCGTTCTCCCACACGGGGATAAAAAGCGAAGTGAGGCTGATTATAAAGATATATCAGTTAATATAAGGCTCAGAACTGGGAGCTAATGACCACTTTCTAACCTCACTCTCTGTCCAGCCTATGTGGTTGACCGCACCGCTAGGCAACCCATCCAACCCATCTAGGACTCTCTTGCTTTTTTTCAACCGGACATTTTTTTTTCTTTCTAAAGACGTGTTATATTGAGGTTAGGCTGTTTTTCTGCAAGGACATCGAGGCTATTTGACGACTATATTATTTCTTAAAGGCATTAATTTAAACTGTTACTATTTGGTCTGACACTCCATCTGTCATCGAGCTGATGTGTCAATTAATGGTGTTAAATGTTGTGGAATAGACAGTGATATGTGTCAAGTACTTTTTAAAACTAAAACTGATCCCTTCATTTTGATTTATTTATTTAGTATTAGGTGCTATATCATAAGAAACTTTTGCAATAGGCCAACAAATACTTTTCAATATACGTAGAATCCATTATAAAATAAAAGCAAACATTGAGATTTGAAAGATGTAGCAGGTATCGGCAGGCATTTAAGAGTTTGCTAGATAATTAATCATATCAATAGTTCTTTAACATTTATTAAACATAAGTACATTTCAGTTGATGGAAACACATTAATCGCCGATGACATGACAGATTTAGAAAATGCTTTTATCAGTCTCCAGATTGCAGCAGCTAGATTGGGTTTAGAGGTCAATGAATCAAAAACCATGCAGGCCCACAACTGAATGTGCATAAACCATCGCATTTTATGGCTGAAGGCTTTTAATTGGAAAGGGTGAAGGAATTTGTGTATCTTGGATCACAGGTGAACGCGGATAATGACATAAAACAAGAAATCCATCGCAGAATTGTGTCCTTACATATATGTTATTTCGGGTTGCTGAAGGATTTTAGAAGCAGGGATATTTGTCAAAACACGAAGGTGCACTTGTATAAGACCCTGTTAAGACCAGTTCTTACTTATACCTCCAAATGCTGGACATTACACAGTTCACAGGAAGCCCTTCTCCTAAGGTTCGAGAGGAAAATTTTGAGGAGAATTTATGGCCCAGTTTGCACCAATGGGATCTGGAGGATAAGGACGAACGCTGAGCAAACAAGACTCTACAAGAGCCCAGATATTTTAAGGGTTATAAAAGTAGGCCGGCTTCGATGGGCAGGTCATATAATTAGAATGACCCAGGATCAGATTCCTAATATGGTCCTAGACGAAATGATTTATGGGACAAGAAGAGTAGGAAGGGCGGCGGATGCCTGGTCCATCTTGGGAATCCGCAATTGGAGAGCAGTGGCAACCCATAGAGAAGACTGGCGAACCAAGTTGCAGGAGGCCTTGACTCTACAGGAGTTGTAGCGCCACGAATGAATGAATGAAACACATTAATATTTGACTTACTTTTCTCTATAAAGCTCTTTTACTATTTTTAAAAATACAAATACAAAAAAAAATATCGGTTTTTGCCTAGTTATCTGAGTAATAATAACTATCAACTATTTTTTACCCTTAAAAAGAAATAAATATAGGAAACAAACTATTCACCATACCCTGCTCGTACATTTCTAATATGCAATATCAACAAATATTTTTAAAATTTTAGATTCAGCCCCAAAGTCACGAGACAACTTGATCATCACAATGACAAGATGATCTCCACAACTTGACATCACCATCATCTGCCTTTTCGTTTCAAATATTGTAAACTCGGATAAATATAGCGGATATTGTAGGGAAAGTGTAAAATTAATTAGACTTAATGTAAGGAGGACATAAAATAAAAATAACCCCTTAAGGAGCAATTTTGCTAAAAAATTAAAATTTTATATAACCAGGCCTTGAAAATGTATAAAAGTCTAAAACTAAGAATTTGATTTTTGTAAAGCTCATATTTAAAATATAATTTTGATCTTAAAGGACATTTTCAAGTTAACTTTAACGACGGCTAAATTTAATAATTTTTTAATTTTTGTTTAATAGCTTTCACTCTGTATCCATGACGAATCTTTCAACTAAGATAGATAATCTTAAAGAAACGGATTATTGAAAAGAAATCGATGTTTGTTTGACCGCGTTTTCTTTTTATCAATTTTCCTTCGACGTTGCTCTGAAGTATCTAATTTCTTAGTTTCGGACTTGTATAGGCAAGAAATAATGCGAAATTTTCACTTTGATTTTCTAATTAATTTCTTTCAACGAGATTTTCCTTTTTATCTTATTTGATGCTGTCGTGTCCATCTATTTTATAGAACTTTGTAGAAAACCTACATATTATAATATTATAAAGACATAATATATATTAATGGTTATATTCGCGATATTTAGGAATATTTATATTGTTAAATTCATTATAATTGCCAGTCTTGCCAAGAAAATTTTAATTTACTACTATAAATTTTAAAAATAAGTTTTAATATGAATGAATACCCTTTTTATGCTATCTGTAGCATACCATTTTCATGGTGGAGGGCATGCCATAAATGTTTACTCATAACGATAATAACAAATTTAGTTTGATCTCCATGCTTGTTCATTTAACGTCACTTTGAACTGCCATGACTAATCGGATGTTGTTACAATGGTAGCTCTAAATTTTGCCTATCCAGGTTTAATTAGGATAGGGATTTTTAACGAGTACCTGACATCGTACTGGCTCGGGACTCCGTTTAACGTCCCTTCGTAGGATTCTTGACTTCCTTTAATAAATCGTAGGGCCACCTGATTGGCTACGAACCCCCGATCTTGGGCTTAGTAGTTCACTAACTTCTATACGCTAACCACTAGACCACAGGTCGCCCTGTTTGACGTCCATGAATATTTTCAGAGGAGTTTTAAATTACATAAGACGTAATATGAAAATTATAATTTTTAAATTAATATCAGTAAGAATTTTAATTCATACGGAACAGAAAAGGAAGAATCCGAACAGGTTTTTATTTTTATTTAGTTTATTAATAATTTGTTGGTTGAGGAACAGAATATCTGTGGTACTTAATCTTATGTTGTAGAAATCCTGCATTAGTTATTTTACTTATATGGTTTTTAATAATTGGTTAGGAGAGAGAATATATATATATATATATATATATATATATATATATATATATTACTTATTAATTATAAACGTGGTTTGATGTTATGGTACAGAACTATTTCTGAACTATTTTATGATAACGAAAAGCACATAATTGTTTTCATTGGAGACGAATGCATTTTTTGATTTCTGAAGGAATAAAAAAAATACAAGGCAGAAGAAAATGATATTAATTCGGGGTATTTATTTAATGAACATGATAAGTTAACAAATCTAATAATCGGATGTAAATAGTTGGGGGTGCAGTCAATATTTACATCCTATTATGGTATCTACCAGTCAACGAATTTCTTTCCTACAAATCTAGTAATCAGTTATATAATCATCTTTATATAATATAGGGCTCTAGTTTTTTCAATGAAAGGTTCTTGTTTAGATATTACTTGTGACACTCCCCCAGCAACAATATTAATACAAATATAAGGATATTGTTAGGGATACAGGTTGTTGCGTGTGCATGTGCATGTGCTATATGAATTTTATTTCACTCCTGAGGAATTATAGGTCAATAGTGAAATTAATACTTCGTAATTATTTAAGTGAATGCACCAATTAAGATTGATTAAGTGCAGCTGCGTTAATGATCATGAAAAGTTTTTTTTAGCAATATCAAACTTTCTTAAAGTAGTAGATAGCTTTCAATGATATCGACGCACTTTCTATCTTGAAAGTTGTGGTGAATGGTCAGTTCCATCTACTCAGCAGACCTAAGTTAATATCTTGTTTCATCTAGAAATTATAACAGAATCATTTGATCGTGTATGATAATATTTTATTATGTATCATGATGTATGTTATGTTGTAATAACCCAGTACTATTAGTTTTTTTTCCAGCTAAATATACACATATACCCATATACCCATTCTTTCTCGAAAGAAAGTTCATCAAACTCTCGCACTCACAACGCACGGTTCGCACCCGAGAAACGATTCATAGCGACTGAATTCCCAAGAGCCAGGCTACCCATTGACATACCCTCCACCACCTTCAGATTCGTTGCGTTCACGCCGAAATCTAAACAAATATAAACTTTATTTTGAGACAACCTGTATTACCTATTCGATGATCATAAAATTAATTTATTTAAGGGTTCCTAGAAACAGATAGAAAGAGCTCGTTATTACATTAATGCAGAAGTTGAAGTGTGGGATCCTTTTCCTACATACATCAAAAGCAAAGATCGGTTCAAAAGGAAAATGAGGAAAATATGCCAAGGATGTCAAAAATAAATACTGGAAGGCCCAATATACCGCCCTTCTCAAAACGAATCAATGATAATTAACAGCTGATTAAAAAAAAGTTTATGACTTACAGTTCGACTAAATGGCTATTCATCTGAAAATGGTTGAATTCGAAAACCATCCTTCTATGCGTTTGCTAACTTTTTATGTCTATTCCATGCAATATCGGTTTAAAACATGGGAGCGGAGTGGCTCATTTGTAGAGCACTGAGTTTCCATGCCGAAGGTCCTTGATTCAAACCCTGCTGGAGGCAAAACTTTCACTTGATCTGTTTGCAGCCGAAGACAGATCCTAGGGGATGTAGGACCCCCCTGGGGCTCACCCAGCTTCTGTAATGTGGGTACCCATAATAAGGGAGGAATCCGGCGTTTGAGCGTGATCTAGGGTAAATCACCTCCCTGCACAACCGTTGACTAAGAATCAGTACATTCTCTAACATTTACTGCTCCCAGACACTTCACGCGTTGTTGTGGTACAGTTTTTTTTTTTAACATCTGCCTATTAAATGAAATATGTTCTTATTTTATTTATTATTAAACATAGTTCAAATACACACAACATATTTCAGTCATAGTTTAAAATTTAAATTAGAAACTTCTAGTCTTTAATATCTTCCAGTTTTCATTTTTTTTTAAAGCTGAAATCAAAGTTATTTTATATGAAGTAATACCACTTATAACCGTAATTTTTTATTTTTTTTTTTGCTTTATTAAAGATGTTCCCACCTTTCTATAGATACTGGGTTATCAACCTAATCCTGTAATATAATGCTAGTTATTTCATGGTATTTCTAGAGCTCTCTTCCCACGCTAGGCCTTGCACCTCAAGATTTCTCATGGCATACAACGAGCCCTCAGACCTCCGACCCCTCCAGACATGAATAGCCTCCGTGACAGATAAGGGAAAGTTAATACACACAATTAATACCAAAGGGCTTCAGATCCGTGCTAAAAGCTCGTTATGTATGTTGTGGTTGTTTACAAAGAACATTACCTATGAACCGGAAAACGAGTCTCCAAACTTCTGTTTTCCAGTTTAAGTTTCCTTTGTTAATTGTAAATGGTCATTGAGATAATAATGCTTTATTTTAAAAATATAGTTTTGTATGAACTTTGTCTTCTTTTTATAATATTGTTATTTTCTGGTATCGTATTAGTAGCTAAGAAACCATGCCAGTTAATGAATTTCAAATAACTTGATCACAGGGAGCAGCTGGGTGTGCCAAAAGTAGCGCGAAAAACATGTATCAGACATCTACAATCTTCGATCTATTGCTGTATTCTAAAAAAAGCAAAAAAAAGAACATTTTTTTTTGGCAAAAACACAAGAGAAATCGTTAAATGGAATTTACTTCAACATAATACTATTGTATATTATAATTTAAAAAAAAAACAAAAAAACCTGTACCACTACAACCCATGAAGGGTCTGGGGTTCAGTACATGGTAGAGACTGTACTGTTTCATGCACAACTGTTCTGCAAGGAGGTGACTTGTCCTAGGTCACGCTCGACCGCCAGATTCCCCCCCCCCTTATTTTGGGTACTCTATTTTTACAATATTTCATAGAGGCTGGGTGGGCCCCAGGAGGGAATTGAACCAGGATTTCCGGCATGGAAACTCAGTACTCTACCACTGAGCCACTCCTCTCCCTATATTATAATTTAACTATACAATATTCAAGAATTTCGGAATGTATTTACTTCTAGTTGGATTGACTTAATTTGAACTATTAAATTGATGTAATTAACTCCTTAAAGTAATTTAAACACTTTTTTACCATTTTTACTTTTGTAATTAGCATTAATATGTTTTATCATTTAGTATTCACACTACTTACAAGCCTATTTTATTTTAATCATTGAAGCTCAAACGCACTGTGATTCGGAAAGAAGAGAATACATACATAAATTAGTATCTATACCGATGGATCAGCTGAATCAGCTGTTAAAAATGCTGGAACAGGGGTTTACCCAAGGGATTTCCAATTCAGCGCTGCAGTAGGGAAGGAAGGTACAAACTTCGACGGTGAAATAGCAGCTATCCTCATCGCTTTAAGAACATTGTCTAGAAGGCAAGATCCAAATGTTGTTCTCTTCATCGACTTCAATCCTTACTAGCATGAATGACTCCCTATCAAGTGCTGTTTTGGAATTCAAATCGCTTCTCTACGATCTGAGACTTCGAGGCACTAATGTGGGTGTACAGTGGATACCAAGCCATTTCAGGAAGGATTTCAGGAAATGAAGAAGCTGATAATCTTGCCAAGCGAGGAGCAGAATTGCCACAGCCAGTCCATCCAAAATCCTACGACTCAAAATGGCAAATGAAAAGAACCAAAGTTAAGGAGGAAACAATAAAAACACACATAGACAGGGTGGAAGGGAAAAGATACAAATATCTAATAGAAAACCCGATCCCAGCTGACCTGCCAAGAAGAGATGCAGTAGCCTGCTTCCGCCTGACAACTGGCCACGATTATCTACAGAGTCATCTCCACAAGATAGGCTTGGCTCAGGACCCTGTTACATACATGTACATGCTCTGACAAACATAAGAAATAAGACATTTGGCAATGAACATTTGAAAAAATCTAATTTATATTGGGCAGCAAGATATCGGATGGTCGAACGACCAAGGACCCCGGCATAAGAAAAAAAAACAAACATAAATTAGTAATTTTAAAGAGAGTCGGATGTTTTGGCGAGAGAAGGCCAAAATATTTGTTATTCATTAATGTTTTTTTAAACTTTAAATTTTTTCCAATTCTCTTTTTTTTTAAGAGGTTATTACAACATTTGTACGACTTGCCCGACTTATATGAAACTTTCTATATTTCTAAGCAATGTTTTAATTGAATATTCAATATTCTTAATGCTTTATCAATTCTACATTTTTTTTCAGGTTCACGGTGCTAGTATAACATTATATAGTTTAATGTTCATTAGGAATGGTGCTATGTTGTTATAGTCGCTAAAATAGTAAGATAACAGATAATAGTTAATCACTTGTAATGCTAAAGAATAGTATTCGTTTTTTCTAATATTATAAATATTACAATTACATGTTACAATTACAATTAATGACTCTCAACACCACATTATAATTATTTAGAACAGATAATATGTTTTTTTGATTAGGTCAAATTAACATCTGTTAAGTATTATAAAATTAGATGAGATTTAATGCGAACAAGTTGAAAATTGTAATTTATGCAAAAAAAAAAAAGAAGCGACTGTTCACATATACGAGTATTATTGTTAAATATTCATATATTTAAAACATACGAAATAATGAGTTCATCAACAAAAATATTTATTAAATAAAACAATAATATATTTAAACGGTTTCTGGCTATGTTTGCTGCTGAAGTGTGGAAATATCTTTCGCGGTATGAATTAAAAAAATATATTGGGGTTATATAAAATCCTAGTCTTCTTCATTCCCATGCATCACAATTATGCTCTCGGACGTATATCTTCTTCCTTCCAACATTGCCTGTATATGTTCTAAACTTTTCCCTTTAGTTTCTATAATTGTTGTACTGTATATCGCTCCTATGAAGTTTGATAATGTGTACATAATGAAATTAGTGTACAACCCGTAACCATTAGAGAGAGGTAGAAATATATAAACCACTAGCGCAGAAAAAAGGACTGCTACCATTGCGCTCATTGCGTTCGCTGTAGCCTTTACCCTCATAGGGAAGAGTTCGGACATCACTAGGGACGGGATGAATAAGTAACCGCTTGAGAAAAAGGCCGCTTGGAGGATGAGGAAGCTAATCACCACCCATTCAGTACCGGAAACGTCGCAGTGATCGCTGTAATCGAGGTAGAACCAGATGGCACAACCTAACATGAAGACACAGGTGCCTGAACTGGAGAGGATCAGGAAGTTCTTGCGGCCCCAAAAGTCGACAAGGTAGCCGGATATAGCGCTGACCACGAGGTAGGAACAGTTGAGGACGATGGGGCCATTCTCGCGCGACAGCCACGTGGTCTCTGGCATTATGAAGCTGCTGTAGGGGACGATAGCGGCCATGCCTGACATCCGCTGGATTATCAGCAACATCATCACGATAGTGATAGCCTTTCGGGTCGACTTGGTCTTGAAGACGTCCACGATCTTACTTACTTTCTCCATCTGCACCTTCATATTCTTGTCGATTTTCCTCAATTCCTTTGTTATATCCTCTCCTCTTCCCCGTAACCATTGCAGGCTGTCAGTGGCTTCGTCGTAATGCCCATGCATCAGGTGATGATATGGCGATTCTGGTATCATAAACATGAAAATGAGAAGGAATAAATCCAAACTCCCCGAACAGAGAATGAGATCATCATAGGATAGAATAGCGCCAACGACACTCTCGAACACGACTCCAAGTAAAAATTGAAAGGTCATGAATCCTTGAGCCCGCCCCCTGATATCCTTGTGGGTGGTCTCGCCGATGTAGACAGGTATAGTGAACAGGGCCATACCTGAGTACCACCCGTTGATGAGCCTCGCGAAATACAAGACGTAGATATTGTGGGAGAAATAGATCATCAGCCAGTGTGCCATCTGCAAGATCCTTCCGACTATGAGGGCCGACTTCCTTCCGGTGATGTCCATCACGTAACTCATCGGTAGGGGGGAGAATAATCTACCTACGAACGGTATGGCTGCTATTAAGGACATCTGGTATTGGTCCAGGCTGATATCAACTTTCTTATTCTTGATGCTCAGGAAGGCTGGAGATGTCCAAGCAATCGACATACCAGCAGTGAAGAAACAGAATGAAACTATAACATGAGATAATTTATTAAAAGTCATTTTATTTACATTGTTTTATATTACTTTTTTTAAATTTATTCATTTAATAATTTTATTTTTTTTCTTCCGAGCAAATTAAAACCTAGATCACTAATACTTATTCCCCTTAAGTGTTGTATAATTTTGTAATCCAATAAAAAAGATAATATTAAAAAAAATCCAATAAAAAAATACAAAGCCACATACAATGTTTTGAGGTGAAAATTGAATCATATTTCCCCTATGGTTTAAATGGTAGTTTGTAAATTTATATAAAGAGTTTATACCGAAAGGTAATTGAAGGCTTTGAATTGTATAGAAGCATTACATTTATTTATTTTATTTGTATTGTATATATTATAAATCTATTTTGAAGGAATAATATATATATATATATATATATATATAAAGAGATGCTTAAACTTAAAAAAAAATTAAAAACATAACTTAAAAGTGTAAATGCTTTATTTATTTCTGAAATTCACATCAAACTCAAATTGCTATCATAATTGAACGAACTATTATTAAGGAAAGATATTTAATAGGAGTAAATTCTTAAACTTAAAATTACATATTAGTGTCCTCTTGATGTTGTACGTATAAAACAGTATACGGTGGGGAACTTCTGAGGATAAGTAAGTTAAGGGTGCTGTCAAATAAGAAAATAAATAATGAGTGAAAGTCTTTTGAATTACCAAATAAGTTTTTTCTTTAATTTAACACAATATTAAGTTTTAATTTTAATATGAATGTTTGATAATGGAATAAATAAAAAATTGGAAAAATAGGGCTGGATAATTTATCTGCCACAGCTGAATTTGAACCCTGTAGCTTTAGCACTGCAGCTCAGCAGTCTGCGTATATTTTTTAAGAAATATATAAATACATTTCTCAAAAAATATATTAACCCTTTCATGGATATAGTCGAATCACCGTTAGTAGATAATTGAGTGAATGTATATATCGAAGTTGATGAACATCATTAAGCTGTGATTTTTCGACTCTTACTGGTCCCTTATTAATAAACTAAAGATTTAAATAATGCAATGAACAATTCTGATAGAATAAAGTTAACGTTATATGAAATTATTTTGTTTTATTTTATTTACTAACTGTCTATTCAAACACTGCTCAATATTGCAGAAATAACTTTTTGAATATTAATTTTTGTAGTCTACTCTTAATATTTTTCTGTTACGCCGTTTTTTTTTTGTGTTTTTTTTTACACATATTTAATTTTCTCCTATTTATAAAATACATCCAGTGCTTTCTAACCTAATGATTTTTTCTTTAGCTTGGGAAATCGAGTTATAAGTGTGAGAAAATTCAATAGAATTTAAGCTGCTTGTAGATCGCTTCTTTGTGCTGCGATATTTAGAGATATAACGAGTTTCAAATACGTATGATATACCAATTTTTTAAAACTTTCAATGGTTGGTTTTAGCAGAAAAAGTATGGATTTAGGTTAAACAGTTAGGTTGCCATTATGATTATGGGTTCCAAAGTATAAATTATTAATGGATTGTTTAAATAAAACGAGAGATTAGAGTTAGCACCTTTTAATAGTCACACACTAATAGCACATGGACATTGGGTTGCCTCTTGCAACCTTCCTCATGAACAGGCGGTATCTTATAGATCGATATTTATTAAAATAATAAAATATATGTTTGTCCCTACATTACACCCCTTCAAGTGCTAACGTTACTAACAGAAAAATAAAAAAAATTACAATGACTAGTTTGAAATTATACAATCAAATGACTAGCCTGTCATCACAAAAAAATTAAAATATCACATTTTTATATCACTTTCACTAACACAAGTATTAAGATAACGAACTGGAAAACGAACTCTTCGTCCAGATCTGCTGATTCTCGTTGAGTTGTCATCGTAGATGTCCGGAACTGATGTTGAAGGCATTATAGGAGGTTCTTCACTCCGATGGCAGGGAGTTGAACCGCCATCACCTATGTCATCTGCTAATAAATATGCTGGCTTTAGACGATCTATTGATATATTGGTGTTTTGTCCTTTAACCAACAATGTGAAATATTTACCATGTTTCTCTAATACTTTATATGGGCCTTCATATGGTCTGTGCAGGGATGGTTTTACCCTGTCTACACGTACGAATACGTGAGTACTTTGTTGAAGATCTTTATAAATAAATGTTGATCTTGAACTTTTATGATGATTAGGTGTTGGTTGAAGAGCACTCATTCTTGACTTTAAGTCTGCTACAAACGAAGGGAGATCCTTGGCTGCTCCATCAGGATGAGTCGCAAGGAAATCGCCTGGAAGGTTCAGCGTTTTGCCGTAAACCATTTCTGCTATGGTGCACTCAGTATCTTCTCTAAACACACATCGAAATCCTAATAAGATTGTAGGAAGTACACTAGTCCATGTAGTTTTTGCATGAGCGCGAATTGCGCTTTTTAATGAACGATGAAAACGTTCGATTTTACCATTCGCTTGTGGGTGATACGGTGTTGTCTGAGACATTTTTACTCCACATATTTTTGCCAGTGAATTGAACAGTTCTGACTTGAATTGTCGACCTTGGTCCGTTACTATTTGCATTGGTACGCCAAATCGGCTAATCCATACTTCATAAAACGCTCTTGCTACTGTCTCTGCAAGTATATTTCTGAGCGGTACTACCTCTGTCCAATTGGTGAACCTATCGATGCAGGTTAGGCAGTATACAAAGTCCTCTGAGGGAGAAAGTGGTCCTATTAAATCCACGTGCACTACCGCAAAGCGAGTGTCGACGATCGGAAATGTTTCAATAGGTGAATGATTGTGTCGTACAACTTTACTTGCTTGGCAATCCAAACATGATTTTGCCCACTCAGTGACATCTTTTTTTAAATTAGTCCAAATTACTTTCGAGGAAACTAATTTTACTGTAGTTTTGATTCCTGGATGGGACATATTGTGATATTGGTTAAACATGGCCATCCTAAATTTTTCTGGAATATATGGTCTAATTGTTGATGTTGATGTATCACACCATAATATACTACCATTCTGTAATGGACAAGCTTTCCATTGAAGAGAATTAGTAGTGTTTTTTAGAAGTTCTTGTAACTCTATATAATTTTCTTGTGCCTTGGCAATTTCAGTATGGTCAATAACAGAGATGTTTTCAATCCTAGAAAGATGATCAGCAACTACGTTGTCCTTGCCAGAAATATGACGCAACTCCGTCGTAAACTGAGAAATATATTGTAAGTGCCTAAGTTGTCTAGGCGACGCTTTGTCATTTTTTTGCTTAAATGCAAAAATCAGTGGTTTGTGATCCGTGTAGACCACAAAGTGACGTCCTTCAACTAAGTGTTTAAAAAATTTAATTGATAAATAAATACTAAGCAGTTCTCGATCGTAAGTGCTATAATTCTTTTGTGTTTCATTGAGCTTTTTGGAGAAAAATCCCACAGGTATCCAAGTAGAATTTTCTAATTGTTGTAATGCTCCACCTACAGATATCTCTGAGGCATCCACAAACAAGGCTAACTGACAATCAGATTTAGGATAAGTTAACAACGTTGCATTCACTAGATCCTGCTTGCATTGTTCAAACGATGAAATAGCTTCTTCTGTCCACATAACTTTTCTTTTATCATTTTTCTTGACGTCCTTGAGATAGTTATTAAGTACAGCTTGGTGTTCTGCTGCTTGTTTCACATGCTTGCGATAAAAATTCAAGAGTCCGAGAAATGATCGAAGGTCTTGAATCGTTTCAGGTCTCTTATGGTTTTGTATTATCTCCACTTTCTGTGGATCAGGTTGAATTCCAGCTGAGGAAATTTTATGGCCTAAGAAAATTATTTCAGTCTTACCAAATTCTGATTTACTTAGGTTAATGGTGAAACCAAATTTATGTAAACGTTCAAAAACATCAAGAAGGTGTTGTTTATGCTCTTGTTCATTGCGTGAGGCTATTAGAATATCGTCAAGATATGAGAAACAACATTCTAGTCCTCTCAAAGCTTCATGGATTACACGCTGAAAGGTAGAAGGAGCATTCCGCAGACCAAACGGCATATAATTAAATTCGAAAAGACCGAATGGTGTTATAATAGCAGATTTTTTTTTATCTTCTTTCGCTAATGGTATTTGATAATAAGCCTGTAACAAATCAAGTTTTGAATAAATATTAGTGTCAGGCAAAATAGTATGAACATCATCAATTCTTGGTATTGGGTATCTATTAGGAATAGTGCGATCATTAAGTCGACGATAATCGCCACAAACTCTCCATGTTCCATTCTTTTTTGTTACCAGATTCAGTGGACTCGCCCACTGGGAATCTGATGGTTGAATAATTCCATTATTTAACAAATACTGGAACTCTTGTTGAGCAATTTTCATTTTTGCTGAATCTAAACGACGAGCTCTTGAGAAGACTGGAGGTCCATCTGTTGTAGTTATGTGATGTTCTACACCATGACAAATTTTTTCTGGTTTTAATTTAGGTTTTGCTAAATTAGGGAATTTATTTAATAATGCGGTAAAAGGATCTCTAACTCCAATAGTACCTACTGTATCAGTTACTGTAATGGATGCAATGGAACCCTTGACTGATAATTTCGTTACATCATCTATCAGTTGTCTATTACGCAAATCTATTAACAATCCAAATTCTCTTAGAAAATCAGCACCGATTATTGCTTTCGGCGTTTGTGCTATAATAAATGGCCACTCAAATGTGCGCCTAAGGCCTAAATCTAATTTTAAAATTTTTGTGCCATATGTATTTATAATGCTGCCGTTAGCTGCAAATAATTTAAAATCTGACGCTTGGCTTTTTCCGTTCCCTGGTACAACAGAGACATCTGCTCCGCTGTCAACCAAAAAACGCATTCCAGAACAGACATCTTTAACGAAAAGTCGATGATTAATATCTGGGCTTACGTCAGAGGCAGCACAGTCACCCAAAATCTCTACTGCCCCTGCAAGTTTCCCTGTTCGTTCCAATTGCAAGGTGGTGTACATTTGTCTGGACGACATTTAGAGCCAAAACGATAGTGGTAATAACAATACTTTCCATTTTTATTAAATCTATTACGGCTGCGACTTCTGTGACGAGATTTAGAGCGCGATCGTACGCTTTTTATTTCTCTCTCTAACTCAGAAATTTTTAAAAATAAATCTTTTAAGGTTAACTCTTTGTCAGAATTATTTTTATCACATTCAGGTTGGTTATTAACTTGACTACAAGACCGATTTGGGCCGATTTCAACAATTTTGTCACTAATTTCAGCTAACTTTTCCAACTTATCATCTGAAATTGCTAAAATACTTTTAACAGTAATAGGAAGTTTATCAAGCCAAAGCGTTTTAATTAATTTTTCTGAAATATCTGGGCCTGCTAAGTTCCGCATTTTGCGCAAAAGCTGGCTAGGCTTCATATCACCTAACTCCAGCTCACTCACTAATTTTCTTATTTGTTTATCCTCACTTTCTTTAAAATATTTTAACAGGCGTTCCTTAGCTATAGAATATTTATCAGCATCTTTTGTTTTCACAATATCATAGATATTTTCTACTGTTTTTAAATCTAATTGTGCTATTAAATAATTAAATTTTGTTGATTCTGATGTAATTCCCGTCAGTGAAAATTGAGCCTCCACCTGAGTGAACCAAATTTCAGGCTTTTCCGGCCAAAACGGTGGAATTTTAATACTAACTTTTTCTATTAATTTATCTTCGCTATCCGACATCGTGCTTGATTTGTAAAATTAAAATAAATGAAAAATCAATTACCTTGAAAAATAATCCAAATAAATATAGTCCCAAAATAATTGTAGAATTGATAAAACTTGATAAATTGAAGTAAAACTGATGAATTGAACGAAACTGATAAACTGATAACTACACAAACTATTTACAATGTTACTAACTAAGTCCATAAAAACTATTTCTCAACAAACAAAGTTTCACTAATTACTAGTTAATTTTTTTAAATTATTATTCACAAAACGTCGGGTCACCAATTATGGGTTCCAAAGTATAAATTATTAATGGATTGTTTAAATAAAACGAGAGATTAGAGTTAGCACCTTTTAATAGTCACACACTAATAGCACATGGACATTGGGTTGCCTCTTGCAACCTTCCTCATGAACAGGCGGTATCTTATAGATCGATATTTATTAAAATAATAAAATATATGTTTGTCCCTACATGATCACATTTAGATCCAGCAGTAGAATCCAAAGGGCGAGCGCATTCGATCAATGCGAAGATTTTAAGAACTAACAAAGGATTTAATTGTTAAACTTTTCTAGAAGGAATGAAACCGGGACAGAGCCTAGTATACAGGTACACTCGAAAAATTTCTGTATCTGCTACTGATATTTTAAATAATATTTTTGTAAATGTTTTTCTCAGTTCACTGTTAAAAAATCTCGAATACTACTATATCTAACACATCTTGAAGTATTAACACATTAATAGGTTAATAGAGTTTTGGGAATTTAGTTACACGTAACATATGTAATTTTGTAATTATTCCAATGGACCGTTGTGCTGTTTAAGGTTACATTGCAAAACATTGGTTAGAACATATTTATCTATATCGTTTTCACTACTTGCAATACTAATTTATTTGTTGGTTGAAGTTTTTTTTTTTTTTTATTCCATTTATACAAAAAAGTCCTGTCTACATTCTCTTTTTTTGAAAAAAAAATACATGGATCAAGTTCATTGTTAATCGGGATATGAAAATATTTAAATAAATAACATTAGGAAACGCAGATAGATACCCACAACTGTAGATATCCACTGTCCCATCTTGTGCTTCGGAGGTTTCGTTTTAATCCATAGTTTCACCTTCATCTGCGCACTTTAGCCTTATTCTCTGTTACAGCTAAGTTTCTATTGATCTGTTGATACAATTGTGTAACCTTTTCAAACATGACCTCAACGTTAGCAACACATGATGTACACATCTGTACTAGTTTACTAATAATTGGCCTTCAGTAGGTCATCTTTTTATCATGGAACAACCCAGGTATTATATAAAACACAATTATTATTTTTATTTATTTATAGAAATGGTATATTCACCATCGATTTTTTTCGATTTGAGCACAAATAAAATATTTTCAAAAACCTAGTTCCTTCGATTTGTTCGATTTTTTGGAACATTATTCTATTCCCGGGTTAAAAAGCGTGAAAACCTGCAATCTAATGAGGGGGGTTATATATTATTATAGTAACCCAAAATCATAGGAAAACTATTCGATAAAATCAAAAGAAAACGTTTTATTTTTATTTTATTGGGGTACGGGCGATTGTCAGCTTCTCCACTCATTTCCTAAGAATCTGTAGCACTAGCGCTCTTACTCAGTCTCCACACACTCGAATTCAGTCATGCGGCTGGGGAAGAAGCGCTGGGATCTCATATGGTCCCTCTTTGCTCTCCATGGGCTCGGAGATCTCTTGGCACTGTGTTAATATTCTATTTATTTAGTGTGTTCATAGAGCACTAATACGTATTGCCCTTAAGAGTGGCAAATTGTACTTCTTGCTATCCCATAAAAAAGATTATTTATTTTTATTATATTCTCTTAGAGCGGTGTCGGTGGTGTTAATAGCTAATAAGTGAAATGGTACTTTTGACCTAGTTTTAGATCTAATTCAGCAAATGCTATTGACAATCTTTCACTCACCCTGCTATGCATTTCTGACCACAGGCTAGTTCTACCTTACGGTGAAAAGAATTTAATAATATTATATATCTAAGAAAAACCCAACATCTTGTATGTAAACCTGCTTATTTCCAAAACATATATTATACTCTCCTTTTCCGGACAAAAACCTCCCCACAGTCGCTTGGATGGCGAGAATTTTCATTGAGGAAGAATCATATTGTCCATTATTCTGAAATTCTCATTGATGAGGTTATTGAGCCCATATGATGACCACCACAGGATGTATGCTTGTCTGTCTGCATTGAAGTACTCTTATAGTTTGTGATTAATAGATCGTATATTTCATATTTGACTATTTCAGCCATTTATTTTTTCTGTAATTGTAAATTATAAAGTTACCCATTTAAGCTCTATCACTTCTACCTTCCAGGAATTCTTGTATTTGCTCCAGACTTTTCTGTTTGGTTTCGATGACTCTAGTATTGTATATCGCCCCAAAAAACGCTGCTATCTAGTAAATAACAAAATTTGAATATAATCCGTAGTTGTTAGTAAGTGGAAAGAATATGAAAATTATGGCGCAGCTGATTGTCACTCCAATTGTCGAGCAGAGTGCGTTTGCTTTAGCTTTGATATGCATTGGGAATATTTCGGCCATTGTTAGTAGCGGTATTTAGAAGTAACCGGTTGAAAAGAAGGCTGCCTGACCGATGAGGAAACAAATAACAACCCATTCTGTTCCTTCTACGTCCACCTCTCTTAAGAAAAACCAAATCGCACAACAGGCCAAGAAGAAAAATGTTCCAGATGCCGAGAAGAACATGAGGCTCTTTCGCCCCCAACGATCTACGACGAAGCCGGAAACGATGCACATAATTAGGTAGGTGCAATTCAATATAAGAGCACCTTTGGTACTTGGTACTAATACCAAGTATCGGGAAACACGAAGCTACCATAAGGGATCAGTCCGGAAACCCCGCACAAAGTTGGAGGACTATCAATACCATGACGTAAATTAATGCTTTCCTATTGGAATTTACCGTAAATAAATCGCCATATTTATTCGGTCGTGCCAGTTGGATCTTCATGTTCTTCTCTATCATGTCAAATTCTTCTACTATGTCCTCTCTCCCCCTCAGCCATTGAAGGCTTGTCGTAGCTTCTGGCATATTGCCCTTCATTATTTGGAAATATGGGGATTCCGGGACCGCGAACATTAATATAAAACATAGGAAATCGAAACCGGCAGAAGCTAGTGCCAGATTGTCGTTGGAGAGCCAAGCACCGAAGGCACTCTCGAGAATTGTGTCCATGATGAACTGAACGCTCAAGAAACTTTGGGCTTGGCCTCTGACTTTTTTCTAGGTGGTTTCTCCGATATAGATCGGAATGAGGAATAATATAGCACCGGTGTAGAGACCCGTGAAGACCTTCGCCAGGTACAAGGCCCACACGTCGTGGAAGAAATAGATAATCAACCAATGTAGCTTCTAGGACCGCTTGCAGGGTCCTGATTGTTATAAGGCAACCTTTCCAGCCTATGACGTCCATCATGTAGCTCGTTGGGAAGGATGACAGGACTCGTCACGCGATTCCTAGCACTGCTGTCAGTGACATCTCGTACTTGTCCAACATGAAGTCAACCAGTCCTTCCTTGATTTTGGAAAAGGCTGGAGATGTCCAAGCGAAGGCCATTCAGGAACTAAAAGACATTGGAACATAAACCAGAGTATATTGAATTAAATAATTAAAAGTGTTTATTGAAAAATATAATAAATTTAATAACTATTTCATTTAATAAAGCGATAATTGATGAATGACTGAATTAAATATGATAAAACACTTGAACGTAACATAATAAAAATTGAATATAATATTATATTTTATGACTTACTCTTCAAACGAGATAAAAATTCGATGCAATGTATGTTCTAAGCAGAACTATTTCGTTGATCTTGCATTAAATGTTTATCAATAGCTTGAAAAAAAAGTCTTTTTATATTATTATTATATTGTGTTAAGTATTTTATCATATTTAATTCGGATTCTTGAGAATCGTTTTCTTGTTAAAAAAAAAAAGGCGTATAAATAGACATTAGTGTTTTTATCGTTCCGTTTCGTGTAAAATTTGAGCTTAGAAATCCGTGATTTGACGGAATGCTGAAAGTAGCTGCTGGGCGACTAAGAAATCGTAAGTGTTTGTGAAAAGCCTTAACGATCAATCATACTCAGTACCTGTGATTCACTTAATGAGAATGTCCTTATTTTACAGCTTACATCCTCACTCGTTTCTCCTACTTTTAGTCTATTCTTCCGATATCTAATTGATTGTATGTATTAATAAAATTATTATGGACAAAAAATAAACTTTACTGATTCCATAGCTCTCTGTATATAGTTTGTGTGTTCATAGATCACTAATACTTATTTCCCCTAAGTATGACAGGTTGTCCTTATTAATATCCAATAAAAAAAAAAATATTTAAAAGAAATTAATACCATAGAAATTAATTTTTGTGTTTTTCGTTCTTAAGAGAAAATATTGAGTCCTATCGCCTTGTATCCAGGGCTAATACAAAACCAATCTAATTGATCTTGATATTCCAAAACAAACTTATATTTTTTCCCATACGTAAATGAAATCCGCAACTCCAGAACGATTTAAATGTTTCTTTGCGCTATGTTTTTTTCTTTTCGGCCAAGAACCAGAAATTATTAATCAGGGAATGGTAACCTAATAAGTGTTGTTAATAAACATATGATCAAATAAAACCATATGATTTATCCTACCATTACCCTAAATATTTGCTTTATTTTTTTTTAAAGTAAACTTTTAAATTGAGAAGCGAATGTGTCGGTTCGATTCCGTTTGTGACGCTTCAATAATACTTTGTTGGTGAATCATGTATTTCCTCCTCTGATCATATCTGGTTTTATTTATGCAATATAATTCTGATAACTGATTTTAACTTTAGATGAGTTTGGGGTTGCTTGATAATTTAAACCTAATAACCATTGCCAGGCAAAATATAAAAAATCAGTTTTATTTTAAACAAGGGAGTTATACAATTAATTATTACTAACATTTTTAATTAAAAATATACCTACGACAGTGGTCAACCATTGGCCCATTCCGTGTTTTAGTGGAATTGTTTTGATCCACAGATCTTTCATTATTTGTTTAATTTATAATTATTCCCGGATAAGTTAATATGATTTTTTTCAAAAAATAATCTTCTTCCTTTCTGAAATTAATTTGTCACATAGATAGCGCTGGGATAACCTAATGTTAATATTTATTAATACATATATGATTCGTTGTCAGTGTTGGAAACAAATTCAAACCTATGTTTTGATTATGTCAGATGTTTTACTTATATAAATGTGTATTATTTTAGCAATAGTAAGCTTGTTTTTTATAAATACGATCCGCATTCAGAAACCTCAGAATAAAAAATAAAAAAAAAACACATTTTTGACCGTTGATCCTTATTTGTTGTGAAATACTTTTGAAAATTCATTTATTTTGCTACAGCATAATAACAATGAAAGATTATTCTGGGTTCAGTATTAACACAGGTGGTACACCGGCTTTAATTTAGTACATATTTTATTAAGTATTCTACACAGGGGCCTATAGAGAACGGACAAGCTTTCATTAGTTGTTAGAGAATTGAGAAATCCGCCTGAAGTTCATATGAAAGATAATTTAAAATTCCATATATCTAAAAGTATTAGACGAAAACAATATCCTTTTCTTCTTGATGTATAAACATCACAATATATATAAATATATTAGATAATATATGCAACACAATTTTAGTATTGTACTTTCGATTTTAGTTGTATGAGTGGAAACACCGGACATTTTTTATTATTTTATGATTATCTAACTGTACACCTTTTGAAAAAGAGTCAATCCAATTGCTGATAGAAAGTAACAAAAAAACAACTGAAATCACATTCGCTATCGTTATTGCTATTTTCGAATACTATTTCGGTACGGTTCCACCACTCTATTTTTTTTTGGATGATTGGCTTTTTTATTAATAATTACTAACAAGGAACACGAACACGTGCAATTTATAGAAATGTAGGGGATGAGTTCACGGTGTCATAGGAAGGAGGGTGTTCCACTCCCAGGTTTCTGCTCCTAGAGTTTAAAAAAAAACAACGAAATACCATAAATTGACAAAGAAAAATTATGCTGATATAAAGAATATTAGAAGGAAATTGAGAATTCGGAATAGGTAATAAATAAAAAACAGCAGTAACATGTAGAAAAAACGTTTATTTTAGTTACTTTAATCTGCTATGCCTCATTGGTCGATGCTACAGTGGGAGTCCTAAAATTTGCCTATCCAGGTATTATTAGGATTTTACGCCGTTTTACGCCCACTCCGAAGTAAGAAAAAACCAAGGATTTTTTCTACCTTCTAAGCAAACATTTATGGAATATGAATATTTAGAATACATGTTGTAAATATTATGTTGACTTATATTGGTAATAGTAGAGTCATTATGAAAATATCTTAAAAAGCACCTCACGATATTTTACGACAAAATGAACGTTATGTTCATCACTGTTCTTATTCAATCAAGTTATTTTCTACTTCTAAGTTTTGTTTTCTATTATAGTGTGCTTTTTTTAAGTTTTTTAAACTATTATTTATTTTATTTAACCTACTTGAGTTTAACAGTTATTGAATGGAAAAAAAAATTTTTTTTGTAAACTAAATATTATTATTTTTTTATTTTTTATTTATTTATTGATATTTACAACTGTATTACAATAATACATCAAGTAAATGGGCTAAGCGATACATAATGACATGTGAAAATGACAAGTAGAGAAACTACCCACTGGTAGTACTCAAATCACAAGTTCAACTAAGAAGTCACGGGGCCATCTTCTTTTCAGACGCCTCGGAGGATTATCGGGAATTGAAGAGGAAGCTAGGTTTGAAACTAGAGGGTTTGAGTGGAAATGAAGTTTGTTATGAAAGGATAGATAGCGGGTTCGGGCCAAATCAGCAACAAATGGGACATTAAGGTCATTATGGATGACTTTATTCTTAACAAAATAAGGAGCATTGAGGATTTGACGAAGGATTTTGGATTGTAGGGATTGGATACGAGAGAAATTCGATGGCTTAGTGGAGCCCCAAAGCTCTACTCCGTAGGTCCAAATAGGTCGTATGATGGTCATGTAGATGAGTCTATTGTAATTAATTGGAAGCTTAGAGCGTTTGTCTAGTAAGTGTTGAAGAAGCCTGAAACGTCGAGCGGTTTCTTGTCTTTTCAGTCTCGTATGAGGATTCCAGGTTAATCGTTTGTCAAGATGCAACCCTAAGTATCGGATCTGTTCTACAGGCACCAGTGGGATATTATTAAAGGATACTGAAGGGCAGGAAGTCATTGGTTTACGACGTAAGGTAAAGGTGATTTGATGCGATTTTGAGAGTTTATTTTAATCCTCCAGATTTGGCATCATTCTTCAAGATCAGTGATATGGGATTGGAGGCTTTGGGCTGCAATAATTGGATTGGTGTTGACTGATAATACACATGTATCATCAGCATACGTGGTAAGGATAGTATTAGGATGAGTTGGGATGTATAAAGGATATAAACTGTATAAAGGATTGGGCCAAGGATACTACCTTGAGGAACACCAGCAGATTGGGAAAAGAGGGATGAATAGGCATTATTATGATTTACTTGGAAAGTTCTGTTTGTGAGATAGGATTGAAGGATGAGAAAGTAGGTAGGCGGTAGGAATTGACGGAGTTTGTAGAGTAATCCCGGATGCCAGACTCGGTCAAAAGCCTTTTCCACATCAAGAAAGACGCCCAAACAATATGATCCACGTTCTAATGCAGAGGAGACCACATCCACCACACGATGAAATTGCTGAATAGTGGAGTGGGATGCTCGGAATCCAAACTGGTGATCTGGTATTATTTGATTTGCATGAAGGATGGGGTACAATCGTTTGAGGATGAGTTTTTCTAGGATTTTACCCACAAAAATAAATGGTACCCCCCCCCATTTAATGTAGTTAAATTTAAAAGGGGGCCCAAAAAAAAAAAAAAAAGTATTGAATTTCTGAGGCTTGGATCTAGGATCTCGGGGTTTGGGTTGGGAAGTTTGGGGCTTGTTATAGAAAGTCTGTGGTTTGTCTTGGGCGGAGAGAGGCGCCTGACGTTGAGGCTGCTGCTGGTTCGTTGAGGTCGGGATTATGTTTTCCGGAGGATGAACTCTGGTGATGTGCTGATTTGTAATTGTTTTTGGTAATTCCGGGAATATAGTTGAGTTTTTGAATTCAGGTGGATCAGGAACATTAGTCTCTATGCATTTCCCTTGCATTTTATGTGTTCTCTGTCACTGGAAGTTTTTATATACCAGGCATCCTTTATAATTCGCCGGGTGGTCCCCACCACAAAGAGCACATTTTGCTGGCTCATTTCTGGACTTCTGGCATACTTCTGTTAGATGTGAGCCAGCACACTTGACGCATCTGGCTTGGTGGTGGCAATAGGTCTTCGTGTGACCTAAGTTTTGACACCTAGTACACTGCACTATGGTTTTTTTGTGCCTTGGCTCCTCGAATTTAACAGTTGAATAAACAAATATTTCAATGTTATTTTTGGCTTGTTCTAGTTCGACAAAAAACAGAGGAAGGGGATATTTTTAAGTTGGGTGCAACACTGACGAGATGTTCCTGATGTTATGGCCTATCTCTTCCAGATCTCTCTTGATTGCTGCCGTAGGCGTGGTCGAGTGAAGCCCTCTTAGAACTACCCTATATGATTTATCTTGTTTCAGTTGGTAGCAGTGGAAATCGCAATTTTTGCTAGTAAGATGATTTATGAGTTTTTTATATGAATCTTTATTGATGGTATTGATTTTTATATCATTTACTCGAGAGTAACCTCTAAAATTTGGCTGCCCGATCAGATCTGATATTTCTTTTCCGAAATTATAAACATCACTTTTTTCCGTGATAAATATTGGCGGGGGTTCCAAGTCATCGAATTTTTGTCATTCTTGACTGTCTTGACGAGTATTATCATTGGGGCCAGCGTTGGTGCTGGTTGACTAAATGTTATTAAAAATAAAAAAGCGATTTTAGAGATCTGAGTGTGAAAGCAAATGGAGTAAAATTTTCTTATTTATTTCATCTACTGGAAATCGTCTTACATCTTAATCATCTGGGACCGTCGTTTATACACAATATCATCTCTTAATGGCTTCTTTTTACATTTTAGAAAGCACATTTCTCCGCAAATTTTTTTTCTTCGAACAATCAAGAAAGAGAGAAACTGTCATAAAATTAGCACTTGAAATAATACTAGTTTGTACCTTACTTCTCCTACAACTATAATACACCTAACGAATTCTTTATAATGATATTAATAAAGTCATAAAGTTTCATACTCGAAAAAAAAAAATTCGAAAAGATTGTAGCAGTATCAGAAATTATGATCCATAATCATCTCCATTAAACAAACAGTTTATAGACTGTTAATTATACAGTTATTTATTTATTATTCTCATTTTACTAACTTGTTAATTATACAGTTATTTATTTATTATTCTCATTTTACTAACTCTTTACGTTACGTATCAGATAATGATGGTAAAATGATCAATGAATAAGGAATTTTTCTGCTACCATTGAGTAATGCTATACATTACTCAACTAAAATTGGTGTGGGAAGTCCCACCAGAGAGAAAGTAACAGCCACCTAGATAGAATTTCACAATCAGCACTTTGTTATTTTAAATGTTAAATGGCAGTATTATAATATTATTCATTTTATATTCCTAAAATGCTGAAATAAATAATTTTGTATTTAATTCAAGATAGATTTTTTTTATTTTGAAGCAATTTTATAGAAATATTTAATATAACCTTAAATGTATTAGAACCTTCACACATCAGAGATCTAGCTAGCATTAGCACTACCCATTACCCACTAGCGCTAGTGTAGTTTTAACAAATCTTAAGTTTCACCTTTAATTTCTTAATTTTTAAATGGTTGCTAGAAAAATGCAATATTTAACACGTGAGAAAAGTGCTTATAACACCCGCGCTTAATTACCACACGAGCCGAAGGCGAGACCACTCGGGTGTAATAAAGTGGCACTTTCCTCGCTTGTAAAATAAATAGCTATTCCCTATTTAATGCATATGCACTTCTATTATTAAATAACGTGATCTAAAAAAATAAAAAGCTTTTAATTTTCAAATATTTAATATTATTATAGTAATATATATTAGTACCTATTTACAATATTGCATTTGGGATTCCAAAAAAAAAATCAAGCATATTAATAATTTTCTATTTTCAATGGAATATATTCTATTTGTATTTTCTAAATAAAATTAATTGAGCCATAGCAAGCAAATATATAATGTGAGAATACCTTACATTTGTTTTTTATTAAAAACAAACTAATACTATGATATATAACATGGCTATGTGCTAGAATGTTCGTGTAAATCGAGGTTGATCTCTCCTTGTTATAAAGTCTTCATCGACCAAAGACAATGTGCAATTCTATGGCGGATAATAACCACTTCGTCTCTTCTACAATACTCAGATGAGGCCCAACAATTGCCAGTAGCTTTGATGACTTTCAGTATGTATTTGCTCAAAGTAATCCCAGTTTGTTGCCATTCTCAAATAATATTTTGTTTTATTGGCAAAAATAAATCTGAAGTTGAGATACAAGAGGGAGTTATTTCTTACAGTATATGGATCTTCTAGAAACTTCGAAAATCGTCTCGGAAATCAGAAGACCGGTATTTTTCCTAAAGAATTTTACTATTGTGTTTTACAAGTTTTATTATTTACTTTACTTTTACTTTATAAGCGTTCCGAAAAGGCTTGCCTCAACTGGTCAGAGAAGAACTCCGTGCCTCCCGATCCATCCAATCCTCTTCCTGCAGTCCTTGACCAGCCATCTCCTCCTGGATTCCCTCCATCCACCTGCTTCTGGGCCGTCCGCGTCCTCTCCTCTCTGGTGGAACCCAATCCAGGACTCGGTTTGTCTAACATTCGAACGATATTCCCTTCATACGACGGTACCATCTTAGGTGTTGTGCCGCGATCCTTTCATTTAAAAAAAAATGAATGAAAGGTATTGTATCTATTTATTTATTAGAATAAATTGTAGAATGAGGATAATTGTAACCATCAGTAGCATTTTACCTTTTGAACCAACGAATAATACAGTTGATGCGGACGCTACTCGCGAAGGATCTACTCAGTCGTTAGCCCAATCTGCTGCCCAACATTCTGTCCTCGACGAAATCGTGAGACACTCGAACCCTTAACGAGTCACCATCACTATACTGTGGATCGCCTGCCATAAGAGTGGCCAAACATTCCAACAGCTTCTGATATTAGCTTTTGTTGGCACTTTCACGTTCTTACCGTGAAAATACATTCATAAGTGGTTTCGGCGCCACTTTCTATAAAAAAAAAAACCGCAGTTTTTTTTTTACAACTCGTTTCGACGCAGATATAATGGTGGTGTTGGCCGGCGATGAACGTCTTGTTTGTATACGTCGCAAATAGGTGTTGGTTCCGCTTAGAATGGAGTTCTTTTCTTCCTTCTACCTATCATCTAAGTTAAGTAGTGGATATAGGGATCGTATGTGTTTAACGCTTTTTAAGGAATGTAGATATCGTAATGTTTCGAAAACATTCAGAATTTTTATCGATTTCGGTTTCTAAGCTGTTAAATCATTTTAACGATTTCTGATTAAATATTTTGTCTCTCTTTTTTATACTTAAGTAATCGATGAGATATGTAGAAAGTTATGTTTAATGTCACTACAAGCCTAACATTGGCACTGAGAAAGTAACATAAAGACAGATTAGCCGCTTGTCAGAGTCGGGTTCTACAACTCAAGATATGAGACAGTTCTCTGGGCTGTGCGAAACGAAACCAAGATAATGGATGACAACTTGCTGACATTTTCTTCAAGAAAAGTGTGAAAGAGAAATCTAAAAGCTTTCAAGTTAACATTTCTCTGTTCATTTTTGAGTGTACTTCACATTTTTAATTAATCTTGGTTTTAAATGTGAAGATTTAAAAAAAAATCTTGTCGATAATTTAACATTCAGACGATGAAATGATCATTTATAAAATATTTTCTCTTAATTCGTTGAAAACCCATTATTCAACACCATTTAATTTACCTCGCATGTTCCAAAGCATTACACTCAAGTAGGTAAAATAATTAAGTTATTTTTGTTCATTCTGCACTAATTAAGTTATTTTAGTTACCTTCTACCCAGTTACCTTCTGTACCGAGCAGCCACTCCTATTGGCCCAGAAGATGACCTACACAGTAGGTAGAAACGTCGGCACATATAAAATACAATAAGTTTCACTTATTTGCTATATTTTTTTGACTGCACCCCCAACTATTTACATCCTATTATAGGTAAAATAATTATTCATTTTCACTGTTGTTTGTAAAAAGATGTGTTAATAAAATTATTTATATAGTTACCTGATGAATATGATATTAAATATCCGGCTGCCAGAGTAGAAATTTTATAATTCGCGCTCTTGTGCGACAATAAATGAACCTAATGATCAGAATATGAAAAGTAATTGAACGAAAATAGTTTGTATTTCTAAATGTAATCTACCAGCTCGGTTTAGTTTTAATGCAATTTACTGGACGAAATACAAAATATAATGACGGTAAAAACACTAAGGTAGAAAAAAAGTTTTCATATTACATTAAATAAACACGTTTTAGCTATTTTTAGTATCGGATAAATTCTGAAAAATGAACAATTTAAATGAGTCCAAGGAAAAAGTATAAAAATGATTATTTAAATGAGTAATTTAAGAAAATCTATTATTATTATTTTATATAATTTTTTTACTGACAATTTATTCAAGATTGTTGGCAGAAGTTTCAAATTATTTTCATTCGATCAACCTATCCTGTATAAAATTACGCCAATTTAGCCAGGAACGAGAGACCAATCTTTAGTGTTCTAATCTCATCAACATCGTCTTTTGTTTTACGATTATTATTATTTTTGTATTAGAGGTTAACATGCGCTCCTATTCCTGTTAAACATTAATACAAATTTCAAACAAACAGAAAAGTTTATTGCCTTAGATTACCTACTTGTTCTAACCTCAATGGGTAACAGTATAATATTTTCAATTACTATTTCCCTTTTGTTCACCCAATGTAATGCAATTCCTATATTTTATTAACAAATTAAAGTACTGAATTATGAATATATATAGAGAGATAACAAATATATACTAACATACAGGAATACATAATAGGAAACAGTCATTCTTTGCAGTGTTGTTAATCATAAATCACGATCCATCTGATAATGCTGACATGTAGCCTGAATCGCGTTCCCCATCTTTCACGCAAGTGGACTTTTTAACAACTTTCAAAAAGCCATATTTTGACCTAGTGTTCAACTTTCTCCCATTTTCCCATTACGGAGATTGGATTGTTGTTTTAAAAATAGGGTCTTAAATTTGATATCGATTAATCTTTTCAGGATTATTTCTTTTTCATTTATCAATTAAGATGATCTGGTCAATTTTGAATGCAATTTTCTGGATATTGAGTCATAATAATATAATAGTCATAATAAGCAATTATGAACCATTTAATGGGAAATAAACGGTTAATTAGATGGTAGTAACCAAACCCATTTGAAACGAATACATTTAAATATATAATTAAAAACTTTATTATGACGTTGTTATTAATTGATAATAGGCTAGCGAGAATAATACAATTAATATGGAAAATAACAATAGTTTTTGAACAAATAACAATAATAAACATGTTTATTGTAATGTTACAAGTTTTTTTTCCCATATATTAATATTATTGGTAGAAACACTGATTCATAGCTTTAATTTTTAAGAAATGCAGCATTAATTATTGAAATAATAGCTTTCATAGCTTTAATTTTGAGTTTTCGTAGCGTTTATAGCTAAATAGGATAGCGTCAAGGAATGGGAATCGGTAAGAGGGGAAAAACAATTAAATTAGCAAAATCACTTGAAACATGTTTATTGTATTATTGATTGAAACTCAACAGACACATGTTTCCATATTAGAGTGTGTCATGTTCGTTCTACGATCTGTCAATACATTATTATAGCGACTAAAAAATAATTCTGCGTTAACACTATTCACAGGGGCCCACAAAGTCATCAGAGCTGCCTGAACAAATTCTCTGTGAACAATTTTTACAGCTAAGAGTAGCCGAATTATGTCTACAGTGACTCCATCCCTCTCTTGCTCTACCAGCTTTCTTTAAAAATAGTTGTTACCTTCCATGAATATACTGTCACCAACAGATTTGAACGTCTGATCGCAGGACGTTCTGAACTACAGTCGCAGGAATAAACATTTTAACTGCGTACTTGTTTTTAAGTGCTGTTGTCTTGACGATTCAGCATATGAGATGCCAGTTTCACAGAACTCTTCTGACAACTCTCTCTTTTTTGGGTTAGGACAACGTGGTTCTTTACCTCCTGCACAGCATTTAAGGTTTTGGCAGGGAAAACGCCATCACTCATTTTTTAAATTTTTTATAAGGCTTAGGGACACCAAGTTTTCCCAAAGCAAATGAGTGTATGGATATTTTTATACTTCTAATACATTTAACAATTGGACAAATTGGCCACACACTTCGTCAACAAATTTCAAATGAATAAATATCAAACTTGCCTTACTACTATCTGCAAACTGCTCTAAAATGTAATCAATACTAGAGTTTTTGGGTTTATACTCCTTCATGAAATGGGTGAGAGCACTCTTGTATTCAGATAAATATACAAGAAACCACATGTTCCATCTAGTTATGACATGACTAGGAAAAAATGTTGCTTTCATTACAGGATAATTCTCTTTTAACACGTTGACTGCCAACTTCGAGATAAGTCGTAGATTGCGTTTTTTTCTAGGACGCCAACTACGAGTTATCTCGTCCTGTGTTTACTCGCCATTTTTTTGCAGCTACGATTAAACTCGATGCACTAGAATTAGAGTTTTTAATAATATAATGTGATTAAATCAAATTGTCATTTTACGCCAGATTTCTGAAAATTTCCGTGGCATTCAACGTGTTAAGAAATATATGTTACGGACTTCTCATCTTTCGAGGATTAAGGAAGGCCATTTTAGTTTTAGTTACAAACAAAAATATTTTTACTAACTGAAATATTTAACAAAAACAAGTATTTCGCGTATAACAATTATTTAAATTTATCGCTAAAAACACCATTTATTGCTGTAATTCGCGAAAATATCGTCATGCTATGAATAAGTGTCTCTGTTACAGAGTTATTGGTAATAACTCTGTATTATTGAATGGAAGAGGGGCTCTCTATATTATCTTGTGATATTTTTTTAATAACTATTATAAATAAACTAAAAATTATCTGCGTTATTTTCATTAATATTAGTGCGATTGTTTGTTTGTTTGTTGTTGCTTAGAGGCGTAAAACCCTAGGGTCATCAACGCCTGTAGATTTTTGATTTTATAATTAGTTATCTTTAAAAAAAAAAAAAAAATATATATATATATATATATACGGGAGTGGAGTGGCTCTCTGCTTGAGCAAGACCTGGTTCAAATCCCGCTGCGGGCAGTTACTTATATTTAGCCTGTTTGCAGCCGGAGATGGATCATATATGGTCTAGGACCCTCCTGGGGCTCACCCAGCCTCTATAAAATATTATAAAAATAGGGTACCCATAAAAAGGGGGAAGAACATGGCGGTTGAGCGTGACCTAGGACAAGCACCTCCTTGCAGAACCGTTGTCCATGAAACAGTACAGTCTCAACCATGTACTGAACCCCCAGACTCGTTCACGGGTCGTAGTGGTACAGGTTATATATATATATATATATATATATATATATATATATATATATATATATATATATAGGGGAGACCGGGGCAGGTTGTAACACGGGGTAAGTTGTAACACACCAAGTTTTTCCCGCATTTAAAACTTGGCAACCCTGCATCATACATACGCTTGCAAGGATCACTGTGACGATCAGTTGCACGCAGACAATCGAGCGGTAAGCGTTAGTGTACTAGTTATTCCCGGAAGTGAATATAATTCGAGCACGTAAGTAAATTTTAGACTCTGAGTTTAATTTCAAATTACTAATATTACAAACGGTCGAAATGTATTTTCTTTGTCACTAATTAATTGCTACAGTTTAGATTGTTATTCGAACGAAAGGTTTTAGTGATTTGACGTTTACTTTTTTATTTATCTAGGAAAAATAGAAAAAATCAAGTTCGGGGCAAGTTGTAACAATTCCATCGGGGCAAAATGTAACATGTTACAACTTGCCCCACCACATTATTATGTACGTAGGTAATTACTTACCGTTTTAATAATTAAAATACCGAGTCAATTTTGAGGGTCAAAAATACCAAATCTAATAGATTTTAGATATTTATTATAAATAAACACTTTTACAACGTTTCGCCAGACTTCGAGAAACCATCGAATTTATTTTATCGGCTCAATAGGATAATAAAACTAATAGGATAAATTACATTACACAACCCTTAGGAATCGAAGAAAAAGGAAATCTGCGATACTTACTGATACGCCAGAAAAAGATGTGCTAGAAGAAGAACAAAATAGTCGAAAGTCCAAAAAATCCAAAGAAATTATAAAATCTAAAGTGAAGAAATTAAAGAAAAAAGTTTTCGTTTCATCAGATGATTCCTCAGAAGAAGAGTATTTTTGCTTAGTTTGCACTGAATCCTATGCGAATAGTAGACCCAAAGAAAAGTGGATTAGCTGCCGAGAATGCAAATTGTGGTCGCATGAGGATTGCACAGACGGAAGTTTTCCATATATCTGCCATAATTGCGATAGTGATTGTGAATAGTTGGTGAACACTAATACTAATACCATATTTTGTTTTAAAATTTCAAACACTTAATCAAATACTCTTCATTGATATATTTTTTTGGTTTATCTGTATGTTTATGTTTGTATTTAAATAAATAGAGCATTGAAAAATATGTGTTACAACTTACCTCGAATAGTGTTACTTTTTACCCCAAGGCGGGGCAAATTGTAACAAAGGTTCAGATTTATTTTTAAAAAATCTGGTCGTTTAGTGTACAAAGATTTTGTCATAAATATTTAATCAATTTGTTCACAACATATGGTAGTACACATTCATGCAAAAAATTTTGGTTAGTTAAAACACTTGAACGAAAAAAAAAATTCGAAATTTTTTTTGTTACAACCTGCCCCGGTCTCCCCTATATATATATATATATTCATACACACACATACTAACAAATAATATATCTATAATAAGAAAATAAAACAATCGGAAAAAACAACAAATGCATCTATAGCAGGGACAATGGATGATCAAATATTGCTTATTAATTTACAGTTTATAATGTATTTCACCAATTTGTCGATTTCAGATTTCCTCTCTCTAAGTGCTTCTCTAACATCGGGTGGTATTTTGAGCTGATTTAGTATTTTTTTATAGGAGTAGCATTCTTCAAATATATGTCTGATACAAAGATTTTTATTACACCTAGGGCATATCGGAGATGCATCCCTTGTAATGAAATGAGCGTGGGTAAGCCGGGTGTGTCCTATTCTAAGGCGAGCCTCTTTATGGCGTTTACTGCGATTAGATGTAGCCGAATGCTTTACTTCCCTTTTTATATATTTCAGTTTACTGGCTGGTCTTTCATCCCACATTGCTTGCCATCTTTTATCTATACATTCTTTAAGGGGAAGAGCAAGTTCTTGGGCGGTTAGAATAACTGTGCCTCTACCTGGGAGGGTTAGAGCTGCTCGAGCAGCTTTGTCAGCCACCTCATTCCCGACAATACCCACCTGACCCGGGGCCCAGCTGAAGAATATTTTTTTGCTTTTGTGGTTTAGCATTATTAGATGCTAAATAATGTGTTGGACTATGGGGTTGTGTGAGTATATATTGGTCTATCCCTGGAGGGCGCTAATTGAATCGGAAATTATTACTATATTGTCGGTTTGTATATTTGTCATGGAGAAAAGTAGAGCGGATGCTATGGCATTGTTGAGCTGTCAGACTTTGAGCCATCTGTATATATTGCAGTGTGGTGTGGTAAAGGTTGTATCAGTTCGCAGAACATATTTCGATATTGCGCGGTCTGAGTGTCTTGTTTACGGAATTACGGACAGCTGTAGAAATATTTTGGGTGGCCTGTAAGTCCAGGGTGGTGTATATTTATCTATTATATTATGTAGTGATATGTCTTTACGGAAGGCGATTGCAAATGAGATTCTTTCTGCGAGAGGGAGGGTAGAGTTCGGTTTATTATGAAAGGCAGATGTAAACTTAGGTTTAAATATATATTTATGAGTGGGATGTTCAGTTTGCAAACATAATTGACAGCCAGTTTCTGTCTTCTAAATATAAGGAGAGGAAAACCGGATTCGGTGCACAGGCTAAGGATGGGACTTGTTCGAAAAGCACCTGGCAATATCCTAATTCCAGCGTGGTGAATGGAGTCAAGCTTGTTAGTGAGATTGAGATGAGGTCCTATTGGACTATCTCCTTGAGTCGCCACCCTACCAAGCTCGTATCTGATGCTAGGTGGTGCAATCTAACCTAGCTGGTTTCTATTATTTTTTTTTTTTTCGTAGCGGAACCTTCTTTTTCAGATTAGAAATGTTGATTACAGGAATAAGAAACGGCCTTAACCTTAAATAAGAAAAAAAATATTCGAATATTTTTTAGTATTCAATTTTGTAGGCAATACGATTATATTTTAAATATGAATCTAAACTGTTCTGGGGAATGACTAAATATAAAATTAAAATAATTACATTATGTCAACTAGTTTCCTAAGGATCATTTAAATTGTACTCTGTTATACTTCTTGTATTTCTATGTTTGACTTGTGTTTCTATGTAGCTTGATATATCAATCGCCTTGAAGTTTTATTTGTAATGTGCTTGATAAATTGTAAATTTAATATGACATAAATATATAATATATCGGAGCAGAGTATCTCAGTGTGTAGGCAGCACACTGTAGTTATGGCTTTGAGGTTCAGAGTGCTTTGAAGGTGCTGTGCTGAAGGTTCCAGGTACAAATCCTGTTGTGATAGGTAACTTATTTTATCTCATGACAACCTAGGATGCACCCTGTGAGATTTTCAGACCATTCTGGGACTCAATAAAGCCTCAATAAAGTGGGTACCTCAAAATGGGGGATCTGGGGATTGAGTGGGTGAGTGAGTGGGGGATCTTAGACAAATCACCTCCCTATCCAACCGCTGTCCTAGAAACACTACAGTCTCTATCATTCCAAAACTCTTACTGGGTTGTAGTGGTACAGTTAGGTTAGGGTTATATAATATACCTTAGTGAATAGTTATTTGCCTATTGATCTACAATATTGATGATCCCTATCGAAGTTTTTGATACCTTTCATACTCTCAGCCATCGATTCAAGACACCGCTGGACCCTCGCCCCGGTTCCCAAGCGCATGTGCAGCCTGGACTAATTGTGACCACTTTCACCGGAGAAAGGAAAGTTTTGTTTTTATAGAGGAATATGATGCGCATTGCGGGCGAGCCCTGGAGGCCAGCTGGACCCGGTCCAGTCCACCGTGTCTCTCCTGGTCACTGGGTCAAACGATCAATATATTTTTTTTTATTTCACTCCAGAGCCAGTTCCTAGTTCCAAAGTGCCATTCATCAAGTTGAGGGAAGATATATGTTACAGGCGTTTATTTTAATCAAGAACGTTCCTCCCACGCGTAATTTGTAGAAGACAGGTTAAGAGCTTCAGGACACGGAATTTTTAGATTATTTATGAGTTCTCTAGCTTTCCATTAGGTTATTTCAAATTCCATTGCATATAAAATCTGCATGTTGCAGATGGAAAAGATTAGTCTAATCATAACAAGCTTGTTTTATATCCTTTTAGAAAATTAAATACAACTACTTGTAATCCCATATATTTCATACTTCAAAGTAGATTTATTTGTTATTATCTCTGTGTTCCACTTTTTTCATTTTGTTTCGTGTATACGTTCGTATTTCTCATATCTCAAAAAAGGATCTAACGATAACATCTTCCTTTCTTGTCACAAAATGATCATTAGAAAAAATGGATTCTTGAAGTTTATACTAGATTTTCATACAATATCACACAGAACCTTACATTTTGTGTTTAAAACATGAATATTGATGTTAGAATGAAATTGCAAACTCCAAATAATATGCTTTCTGCTTCTAAAATACATGAAAACAACTAACTATTCATAATTCGCCAACTAAGGCATTAATTATCTCGACATACACGAAAAAAATATGGTATACACATCTCACATAAACAGCCCAAATAGACTCATCAGAGACAGGATCCTCACTCAACTATGTCAAATCAAATACACTTTTAGATTTTTTTGTGTGTGTATTATTATATATTATTATTATTAGGCCTGATGATGCCTAAATTGACGAAACTTCGTCTGGTTTTTCAGTATTTAGGAACTTCCCATTGTATATCCAACATTATTCTTTTTTTTACTAACAGTATTGGTTCATTTAATTCCTATTTGATCTACTGTTTTTCTATCAAAACTTAAACTAAAATTATGTTCATTGGGCATACGTAAATATAAATTTTATTTTACACTACGCAGAACAACTAAAATACGATTACTTATTATTTTATTTTTTTGACTTCTTTACATAGCATTCTACTAATAAAATTATGGAGCCTGATTGTATTTTAAAATAGTTACCATATAAAAAGTTATTTTAATGGTAATTGACTAAAAGCAGGAGGTTCACTTCTAGAACTCCAGAAGATTCATAACGGATCTCCAGAAAATAGGTCTAATCAAGCTGGAGTTGGATACCGGTTCTATTTTTCCTAAAAGAGAAAGTCCTGGAAATTAGCATAGACCACAGATCAAAAACTTCTAGGACGGCCTTCAAACCTATTTAGTCAGGAAGGGAAAACATGAGTCCCGAATGCTTCAAAAACGAATAACCAGCCATTAACATATTCCTGAATAAGTTTTCGTTTGAAGGAGGGATTAGTTTCTAAAATCAGCACTACTTTCGTTGCGGTTGATCGGTTGGAGTTGCCGTTTTGGATGTGATAGACAGGTGCCACTACGTGATAGAATCTCGGGAACCACTTGCGTGCGGTCTGCGGCAGGGACTGATTTCGGCACTCCACCCCGGAATCTCTTTGGTGAAATTCCCAAGACATAATGGTATTTTTTTTTTTTTAATAAAACTATTTGTGTGTATTTTACGGTGGTGTAAATTCTCTATGATCCTCTAGTTCCTAGAGTGAAGTTAGTAGGGAAGTCATGGTAGAATTAAAACATGTAAGTAGGGAATCTATTTTACTTTTAAATTTATTTATTGAAATTTAAAACTGTATAATAATAATACGTCAATAAGTAAACAGAAAGGAAGATGTATAATGGCATGAGGTAAAGGAAGGTGGAGAAACTACCGACTGGTAGTATTCGAATAGGAAATTGATTTAAAAATGTAATAGTATGAAATTTGAGAATCTGGGGTATTAAACTAAATAAGTTTAATTTAAAAAAAATAAAGTTTAAATTATTTTGTGTGAAATTTATTGACTGCACCCCCGACCATTTCACACTCCGCTCATATATATTCATTCTACCATTCCTGCATCAATATTTAAAAATGAATATTAGTAAATGAAGAAATTGTGTTTAGCTTTCCTATTTAAATATTTCCTATTTGGCCAAAAAATGTGATAAATCTACAGTTTTAGCTTTGAATATGGGCTACAGGATTCGGTAAAAATTTATTTGTAGATTTTCGTTTAGAAAAATGTATACGTTTTTAAATTCGTTAATATCTTTTTAAAGCAAATAAAACTAAGAACATCTCTTGAGAATGTATATTTAATTAAATTCATCCTTGTTTTAATTTTTTATCCCATAGAATTTAAATAATATTTCAAATTAATAAATTTAAATATATATGGAAAAGCCTTGCAAATAGTAGGATTAATATATACTTTTCTGTATATTTTGTATTCATCTTAAAATAAAACAACGAAAAGAGTTTTTCTTGACTGTGCCATCATTCTTTGCAATTTTTAAATATTAATGTTTTAAATATTTTAAAGCGTGATTAGTTGTACAAGACAATTATGGACTTCTGATTGCACCGTAGTGCACGAAGTAATTAAATCTATTAGACATTATTCATCTTGAATGCTCTGTACTACAGTTTGTAATCTACACTGTAGCTCGTTTAAATTTTTTAAATTTTTTTATTGTCGATGTATATTGTTTTTTCTTTACTATATAGTTATTTCGTTTCTGTTGCAAATAGCAACAAATAGCTATGAAAGTCTTTACATTACTTTTAAACAATTCAAGGTATTTGTGATTTCTTTTTTCGTGAGTACAGATAGTAAAATTTTAAATAGAACTAGTTTGAATACCACTACTACAAATGAAGAGTCTTAGATTGAGAAACTGTTCTGATTCTAGGACATTGATTTGCAGGGAGGTAGTGTCCGAGATCAAGTTAAAAAAACAGCTAGGTTTTTCCTTTTATTTTTGGTATCCACTTTAAAGAGGCTGGGTGAGCCGTCGGAGGGTCCCAGATCCCAAAAGACCCACCTCCGGTTGTTAAAAGATTAAATAAATAGCGTTCCACGGCAAGTTGTAATGCGTGGACCTTTGACACGGCAACTCAGCGCTCTACAACTGAGATATTCCTTTCTCGCTAGAATTCATCATTAAATGTAAAGTATAATTCACAACTTACACTCATAAAAATTGTTTATTTACTATTGATCTACTAGCATTCTTTCTATAAGCCATACAAGGCCTCGACCCAATAACTGGCATCAAGAGCATTCCACATTCACAGCCTCCATTGTTGAGTGTTACTTTCAGCTGTCGAGGAGATTACACCGACGTGTTCCACTAGTGAGTGACCGTCACAGTGGGATGAAGAAAGTGAGCCAGTGTCACTCTTGTGGTACGTCATTGTCTACTTGCTGTACCCCGTGAAATCTGTCGGGTACGATGCGATATGGAGGCCATCCTATTCACCCATCTCTTCACGGGTTTCTTCAACTTAATTTGAATTATTAAGAGAAGTTTCGCTTTTTTTATTACTCTCATTGTGAGGCTTGTTAAGTTTCATGGTTTAAGATGCTAAATACTGTAAAGTTAACGACAAGGGCGCGTTTGTTACCTAAAAGTCTTTATACGTTACTACTTAATGTGACGTTTTCAAATGAGACTACTCTGAAAACGATTATATAATAAAGATAATTCATTCAAGCAATACGTCAAGAAAAAAGTTGATTCTTCAATTTTTGAGCACGATTCGAACATTCTCGAAAAACTTAATCTCCACTTTTATCGATAGTCATCAGAACCACTAAAGAGAAAAATCGTCACTTTACTGTAGTCATTGGGGATAGAGTTCTTGGTAAAGCTACTTTTTCCAAAAAGATTGTGATTTTGAACATTCTTCATTACCTTGATGTTAAATGCTATTTTAATTGTTGACATACAATACGTATATTTAATTTTTTTTGCTAAAATTTCCTTCCTTACCAGACGCCGTTTCCTTATTTTATCATGTTATTAAGAACCTCCCTTCCCTCTCCGTTGGAATTATCCCTCGCCTGGATTATAGCAGCTTCTTTAAAATCCTTCATCTACTCCATTCTACTTTCACACGCATTACAGCCTACACCAGCTTGGCTGGGTGCTGCCGCCTTACCAGCAATAAAGGCGACCGCCGACAATGACTTTCACTAATTCCCTGCCGCTCCTGAACCTAATCCACTCGGCGAGCTCCATCAGGAAGGGAGAAACCAGATTAGAAATTTCCTCGGCTGGGATTCTATTCACCGCCACCCTTTGTGCATAGGTATTCTCTTTTTATCCGTTTAAGTAGAACTTCTCAGATCTAGAAAACACTACTGAAATCTCTCGAATTCTTGATTTCACTATCCGTTCTAACTTACCCTGATTCCTTGTACTAACAGGCGTTAATATCGTAAAAAGCATGATTTGTGATCAGAAACTGTACCACTACAACTCATGAAGAGTCTTGGATTCACTACATGATAGAGACTGGCCAGTTTCTTGTACACGGTCCAACTGGAGACTGTACTGTTCTTGAATTTAACTGGCGATCGAATACCTGATGACAGGGACATTCACCTCAGTATCCACTGTGTAAAGTGACACTTAACACGGTGGACACTGACAATATCCTTTGAGTTTTCGGTTTACAGGATAGTCATGAAAAATTGTTTTTAAGGACTTGAGCGATAGCAATTTACACAACGTTATAAACTGTTTTTATTTTATAAAAAAGAAACTAACTTATAGTACAACCACTATACTAGTTACTGAGTATGGTAAGGGGAATACAGTTCCTTCGCCGAGGTTGAGTAGAAAGGTTATTTGGCCAGATTTTCTTTCTTACTAATTATACCCACCCTGTGAGCCCAAGGAGAGTTTCCAGACTCCAGAGAGTCTATTTATCGGTCAAATTCGGTCGGGAACACTGGACCTTGAGATTTGTAACTCTTCATCCTACGTACTAGCTACCCCGCTTCGTGATATATTATAAAAAAAAAAAAATAGACAAATTGAGGAAGAAACATTGTAACCCTATTATTTATGAATGAGAGATCAAAGAATCCAAGAATCAAAACGAAAGAACACTTATAACTTAATTGTTATGCATAGAAATGTAAATTTACTCGCATAAATCTAAATCAGACTTTTTTTTTCTTCCTTTAACGGATGTAGAGCTTGTTTAGAAAATACTGCTACATTCATATTTGTTCAGAAATAATTAGTTATATTGTTTTGTTATATGTATAATCAATTCCTTCGTCATGGTCGTTATAACTATTTCTAGTGCTTTTTTTTACTCATAATTGATTATTTCTGCTATTTATCATTAATTTTAAAACGTTGCTCTTATTTTATTCATTTATTTCATTGATACATCATTATTTCATTAGTTGGTGATAATAGATGTGACTTTAGTATCGTAGTGTCCGTAATCTCATAATCATAAATATTTATGTATTCAGGAAAAAAATACTATTTCAATTATTATTCATTGTTCAAAATTTAAAATAAATTGTCGTGGCTGACAGATTCACCTAAAGAGCAATGCGTGTTGCTCTAATTTCCTATATATATATTATTATTGTTTATTATTATTATCATTAGTCATTACTAGTTTCTTTTATACCCATACATGTTGATCCTCGCCACGATTAACCTGGAACCACAACCGTTTAAACGTAGTCCATAATAAAATGAAATAAAATTTTATTAGAGCCCTAATTGTCGAAGTAATTATTTCACGTGGACTAAGACTCCTCAAGCATAACTAACAATAGAGGTTTGGCTTAGACCTAACACTACACGGTGAATGATTTTTTACTGAGTGGAATGGTTACTCTTCCGAGTCGTAGGCAAATTAAGTATCCCCATTGAGTAGTCAGGTATAATTAAACATTAGTACCAAAATTATCAGTGATTTCATTAAACAACAAATATTCAGAATTTTTTTTTTCAGCTTCTCAAATTTCAATATTTTAACTGAGTATAGACAAGCCCAACTACCAAAAACGTAATTCAAAATGTTTTGTGCTTCGGTAGTTTCACATTATAATCTACGATAGGATTAAAAGTTATATGAATGATTTCATCGATGGTGTAGTTTAAGAGCATAATAACCATCTTTGTGCCAGGTCGCGGGTTCGCTGTCTAGCGGCTGTCTTCCTAAGGAATTTTTATAGAGAGCAAAAAATCCTTGATTATGCCTTTCTATAGAGGGAACATGAAATAGAAGTTTCGAGCGTGTACGGTATCAGGTACTCGTTAATCGATCCTAATGATAATTATACCTGGGTAGGCTAATGCTAGAACTCCCACTAAAGCATCGCCCGATTAGCCGTAGCAGCATAAATTGACATTAATAAAATTAGAAAACAGTCTTTTCTGAATATGTATTTGATGGCCAGTGTCACTTCGTCGTTCATCTTTTTTTATATTGTAAATCTTTTTTTTTTTAACTTCTTCGAACCAAGCTGGTTTGGGCTTATTTTCTTTAAAGTACGTAAAAAAGACAATCGTATGGGTTTCATTCTTAACAAGTGGCGATAAAATGAAATTCTTCTTTTCCTTATAACATCAGATATATTTTAAACATTAGTCTACAGCCTGTCATGATGTCGCCTGTATTAACCTGGCCAAGAATTTTCCTCAAGATCTTACTTTCTATGATCTCCAATTATATTTATTATTTAGAGAGACTTAGGCTTGTGTCGTTCTGCCGATTTGTTTTATATTTGCATTATTTTTAATTAATTGAATAAAATAAATTTTTCATTTTAACTAATGTTTATAGAAGTTTAGAGTAAGTAATTTATCTGCAAATTATGCTATTTTGGGGTTACGTTGTATTTTAATAGGTTGTAATCTATTTCCATAAAAATATGAGTGATTATGTTTCGTCACTAATTAAGTATCCAAGCTATGACCGATTTAATTAATGACTTAGCTTTCTTTCTTGAGCAGCCATGATTCGAGCCTCGCGTTCTCAGTTCTCCTAATTGCCAGGCACGCCACTTATCCTTCGAGACGACGATATACATATTAATGGGTATTAATAATTCATGCCATAAATAGTTATTATAGGTGACATGAGAGTATATGTATTAATTTTATGTTCCTATACCCGTACCAGATCCTGATTGAAATCTTAGAGAAAGCCTGCACATTAAAATGCATTTCAAAGCTAATTTAAAATAATTACAACTTAAGACTCATCTTGCGGTTATGCATTTTAAGTTCCCTGCTGATTGTTCATCGGTTTCGCAGGGTTTCTCTAGCCGGTATACTTTCCCACAATAAGGAATGGGTAGCCTTTGTTGTTATTATCGTAGCATGAAAGGATAATAAGGATGAAAATCATTGTTTTCCGTGCTCTGATTTCCATATCCCTGATAAACTATGAGCAATTAATCTTTTAACCGATTAAGTATCATTAGCCTCAAAAGTAAAATGGAATATGCATGATCACGTGAAAAGATAATCTAAGTTTCTTTTTAATATTAGAGACTTTTATGATACGTCATTTTTTAAATATATAAAACATAATTCTATAAAACATAATAACAATGAAATTCTAGGAAACCCGCAGACTCCACTGCAACACCTCTAATCTCTGCTTGCAGCCGTCAACAGATCGCTACTTAAACCCAAATCAGATAGATCACTCTTAACGCAATCCTCCCACCAACGCCTCGCTCTACCTCTCAGACGTTTACCAGTCGGGACATCGGTTATCAACTTTCCAAATTTTGCTCATGACTAACCCAAAAAACTTTATAAACTGATTTCAACCTTCGCAACACTCACTTGAATTTTACTAACCGGGAATCTTTTGTACCTGAAATTCAATACTTAAGTACTTTATAATTCGATACTTGTTTTTTTTTAACGTAATTTTATACAAATGCAGCTTTTTGAATGATTATGTAGGACCTGACACCGCATAGGCCTGAAGCTACCATCATACGTCCGCTCCGAAGGACGGGATAACCAAGGATTTTTACTACCTTTAAAAGAACCCAAGGCCACCTTCTGAACCCGTGACCTTGAGCGCAGAAAGTTGTTATTCTTAATTAATAGTTGTAAAATAAGTTTTTCTGGACTTAATGACAAGTTCCATAAACAATATTTTCTGAACTAATTTTCATGTAATGGTTTTATCAAGCTGAAAAATTTAATTATGACCAATTTCTATATAAGTGTAATATATATCCAAGCTATTATTTTAGTCGAAATTTTACTATTGTTTCCGGTTTGATCTATAAAAGTTATAAATCTGTATATATAGTTTACTCTTTCGCCAACGACCGTTTCGTGTTTCGCCATAGATAATTAATTTTGTTATAAGAACAAGAAAAAAATTATATTTGAAAAGTAGTTCCACACTTAACCTAATGTGTTCAGTAGTAATTTATCTCCCATGAGTCTTATATTCAGGTGCATCTCGAAATGTGCTAACCGATAAAGGAATGTACTGCTTGTATCATTCAATTTTCATTACATTACATGCATTTACGTCTTTTTATCACTAAACTTACTGTGCATTTATTTTATTATGATTTCTTTCAGTATAGCAAATTGTTTCAGAATATTTTTTTCCGTATCGATATTCCACCAACTTACATATATATATATATATATATATATATATATATATATATATATATATATATATATATATATATATATATATATATATGTATAGGTATAGAGAGAGAAATGCTTTATTTTTTTTTTCAGAAGTGCTGTCCAACTACATTGGTTTGCCATAACACACAACATACTCATCAATCCATATTGGACATACTGTATCTCACAATTTTAAATTTATATATATATATTCGTGATTCTCGAGTTAAATTTTATTTATTATAATTTATTATCGAGAATAACGAAAATATATGTTTACTATAACAGACAAGATAAGTAGAAACATATATATATATATATATATATATTATAAGAAGGAAGGCAGGCGCCGCCATGCTGACTGCAAGCGGTCCCGGATCTTGCGGAGGCGAGGTTAGGCTTTCTCTGTGAGCTTGGTTTTGCTGAACCAGTTCCGAAGAGGGCCTTCTGTTTCCAGCCAAATACGTACTCCGACCCAGATCCTCCCCGTATCCCTTTCCCATCGGCTCTTCGAGATTTGTCCCTTGGGCCACACCCGTCCGGTCAGCGAGGCGTCCGGTTCTGAAAGTTTTATTTCCAGTTGTAAGTTACTTATGGGATTAGAGAATGAAAAAAAGAGACAGCAGTATAGCGTCCACAGGTAGCATTCGTGATATGGAGTATATGGTGTGTTCTGTTCTGAAGGATTGTCGACTATATTGTCGTGTACATGGCCAGACATGTATAGGGTGACTTAAGCTAAAACCTTATGAAATGCTTCTAACTAAAATACTTCTTTCCTTAACGTGCACGTGAATTTAATTGAAAATAATTAGATTTTAAATCACCAACCCCCTCAAAATAACAAACAGGCAAAAAGAATAGCACACTAATCATACAAAAAATACAAGTTAATGTATTGTCATACAGAGGTTATACAACAGTCTAATATGCAAAAGATCAAGAGTTCGCAGCACGGCAGGTGGCCTTAGGATCTTTCAAGAGGAGTAAAAATCCTTAGTTACGCCGTCCTTCGAAAGAGACCCTAAAGGAGGGTTCCGAGACTGTACGGCGTACGATATAGATTTACCAGGATATGCAAAATTAACAACTCCCACTGAAGTATCGTCCAATTGACCATAGCAGCAATAAGTTACGTTGAAAGAATAACCATAAACAAATCTTTGAGAATGTCGTACGCAAAATTTCAATTGAACAAATATTTATTTCTTTGTTATAAGTTTGCGAAATTGAGAAAACCAATGATACAGAGAATTCTTTATCTTTTCGATGTAAGCAAATACTTACCTTGTCTTAATTAATTTTCATTCCTGTCTCTATAATACACATCCTTAGATGGTTAAGAAAAGACACTTACTGGAGAACTTTCATTCTCTAATTGAGACAACTCAATGACCTCAAGCTCTTTGTTCCTTGGTTGTGTGACCTTGCCCATTCACTCAAGTCTTTTCTGTCCATGAGGAGATTCTGTAGCTTTTACTTGTTCTTAGATACCTAAACGGAAATAAAATAAACAATTTACAGAAATGTATTAATAAATATTTAGAAATGTCGGGGGTGCTTCAATCAATTTCAACACTTATTAAAAAGGATAAGTTATATTATTATTTAATGTGTACCGACCATTTGGCCTAAGGTTCAGAGCGTTTATTCTATATTCTCAATAAGAATTCAATAAGAATCAGTACAAAATATGTTTAACCTTTTTTATTTAGTTATCTAATTAAAACCTTTAAACCTCAAAAATAAATTTTAGTTTTGAAAATTATATATTTCATTTTAAAGACTAAGACAGGAGAGGCCATTATGTGAACTTTCTAAATCCACTCCAATTCAATATATAAATAATAGGTTCATCATTCAAAACTTTATCTAATCATTCCGTTGCACCTCGGTGGTGTATAGTTATCGAATAGAGATTCGAAGTGCAAGATGAAAAATCCATTTATTGTTAAATTGAAATAGATTTGCATGGCTTATAAAAAGATCTTTTACAAACGTTACTGCCTTTTGAACTTGGACTATCAGTACAAATTATACATGTATGATAAAAATAATGTATAATCGCTTACTCTACTCAGTACCTTTTATATCATAGCTTGTCTTCATATCTCTCTGTTCCAAATTAAATATTACTAAAGGAGTATATGCAAACATTTCGAGAGAGAAGTGTAGCTAGGTTTGTAGAGCACTTAGTTGCCATGCAAAAGGTCCCGGGAAATCAAGGTGCGGCAGGTAAATTATTTACTATGCTTATAGCCTCGGACGGACTATCATGAACCTGCAGACCTTCATGGGGCTCACCCAGTGTTTATAAAATTGGGTGTTCTAAATTCGGAAAAAATCTTATGGTTGGTTTTAAGAAAATCACCCTCATGTACAACCGTCCAGTACAGTACTTGCTATGTGCTTGACCCTAGGCCCTCAGCCATGGATTGTAATGTATATACATTACAAAGAGATGGGAATATTAAGGAAGTTTACAATTAGAAATCTAGAAAATAAACACAATTTCTCAGGACATAGGCCCATTATTTTACTAAATACGAGGTAACCACTGTTCACAATTTCCAAATCGTAATGGTTTGCTAATAAACGAAACGAGACGTTAATTATCCTTGTTCTGACGAAGAGGAGACAGAGGGCGAATTATCATAGCCATCGAGATGAGAGGCAGGAGAGAGTAAGGAGTTGTCCTGATGAAGATAATGGAATGGCGAAGGTTCGTGACGCTGCGCGCTAGCGTTCGTGACTCCGGTGTTAGCCGGGGCTGTACCGTATAATGCCCGGCCTCCTGTATCTCATATCTGTCCAAGCCTATCCCGCCTCCTCAATTATTGGTCATTAGTTCAATGATTAGGAGATTGTGTGCCGTTAAACAATTTGGGTCAGCTACCTTATTGTATATAAATGAGTTAGTGAAATGGTTTTATATTGTATGCATTTTCTTATTTCTCTGGCAGCGAGTTTTGTTAAGCTTATTAGGAGACATTGGGAGATTAATTGCATTAAATCTTGACAGAAATTGGCCATAAATCTGAAGCTATAGATAATAACACGCAGTTTAATAGTCCGCCAAGAATTATTTTCTTTTCGTCTTGAATAATATTATTTGACCTTATGCTGCTATATTAGCTTCACTCCCCAATGAATGATCTACAGGAAAACAGATCCTTTGATCTGAATAATACTTTAATTATAAACCACCTTGAGATCCATATAGTTGAGATATAATAATCATATATATCATTAATGAATAAGACCCCTCTTCTCCAAAGATTGACGTGGTGGACTGACTAGTAGTTGTTTATTAAATAAAGATTCCTTTTCATCTAATTAAATAGCATTATATTTATTGTTGGCTGATCATAGTTATAATATAAATTATAAATCCACTTACATATAAAGAAAAGTGGGACCTTTTCGCTTTATGCGACTGTCTGCATGTTGAGTTACCCACTTCTTGCCAACAACTGGGGTCATGTCTCTTAAGAGTAAAGTTACTTTAAGTGAAACACCTGCTCCTTACCCTATTTATCTAGGTACTCGTAATGTTCCAGATAGCCTCACATATAGCCATATATATGAGGAACAAAATGGTTCGGGTGCAGCTCAGACGAAATTCTCTTAAATAAGTAAACTGCTTAGCATACCCGAAGGCTCGATGCCGATGCCACAAACCTCTGTACAAGGACCACCACCCAATCACAAATCCTTCAGATCACTCTTAACGCAGTCTTTCCACCTAAGTATCGGTCTACCACTCAAACGTATACCAGTCGGCACAGAGCTTATTAACTTTTTAGGAATTCGTTCGTTACTATGCCCAGCAGCTTTACAAGCCCATATTATTCTTCGCGACGCTATCACTTGGATAATACTAACCTGGTGCATGCTTCGCAATTCCGCTTTAAGTAATCTCCTAAATTCTCTTGTGGTTTCATCCTTTTTTTGGACCGAATATTCATCGCAACAATTTATTTTGGAACACCTTAAGACGCCGTCCATCCCTCAGCGTTAGCGGCCACTTTGCACATATTTTTCTATTTAAACGTTTCAGATGAGAGTTTGCGTTTCATGTTAATTACTTATTAGAAATACTCATTAAGCTCCTAATTACGACTAAAGTCGTCCATAATGACCTCAATTTCCCATTTGTTGCTGATTTGCTCCGAACCTTATATCAATCCTTTGATGACAAACCTTACTCCCACTCAAACCCACTATCATCATACTTCTCTTATCGCAATTCCGATTTCCGATAATCCTCCGAGGCGTCAGATAAGAAGATGGTGACCTTGTAAGTTGAATTTTTTATTTGATTACTGCCTCTGAGTAGTTTCTCTACTTGCCTTTATCCACGCCATTATGGACCATTCATTATATTTACATCTACTATCGTTACAATAAAATTGCAAATTTTAAAATAAAGTTGTTGGATAAATAAATATCATTCTACACACACACTCACACACAAATTCACGTCGGAAAATAATAGCGGTGATAGAGTATTTGTTGACTCTCGATCACTACTAGTTTCCATGGCTTCTTAGGCTACACCTACATTGGATCCGATTCGGTGCGACGTGTTTCTATCACATACGATGCTGGGGTGTATACGTTATACATATTTTACTATACATTATAATAAAATATAAATGTATTAAAAATAATTAATAAATAATCTTAATTTTATAAATTTAAAGAACCAAATGTTATAACTCTCGATATATTTCATTCATTTGGTTTGCTAGCGACGTCTTATCGTATCACACCGGATCCAATGTAGATGTAGCCTTAGGCTAACCATTCTCCGTATCTTTCTCTACTTTTACAGCTCTTTTTTTCTGAGCCAAAACAAGTCATTCTTCCTTTCCTCAAAGTTCTTACAGAGCCTAGAACCTTCCTTTCGAGCATATCAGTATGTTTAATAGACCAGTTGGACCAAGACCAGTTAGACGAATGTTTTGTAAAATTTTATTTCCATTGAGTAGCCGATCAGTCTGCACGTTTAGAATGACTACTGTATGATTGATAAGCTGTCATTATTCTTCTTTTTTCCAAGAGTCGTTTATCATCGATCCCAAGTGCTTACAATTTTTTAACTCATTCAAACCTACAGTTTCCAATTATTTAGTGCTCTGGAGTCTTCTTCTTCAGCGAGGATCTGTATCCTATCCTCACTAGTCTGCAGACCCATTCTTCTTCCTTCCATCTAAGACTCCATGAATAAATTCTTCATGAACTTTCGATTCGTTTCTGCAAAGAAACCACTGTCCGCATAAGTCATGATTTGTCACACTTTTTCGTTAATGACTGATCCTTGTTTCTTAGATCCTACAGTTTTTATAATCCATTGAAATCTATGACGCATTGCATGAGAATGTGATTTTGAAATTCCGGCCAACCTTAACCTTGCCAACTCTCTCCTTCATGATGCACATTGTAAGCACGATTAGCTTAGATTTAATTATTTATCTTATTGTCAAGTATAATTCATTCCGAATGAATGACGTTTTTGGAAAGAATGTTATACAAATAACAGCAGATAATTCGTTGGCTGCCGCAAAGCAATCGTTCATCTTTCTTGTCTGTTATTCGATCTATTCTTTATCTTCCAGCCGTAAGTGTCATTTCAGATTTCTTGCCTGTTTTTGTATTTAAGTCATTTGGAACTATTTTCACGTCATAGGAAGAACCATTTCTTTTGATTAACTCTACTGTTTTTACACAAATTTTCCTTCTTTTCTTCTTTCTTTTCCTCAGTCAAATTCCTCAGGCATGTATGTTTTCATATGTTGGTGACGAGGAATCCATTCCCAAATCTTTCTCCTATGAAGCATATAATATGAATAAAATTCATTGGGTTTACTGCATCCGTAAATCTTGTTTCATTAATCACTGCAATATGTATGCTTAGTCGTGAATATAAGGTGTAAGTGCACCCGGTATGTATACTTTCAATAAGGAATTTTTCTTCAAGCTCAAAACACGTCGTGAACATCAATGGTCAAAATTAGTTTGTTTGTGACCTAGAACGTTTCCTAGACATTAGGAACATTGTTTCGAATAATTTCCAATTTGTAATGTAAACTTGCCCAAAAAAACAACAACCGTCGTTTAAATAAGACTTTATAGCACCTTGCTTTCCTCTGAGAGACATGGAGTTATGCAAAATTTGATTCCGTGGTACCACTTAGTCCAATGTAATGTAGTATTCCACATTCTTGAAGGGAGGAGATATTCATGTAGTGGTTTTATGTCACAATTATGTTTTGTTCTTTTTCCTTTCTGGAGGCAACACATCAAAGCGATGCGCTGGGTTATCGATGACAGTATCGCTGTGCAATCTTCGCAATAAAACTCTCAAGACTAGGCTTCCGTAAAAAGAACGTAAAAGTGCAGTAAATAGGCCATAAAAGCCTGCGAAGGGACATCTGACTTTCTTCTCCAGGACAATTTCCTGCCTATCCAGGTGACCATTCTCCAGCAAAACAGGCTGCTTATGGTTTACGTGCTGGAATGTCGGTTAGATGTCGGTCATAAATAGTGGTACTCCAGTGACTGGGACTCGCATTCACTACTTCCTATTGCCAACCTATATTTAGATCTATCCTATATATGTGGACTATTAACTGCTAAATCAATGTGATTTGAATAAATAAACTTTAAAGATTTACAAATATTTTTTTCAGGAAATCGTGGTTGGAGAAAAAATTAATACACATTTATATGGATTAGGTATTATGTAGATGGCTCAGGTTAAAATTACTAAAGCGTCTTGATGGATAAACGTACCGTTGTTAGTTAATGAACAGTTCCAATAGAGACGCATCTTTATTTATAACGTTTGTGAATAAGTTGTTAATATGAGCTATTCATTTAACACGTTTTATGCTGCTAAGGCTAATCGTATGATGCTAAAGTGGAGGTCTCATATTTTGCTATCTAGGTATAATTAAGATAGGGATATTTAAACCTGACACGGCTTAGGATCGGGATTCACATTTCACGTTCCTTCCAAAGAACATTATAGTTAATTATTTTTTACTCCCGTTAAAAAATCTTACGACCACCAGCCATTCCCAGCGACACTGGGATAGAAGGCTTTTATGGTAAATACCATAACACTGGTGACCCTGTAACCTCTTTCAAATTATAACCTACAATAAATTTCTAAATTATCGTACCTAAATTGATTTATAATTATTTATTGAATAAGCGACAGGAATGCGAAAAACATAATGTTGAACATTTCCTATAATATTAATTAATAACAATGCCCGTTTCTCTCAACTGCCCCTCTCACTCAACAGTTGTATAATTTGTAAAATAAGGGTTGGTTCGCCATGGAAATTTTTTAAATGGAGGAATAACAAAGTGCTGTGGTTGCTTTATTCTGGATGCATGGTGTCCCTAAACTTGAAACATCTAAGGAGTGTTTAAATTTGAATGTTTTTTATTATGTATTCAGTTCAGTAAGAATCTGTACGCAGTCTTGGTCATCTTTATGACGACCCTCTGCGCTTGATTTGGATCTGTCCTAGAGAAAGTTTAAGCTCCAAGATCTGCGTGGAATGTTGCCTTAAGAATGATAAAATTTTCCTACAGAGCCGAGATGCGAACGGTTGGAGGCAGCTTTGATTTGAAAAAGGGGAATGTTTTATAGGTGAAAGTAGAACCCGACCACTTTTACCGCAGCTCTTATAAAGTACTATTCAGCAGAAGCTGTTCCAACTCAAGAGTTGACTCTTGTGGTTTAAACGAGTTGACTCACTTATTGGTATAAGGTTTCTGACAGCTCTACTGTGGGGTTACTCAAGTTGCTATGGTATGGTAGGGTGAGAGAGGCCCAGGGATTCTATGATTAGAGAAGTTCTGATGTCAAAGATGTTTAGCTTTAATACTATACTTTAAAAAAAAGACAGTTCTGTAATAAGATAATGGCTGTACAGAGCGGTGCAGAAGGCCCGCGATCATGCTCTATTTGAACCCAGGATCTTTAGCATAGTACTTCAGCATTCTTCCACTGAGGGGCCTTGTTCCCTACTATGTTTATACAGTATTTATTTATAACCTATAAGATATTCTATCACCAGCTACCAAAGTGACATGACTTCAATCTTACCTGTTAATTCGATTTTTTTGACGGAATATTTAAGTATATTCCTCTACTTCTAGCATGAAACTAGCTATTTTTTATGGCCATGGTTTCCTTTTTTAGTTCTGATCATTTTGCTGTTTAGAATATATATATATATATATATATATATATATATATATATATATATATATATTATTTAATTTTGTTCATCTCTGTTATTCTAAAGGGACCTGGTCCCAGAATATAATTATTTTTCTTTTCTATTCTATTCTATTTCTAGTCAAGATATATATACATTGGTTTCTACTTAAATTAAATTAAATTAAATAGCACGCTAATATAGGACGCTGAACGGAATGTAACAATTTATCGAGGGGAGGAAGAATCTAAAATTTTCTGAAAATATAGACTTGATTTTCCGACCGCGTTATGTTTAATTCTCAATTCTTCCAATTCTCTCTTCGATTTGAACTCATTTATTCCCTGTTTCGATGTTGACATTTCTCAACAATAAATGCTTTTAGGCCAAGGCGTTGTTATCTAATATAATTATGAAATTTTTTTTTATTTGTTACATGGTGATCTTCTTCAATTTGTCACATAATAGAGGCTTGGTGTTTCCCACATGCGTCTTCAGACCTCATACGGTTAACGGCCAACTATGCCCATTGGCTGTTAACAGATTAAATAATTTACCTGCCACAGCCGATTTGAACTTGGGACCTTCAACGCTGCTATTCAGAGCTGTGCCTACACAAAGCTGACTGCAATGCACTACTTTTTTCGTTCTTAATTTTAATTAATTAATTTAATTTTTGCGATTTTTTAAAATATTCGTTGTGGTTTTATGACTTACAATCAACGCCAAACATAGAATACCGAAGTAATTATTATTTTTTTAAATTAAAAGAACTACTTAATAATTTATTTTAAAAATCAGTGTTTAAACATGCTCAAAACAAATACTGTGAATTACCATAATCTTCAATTGGAAAACTATAAACACCTTTTTTAAAAAAAAAAAGTTTTCTTGAGGCTTGTTCTAATCCCTCCCCCTTTTGTGAAATTTTTATAAAGGGGTCAAACATGGAGAAACAAATCCAGGAAAAAAAAATCAAAATATGAGCCCCTAAGTAAAAATGCGATGTGCCGAGAATTGACAGAACTTTTCCGGGGTGAGCATGGAATCGGGACTGAAGTAGAGACGATGACGGACTTATTGCCAGGCACAGGGCTAGGGAACGGGTTTACTGAGCTGGTGGCCCAAAAAAATATCCGCCTCTGATTTTTCTGAAGGAGGTCATAGGCCCTGGGCCTATTCCCATCATCTAGCCAACGCTAATTGAAACCTAGCCTCTCATGAAGGCCCTCAAGGTCCATTAAGGTTCCGATTTACCTTTCCCATTAGTTTATCACCTGGCCGGATTACCTTTATCAGGTCGACTATGTTACATTACCCGGATTATATGCACATACTAATTCGATCTGTTGGAATTAGAAACCATAATAGAAACGAATCGCTCCTTATCTGTTTGTACAGTGAAATTCCATATCGTATTACTTTCCATTCTTATGAAAGTGGTGAACTATTCCATTCACCTTAGGAATAGTTAAATATCTATGTTATACCATAAAGTATGGCGTATTCTAGATCTATATCTATAATCACACACTATCTAGGACTCCTGTTTTTCAGATTCCTCAGACACTGGTTCTAGGCTTTTCTACCGATTTCTCTTCCTTGCATTACTGTTAGTAAATTACTGCAAAGCTAATTATTTTACCATTTGGCTCAGGGACTAGAACTAACAGTCATTTTTTTAAATTACCTTTACCTGTTAGCGGCATGACTGATGGAAAAAAATTAGGTATACTTCCGAACTTAAGGAATTTTTAAAATTATAAAAAAAAAATGAATATTAGTGGATATAGTATTGCTATAGAAGAGTTATTTTCCAAGTTTCTATCAGACTTAACATGCCTCAATTATTTTTAAATTTATGTCCTGATCCAGCTGACCAACCTCACATCCACTGTTGTGTTTTCTCCCTAAGGGTTTCACATATTACAACGTCATTATTGACAATTTTGCTGGATTTTATACTTTTATGAAAGCGACATTTAGTTCTAATAAATAGAAAATTAGTTAAACGTTCTCATGATCTTTTACTTCCCATTTTATTTACTTAATAACGTTTTCTCACAATAATTTGACACTCATTAAAATGTTTGAGGGCAATGAAGATAATGAAGTGTTCATTATAGGGTAATCAAGAATGGTGTCGATTATTTTCTTTGTAGTTAAATTACAATTAAAAGAAAGAACTTAAAAGTAAATCTTGTTCAATTAACTTGAACGGTTGATTACACTATCCTACAATTACACTATAGTATATTTAGGCTAATACTTTAGTTAATTCAAACAGTTTTTTTCGGCATCAGTTATAGGCCCTACTTAGGGTTAAGTAAAAAAAAAAAAAAATCAAATATAATGATAGGATAACAACCATTTAAATATTTTAAAAGATAGAAACATATTAATGACCAGTATGCCTCACCCCAATATGTATCTGTTGGAGTAGTCGACTTGATAAAACGGTTATAAATTCGTAATTCCTCTTATTCTACGGAAGGAGACAGAATATACTAAGATACTATCTATTAACAAAATTTAGTTAATTTTTAATGTATATCTTTACTCATAATATTTATTCTGGAGCGATGATGATATATATTTTTTACTTAGTTAATATTAGTGGATAATGAGGAGAGATGCCAGGAAGGTTTATAATTAAATTAACGATATTGAAACAATTCATTAAAGGAACTATTGAATATTGATATTGTTTGATTAATTTGTCTGTTCTTTATTCCAATTATCTGCTACGATTCTGTTAGGAGCCAACTAGTCCACTAGAGCAAGACCTGCATGCCTAATGTTTATAGTGTATTTATATTTTAATGTTTCTCCTAAAATTGTTTCTAGTTTAATAAACATTACAAGCTATAATTATTGATGTCATGCTATAATTGCTGTTGTATTTATGTTTAAAACATAACGATTGGTGTGGTAGGTTTTCCCTACAGAAAATAGCTTTTACTTGATAAAATCGTAATATCAAAATGTTGTTCTAATAATCAAATTGTTGTAAAGAGTTTCCCCGGTTTTCCAAATATGTGGGTTTTGAAATATATCACTTTAGTAATACTATTGCAATATGTTTCCTCGACATCAACAGAGCGACATTTTGTATTGAAGTCTATAGTATTTTATTGATTATCTATGTGTTTCTTGAAGATCTGGAGGTTTTCATTGTCCTGCTTGTCTGTGACCATTCTTTCCAATCAAATTATATCATTCGTAAATAATCCAACCAAAAACATAATAACATTTTAGTAATTGGTGACAACTGTTCGGGAACGATATTAGGAAGGATATAAAGCCTATTCAATTCGATGATCGGCTTATCTAAGTACTATATTGTTTCTGAGATTTGTATAATTATTTATAAGTGCAGTGTGTATTTCTGCTAGTTCTTGCCTTTTCAGATAATTTTATAAGCATTTAATGTCTACTCTATACCTTTAAACTACCTTCAAATTTTAGTTTTCTATTGGTACATTACTAACAATCATATAGCAAAAATAGTTAAGAATCATCCAACCAAAGCGTTGCCAAACACTCCACTCCATTAATTGAAAAGAAGATTAGAAGTAATTACACACAGCCTTTAGTGGGAGCCAGTGATTGCCACTTCTTGATGCATACCTTTCACCCCAATTGAGGTTCCTTGCAGATTACGTCCGGCGCTTGATACCCGCCACTTAAAACAAAGATCTTTATGCATTTCTTTTCTTCTTTTCTGGTTAATCGTAGATTCACGGTTGGAGAATAAACTTTTCCGTTAAACGTTCAAGGATTCGTTGAGCTGTTAGGCTTTTAAAGAATGCACATGTGTAATGTTACTGTAGTTATTTAGGACGGCCGGCTAGTGGGACCTCGGTTTTAACACCATTTTTCGCACCATTTTTTTTAGAGTATGTAAACATTTTGTGTATTTTTTCTTTTTAATTTCGTATAGATCACTTTACAAATTTCTTTAGTTCCTTTTCTCTGCGGTTTCTCTTTCTGCAGTATTCCTTCGTGGCATGTTTCCTTTGATCCTCTTTCCAACTTCTCTCAACATTCTCTAGCTTTTCTTCATCCTGAAACCCTTCTATATATTTTTTGTTGGTCCAAAATTCACTTCCTTCTAGCATATGGGACTCTGCTGATTATGATGTTCAAATATTCCAAACCGTACTTATATAGTCCATATAGTCTTATTTAGTTACCTTCTTGGAAAAATATTCAAATATTTGCTTGGCCAATTTATGCTTGTTCATTATGTATAGAAGTCTAATGAATGTCAGCCTCTTTTTGGTATATTTCTCAGTTTCCATGCGTCTCTGGTCTGAAATGCACCTATGATTCCTCTATCTTGGATTTTCATTTATTCGAGACTAAAGAGGTATCTCGTTTTTAGGATAGAGAAAATATATTATTTAATTAGCGTTTCACGCCCTAAAGAATAACATATATTATTTTTACCTGAGTTTATTTTTTTCAGCTGTACCACATTTTTGTGGGGCTTAGGTCCAAATTGCTTTTTGTAGTAAATGTACGTGTTCATTTTTTGATACCTGATGTGTTATTAACTTTTTCAAAGCTACATGTAAATTCTCCACTTATCGGAGATCCACCAGTCGAGCTTTTCTTGGATGGTTTACTATATTTTCTTTTTCTCTTGTTTGCTTTGAGCCCTTTTTCATTTACAGCCGCTTCATACTCTGAAACTGCATTGATGACAACATTGTCATCAAAAGTGAGGTGTTTTGTCTCATTGTTATAAATAAACCGTCCGTCATTGTTCGCATTTTCCTAATCATCATTGCTAAAACCATGTTAAATAGGACTGGAGATAAGGGATTAGAGAATTTACAACATTAAAATATTTTTAATTGTTATCGTATAGAGCAGGAGTCTTTATTTATTTAAACTCCCTTCCTTGCCTTACGGCAACACGGGTTTTGACAACAATTGTATATAGAGCAGCAGTTATATAATGTTAATTGATATATATGATGCCAGGACATAAGGGAGATGTGTTTGCTAAACGATCCTTCTGCTACTGAACAGTAAGTCCCCAACCATTCATCAGATGACGGGACATTCATCATCTTCCTGGGGATGACACATGACGTATTGATTATAGTAGGTGGAGATGGAAGCTATTACGGGATAATCTCCACTACTGATGGCTAATTGCTTTGATGGCCTTTTGATGATAGCGAGGTGAGAGTTCTCATCAACCTGCATCTCATAGTTATAATTTTTTTCGTTGTTTTTTATGAGCTATGAGATTATGAGTCTATAACATTAGGATGAGCTGCACAGTTGTAAATCAATGAGCGATGATACATTATGTAATGAGAGTAATGAGTATTAATGCTTCCTTGATTAATACTACTTCCGCTTCAATGATAGCGTGATGTTATTTTGACATAAAGAGGTTAAGTTTCTTCTATAATATTTTTTCTGTAAATGCTGATATGGAACAAACAAAAATATTTGATTTTCTAGATTCAACATCAATAGACTAACATTCATTATAGAATAACTAGACTAGACATTCAAAACGTTTGACGAACCCGATGGCTCGATGCCGATATCACCAATCTCGGCTTTAAACCTCCGTCCTCGGCCAACTACCCAAACCCAAATTCGCTAGATCACTCTTAACGCTATCCTCCCACCCACGCCTTGGTCTACCCCCAGACATTTACCAGTTGGAACAATGTTTATTAACTTTTAAGGAATTCGTTCTTTACCGAACCCAACTACTTTACAACCCCATATTAATCTTCGCGACGCTATTTCTTCTATAATATTAACAGGCATGCTCCACATTTCCGCGTTGTATATTCTCCTAATTTCTCTAGCGGTCTCATATTTTTTGGTCCAAATATTTTACACAACACCATATTTTCGAATACCTTGAGACCTAGTTCATCCTTCAGAGTTAGTGGCCATGTTTCACATTTGTAAAGAAGAGTTGGAAGGATGATAATTTTATAAATTATTATTTTTATATTTCGCGATAATTTCATGTAGCATATAATTATAAGATTTAGGTTCATATATATGTGTATGTTTATTTACTGTTCAGATTGAACCAGTTAAAATTGAAGAGACTAGAAAAAAAACTAAACAAATGTTAATATGACCAATCATAAACAAAAAATATGCAAATATAATTTAATCATTAAATACTAAGAGATTAAATCATCAGAAAAAAATACGTAAAAACATAAACCTATTAGTAGTACAATTTTTTTTTAGGAACAATGCCTATTAATAGATATATCATCATTTCCTGGCATCTAAGTAAATAACTGAAAAAAAGGTTAATAAAACTGCATACCCCCCGAGGGAGGTGAGATCATTGAGGTTAGGCTGTACAACACATGGTTGAAATATCCAAGATAGTCCTAGAGGGTCGATTCTGTGTAACTGTGTCGTCGTGCTGGATTCTTGAGCCTGCTCCATAAATCTGGGATTAGTGCTTCCGATGGGAGAGAAGTAGTGAAACATGTTTACGAGGAGGATATTTAGTAAATAATGATTGTTATGAGTTTTAATGTTATACAAAGGATTAGTCTTAACAGTCTCAGGATGTATACCTCGGGGGAACAATGAAATATGGAGTAACTGAATTGATTGGTTTCTCTATGGTCGAATTATAGTTATTTTTATTGCACGCAGCATCCATTGACCAGTCGCTTTCTGTAGCTTATGTGCACATTCGTTTAACTCTGAGATAACTCCAGAAAAAACAACAACTTGGAAACCTGAAATTTTATAATTTGGATCTTGTAAGATTTAGTTTATCTCTCATTTTAGTCACTATCTTTGTACTGAAAAGTCATTATAGATTTTCATTGTTAGTTATGTCAAAATTTGTTGCGACACTTCTCAGATTCTATCTATTAAAATCTCTGTATTAATAAAAAATAACGATATCTTACTTCTTTATTCGAGGCCAAATATCGCACAAGGACTATTCACCTCACTATTGTTATATTGGTCTAACTAACTACGCCATATCATATCATGACTCAGATTTTAACACATTGTTGGTTTCGTTATGGCTGGAGAGTAAAATTTATTGTAAGGTTTGTGTGGATATTATTACAAAAAATTACTATAAATGTATAAAGACTATTACTTTTTTATTAAACTTTTATTTTTTAAACTTAGAATGTAATCTTCATCGTTTCTGTAAAAATAAAGCAATTTGATATTACCAACAATCTCTCTTTTTTTCTTAGCCCCTCCACAATATATCGTTTCTATTGTTTTGTGTATCTTTGAACTTCGTAATAATATATGTGGAAAAAGAACAACGACATTAGTAAAATTAGCAACCGATTTAATAGCATTAATTTGCTCATTATGCCATTCATCAATAAAAGAAACGTATAATTACTTGACCCAAGCTCTACTCACACTTAGCGAAAAACTTATTTTACGTGTCCAATGACTGTATTAGTTAGTCATAATATGTTAGTTAGTACTTCTGGAGTGTCTTTTTAATCTCAGGGCATTGCGCATGCATTAACCTGAGCATTCATTATATACACTTATTTCCAGCAGCTGCTCGTTCCTTTATGACTTAACGTATGTTGCAGGACATTAACCTATCATAATATTAATGTTCAATGCTACATATTGAACATTAATGAATTACATCAATATAGTAAAGCTATATAACAGAGTTAGCGTTTTGGTTACTTATAAATGATTATCAAACTATAATAATATAAGGGAGTCATATATAATTAATAATGATGAGTAAGGGAGTAATAGATAATAATATATATGATAATAAAAAGGTGTATTTATAACTCAAGGCGTGCTGAACAATAGAGCCATAAATACACTTGGCTTTGTACACATCTAGTAAATGAAGTATTAGTATCGAGAAAACTAAACATCCCCAACCTTGTAAATAATTATTATTTACCGAAATAGTAAAAAAATAAAAATACATATTTAAGAACGTATGTAACCAACCAACAAGAGACCTCATGAATACTGCAACACTCTGGCTAGAATAGTTAGCAGCCTTTAGTGATAACCAATTATTGACAGGAATATGAAACGACCTTGAACCAAATGAAAAAACATTTATTATACCAAAATGTTTTTATTGATGTAAAACTTATCGGTGTTACTAGCAGTGGACCGAGGAACATAATGTTGCTAAGTTTTAATGGTGCTCATTCAGTTAAATTATAAATATTTTTAAAAATTAGTAAAAAGCCATTGTTACTGACTTACACAAAATATAGCACTTTTTAAAATTAAAATGGAAAATAATGGGATGCATCGTTTAAAAAGTAAAACAAGCTATATCTTCGAACACTGTATTACTCCTAATGATTTCTCAGAGGCCGGACTCCCCCGCGGATACTAGATCGCTGTGACCCCCGGGCAGAAGATAACTCGCCGAACTAACGGTCCTAGGGCCGTTAGGCTGGGATAAATGAGAAATGTGCTCATTCCTGGACCTGCTAGCTCCCAAGGGCATTATATATTCAGCCGGAGAGAGTACCCCGAGCTTTCTCTTATCTGGGATCCCAGTCCTCGAAAAACATGGAGTGCGTGCGATTTCCAAATAGGGAAGAAAAAAGGTTGTATCTTTCAAAGGATATGTTCTGTGCATCAGTAATGGTTCTAAACAAACATGTTTTTTCAGCGTGACTCTGTAAATGGCTGCTTGCATACCTACATATCCACAGTACTTATTTACTAATTTGTTGCTAAGTTTTTAATGGACTATGAATAAAAAGTCCAAAGTAAGATAAAATTGATTAGCTTTTATTGTTATTTATTATCTGATTTATATGATTAAAAGGCTACAGACATTTGATAGGGAGTAGGATACCTTAGCGTGTAGAGTGCAATATAGCTGAGCTGAAGGGACCGTGTTCAAATCCAGCTGTTTTTTTAATATGTTAACAGCCATATAAAGACAGTACTGGGGAGCATCCAGCCCTTATAGTGTGGGTAACCATTAAGATGGTCAAGTGTGATATGTGGGTGATCTCAGTCAAATATACTCCATGTACTGCCGTTGGGATAGGAACAGTAGAAACTCAACCACGTACCGTGCGCAATGCCCCTTCATAGCTTGTAGTTTTACACAGTTTTAATTATTTATAACTATTATTTAACTAAAACCTTATCGTAATATATTTATTCTGTATCTTCACATACAAACCATGAAATATTAATTTTTATTTTTTAATGTATTTTTAAATTAAGCATTTTCTGATTCGGTTAGATTAATTTCTTGTCCTTCCCATAGCTATAAGATTTCTCAACAATTATTTTTTTTCGGATGAAAAACAGAATTTTAAAGCTCATGTGAACTAATTTGTTGCTCTTTAGATAGAAACCTTTACATTGTGTTTAAATATGAAGAATAATAAAAATTAAAATTGGTATTTAGCCCTTCAACCATTAGCTGATATATTTTTTTAAGAATAAAACTTCTTAAGAACAAATTTATTCGGGTTCGCCAAATAATTTAGAAATAAAACCTATACCACTACAATCCATGCAGGGTATTCGGAGTTAGTAAAAACTTTAGTATGGTGCAGTAAAAACTCTAAATCTATAGCTGTGCAGGAAGGTGTTGCAGATCCCACGCTTAACTGCCCGGTTTTCCCCGATCAAAGGTACCTGCTTTATAGAAGCTGGATGAGCTCCAAGAGGGTCTGCTGTTCCCACAGAATCCCCTTAATGTTAACAGATTACGTAATATATCTGCCACATCCAAATTCGAATACGCCCCCTACAGCTCAGCAACACAGCACTCCGCTACAATAAATCATTTAAAAAATAAGTATGTAAATAAGTAAATAAATGAAAATTTTATAAGTTGGCATGACACCAGCACATCTTTGCTACCGCTGTTACAGTTCCCAAGCCCAGTTTTGCTTAAACAACTCGGTTCATAACGGAGTTGAGCAGACCTGTTCCCTGGAAATAATCAATGGAAGTAGTACTCTTCTAAATGTGAAATTAGGCGTTACGAGATTAAATGCGCCAAATAATGGGGAAGGATGCTAGTTCTATAAACTGCCATGAAAAATTATACATAACTTAATTTCTAGTGGCTGGGTTTCTAATTATTTCACATTCCGATTCCCACTTTCAGGTGTGTCTTGTCATCAATCATTTTTTTTTCTCAGACTTCAGATCTTCCAGCGAGACCTACTTAGCTAGAAATTGGTAATGGTAATTAAAAGAAAGTTACTGGTGGTCATTTTTAATTTATATAGAGCTAAAAAACGGAGCTATGTATATTTTTCAATAATATTCACACAATTTTTAATAAAATCATGAATTAAACGGTAATTCATCAGTTCATATGAATTTTTGTATTAATAATTCTTACCTATTTATTTATTTAAACACTATTATTTGCCTTTCGGTAATACGGGTTTTGACAAAATTAAAATTAATGATTACACAGGCCAACGATAAAAACCTTATGTACTAAAAATGCTTTATTCTAATAGTTTTTAGGGTGCTGAATCGAAATATGATATTAAAAAAGCTGTATCACCCACAATTTCTTCACATTTTATAGTTAAATTTATTTAATTAACAATTGAACAGCTTTAATACATAAAATAAATAACTGAAAAACTTTGTGCAGAAAGAACTGGCCTGTGAGGAAGTCTGGTGAGAAGCACATTCTACGCAAAAACCTCTTAGATAAAAAAAAAACCTGCTTCTACCACCTCTACATATAAAGTTAGGTCTCATGAAACAATAGGTAAAGGCTTTGCCTAAAGATGGACCATGTTTCAAGTATCTCTGCCAAAAGTTTCCACGCCTTTCAGAAGCTAAACTAAAAGAAGGCGTCTTTGTCGGACCCGACATTACAAAAATGATGTTTGATGCTAACTTTGAATCCACAATGACTTTAAATTAGAAAGAACCATGGGTATCATTCAAGCAAGTCGTTACAAAGTTCTTGGGAAATAAACAAGACCCAGAGTATGTTTCTATTGTAGCTAACATGTTACAGAAGTTTAAAAAATTAAGGTTGTTTGATGAGCCTGAAAGTTCATTTTTTGAACAGCCACCTTGATTACTTCCCAGACAATTTGGGAGATGTTAGTGAAGACCAAGGTGAGCGTTTTCACTAGGACGTTAAAGTGATGGAAAAACGATACCAGGGCCGCTGTTACAGCAACATGATGGGGGACTACTGTTGGTCACTTCACCGAGAAGTTCAACAAGCGACTCATCGTAGAAAAAGCTACACAAGAAGCTCCAAAGAAAACAGAGAAAGAAAGTATAGACCAATTCCAGTTGACAAGTGAAACCTGTATTAGCACATTATATCACTGTTTTAAGTAGCCACTGTAAATACTAACCATGCTTATGATGTAACATAGTGTTTCATTAATTCCCCGTATACCGTTTATGGGATTATACTATATAATACAAAGAATATTGCTGGATACAAAAAACTAAGGCCAGATTTAGATTCAGCACATTAAAATCTATAAAGATCAACAATTAAAGTTAAAAAGTTTAAAAAAAAAATTTTTTTGTTGGCCTGTGTTATTACCTGTTTTATTTATAATTTCCGAACACCTGATTACCTGTTTCAGCCTAGAAAAGAATGGAAATAATTTATTCTGGGTCAATGAACCTTAAGAAAGTAATATTATTTACATATATATACCGCGCAAAAATAAATGGGGATATTGCTAATTTTGTAGCATATACAACCTAGGATTTATATTATTATGGGCATTTTTACACTTTAATGTAGTATAATTTCTAATCAATATTAATGTTTTTTACAATAAAAATAATATTAAAATGCTAGACAAAGTAATACAACAAAATTAGTGGTATCCCTGTTCATTTTGAGTAATTTAGATAAACAAATTTTAACTATAGTTTTGAATTATGAAATGTTATAAAATTATGCATAAGATAGAATGCAACAGAAAAATCCAAAAAAGTAAAGCCTTACATTTCTAAAATGGTGGAAAAAATTAACGAGTTAACCTTTCGCCAGTTCAGGCATTGTCAGAACGCACAACATTAGTAGTTTTTGAAACGTCTTGGAGCAAGGTTGTTGTCTCTACTTCGATGTGATTTTTCTTTTGGTATATGTCCTGATGATGCCTTAATCGCCGAAACGCTAGCAGGTTAGTTTTTTCTTATTTTAAGGCTTTGCTTTTTGGGATTTTTCCTATTGCATTATAATTTATAATCAGTATCTCTTTTAGAGTTGAATAAAAGTAACTTTTTATTATAATTCCCACTCATTTCAACAAAAAGCGTTTCTCACAATTATATTTAATTCAATGTAATCCGTTCTACTGTTTAGTAACGTGTGTTTGCTTTCATTAAATCATTAAGTCCTTTAACTCCATCTCAGATTAAAATTAATAACACGGGAACAAAATTATGATGATCTGTCTTCACAACAAAAACAGTTTTATACTTCTCATTCCTTGTGTTATTTAAAAAAACTTTCATTTACGTTTTATGATGAATACATTTTATTTTTCCATAATAACTTAAGGGGTGCGTGTGTCCACCTAATTGCGGTCTATCAACAATTTTACAAATTTGTAATTTTGTACAATTTTACAACAAATTCATTTTATTGCACTACAGTAGGCACTTAACGTTTTAGTTGTGGTACCCAAATATTATTGTAGAAGTATAAGTTCAGTTAATTACTTATTTGTATTCCTTAGTGAACCTATTAAAATATCATTACCCACTTACTACCAGCTTTGTTTGGAGATATTGAGTATTTGGCATTAAATAATAATAATCATTAGCGAACCAGAAGGCTCGTTGCCGATGCCACCAAGCATTAAATAATTTTTTTTTTTTTTTTTTAAAGTTTGTTTAAAAGATAAATAATTTACACTGTCAAAGAAACATGTATTAATCTTATTTTACTGCATTATCTGCACTAAAATAATACTCCTATTATCGAATTATTGGAATAATGTGTTGCTAGTTTTATTTTTTAAATCATGCACTTTTTTACATTTGAATTAAAAACTATATTTAGTTTATGGGCTGAATGAAGACAGGGACAGTGACTTCGTGAGTTGCCAATTTATAAAAATATTTATTCCCTCGATCTCTTATCGATCACAAAAATCTTTTTTATATGCTAGGAGTGTTTTTATATAGTAAACTGATAAAACATATATTTTTTGTTTAGTATTAAAATGAAAAGGAGGATCTATCGGGAAAGACTTGAGTAGTGCTGGAAAAATAGACATATGAAGAAAATGAGAGTAAAATCACAGGAAAGGTTTCGACGTTTGTAAATCCTAGTGTGTAAAAGGAAAAAAATACTCGAAGACTGAAGAATGTTGTAAGAAGCAGAAATCCGGAAAGGTTTCGGAATATAACAAGTTTACTCTTATTTTTTTAAACTAAATAAATAAGACATCATGTGAATGATTATTTAAATTAATATTTAAATATCTATCGCTTTTGAGAAAAAATAATATTGCTCTACGATTTTTCTTGACATAAAAAAGCATTAGATAGTGTCTGGCACAAGGGTCTTCTCTGGAAAATAAAACCTCACTTACCTCCTACATACTTATTAATTCTTCATTCTTATTTTCAAGACAGATTCTTCTGTACTTCCGTTGACTCTTCGATTTCCTCCTTCTTTCCTCAATACAGGGGTGTACCACAAGGCAGTGTTTTAAGCCCCATTCTCTATTCTGTTTACACCTCTGATATTCCGGAGCACACATGCACTAATATCTATACCTTCGCTAGCCTAGTCGCTAGTCTCACAGAGACCCAAACCTAGCATCAATAGCTCTTCAAAATCATTTATTTGATTTAGAAAAGTGGTTCTATAAATGGCAAATCAGAATAAACGCCTAAAAATCGAGCCATCTAAGCTTCTCTCTACGCAAAGTTTCGTGTCCAGCAGTCAAAATTGACAACGAAGAAGTACCTTCCAAAAATTATGTACGTTGTCTCGGACTATACTTGGACAAAAGACTTACGTGAAACGTACATACAAAATTAAAAAGACAAGAACTGACTAGACGGTACAAACAACTATCACATCTTCTGGACTACATATATTCACTTGACTTACGGAAAAACGGCTTACATATAGTATACTAAAACCTATTTGGACATATGGAGCAGAACTGTCCACAGAAAAAAAGTCCACATACACAAGATACAAACAACACAGTCCAAAATTCTCAGAAAAATTGTTAATGGACCATGGTATGTTTCGAATCACACAATACACAACGACATGAACATTCCCATTATAAAATCATATATACATAACAAATACATAACATTCCACTCATCGAAACAAAATCACACAAACCACTCGTCCTTCCGCTTTCCTAATCCCTGTTATCTGGACTTGATAAGAAAAGATTAAAAAGACATTGGCCAAGAGACCTACTCAACTATTGATATTTTTATTCCAAAACTCGATGATCATGTAGAAAGCAAAGAGAAAAACACTTGGATCAAATTTGTTGGATGCGCAATTGCGCAGGTGCAAATGAAAATTAAATAATAAATAAATAAAATATTTAAATTGGGATTTATAAAATTATACGAATTATTGAATTCTCAGCTGTCTTATTTTTTATTTATGAAAACATGGATACCCGTTTCAGTTCAGAACAGAATAGAATAGAAAAAATTACTGTGGGTGAATGTCCCTTAAGAACAACTTAAGATTAATTATGTACTTTCAGATAAAAAAAATGTTTACTATAATTTAGAATGATGTACTATAATCTTAATCAGGATGTACTCGTAACCACTGTGAGAGCCAGGAGTTTAAACGAGAGCCTTACTTATTTTATATATAAATAAAGATTTCAAGTGAGAACTATAGCCACTCAAGGTAAGAATAAATAAGTTCGAAGTAAACAATATTCGGAATCCCCTCTTCAGACCCCCACTTCTCAATCCGAACGGGCTGGTATAAGAACCAGGGTAGGTGACTTCAATGCGCATTCGTTGCCACTCACTATCGCTCTTCGGTCAGATTGGGGCTATTGTCTTGACCCATAATCTAAAATTGCTTTATTTAATACTATTCGCTTTATTTATTATCTGGTCATCAATTTAATTAAACTTAATTGTGTGTAAGATAGCGGTTGTTGGAAAAAAATATAATAGATTGTTTATTTATTTAATGATTAGTCTGTTACGAGTTCGGCAGCAGAGATAGATATATAGATGAAGACAATATTGTTTAATAATATTATTAATAATACTGTATTGTCTTGTCGTAATATAATATTAATATTATTATTAAATAATATTTAATAATATTATTTTTTCCACCTAGCTTACTAACTTTTCATTATGTAAAAAATATATATGAATAAGATGTTCCGAAAACCACTCAAGTTTTTTTTTTTTCAAATTTTTACCAATTTGATTTGAAAGGTGATATCAGATTTTCTTATATCAAAATAATTCTTTTATTCTAGCATTTTGATCTACAAATATATTCAGTCTTCCTTTCAATAGTAATTATATATTTATGAACTATTAAATTTTATGACTTTCGGAGCTGAATGTAGCCGGATCTCTGTCTTGTCTGTAAGAATTCGAGGTATTAGGAATGATGCAATTGGAGAATGGATTAGAATACCTAACGAACGAAATAATATCTTTCTGTTAATAATATTTTGAAAAGTTCACACACGTAAAACCTCAAATTTGTATGGGGAATAATAAGTTTTTTTTCTCGGTAAATTTCAAACGTTCATTATTCAAAATAACAAACTAGTAAATATTGAAATATTAAATTATTATCAAAGTACTACGTAATATTCCTGGTGATAATTAACTTAATTTTAAATATCGTAAATCATCACATAATAGAATTGAAACATATTGTAATCGTTGTCTGATTTCGTCCACCTTGATATTTCTATAATTTATTTTCCTTCCGAGATGGATTCGAAACTTTTTTGTACATTATTTTCGTTTTAAAAATAAATGATTCCTGTGAAAAATATTTTGTGCATATAATTTTATCTGAAGGAGTTATGAGAAACCTCCTCTTTTCTTCGCTTCTGATAGTATATTACTGGTTAATTTTTAGGCTAAATATATCTTCATTTACTAATAAATTTTATTAATGCAAACATTTTCAATATTGAATAGCACTGAATTGTGAATGTTGCTATTTTTTAAAAGTCCATAAGTCAATAATTTATAGAAAACATCGTTTAAAAAATAAACATTATGTTTAAATACTTTATTCTAGATTTTGTTATAGAGCATAAAACTTGTGTTTGTTTATCCATATCTTTCAATCAATATCATCCAATTAAAATTCCTATTTATAATTGATATTGTTTAAAAATTATATTTGAATTTCATGCTTTTCAAAATTGAAAAAGTATTTTTTTTTTTTAACAAGAGTCTTTCATTATACCTTATACGATGATCGTTTAATAGAAATTGCTTAAGTAATTTCACTAGTTAGTAACGGAATCTTGGCGTGCAGGTGATTACATGAGGGTCAGAACGGCCGCACGTTCCATCACTTACGCTTAACGGTTTACCTTTTGTTGTAAAGTCTAGTCGATTATTTTCTATTGTCTTTATTATGAGAATAATTTAATAATACATTATATTTTATTTATTCCGTTAAAAGTCCTTTTTGGATAACAATAGCTGATGGTGGTAGTCAGAATTCTTTAGGAATATGTTGGACAATAAGTAATTGAATAAGCGGGATATTAAGGTGGGAAAAGTATCGTAGCGATGCTTTGAAGAAGGGATGGAATATTTTATCGATGAACATCAATTAATAAAATTATAAAAAAAGAGGGAAAGGACGGCAAGTTCAGTGATATTGGGATTTGAGATTTGAAATGTTGAGCTATTCCGAGGGCTTTGATGATTTGGTGGAAGAGGAAGGCTGCCAGGAAATACTTGGGGAGGAAGGAAGGTTAAAGACATTTCAGCTCTTGATGAAATTGGGAGACAGAGGATACTCTCGGGGTTCGAACATACATATTTATCACACATTTTGCATCGCGGCCACAGAGACACGCTCATGAAACGTAAAGCAGTAACCCCGGTAGCTTAGGAATATTAGGCAGTTAACCAGGATATGGATTTTATTTGAGGTGAGAAATAAATATTTAAACAACACTTTCTTGAAACTATATATTTTTTGAAGTTTGAAATTTTTATCGCTTTTTTTAATAAACTTTTTTACCACTATTCCACCACTTCACACCCATACCTCAAGTTCTCTAAATTCACATTTTTTAAATTTTAAACCATTAGCATAAGGAAAGGCAAATCACATAGTAAATAGCTTAAGAAGTCATGTTATTTAAAGACGTCTCTGAGGATTATCTGCAATTGAAGAGGTAGCTATTAGGTATTTGAAACTAGTGGGTTTGAGTGGGAAAAAGTTTTTCATAAAAGAATTGACATCGGGTTCGATCTAAATCAGCAACAAATGGAACATTAAAACCATTATGGATGACTTCATTCATTACAAACTAGGGAGCACTGAGGATTTTACGAAGGATTTTGGATTGGATACAAGAGGAATTCGATGGCTCAGTGGAGCCCCAAAGCTCTACTCAGTAAGTCAAAATAAGTCATAATAATCATGTATATGACTCTTTTGTTATTAATTGGAAACTTGGAGCGTTTGTCTAGTTTAGTTTATAGATTGCCTGTGATTGGAACGACAAACAGTTTCTTATCAATACTAGAAGGCTGGAAGTCATTTGTTTTCAGACTTTAATTGTTGTCAATTTGTGTTTTTTTCTGACCTTTTATGTATGTATTATTGTACAAGAATTGGTAAACTTTCTCTAATTTAATGATTAATCCTGATAATATTCCTTTCTAAGAGGGAGAGAGGAGGAGATACCGAAGAACTGGGCGGTAGGAACTAGGAATGGTCATATGCTATATTGATTTTTAACTAAGAGTACTTTCTGATTTGGTAGCTTTCATAAGTTAGACTATAATAAATAAAATATGTCCCTCAATTCTGATCATATTTGGAGCCACTTCTTTGCGCATTTTAATGGACGCCACTAACGTAGAGGATCTTTAATAGCGAAGTATTTAATCAACAGAGAATTATTTGCCGTTGTAATGTATTAAGTGTTATGTCTCTTTTTTTACTGATGGATCAGCGATTAACATGAAATAAAAGCCAAAGCGGATAATTGATTTGGCAGAATTGAAGTCCTCGACAAATACCAACAACAAGGGTTTGAAAAAAAAGGAAAAGGCTCATTTGTTTTAACTTTCCTCCAATATTATTACCAACAAAGTTACGGTCTTTAAAATAATAGGTAATGGGTTACAAAGTTGGGCAAATCAACTAAAATATGTACAAGTATCTTGCCCTTTCGATCCGGGAGAAATCACTTTCAAGATTGTCTTGCTTTATGACTAATGTGTCTCCACACAACTGAACTTTCTCTCTCACGATTAACTTCACCTTTTAATTTTTCAAATGAAATGCTATTATAATATTAATGTTATAACTGTGCAATCGTGACCTAGGCGCCCTCTAGTAAGGACGCGATTAAAATTGAACACTTAGTTATACAAGGTGTTACAAAAAACGGCAGATCCCCTAAGGAGGTGAATGTGACCATGAATCTAACCAAATTTTGCTATGGGATCAACATGGAATGAAATCTCATCGGGGCCACGGGGCGCCCCTTGAGACCTGGGGGCGTGTGCATAAATATCCATACATAAATATGGATATTATAGGCACAAGTATTTGGTCGTTTATAATTGATTTAGACCCCAAAAACGCAGTATGGATATAAACTTAATATAAAATCTGAGAAAAGAAAAAATGCGAAATTATCACTTTTCTCATCTTTTGCTCACCGGTTTTATCCATATGCTTACACCTTTTTCACAAATATGTCACGACTGTATATCTACAGCCCGGGTGAATAAGTGGTTAATTCTAATTTTTCCCAGAGAGAGTTACCAGTGTTCAGGAAACCAGAATCGTGTCATTATCGTAATTTTTGGCTCGAAATGAAGTTGCAATATAAGCAACAACTCCTTTTCCAGGCTCAGTACACGAAACTAATTTCGGTGACAATGAAAATAAGTAAAAGAATAAGTTATTAACACCGGTGCTGAAGATTTACAGATTTTTTAAATCACAGATTATTGTATATCAAAAGTTTTAAAAATATAATTACCGTTATAGCTGTAATATTTTATGTTGATTTATTATATTTTTTACCCATAAAAAGAAATACCAATTCGTATTAAATAACATAAGGTATTAATTACTTTAGAGTAATTCTGTTGAATTAATTATAGCTCTTGGTGGTGTATGGCTTTCTGAGTTCGGGATGGTCAGCTATGCATATATTATTATTTATTTATTGCGAATGATCCCAGGAGAATCAGGACAAGCCCTCAGACGTCTATTTTTCCAAACTTCCTTTATCTTTCCTCCAAGCATTTTTTTACTCTCCACTCTCTGTTTTGTTCCTGGTCTCTTCAATGCTCCCTTCTCGGACATCACTGTCAACTTTTCTACCTTGTTTCTAAACATTTTTTGTTAATAACTTCGCTTTTTCTAAATCTATTTGTATTTGACTAATCCATGGCGTGATTGACTTGACTTTTTGTAGGTAAGTAACAATTGGTAAGTCTTTTTTAGGAAATACTACTGATATCTCCACAACGTTTTATATATATATATATATATATAGTCTTTGTTTTCACTAAAGATGTGTTACTCGCCTATTCAACAAACTGCCGAGCTGCTCCTCAGTTATTTCATCAAGCTTTAGATTATTTTTCAACCCAGGTAACGATGACCTGGATTTTCAAAAATAAAACATTCGAGCAATATTATAAGCTGTTAGCTGTAAATATTTATCTTATAATTGTAATTAGATTGTGATGTGTTAGAGATTTAGATAAACTTCTGCTCATGTTCAAAGTAAACTATCATTAGTTTCTTTTTTTCCCTAGCATTTACCTAGTTTTTCTTGTTTCTCGGAATCCTACAACGATCAATGTCAGCCTCTCGGCAATTAGAAAGCTGACACGGGAGTTGAGATGTGACAGAACCTCTTTGGCAGAGGGAGAGCCGGACATTGTTCCTCAGAGTGCGGGGGTCCAGGTGCGGTGAGAGTTGGCGGAGAAAGGTTGCAGTGACTGGACCACTCGCACGATGAACAGGATATCTACCGTAGCCTCCCGAGTTATATGGAACCAATCTCGTTAAAACCTCCTACTTCGATTTCTTGGGGTACTTGGAATGTAAAGTTCTATTGAATATATTGACCATATAATGCATCCTAATGAATTAAACATAGTACAATGACTTATTTCAAAATTGCCTCCTATTAATAAGTAAAATCTCCACTATTTCTAAAGCTTCTAATTCTAAGTGAGTAGAATAAGTAATGTATTCAGATTTCACGTAAAATATATTGTGTATGCATATTATATTTATATATTCCAACATATGATTGTTCAGTAAACAGGTACTAATAAACCTAGTAATAATTTACGGTGCATTAATTCTACCAGTAACAACCCAATTAATAATATGAATACAGTATCTATTCTACTCCTAATAACAAAACACAAACAACATCTAAACTCAATTTATGGGAGGAAGAAGGAGATATTGATAATATTTCTTTCGTTTTTCGTTAGTTTATGTTTTTTCTGACCTTATATATATGTAGTGCTGTACCACAACTTATATACTTCATCTGGTGGAAGGATTAATGTTCATGAAATTCATTACTCAGAAGGAGGAGGGAGTGACAAAGAACTGGAGGTAAGGAACTTGGAATGGTATAATGGTCTATGGATTCTTAAGCAGGACTACTATCTGCTCTGGTAGCTTTTAGACAAATTTTAATACAGAGTATTTGTGCGTCAATTCTTTTCATGTTTGATCCACTTCCATGTGCATTTTATACTTCTATAAACGTCATATATTACTTAATTTGAAAACCAATTATATCTTCAAAATATTTATCATTACCCTCCCTCATGTATGCAAATAACTCCATCAAATTAGCATCAAATAGCATCGCATAGAACTTTGCATTAATAATGCAAAGTTCTATGCGATGCTACATTGGGGGTCCTACATTTCGCCTATCCAGTTATAAATACGATTTGCATCTTTAACGAGTACGAAGTACCTGATATCGTACATCTCGGGATCCCCATTTTACGCTCCTACCGAAGGATGTCATAAACAAGGATTTTTCACTGACTTGAAAAATTTCCGAGGCTACCTGCCGGAAAAGTTCTATAGTTATGTGTAGTAATGTATATGAATTTAGAATGACAAAAAAAAAACTTACAACTCAATGGTCGCGTTTCCGAATGACTATCCATTAATTAAGTAATTTATTTTTAAAATGTATGTCAAATTTAATAGTAGATTCATTAATTTAATTTAATTGACGTAAATTTAGAAAAAAATATTTTATAAATTACTTAAATATTATTCAGCCAATTAGCCATGCAAATGTTATTTAAATTATTAATAGTTTGTTATTTTTCGAGGACTTGGTACCTCAAATTATTTCAATAATGAAGTACTGAATAGTTGGAAAAACTACGATCAGAAATATGAGACGTGGATTATGATAGTTTCCAAGAGAAATCTCATAAGTCCTTGGGTTACTACATGCAACCTCAACTCTAGGTGAACAAGAAAACCTTAATCACAGGTCGCAGCGAAAGTAAGTGAAATTGAAGGTCCAGATTAGGAAATGATGGCTACTTAAAGGGAACAATTCACATACATTAAATAAATTTTAATTTTACAGCTTTTATGTAAATAATAAATTTCTCAATTGGATTTGGAGTGTTTTAAATATAAAATCTTATTATGACTTATGTCTTATTTAAAGGTGACCCACTTAGTGAAAGGCAATAAAATAAATAACAGGATCCCTAATTCTTATCACTAAAATTAACAAATTTCAGATCCTGTTACATTTTCGTGCAACTAATTATACTTCATATCTTTATTTATCCTTTTTATTGGATTTCGTTCAATTTCTTAATTTATTTATATGGTTATGCTTGGGGTGCTACGGCATCATTTTCATCAAAATATAGAAATCGAAAAGGCCACTTTATATCCCCTTGGCTTCAGTAATTCTATATATTTTATCGAATATATTAAAATCTGTGTTATATATTTACTGAAATAGTCGTTCGGGGCTTAAATACTTTTACATATTACAAGTACTTTTATAAGATACAAAGCAGAAATTATTTTGTCAATTTTAAATATCCCCTTGTGTTAGTGGCTATAAAAATGAAGGAATATATAATATGAACGAATTTGATAGTTTATTAATGGAAAAAAAGATTCATGGAAAAACTCCAGAAACATAATAAATACATATGACTAAAATAGGCGTGTAATACACCGTTGAAATGCTAAATGATTAGAAAAAAATATCTTCGTAATATAAATATCTAATTAATCTTATTACAAAATATTTTTTTTTTAATTCAATGGAGTAAATCGGGTATGGCAAAAACTGTATGAAAATAAGTTATTGTGAAGCATAATTATTTCTAATATATTGCTTATGTACTGTGTCTATGATAATTTATAGAACTCTCATAAAAATTAAATAAAATTTTTAGCTTGTATTACGGAAACTTAATTTTTATTTTCAGAGCTATGAAATACATTTTGTTTTGTCTTTTATCATAATATATTTTAGGATTATTTAGATTTTTAAAAACTCCTCAGACTCTACGTCAACATTCAACGGATAGTGATAAGGGGCTGCAATAGAGATAAAGTTGATGAACGGATCGAGTAGTATGTATCAACTTTCAATTCCGATGTCAGTCAATTTCATTTCATTATTCCATTTCACACGAATCGTTAGGAATAGAAATTTGATATTTCAAACGCGTGTTTTCTGCTCAAGACGTTTTCGTTTGAAAAATTCTGTTTGAATACCTATAAACATAATTAATATCTCCGACATATATGACAGTCACGGTTTATACGGCATTGGTTACTGTTGCCAATACATTACTTGCTTGTTCTATTAAATGATTTGATTTTATATCATCTATAGATTACTTCGGGATAATTTATCTTCCTGATAATAATAAGAAGCCGTAATTTTCTCGGCTTTAGTTCGTCGGAATCTGTGATATTACGATTTCTTAGATAACATCTCTGATATCAGATTACATTAGTGTATCGTTTCCCGCATCTTAAAAATACAGATTAACTTTCTAAAAAAAAAAAAAAAAATTAAAAATGGAGCATCAACCAAGTGTAAGAAGGTCCTTACATCTCAGCCTCACCGCATTGCTTTCACAGGCCAACAGTTTTTATCAACAGAACACGCATACGAGTTGACATCGTAATTGTTCTGAGGAAAACCCACGCAGATAACAGGGCTTCGTAGGCACGAGTGAAAACGCCATTAACAATGAGACTGGTGAAGCTATACTGGAAAACGATCCGTTCCCATAGTGATAAGTCCCAGGTGGGAAGTTGGAAAGGAAAACTCCCAGCTTAGAAACCCCAATCCAGGTAATTAACTGCGTTAGACCTGATTTCGGACTGCTTCTCGACTCATCTCGGGATAATTGGGGAAAGTGGTGGCGCGCGGTGGGTAGTGGGCAGGCCATTGTTCCTCAGGACGTGGGAGTCCTCGAGTTGGGAGGATGGAACGCTGTACAGTCAGCTTTCCCTCCTGCCCTTTGAACTCTGAACTCAGAAGAGGTTACTACTGTTTTGGGCACTTTATTACGAGATTATAGAGGAGGGTCCGTTTATTTAGGCAATTTTATAATCTGGTTTTATTTTGTTTCTGTTGTATACTGTTACAGAAGTATAATAAACTAGCTATCCGCCTCGGCTTCGCACGTGTAGTGCAGCATAATATGCTCACATGTTTTGTCTGTTGTAGGATCGCATCAATTTGATAAGTTGAATATCTGGATTAGATTTAAATGTAATATGAATATAATTCATGAATAATAGTAATAATGAAGTATTTTAATGTCTTTTATTACGTAGATATCATAAACATAAAAAAAACGAAAATATTTCTTTATATACGAATCTGTTTTCACGCGCGTTAATTTTTTGCGATGTTCTTAAGAAACTCATTTAAATCATATGGTGTAAAATATATTTACACCATAGTTTTAATAAAAACTAGTTAAAATTAAAATATTAAATAAAACGAAACTATAGAAAAGCGAAAGTGACTTTATAATTTATTTATGTTTTCAGAAAAACATGCATTTTTTCCTTTCTTATGTCTTTTTATTTAAATTAAAACGTTACAGATTCCTTTTGAAGCCAGTCACCTGCATTCAATTGTATTAAATTATTTTCCACTTAGACATTAATAAAAAATCTTATTTTATTTCCATTATTTAATTCTCACTCACAAATTATTTAACAGTCGTAGGTTCAGTTTATCATTTGATTAAAAAAATATTAGATGTATGCATAATATGCTAGGCTACATTTACGTCGATGATGATATTGTGATGAAGACATAAATTAGTATTAATAAAATACAAATTTTTATTTATGACAGTACAATATGGTTAACATCTACCAAACTGAGAAAATCGAAAATGAACAATTTTGCCTAGTATAACATAATAAAGAAGAATTCAAAAGTGATTACTAAAGATTTATTTTCCTGTAATAAAAAAATATCTGTGGATATGAAAATGGGATGATGGAAGAAGAAATAGGAGTTATAAATAATCTTCTGGATAGGATCACATTGAAAGATCATAAAGGATACCTAATAATAAAATTAAAACAATCATTAATAAATAAATGACATAAATTTATATTTATAGTTGTTGATAAGAAAGTGAAGTTCCTCGTAGTCCTCTGGTCAAGCATATACCCCAAGAAGCTGAGTGTGTCCCAGGAGTCTTCAAGTCCCAGAGTCGATTCACTGGCAATAATAAAATCTCACCGCTCATAAGTATAGAGAACCTACACTACATAGACGCAGTAAACATTCCATGGTATTCACTACATGGATGACCATTTACTGCTTTTTTGGAGACTTGAGGCTTTGTTTAGACTAGTCCAAATATACGTAAACATTGTTCTTTATTAGTAATATTAACTTATGATTCGAAACTATAGTTGTTAATTATAGATTGTCTATTGAACAACTAACGTGAAAATAATGAGGCTCTTGTTTCATACTCTTAGACGTGAAAAAAAAAACCGGAGATGAGGTCGACTCACTTTCTCTCCTTGACGGACAGCTTCCTCCATGTCTTCTATCCGGGCGTTCTCTGGGTGCCGGACAACCGGACGCCCGTGAAGGATTCCTGAACATGTGGGGAGAGAGTCCTGCCATAGAACATATAGCAATGATTAATTCTGCTTTCTAGTGTGCAGCCTGCGAGGGAGTATTGACAAAAATGAAAGTGCGATACTGAAGCTAAGGAGGGGGAGGGGTATGACTGCGAGGTTTTGGCCCAATTACACCGTGTCTTTCCACTCATAGTCATGGAGAGTAATGAAACAGAAAGTGATCTTGGAGAAATTTAATAGTACCATTTCGTTTTTCTAAAAATCATATATAAACATTTTTCTAGATTAAGTTCATTATTTAGATCTGTACTTATAGAATTCAAAATAAATATATACTCGTATATACTGATGGTAAACTGTAATTTTATTATTTTTATTTTTTAAACTGAGTTGCCATGCCGAAAACCCTGGGTTCAAATCCCGCTGATGGCAAGAATTTCATTTAATCTGTTAGGATCCGGAGATGGATCCAATTAGATCTTGGGCCCTCCTGGGGCTCACCCGGCCTCTATAAAGTGGCTTCCCAAAAAAAGGAGAAAAAACCTGGTGGTTGAGCATGATTTAGGACAAATCACCTCCCTGCACAACCAAGAAACATTACAGTCTCTAATGTGTGCTGAACCCCAGACCCTTCACAGGTGTTAGTGGTACAAGTAATAATAATAATACTGTAGTTTTATAGTTTTTATTATACAATATAAATTATTATTATAAATGTATTTTTAATTGACTGTTATTACTACTATTTCAGATTGAGGTTTCAACACGACAAAACGACATTGGTTTTAATCATTTAACGTAACTTTATGCTGTTATGGCTAACTGGAAGACGCTACAGTGGGAGCCCTTATGTAGCCTAAACAGGTATAATTACGAAAAGGACCTTAGACGAGTATCTGAGACCTTACATGCTATGAACCCCCAATTTAAGTTCCTTCCGAAGAACTACATAACCATGAATTTTTTACTTCTTTTTAAAAACTTCCCGGGCTGCTAATCATTTTGATATTGGGCACAGAAGGGTGATATGCTTGACGACTACACCACAGATGACCATAATGGGTTTGAAATAGTTGTATAATTAATTATTTCAAGGCTTTTTAGCCATTTCAACTTTTTTTGTTCAACTAACATTTTTGTTCTGTTAGACACTTGCATGTCGAGCCTAACTTGTTCTTAACTTCATCTTGAAACCTTACTACACTTCTCTCTCTCATATTAGAATGCCTCTGTATTGTTATTGTTTATTTCAGTATATTGTAATTTAGAAATTTTATAATTCTTTATGCCATATTCTTATATCAAGCTTTTAATACCCTTTTGTGCGTATGTCATATTAGATCTATTGTGCGTAATGTTACTTTATAATGATTTTATTACAGGTGTTGGTTGCAGCTAGGTGGTGGCGCTTAGGTAAGTGTTTACAAATATTTCTTTATTTTTTAAAATTTATTCCAATGCCGTTGAAAACATTATAGGATCAACCTCCGCCCATCAAACTAGTCCTGAAGAAGACCTGCAATGTGGGTCGAAACGTTGGCTTACAAATAAAAACTTCTCCCTATATATGAGAATTTTCTTGGCCTTTACCCGGACCATTTTCTTCCTCTTATTGGATATATCATTCATTAAAAGATATAGGATGTATCATTCATTTAGATATAAAAAAAATTGATATTTACTTATTTTTTTTCAAAAATGAAATCGTGAAGATTGCCTTTCAAGTTGCGACCTACTGAACCTGGAGTGGGCAAACTGGTCTCAAACCACTCTCACTCGATATCTCCACAGCACCTGTACCGAGATACTGTTTCTTCGGTCGTAGTTTAATAACCATTTATTGTTTTTCCATTTATTTATATATTTACTAAAATTTTATTTAATTCCTGAAACATAAAAGTAGATTAATATATCTTAGGTTTAGGTAAATTTAAAAAAAATGCTTATCAGCCTATCTCTCTCCTTGAAGTCTAAAATATGAATCAACATTTAACTGGAATTAACATACTTCTATGATTTACCTTCATTTCAGCAATTAGTTGTCTGTCCTCTTCTAAGTGCTCTCTTTATGTGTTATCAATTATCAGTGTGATTAAGATGGGATTGTAGAGTCGTTGGACTCAGGTATCGAACGAATTTCTAGAAAGATAATTACTTAACGGATTAGCAAACGTCCAAGTGCTAAAACGAGGCGTAGGCGGTAGGATTGCGTTTAACTTGTTTCAGTTTTAGTGGTAATCCATAAAATAAGCCTGTGTTCACAAAGCCTTGATTGAGACGAAATATTTGTATGATCTTCGATAGCCACATTAATTAAATTAGACACCCACATACGAGAGCAGTGAGGAACCGTTACCCTCTTTCACTTGAAACTTTACTTTAATTCGTCTTATTTGTAATAAATGATCCTGAAGTAGTCGTGAATAATAGCCGTACAATAATTTTTCTTAACCTTACTAATAATATTTTTTTATTGGGTAGCAATAAGTACAATATGCCACACTTAAGGACAATGAGTATTTATGGTCTATGCACAAACAAACTATATTCAATTTTAAGTTAAAAAAAGGAAATTGATTTGCTCTAAAATAGAAAGGGAGAAAAGTCTTGGGTTCTGTATATGGAAGAGAGTGTAGAGTTTCTGCACAGCTGTTGTACAACATGGCAGTACAACAGCTGTGCAGGGAGAAGATTTGTCCAAGTTATCGCTCAAAAGGCAGGTTTTCTCCCATTTAGAAAACCCACTTTTTAAATAGGCTGGGTAAACCTCAGAGTCACCCTGCTCCCTGGTAGTCAGTAAAACCAATCTTATTTAGATTACAACCTATAACTAATAAAAATATTTCTAAATCTATAATTTATAATGTAACAATACAGAAGACGGCGTTGATGGGTTAAAAATCCTTCTACGATATTACTAATATTTCAGATAAGATAGGTATGTGACAAGAACTAAATACATATCCTACAAACGAGAACACACACCCTACCGCGAAAGTATAATCTCCGCGTACGCAAATTGCTGTCTGTTTGTCAGCACACCCACAGGTTTGAGGACCATTAATTGGTCTCAGGACAGACTATGAATTATTCATCCGCATTCTTATTTAAATAAGATTCAGAATGTAGGTTTCAATTTTATATGAGCGCATAGCCGTTCAAAATGTTAAAAGTGGGTGTGCATCATCGCCTTGACCCCAAAAATTATTCATATATTTATTTATTATTCATTTATTTGCTGTACCGATAATCTTGATGTGAATCGGCAGTAAAAAAAGAAAACGGATACATTTCTTTTTGGTTGTCCTGTTTCAATATTTCGGTAGGTTGAATAAAAAATGTGTAAAAAAACACTTAATGAAAAGAATTTTGGACATCTTTCATACTCACGGAAACATTAAAACTGTAAAATTCATATTAATTCAGTTTAGCTTTTATTTTTTTCTCTTGTTTCATTTCATTTTATAACCTTTTGTTAATATTCCCAATGTATCATTGAAAGACATCTAAAATATTTAAATTAAAAACTCTTCTCCAAAGATTATCAGTTTTCTTCTATCTGCAGCAACTTTTTTATTGGTGTTTAACGGTTTGTTCTTACAGGTTACAAACCTGTTCTAAACAGAGTGGGTAGGTCGATATTTATTCCGTAATTCCGACGATTAATCCGTAATAAAACTCGATCCACCCAAACGGATTGAAATCTATTTATTATGCTCGTATGTATTTGAACCGGCGCGCCGCACTGTGGGACGAACAGTCAGTTAAGTTAGATATTTTAACAAATATTAACTTTTTTTTTGTTTACACCATATCATATATCAATATATACCACGCTTTTTGTATGGTCAGCGGAACCAGTCGTTGTTTATATAGTGTTAACAAACTTTATAACCAACCTTCCACTTTCAATAAGGTGCTGACAAGATAAGAAGGTACTGAATAATACGGGGATTTCCCATAATCGGTTGGGTGGGAAATTTCAGGTAATGGGTACCATTAGGCCCCAGGCACCATGCCTCAGTACTTGAGGGTTAAGGTTTTATTTGTATCGATCTTGCAAACTGGATCACTATATGACATTTTAAAACAAATATGACATATTATTGCTTCAGTCTTCAGACATAGTTATTTTCTTCTGATTGCATAATCTGTGCAAAAAAAATAAAAATAAGAAAAAGGACCGCGTCACCTTAGCAAATCCTACTTTGGGCTCGCCTAGATTCGTTCCCATCGTAATAATCGTCACACTTGCCCCGTAGAATGACTTCTGACAAAATTTCCCAATGTAATGAACAAAACAAACAGAAGCCGAGAGATATAGAGGGCGGGAAAGAGATAGAAGTACAATAGCACTCTATCAGTCACAGGATTAGTCATACCACGCAGCTCTTTCTTCCATACCAACTTTCGATGATAAGGCGTCTCCTCCAGGTTTTATTCTTTTCACTATTTCCTTTGAAACTGCTGTTGGGTTATGATTTGTTTTTATTCCAAATACTTTAATAAGCTGCTATATGTGGAACATTAGGAGTATCTAAATAAATAGGGTAAGGGGCATCGGGCAGGTAGTTTAACTGCCCCTTAGGATCGCTACCTTCACCCTTAAGAGACAGGACGCCAGTTGTTGGCAAGAAGCGGGCAACTCAACAAGTAGACTATTGCATATAGCGAAAGGCTCCCCCTTTTCTTTCTTTGTAAGTAGAAATATAACTTTCCTTGTAAGTATGGTAAGCACACAATACATATATTCTTATTTATTGAAATGAAAAAGGATCTTTATTTTATAACCAGCTCCTCGCCAGTCAACCACGTATTACTTCGGGGAAGAGAGGGATCTGTCTCATATACATTGATGATATAGAATTACTATATCTCAAGTGTAACGATCTCAGAATCATTTTATGATTTAAATAATATTCAAAGGATCTGACTTGTCCGTTGTTATCGTCATGAAGCCTTCAGGTACCTACTCTAAGCCTTTTATTGATTTCAGTAATGACACTTCGTAATCTACCATGAAAAAAATTGACCCTCTCAAAATCGTTTGTCTATTCATTTAACTTTCTTAATGCTGCTATTGCTAATCGGACATTGCTACACTGTAGTCCTAAATTTTGCCTATCCATGTATGTTTAGGATAAGGAACTTTAACGAAAAACTGACACAGTAGAGGCTCGAGATCCCCATTTTACGTCCCTTCCATAGCCCGGCAAGACTAAGGATTTTTAACTCCCTTTATAAAATCGTACAACCAGCTGAAAAACAACGGCCAAATCGTTTTAAGATGTCGTATCCAAAATTTTCTAGTCGTCCAAAGAAATTTTCTGAAACTAATGTACTGTCTTTTTTCTTTAAATTTAGTACCAATGTTGTTGGTAACCATTGAATAACCGTAGTAATTCGGCATTACTGTTCGCATTTTGCTTCAAAATATCGAGCTTTGGAGATTTCGTTCAATCTTATCTCAGTTGTTTATGAACAAAAAGAAAAAATATAATTTATAAAAAAATTATTATACCTAAGATTTATAATTTCATATCAGTTCTAACCAAGAATAGAGTGTTCTTACGCAGCTAAAAAAAAAAAATTGTACCACTGGAACACATAAAGAGTCTTCAATTCATTAAGTAGTAGAGACTTCACTGTTTATAACATAAGACCTGTACAGTAGTGAGAACCTACTTTATAGAGATTGGCTAAGCCCCAGGTGGTTCTGTAGGTCCATGGAGTCGGGTGTGAACCAAAAACCTTGAGCATAGTAACTCAGCACGCTAAACCCTCAGCTACTCTACTCCTCAAGATTTTCATTAAATCCAAAAAGTTAGTTGGCTGGCCCATATTAAGCGAATGCCAGATGAAAAACTCCCTGGTAAAAAAAGAGAGGATGCCCACGCAAACACTGGATAAAGTATGTAGAAGAATATTTTGACAAAATTAGAGATTCCAACCGTAGGAGATAAGTCATGGTCAGAAAAAATGTGGTGAAGCATTGTCGGAGTGACCAAAGTTATTCTTGGACAGTAGGTAACGAAACAAAGTAAAGAAGAAGAAGATACAAAAGATTTAAAAAAAAACCACTTAATCCAAATAAAATTTCAATTATTAAATGAAAAATTAAAATTATTTATAAATATTGGAGTAAAGCTGTAGATGAATAAAATCATATCTACATGATGATTGGAAAGCATTCAGGAATAAAATGCAACATATTAAAAAAAAAAACTGCTTAATTTATTCTCATGCGTCGACCTAAGTTGCTGGCCTCCTGCATGGCTATGATGTCGACCTAAGTTGCTGGCCTCCTGCATGGCTATGATGTCGACCTAAGTTGCTGGCCTCCTGCATGGCTATGATGTCGACCTAAGTTGCTGGCCTCCTGCATGGCTATGATGTCGATCTAAGTTGCTGGCCTCCTGCATGGCTATGATGTCGACCTAAGTTGCTGGCCTCCTGCATGGCTATGATGTCGACCTAAGTTGCTGGCCTCCTGCATGGCTATAATGTCGACCTAAGTTGCTGGCCTCCCTCCTGCATGGCTATGAAAAACAATAAATGAGAAGAGCAACATTCAGGATGAATATTGATTCCCAAAATCATAAGTCTAAAATTGAGGAATTCAGGAATTTTCTGCATACTAGGTCTCCTCTTCACTGTCCTAGAAAATTTTAAATTCTTTGTTTTAATTTTAAAATCTACATTATTCAATCAAAATTCAAGTATTTTATCATTGGAAGCCCTTTTTATTTATGTAATACTGCACTGTTTTCATTTAAATCTATTTTCCGCCTTTCTTGGAAGATGGTGTGGTGTACCCAGCCTGGATCCACCCATGATTATTACCTTTTTCTATGGCAAAAAAAATAAGGTATCATTTTACAAAACCTTTTAATTGGATCAAACATGCCAATTCTCATTTTAAGTTCCCTAATACTGCTTATAATAATTTAACTTTACTATTGGTTCATTCTCAAAATAAGTTCTATATCCACAATGTGTATTCCATAACGGTTCAAATTGAAGAATATTGAGTTTCATTTCAATTTATTCAATTATCTGATAATCTACTACTGATTATATTTAGCTGAAATTTAATTTTAGCTAAAACTGTCGTAATAATTGACTTATTTGATGATTGAGGAGACAGCCAGAATAATAAATTCCAACTTTGAAATCTCGATCTGAAGATAGATTTACTGAGCTACATGGTTTAGGTATATATATGTTCTTGATTGACCAGGACTATCCTACACATTTTTCTTTCAATGTAGCTATGACTACGTTATAAATACGTTTTTGTAACAGAGAAAATACACATTTACTTGGACCTTAAAACATACTTAATAATCAAAAAAAGTTATAAACTAAATTATTAACTTGACTTTAATTATTAACTTAAATTTAGTTTTTAGAATATACATAACACTATCGCAAAAGCCACAGTACTAGAAATAGAAATCATATAAGTGTCTACAATCATAAAATTTAGAAAAAAAAAGTACTTCCATAATTTTTTGAACTGCATGTTTCAAACTTTATGCTCATATTTCATATTTCATATCTATTCATGCAGCTTAATATTTAAAACTGTCATAATATTTACCATCAGTTCGAATTATGTAAATATCAATGAAATTCTTTTCTACAATATCAGTCAACAAATCATCTTATCAGGCCAATGTGGCTTTCTTCTCTATGGCCTCTTTCATTGGAGGGAGAATTACATCTTCAAATTGATCCTCCTGTACCATATTAACTCCTCATGCAGACTTTAGTACTGATGTAGTTTGTCCTTCTTTGTTCAAAAAATGGGAAAATGCAATCCTTGTGAGGTCTATCTTTTTTCAGTCCATTCGCTGAGCAAAAGCAGATATTGAGATTGAACACTTTTTTTATTCTTCATGCAAATATTTTAGTTATTTTAATATTTTTTTGGATTTAAAAATCTTTGAACGGTACCTGAAAAATTAAATCATCTAGGTCTTATCATGTCCATTGGCTCCAAGTCTCTCTCAAGGTGTTACCTACAGTAATTTCCATGTATGTAAATACCATATTTATGCAGGCAACTTACAATCATACCCATCCTTACACTCTTCTGACATCTTGAAGCGCCCAGTAAGCTCCAGAATGATAATTATATTATTAGCTGCTAAGCATAGGAAAATATGCTGAGACTGAAACCAGCAATCTCATTGGGTCAAAACCTTCTTTTAATCCTCCCTGCCTATTCATGAAGTCTTCAAAAACATTCCTAACTAGTTTAACTACAGACCTAAACCTCAGAACTTCGGTTTTATTCCACCGTTCTTTGGTGAGGATTGTTCTAATGTTCCCGGTAGCGACGAATGTTTTCAGTAGTTTTCTTGCAGAGAATTTCAATTCTTAAATTGGCCATTCTGTAATTTTCTTCTTATTTTTTTAATTCCTTCTTCAATTTTTTGTAGACAGAGGTGTCAGTGGGAGGATTGCTTTAAGAATAATCTGGGTTTCTGTGGTAGTCTGTGGATGGAAGTTTTTAAGTCGACATTGGTAGTATCAGCATCGAGCCTTCAGGTTTGCTAATCTGTATTCATTTCTTCTTGTACTCCTTAATTTTTGAAAAAAAGGCTCTTTTTAAAAGAAAATAAAAAGGCTCTATTTCTCTATTTCTTTTCAGGAAACCATGCCCAAACGGTTAACCCATTGAGGACAATGGTACATATATGTACCACTGACTTATATATATTTTTACCACTATAGTTGATTCCAATACTTTTTTTAAGTTCACTTTTAGAAAGTCAGCATATTTTGTATTTTTTTTTTATAAATATCCTACTAAGTCAACCCCCCACCCCCTTTTTTAATTTGATGTAACAAACTTTTTTTTTTAAACAATAAATCATGATTTAGGGGAGGGGATCATATAAGAGACCTATTTTTTTTTTTTTTTTTTGGAAGTTTGCTTTATTTATATTTATTCACAAATAATTGTCCATAATGCCAGTATTACATTGTGTTATTTGTTGGTACACATATGTACCACTGAGCCAAAACTGTAAATAATTAAGAATTTTTTTTAAAATTAAATTTTATTAACAATGGAAGTATTTTAAATATTAATTAATATACTAAATACATAAGAAGGACTAAAAAAAATCTTAAATGTTACAAAATTAATATAATTTACTTATGTTATTCTTCAAAACAGTTTCTTGTATTTTTAAAACAAAAGGTTAAGTTGCAGCCTCCACATACAGAATTTTACCAGTTTTGCACTCCTCTTTTACTGCACTGGACACATCTAAGTTTAGTGTCTCCTTTAATAAGACGGTGTAATGGATTAGGTGCACTGCTATTCATTTTTTTAATTTTAGATCCCTGGATCGGTGACTCATTTATTGGTCTTTTATGACTTGTGTACCCACCAATGAGTTTTGTAGCTAACTGCGATTCGTAATATAATTTTTTTTGGTCCATAAAATCAACTCCTCCCATTCCTTTGTTGTGAAGGCTAATCATAGTTGGGCAATTGACATCAATTTTCGAAGCTGATCCAGGCTGTAGTCTTTTTACAGTATTGGACTCGTTTGGTGAAATAAAATTGGAGCCCACAAACATAGCACCATTACCCATCCATTTTATAATAGATACGCCCTGAGAATGTAAGTAAACGTAATCACCACGTTTAAATGTTAGCTTTTGTTATTGTAAAACATAAACACTGTATCTGTAGATAAAGTTCTACGAAAAGATAATAGGTACTATCAACATATTTACATCAATGCACATGTTACATAGTATAAAATATTATTATTTTCGAGACTAAATCACGAATTATATTTCTCAAGAAAACATAATATAATATTTTCAATTTATTTCAAATGAATTCATAATAATGTATACATTGCTTATTGTGCATAATATTTAAAATAATAGCATAGAAACCGATCTTTTAAATAATTTTTACTGTTTATTAATAATACTATATTTTTACCTTTAAGGACCATTGGTACATAAATGCACCTGTTTAAAAAACGAGTTTGCAATAAAAAAAAATTTTTTAACATTTAAAGGCTATTAATTTATGGCCATAGAATATATATTTAATGTGAAAAACAAGATTTTTTCAACAGTTGAATTGTGGGAGTCAAAGGGCTAAGAGTGTTAAATATACATACTCCTTTTCATTAGGCAACAATGCACTCACAAGATTAGAAAACATAAGTAAAACATGTTCTGTTTAATTTAGGGTTAAAACAGTATTGTGGCAACTAGAGTGGTTAGGTGGATGGGATTCTGTCTACAATAAAATTATTAAGTTTGTTTTGGGGTCTAAAGTCTCCTACTGTAAATTAATACAATCAGTGAGAGATGGGATCTTATTTTACTGTATTGGAGGGTATTTCTAATAGAATAGTATAGAAAATTAACTTTATTCTGGGACTAAGACCCTTAAGAATGACAAACATGAACAAAAAATGAAGCATAATATGATCTGTCCAGAAGGCTACATAATACAGATCATAAGGTTTTTATAAAGTGCTAAAAAAAGTAAAAAATAAATAAGAAGAATGAATCATTAGATATTAACCAATTTAAGAGAATAAATAAATTAATATTACCTGTTAAATGCATGAGCTAGCATGCAATAATATCTTTACCTAATGTATATCTTCTTTGCAAAAAAAGAAAAGAACAAAACAAATTATTCAGTACTGATTCATTTAAGAAAATGATTAACCTGCTTAGAGAGCATCTTTTTGGGAAGTCAGGAGATGTAGGAAAAGCAAGGATTTATAGGAGGATAGTGAAGAAGCATGAGGATTTATAGGAGGGTTTGAGTTCCACACTGTGGTGGAGCGGGCGAGAAGGGAATGCTCGAGTGTTTTGGTTCTGTGGGAACGAGTAGAGGTTGGAAAGGCGAGATCTTGTTTCATAGTGCTGGACTGAGGATTTGAATTGAAGGAGACTGTAGATATATGAAGGGTGTTGAAGCTTAATGCATTGGTATAAGAATGGACCAAGGAAATATTGTCTGCGGATAAGAGGGAAAAGCCACTTTAACTCATCATAATGGTGGGACATGCAAGACCGCCTCGGGGTACCAAAAACAAATCTTAGAGAGCAGTTCATTAAACCCCTTAGTCCGTCCTCAATCACATTTGAAAGGTCCCAATTTTATAACGGTATAAGTCTTCTTGAATACTGGCGATCTTGGTAATTTTTGTCTATCACTAAATAACTAATTGGGAGAGCCATTTGTTCCTTGCTTCTATTCTCTTGGCTATCTAAGCTATCTTAGTGATATGTAGAGTAAATCATGGCATATTTATGGAAGTTAATATATTACAAATAAATATATTTTTATTTTACAAGCTACCATTCCCATCAGGTTTTGAGGGACATAATGAAGTGTATCTCTTCAGATTACGTGAGGAAACTGAGCTGTAATAAATTCATCGGCTGGCTTAACATATATTTTATTAAAATATACACCTACTGATATTAGTACCACTTCTGGAATTCAAAATAAATCCAGGAACATAACATAAAAAACATTTTATTCCATTAAATAAAATGTTTGATCAAAAGAATGAGAAATAATTTTTATCTGATACACGAGAACTTGTTTCTGATACTGGTTAAGTTTTTCTGAGATATTTGGATGCTAACATAAAAATTCTGTAACGGGGCATACCATCTCTAAACTTACATTATTAATTTTTAATATTAATATGGTGCGTATTTTATTGTAATATAAATTAGTAAAAACTCTAGCTTTATTAAAAATTAGGAAAAATATTATCTATCTAAATATTATGAGTCTAAACACTCACACTTAATTACTGTAGATTGTACAAATAATTATTACAGTTTAGTTTTATCTTTCTCAAAATTCACCACTTGTTTGTTATTTATTTATCCAATACTGGGTAGAAGTAATCAATTTATTAAAAACCATCAGAAGAAAATATCAAAACATTGCCTTCATCAAAAACATTGCAAATAATGAAAAACATTGCCCTCATACATAATTTACAGACATTAACTGATGTTAAATTTTCATCCATGACCAAAATTAGTAGAATTCATTGTTTTTATGTTTAGTTTAATATTAATAAGCTAGGATAAACTAGGAATAAATCTATTATTTTTGAGCTGTATGAAAACTTAAAATAACCCAGTGTGACCATTATTAAAATATTGAATTTTATAAGCTATTACAGGTCAGTTTGAAATACATAGTAATAAAAGTGACTTCATAAAAAATTTTGGAGTCTATCTAAAAGTGGAAACTGTAATGGAGGTAAAAGAGTTCAGTTGAGATCAAAAAGAGTTCAGTTGACAGTTGTTAGTTTGACAAGTCACCGCAGACCAGGCATCTGCTATTTGGTTGTCCTGAAGATGGCCTACATCGTAGGCTGAAACATTGCACAATTAAAGAATAGTTTCCTTCAATAGTTTTAATCAAATTAGGTGAGTGGTTATAAAGCCTGTTTACAATCCCATAACAGTTTGAATTTCAGACAATAGAATTGAATATAAGACACAAGAGCTTCTTTCACATAAAAGTCTGATAAATTCTTGTAAGACAGTTTTTTTAACATTAGTAAAAAGGTTAGAAGGATAAAAATATGTACCAAGCTCACAAAAATCCAAAACTATTTTTTTCCCAAGAAAAAAAAACAAATTTCCATATTTATGTTGTTAGTATGTTGTACTAGGGAGAGGAGTGGCTCAGTGGTAGAGTACTGAGTTACCATGCCGGAAATCCTGGTTCAATTCCCGCTGCAGGCCATGATTTTTATTTAGTCTGTTTGCAGCGGGAGATGGATCATATAGGATCTAGGACCCTCCTGGGGCCCACCCAGCCTCTATAAAATATTATATAAATAGGGTACCCAAAATAAGGGGGAAAAATCTGGCGGTCGAGCGTGACCTAGGACAAGTCACCTCCTTGCAGAACCGTTGTCCATGAAACAGTACAGTCTCTACCATGTACTGAACCCCAGACCCTTCATGGGTTGTAGTGGTACAGGTTTTTTTGTTTTTAGTATATTGTACTTAAGTTTTTTTAGTGTATTCAACTTTTTTAGTATGTTGTACTATCCAAAAAAGTTGAATATCTCAGAGGGTTTATATACCATTAAATAACTTGCATAACAATTACTGCAATACTACCAACATTTACATAAAAATACTACATACTTACTTACTGTTGGGTGCTACAGTCCTTGCAGGACCTGAGCCTCTGCCACCATTCTTCCCCATTCCTCACGTCCCCAGCGAGGCTCCTCCAATTTCCTGCCCCAATCCTTCTCAAATTCTCCTCCATATCATCCATCCACCGAGGCCTGGGTCTGCCCCTTTTTCATTCTTTTCATGTGCCTTAACCATCTAAGCTTGCTCTTTTTAATATGATAGAGGATATCAGGTTCAGCAAATAGTTGATAATACTATATAATACTAATAGATACAACAGTACTCAGAACATTACTACACATTCTATTCTATGTGTATACATTCTGTAACATGCATTCTATTGTATATTTTAAATTACACATTACCTGATGTATGAATCATGATCAAATGTACATAAACATTAAACAAAGTACTAATTTACTTTTCTACATAGTACTAATGTTCCTCTCTTTTGCTCAATAATCTGAAATGTCAGCCCTGGCTGGCTTTACTTGAATTCATATTCTTGCTTATGGATGGTCACATTTTTCTTCTTCAAATTTTTTCAAACTTCCTTACCGAGTATTGAACAAACATTCTTCGCGGATAGTATTATTACAGGTTTTAGGTTTCTTAGTTTTCTTTTCAAGATTAAGCAATAAATATTAGTTACATCAGTTATTTGAGTCACCTTCACTTCACTGCCAGAGATGGAAGCTACTACAGTGAGCAGTTAATTTAATTATTCTTGCAATGTCAGAGAAAAAAAATTATATTACTCTATATGCTTACTTAATTATAATTTTACTTATAATAAATTAATTTTGGCCCAAAATTCTCCAATGAAAAATTAGTCTTTAAACGAAATGAGACCCTTTACAAAGCAAAAGAAAGTATCTCTGACATAATGAGGAAAAGAGGGGTTAATTTTTAATGACATATTCTGCGAATGAATACAAGCAGGCTAACAAAAATAATGTTTTAATTCCTCAGAAAAAGAAAAACTAAAACAGACTCGTTTAATGAAGCATAGAGGGGTGTGAGAGAATTCAGGATTACGGAGGATATGCTTAGGGATGGAACTGCCAAGAACATAACCCGAGACAAGAGAGTGAGGTTTGAGGCAAGAATGAGGAAAGGAGTAGGAAGTCGGAGAGGATGGAGAAAAACTGGGTAGAAAAAAATCACTGAAAACACACTGATGATTGATCTGGAGTACCCCAAAGTTGGAGGAAACTAAAAATATATACAGATATACTGTAGTATTAGGATGTTTACTTATCAACTTTTAATGAATGAAACATGTGGACATCTATAGCATTATTAATACTATTAATTATTTCAGATTATATCACATTTGTTGCCTTGTACTTAACATTATAATAATTATAATTATAACATTATAATAATTCATTCAAGTATGGGTAAAAAAATGATATATTGCTATTAAATATTATTTCTGATGGTATTATATAAACATTTAAATTATGGTAATCATAATAAATATAAATAAATAAATATAATAAATAAAAAATACAATAGTTGGTATTCATAGAGAAAGGTACAATCAAAATTTCACTTATCAATACAAATTAAATAATTTATGTAGACTAGCATCTGACTGCTATTTACAATATTCCTTAATAAATTACTGATGATTGTATGCGTTATATGCTAGAGTTTGTGGATTAGGTAAGTCTCGATAAGACATTCTGTCGTATGCAGCTCCATCTTCGGTGTAACGATGTTCATGATAACTTGGAGGAGCATTGTAGAAGCTGCTATGCCCGTAGCTACCGTAACCATGACCTAAGTCCGGTTTGCAAACCTATGTTAAGAAAAAGAAATTAATGTTGTAAACATGCATTGAAATTATTAAAAAACAATACCTCATTTCTATTCAAATTTGTTAATGTACATCGCAAAATTAACTCTTAATCTTATTAGTATCAATAATAATTAACTTCACGATTCGTGTAGTACTGGTTTAGCATTTTGTTCATACTTTTGATTTTAATAACTGCCTTAGATATCTTGAAAAGACTGGATTATCATTCTTAGATTGTATCTTGTAGGTACATCAAAAATCATTAGGAAGGTTTTTGGGTTTTCTCTTAATGCTTTATAAAATCCATTTGAATTATTCTAAACATGAAACTTTTATAAGTTTAATTGAAGTTACATTGTTGACTTATCTACAAGAAAAATATTTTGATCTTAAAACCATTTGTCTAATTTCTTGTCATAAATAAAATTGTTGGTTGACTCAACAGCATTACTAACTTCTTCAGGTATAGGTATAACGAATATCTGTAAAAATCAATTCTATCATTAAGATTAATTGGGAAGGCACCAAAAATTTTGTAATAAATTAATCTGTCATCTCTATATTATATAAAGAAAAATTTCTGACATGTAATACTCAGTCATAAATAAAATTGTGTAATATATATTACAAAGCCTCGATCTAGAAAAGTTGTATTGCTCTCAGATAAGGTTATAAGTGTAGACCAAATTATTGGGCAAGAATGACCAATAAGCATAGCATAAAAAACAAAAAAGTGTTTTAAAAAAGCTAAAATATACAGTTTAAAATTGTGTGCAAATAATTGTATAGTAAAAGATTTAAAATTGACTTGCCTGAAAAAGAATAGCAAGAACGCGTTTTAATAAAGAAAGATACAAATGCATTATAATAATTATACAAGTATGGGAGTTCAAGTGATTAGAATTATAAAATTGGAATAATGGGGGCTAGCCCTCCATAAGTCCACCTAGTATTTATAAAAAATTTAATCTGAATTTTTGAAGTTAGTTTTGATAATAAATGATTTTATGGATAAGCTGATGGAATGATTAGACTAAAGTTGTCTATGTGCATTAGCTACCCATTTATCCAAACCCAGTGTAAAAAAACAAAACAAAAACATAAAATTCTCTCCCAAGCCTCTCTGGGAAGGAAAACAACCCGATTCACTCCTTGGTGTTCATCAAGAAGTCTTTAGGAAAAATACATTGTGCCCAGTGCAGATAATGAATCTGAAAAAATCACTAGAAACAATGGTGAATACAAGGGGGGAGATAAAAGCAAACTTTATGAAAAAGCAGCATGTAAGAGCTCAGAGGGGTAGACAGGTCATTTCACTGGCCAGGATCATTTCTTACTTTGGTAAAAAGTAAACCTGGTGCATCAAAGTTGAAAAAAAATCTACATGAAATGGGTGTCATTGAGAAGGCTTCCAAGAACATGATAATTTCTAAATAAAACATCAAAGCTACCAGTAATTCCAGTAAAAACTGAATAGAACAGAAGTGGACTCCTGAAAGAAAGGGGACCTACGGGTACGAATTAGTGAATACAAGAGAAGAATTAAAGTTTTAGGATTGTTCAAGGTTGAAACGATGTGGTCTACAGCAAACCGAAAGGAGAGGAAAAAAAAATCTACAGATAAAGTGAATAATTTATCTTTATAGCCTTTCATTTTGTTTTTGAATGGAAAAACATTAAAGTAGAAAAAAGTGTTGATTCTCATGATAGTAACACTTTGACTTACCTTGAAATAAGCTATGATCGCTGGCAAAACAAAGAAGGCAATGCCCAACAGCTTCTTAAATGAAGCCACTCCTAGTATAACTGGTAAGAGTAGGAACAGCTTCAGTTTGAACAATTTAAGTATCACCAAAAGTGGGATGAACAACTTTTTCAGCTCATTTTGTTCTGAAACAAATGATTTATTATCCATACCTCATTTTCTTGGTAAGATTCTTTGAATAAAATGGGAAAATAGGGCCAACAAAATTTAGTAATATTTTATATTATTATTATATATTATATAATATATTCATGCCTTGTTAATTGTTTTTTATCAACAAACTATAAATAATAATTTTTATTTGAAAAGAAAAGATATGTCCAGGGCCGGGACTCGAACCCGGGTCCCCTCAATATTATTATTTATATTATTTTACTTGTTATTGATTGTATTAATTTTTAAATATTTTTATTTGAAAAGAAAAGATATGTCCAGGACCGGGACTCGCACCCGGGTTCGAGTCCCAGTCCTGAACATATCTTTTCTTTTCAAATAAAAATATTTAAAAATTAATACAATCAATAACAAGTAAACTAATAATACTCAGGCTCCTAAATAAGCAAATGTGTTCTCTATCTCTGAAACCTCTTACAGTATTTTAGTATGTGTTCTCATTTCTGTTCGTTAGTTAATTTTTTATATATAGTTCATTACTAAAAAATAACTTCAATAAAGAAATACTTTTTTTTTTTTTTAAATTATTTTATTGAATTGTACAACTGTAATATATACTTCTAGTACAAAGGCTGTATGAATAAATAAATGCATGAAAGGACGTGTAGAGGCACTACCCATTGGCAGCACTCTAATTACATTTCTATTATAGAAGGTCTCGAGGCCATCTTCTCTTCAGACGCCTAGGAGGATTGTCCGGGATGGAATCTGAACCAAGGATGGAAACTAGTGGGTTTGGATGGGCCTGGAGTTTATTATGGAATGATAGGTATGTGGAATGGGCTAAATCGGTAACATATGGAACGTTCAGGTCATTATGGATGGTTTTATTTGTGACAAAATAAGGAGCGTTTAGGATTTTGCGAAGGATTTTGGATTTGATATTTGATATTGGATTGAATACGAGAGGAATTTGATGGTTTGGTGGAGCCCCATAGTTCAATTCCGTAAGTCCATATAGGTCTTATAACAGTAACATAAATAAGTCTTTTGTAATTGATTTGAAGCTTTGAGCGTTTGTCTAGTATGTGTTGAAGTAGTCGGAAGCGTCGAGCTGTTTCTTGTCTTTTCAGTCTTGTGTGAGGGTTCCAAGTTAGACGTTTGTCTAAGTTGAGTCCTAGGTAGCGGATCTGTTCAACAGGGATAAGTGGAGTACTAATAAAGGATACAGTAGGACAGGAAGTCAAGGGTTTTCGGCGAAGGGTAAAAATAATTTGATGGGACTTTTTGGAATTGATTTTAATTCTCCAATTCCGACACCATTCTTCGAGGCTTGATAAATGTGATTGAAGGGATTGGGATGCAATATATGGGTCGTTATTAACTGATAACACACATGTGTCATCAGCATAGGTGGAGATGAAGGTGTTAGGATGGGTTGGGATGTCAGCTGTATATACCGTGTAGAGGATAGGACCGAGGATGCTACCTTGAGGAACACCAGCAGACTGGGAATAGAGAGGAGAGTAGGAACCATTATGATTTACTTTAAATGTTCTGCCAGCTAGAAAGGAGCGAATGATCAAAAAGTAATTGGAGGAAGGAATTGTCGGATTTTGTAAAGGAGACCTGGGTGCCATACTCGATCAAAAGCCTGTTCTACATCGAGAAAGGCTCCCGTGCAATACAATCTACTTTCCAATGCTGAGGAGACAACATCCACCACACGATGGCATTGCTGGATAGTGGAGTGGGATGTTCGGAAACCAAACTGGTGGTCTGGGATTATGTGGTTACTATCTAGGATGGGATACAGACGTTTTAGTATGAGCTTTTCGAGGATCTTGCCCATTATGGGTAAGAGGGAGATAGGACGATAGGAGGATGGAAGTTCTGGAGGCTTTTTGGATTTTGGGATCATTTTTACTATAGATAGTTTCCATGTGTCGGGAAAATAGGTAGAACGGATTACAGAATTATATATGTATGTGAGGAATAGGATAGCTTTTCGAGGAAGGGATTTTAGGATGTGAGCTGTAATTAGGTCATGTCCTGGAGCTTTACGGGAAGGCAAACTATGAATAACATTGGATATTTCTGACGGATGAAAAGCCTTAGGTGGGAGACTCATTTGGAGTGGGATATCCAGTTCTGCTTCAATACACTCAATGTGAATAGGGTTGAGGATATCGGTGTGGATTAAAGGTTTTGAAGAGGTGTTAGGCGTATATGTGAGATTTTTCTTTGTCAGATCTGGACCAAGTTTGATTTTCATTAAGGAGAGGATGATTAAAATCTTTGAATTTAAGGATTTTTTTGGTGGTCATCCATAGTGATTTGTTAGTAGTCGTAAGATTTTCAGTCACACAAAGAAAATTTTGGATTTTGTAGTTTCTAAACTCCGTTTTCAGTTTGTTAGTCAGTTGGGTGTAATACGTTTTATCTGATGGGTAACGAGTCCTGTGCCACTTCGATCTTGCTCTGCGTTTTTCGCTCAGCAAGCTGCGAAGGTGCTGTGGCAGGTTAGTCTGTTGTGTGATATTATTTCTGTTTATGGTAGTGTTATCTTTTATACTGTCTGTTATTGTTGCTGTAAGTATTTCTATTGTGCTGTCAATGTCTTGTTTAGTCTTGAGTGGAAGTTTGTTTTCCAAATCGTTACTAAATTGCTCCCAGTTAATTTGTCCTGTAATCAATGAAGGAGAGGAGGGCTTAGGAATGATGGTTGAGTGTAATGAGAGCAGAACTGGACTGTGATCTGAGGAGAGGTCATCCAGGGATTTGATTAATACGTGGGAAGGAGAAATCTGGGATGTGACAAATATATCCAGGATATCAGGGCGTTTTTTCAGGGAAGTTGGCCAATAGGTAGGATTCGGGGGAGAGAGGATTGAATAACTACGAGAAGTGGAGACATGAGACAGGATATTGCCACGAGAAAGAAATACTTAAAACTAAAATTAAAACTCTGTATTCCAAACAAAGATCCTAAAAACCATTCTTTCTAGATTCCTTTTAAATATTTAACCTTAGGTGGTTTTTCACAATTAACTAAAATTATATACATTATATATTCTGTTAAAATTTTCTCTTACCTTACAGAAATTTTAGCACTGCTTGAACAGTGTGGCATTGGAAATTAAAAAAGACAATAATTTAACTAATGGTTTTTTTTTTTAATTTGTTACAACACATGCAATCATATACAATCCTATTTAATTTTTATTTTTAATTATTTATTATTCCATAAGAATACATTCATTGTTCATGAATTTTATTATGTTTTAATTCAATTGAAATATAATCCGATAATTATTTAGATTATATCTGCAACCAGGGTGAATAAATCAATGTGGTTATGTCGAATTTTGTCTAAAATGCTTTACTGAGGGAAACTGAATCATGTCATTCCCATAGTATTTGGCATGAAATAGAGTTTTGATCTAAACAATAACTCCATTTCATGCCAATGCCTGACTTGTACACTTACACACTACAATATTCCACTTCCCTCAGAGCAATTAACTAATTTTAGACAAAATTTGACATAACCCCCACTTTCACCAGGTCTGCAGTTATATCACATTGTTTCTCAAAATTAATATTTTAATTAATAATTCTTTTTACCTGTAGTACTGTTTACTTCACTATTTTTAGTAGATTACAAATTTATACTTTACTTTTTAATAAATTTTAATTTGTGAAAATAACCTAAATTGCTTTTAACTCACCCATTTTATCATATTTTAAAAACAACAATGGGACTGCAATATTAATAATTAATAGTAATAATAAAGAAAAATACAATTGTTTTGGTATTGGTGATATTCTTATTAATATCTAATTATTTCATTAAGTATTTTAGATTTAATGTTCATCTATTATCTTCTTCATTTGATTTCAAATAATTGAGTAGCACTAGAAGTTCATCAATAAAGTCAATTTTTGAATAAAACTCTAAAATTGTAGCTAATAGGTGTGGAGGTAAAAATCACAATTTCATGTGTTTATTTAACAGTTTAATTCAACTTGTTGAGATTCTAGAGCTGCATAATTCCACTTAGATGTTAGGAGATGAAAGAAAAAACTTATTATACATGTTTATGCACCAGGCATTTCTATAACTGGGTACCATTAATAATTATATAAAATGCACTCCTATCTCTCTCCCCTGTTCGATATTTACGTGACTAGGAGAACCCCTACTGGTTTTATATATATAAAACTCTCCCCAAATAATAAGAAAAATAATTTTATTCTGGGATCAGGTCCCTTAAGAATAACATTTTGTTTTTTTATTTTTTCCTGAATAGCTCGTAAATGTTAAAACAGAACAATAATACTAAAGAATAACTTGATTAATTGATAATTATGATGGAGCATAATGGAAGAAAAAACTATTAATAATAGTAAGGGCAGAAAAAGAAATAACTTTTGAAAAATGAATATATTGACATTAATTCTTTCACGAAAAATAATAGTACATATATTAATACATCATAAATGTTCACTCAGTCTGTTAAAAGTTTCATTGTGTCACTTGAGTTTTGTTGTGATAATATGTTATGCTAGGATGAAAAACCAAAAACAATAATATATATATAAACTTTCCAAGGTATAAAATTGGACCAAAGATTCATGATACTAATGTAATAAATTTATTACTATGCTAATTATCTAATAAATTGTTTGATGTGAATTAATAATATTTCATCACAGTATTAATATAGAGGAAGAGAGGAAGTGAGGTAGGAATGAAGTAAGAGAGAGAGAGAGAGAGAGAGAGAGGCAGAGAACACACGGTCCCCTAACAACCTCTTCATTTAGGTCCCAAGTTACCCCTCATTAGTTAACAACTCAGTTGTAAACTGTCCTACTAAACAATCTGGATGGCACTATTTAATGTCTCTAGAGAAATTGACACATTTTCATTGAAAGATTATTCTCTGCAATAGTTTTAATTTTTATAATTTATTTTTTATTTTAATTGTTATAATTTTGAAATATTTTTATTTGAAAAGAAAAGATATGTCCAGCACTGGGACTCGAACCCGGGTCGCCCACATCACTAGCATGGTGCTCTGCCAACTGAGATATCCTGGCTCGCTTCTCGGTCAGACATATCCTTTTTTTTCACTGATCCCATATCCCCGTGTTCTCACAATTTAGTTTTAATTTTTGTGTGGTACAAAATAAAATTTATTGTATTAATTCTCAAGCCTTCTGAGCAGCTAAAGGGAAATAAACTGTTCTTAATTACTTTTTTATTTTAACAGTTGTCATCTATTTAGACAATAAGTGATATGTAATTATAAATCTTAGATTCACCCTTTTCAAGTTAATATCAAATAGTTCCAACTAGGCAGTGTTAAAAAAAAACTGAAAGTTTAGAGATGGGCTGAATACAAGCTAACAGTCCATAATTATGTACTATAACATAATTATAACATTAATGTAATAGTCTATAACAGTTATACAAATTTTAAAAAAACATATTTTTTTAGATACATTTAATTCCAATGAAGCATCTGAAATTCTTATTTCATATAATATAATTAATACAATCAAATGAACAACTGGTATGATTTCTTGTACTAATGACTGGTATTTTCCAGTGGAAGCTATGGGTTGTTGAGGCATACCTTTTTATTATGAGTGAAGTTCCACCACCCTCTAGTTTGTATTTTACAAAAGTTGTTACAGCTATAGCCTCTTTTTTTCTTTTTTTTTAGATGAAATTATAAATATGCAATAGAGCTGGAAGTTAATTGATCAACATTATTAAGATATTTAGAGATGTTCTTGTAAAATTATGAAAAATGAAAGGCCAAATCGTAAAAAGAAACCGTACCACTTTAACTCAAGAGGTTCGGTACATGGTAAAGACTGCTTTTATAGAAAACTGGTTGTGCAGTGAGGTGATTTGTCAGATATCACAATTAAACTCCAGGTTTTTCCAAGCTATCCACGTTATAGAGAATGTGTGAGTCCCAGGAGGCTCTCTAAATTCCACAGGGTTCACCCCAGGCTGTTAACCGAGTAAATAATTTATCTGTTCACAGCAGGATTAGTACCCAGGATCTTCTGCACATCAGCTCAGCGCTCTACCACTGAGCTACCCCGCTCCTTCAAAATCGTTTTCTATATACACATGTATAAATAAAACCTTCACATTTATTTATAATTATATGGATATTAATTAAGTTAACTTTTCTTACTGTGTGGTTTAGCTTTTTTTAACTCGAGCGTATCCAGTTCTGTGTATATTTCGTCGACAAACCTTGGCTGGAACCGTCCGTTCTCTGTTAGCTCCGGAGTGAGCTCTATCTCTAGACCAGCGGACCTGATGAAGTCGTCTCCTGCCCTGGCCAAGCGGGAGAAGAAACCTCCTTGACTCCTTTGTTCGGAAGAGTCGGCATTCGTCCGGATTATCCTGGTTGCGGAAGATAATCGGTATTCCTTCCCCAGAATCGCTGAGAAGGAAGCGAGAACACCACCTTCCAGACAGGATCCCCACTCTCCAGCCGAGCAACTGCCTTCGGTCTCCCATTGGCTTGCTATTATAAAAATAAATAAAATAAAATGCTATATGTATATATATATATATATATATATATATATATATATATATATATATATATATATATATATATATACTATATTAACAATATCGTTCCAATTTCAATGGTTCTCCCGATTGTCCAATTCAGTCGAATTGTCAAGATTTCTTTGAAAAAATGCCAAATGTCATCAAAAAAGTTCTCGGAAAAAATATAATATGATTTAATAAGAAATTAAAACAATATGCATTGTTTAATATATAACTTATTTCATTGTATTGTTAAGAGCAGTGTTAACTTTATTTATTCAATGGCGTGCCGTTAGATCTGGTGTGTATATCTCCCACCTTCAACATGTATTAAAAAAATACTAATTCAAGATTTATATTTTCAGTAATAAATATTGAATATTAAATAATATTTTTTGATCCAATTGTTATTGTTATCCTTAAAACTTGTTAAACCCAATTTGAAGAATAAAAACCTGAATGATTACATGTCTTTTTTATAATCAATAAATTTTATGAGAACGAAACAAAATAACTGATGTATTAATCTTAAATAAATGTAGTAATTTCATTGAATAATACTTCTTAAAAATACCTCTTTCGTGACTCCCGTATTATTAGGATCAAGCGACTCTGACACACGTTTTGATCTTTATGATCGTTCTTTCGATATTCCCTATAGATTGTGATTAATAATATTTAATACTAATATTAAAATAAATCGAATGTATAAATAAAACCCCTGAAGTTGAAAAATGAACGGGAGGTGAAGGTGCAGGCAGCTATTACTAAATAACTAAAATGCGGGTGATCATGAAGGAACAGGAGTTTGAGGACTTTTAGTGTAAGCCGAGACAACTATTTAATATATATATACCGATATATAGCCATGAGCCAAAAACTCCAAATGATATAAATAACTTTAAAGGTAAGAAGGTAACCATTACATAGGTACACATACAATCTTATTTCGATGGCTATATACTTTTTTATTTACATGGGAATTAAATTATTGAAGATCCAAGATTTTGATGTCGTTTATTGCATAATATTAATAAGTTTTTAGTCGGTAAAATATGTTTTGTGTTGATTGCTATGAATTGTTGGAGAATAAGCACATTCTTAGCTATGATCCATTTTAAAAACTTAATGTTTATAAACGTCCAAAAAAATCAGTATTTTAAGAAATATTACACTTTGAAATAAGAATAAAATAAAATAATAATCTTATAATTGTTTATGAATAATATACTTACAACTCTTAGCGGAGGTGTAGTCCATAGTCACGTTGTCATAGCAACTTGAAGGGCGGATGTAGCAACAAAGGATTACTATTGGTAGCAGTAATGACCATCCCATTTTATCTTCACATCTAGAAAAATTAAATATTGTATTTTAGATAAAAATAATGTTAAAAAAAAAAATCCTCAACAGTAGTTTATATTAAAATATGTAATAATCTGGCCTATTATCTGTTTGAATAGTTTAACATGTTGGGTTTGTCTAATATAGAAATTTCTAATTTATTTTAATTTTATTATATATTTACACCTATTCACATTTCAAGAAGAAAAAACATCCCAATCTTTAGGAAGCTGACATAGTAGTAAATATAGCTCTTATCGTCGATATAAATGCAAAGTATCGAAAGTGAAAAATTCTACTTTTCAGGATAGTAAAAAAATTGTTTCAAGGGTCATTCAAAATCAGTGCGTGTCGTCAAATGTATTTTACATACGTCATTGTACATTGTTTTTGTGCCTTGCAGATGACTCTATATGAATTCTATATCAATTATCAACCCTAAAACACGAAAACGAAAAATGTGATTTTTCACAGTCGATCGATACATTGCTCCTGTTACCTATAGTATCTTAATTTCATTGTTGTCGTTTTAAACAGTAAATAGTCTATCAAGTTTGGTTAATATTTCACATTGTCAGGATGTAGGGCATTTGGTGAAGTAAATTAATGAATTTATGTATTTGAGATTTTAGATCGATTTCCATCATTACATCATCTAGGAATTCCGCAGATCAGGCAGATCGAGGTTACGGTGAATGGATGGCACAGCAGAATATACCCAATCAATGTTTCGGTTCCGGAGCAGGAAATAGCAGTGCAGAACTGAGATCATTAGTGGTTAATGTTCCATCATCCTCTGTCTCCTCGTAAGAAGAAGATGAAGAACATTTGAGTCAATAATAAAAACAACTCAAACGGGAAGTAATGAGGTTTTTAAGGCCACTAATTTCAACTAGATGATACACTACTGGAATTCTTAAAATCTAAAATTAGGCATTTATTTTTATTATTTTTTAATTTTAAGATGTACATAATATCAGGTAAGGGGGTCAAATTCTAAAATATTGGGTCGTTTCATATGGAATGATTTTATTATTTCTAAAATTCAAAGTGGAATTAGTCGGCTCATGTTATATTTTTATATTAAAAGATTATAATAAAAGGTTCCTGAATAAAAGATAAGTATCCAAGGACACAAAGTTGAGGGTATATAAATCTACCTTTCTCCCCATATTAACATACTCCTCGGAATCTTGGGCGTTGACCACCAAACATAAAAGTAGGATCCAGGTTTCAGAAATGAGATTCCTAAGGAAGATAGAGGGAAAAACAAGACGAGACCGAATTCGCAACTCGATCATTAGATCAAGCCTCGGAGTGGACCCTGCGGAAAAAGTCACTGAAGAAAATAGTCTAAGATGGTTTGGTCATGTTTTAAGAATGGAAAATAACAGGCTGGCCAATATGACATACGAGCTAACGTTGAAGGAAGAAGGTTCAGAGGAAGTTCCCGACGTACCTGGGAAGATGGTATTAAGAAAAGCTTCGCAAAGAGAAGTCTGCAATGGAATAGAGGGAGAGAAATGGTAGAAGATCGTACGGTGTGGTCCGGGCTATAAAGAAAGAAACCTCACACTGCAGAGCGGTAGAGAGGAACGACTATGATGATGATGAAGATTATAATGAGCTGTTATTAAGCCTCTTTTTTAATAATATTTGCTCTAGCTAAAATTGAACGAACATTGTTTAGTATGCTATCAAATATAGCCTGAGGAACACGTGACTCTCGTGTATTTTTTTTTATAAGTTTAAACTTGGACACTGGAGAGCCCAAGCTGCAAGAAATATTACTATCGCGTATGGGGAAGTGTGTTATAATGTGTAATACACAACACTGAAACACGTGTGAAAACCAAATTTGCTATAAGATTTCAATAAAATCAAAAAAAAAGATATTCGTTTCTGTGAGGTAGTCAATGGCAGGAATATTTTCTTTCTCCTTTCGTACCAGAGGTGAAACCATCACATCCACATCGTACTGCAGTAATATTGACATAATGTAACAATAACTCTTCAAAATGGTCTTTGTCCTGGTTTTCCTGATTGGTTAATTGACAGACAGTGAAGAATCTAAATAAGCTGGGTAATGAAGTCTGTAAAAATCACATTATTGAAACTGGTGATAGCATTTGGACATATTCAATGTTAAAAAAAAAGAAAAAAAAAAAAAAAAAAAGGGGGCGACCTGTGGTCTAGTGGTTAGCGTAACAAACTACTAAACCCAAGATCGCGGGTTCGTAGCCCGGCAGGTGGCCCTAGGATTTTTTAAAGGGAGTAAAAAATCCTTAGTTACGCCGTCCTTCGGAAGGGACGTTAAACGGGGGTCCCGAGCCTGTGCGATGTCAGGTACTCGTTAAAAATCCCTATCCTAATAAAACCTGGATAGGCAAAATTTAGAGCTCCCACTGTAGCATCGTCCGATTAGCCATAGCAGCATAAAGTGACGTTAAATGAACAAACAAACAATGTTAAAAAAAAATTGCAAGGTGTTAAGAGGGTCGCTGTCGATCATTCCATTCCAAAGACTTCAGGAAATGGAACATGAATCCACAACCAAGAGAATGAAATCTTTTGTGGTATTGGAGTTGGAGAGAGCAGTTGCAATGAATGCTTTCAGCCCTGAACTTCACCACTCGATATCAAAATCCAACCACTCAAAACTGATGGAGTGCAACAATGAACTGCACAACTTACTGTCTTTCCTATAATAATAATTGTAACAGATAATGCATATAAATGTCTACTTTTTTTAAATGTATTGGATTTTGGAGATGTATGTATCAATTTTCCATTTAAAGAGATGAACACCTTGATAACAACATCATGCAGTTTATTAATGAGGAAGTCTTTAGAATATGAAAACAATTGTAAATTGCTAAATAATCTGTTTTATTTAATTATTTGAAAGGGCGGTTCTTCTGTGTATTATCTGTAATTTATACGGACGATTTAACCTTTATAAAATCTGGTGGAAATGTCTGCGAGAATTGCCTACGTGAAGAATTGATGGGTATTTCCAGCTCTCAGATCACGTAACAACCAAGATACGTGATTTTGTCCTAACTAATCTCAGTGGCCGAGGAGGGGGGAGAGAGTAATTCTTTCCAAGCAATAAAAGTGAACTATAGAATTCCAAATAGTGACCGATAACTCACCAGGTAAAAAGAGTTTCCTCTTTGAATTAGCTTTCGAACGGATTTCAGAGCTCAGAGCAGTAGATTAGAAGATAATGATAGGTTTGATTTTATTTAATGTCCGACATATTATATCGATGGAAGGAAATGTGTTTTCAATTCTCTTTAAAGGTCCCAGAATCGGATCACCTTTGAGATAGCTATCCTTCCTAGTGATAATTAATGACAAAAATAAAATTAGTTCTATGATAGCGTGCGAGGAGACTCAGTGGAAAAGGGCTGAGTTGGTGTGTCGAAGATCCCGGGTTCAAATAAGACTGGTAGAAATTTATTAAATCTGTTAACAGCCGGGTATGGATCTTTTGGGATCTGGATGTTCCTGGAGCTCACAGCATCTATAAAATGGGCTCCCAAAATAGGGGAAAAACCTGGTGGTTGAGGTTGATATCAGACAATTGAAGAATTGATCTCAGCGCAACCACTGTCCTAAATTCAGTGCAGCCTCTACTGGGTCTTCTTGGGTAGACCCTTAACGCTTTTGACCTTCCATTTATAGTAATTTTACATCATTTCTTATTATCTTAATCATATAGTTCAATTTTCTACGAGCTCATCGTTATAATTTCATAATAAAAATAAAGAGGCCATACCTGGAACAACTTTTGTAAAAATAAGTCAGAGGCTCATGTTTAGGATAATTCAAAAATACGCGCCTTCACGAGGTTTATAGTATACGATTTGTTCGGAGCAAATTCAGATTTAAATTGATTGTATAATTAATAGTTTGAAATGCTTCGTTAGAGTTAACTTGTTTTGTGTATTTGGTATTTGATAATAGAACATTTCAATTCTCAAATATGTAACTATTTATTACAACTTTTGAGTACATTAACACAAATGAATAGAACTACGTACACGTGTGATTCCTAACATCGTAATAACAATTAACTTCCCTCCCACGGAAGGTAACATCAGGTTTTCCTCCCTCCCAGTGTTGTCCAGATGTCAGTGTTGTCAATGTGTCTTAGACACATCAACTTGATTATTAAAAAACAATTATAAATTTTGGGATTCCATAGCTGTTCATAGTTCTTAATGGTACAGTTTATTTTTCTTCTGTTTTTTGTTTATGAAACTGATAAATTATAAAAGAAAAATTCCAGCTTTTCTGGTGTTTATTCCATTTATTTATTGTTTACATTAAGTATTGTATGGGTTTAGTAAAGTAAATATTAAGTGTAGTAATTTTACATTTAGTCGCTGGTATTATTTTGGTATGAAATATTAACTTTCCAGGTATTTAAGGCCACTTCTTTTTCAACTAGAGGATAATTTTCTGGAATTTTCAGATTAAAAATTTGTCACTAATTTTTTAAAACATATAACTAATACCTATAAATAATAGGGATCGGAGCATCTCAGTAGTAGAGTGCCGAGTTGCCGTAGGTACCGGGTTCAAATCCCGCTCGCTAGCAGACCTTTATTTAATCTGTTACCTGCCGGAAATGGATCCTACGGTATCTAGCACCATCACCGAGGCTCTAAAACATGGGTATCCAAAAAAAGGGAGGAAAATCTGACGGTTGATTGTGATCTAGTACAAATTACCTCACTGCTGGACCGTTATCAAGAAAGAGTACGGTTTCTATCACGTATTTAATCCAATACCCTCCAAAGTATTTTAGGTTTTGAGCATGTTATCTGATATTAGGATAACACGCACAAAACCTAAAATACTTTTATCTTCTTCTGCCAAACGTTTGAAATTTTTTAAAACAGACCAGCATGGTTTTTTAATTATTTTTTTTTATTGGGACTACTATAAGAAGATTTAATTATGAGAAACATAATGCTGAAAACAGAGTCGGAGAGTACAAATAATGACTAAAGGTATGCTCGGAATGGGCCGCGCGTAGAGATAACCTGTCCTGCCCGGAGTGATAAGGCTCTGAATGGTCGAGTTCAGGTCGTATTGTGACTCCTGCCCGTTCTCCACTTCCATGCTTTTGTCTAGGGGGGCCTTTGCAATCAATTGTCTCAGCGATACCCAATACTGAAGATTTATTTTACATCCCATTTTTTATTACCCCCCCAAATAAAAATCAATTAATTTTACATAGAAAAACATTACAATCTTACATATACGTATATCACAAACAACACTAAAGGGTGACTTCAGACTCATAGGCTTTTAATTTATTCTATTGGCTTGATTTTGACCAATATAACTCACAAGATGTAATACTTATGTAATAATTAACAGTTCGTTTATATATCATGAACAACTTCTGAGTGGCTGAAGGCAACTAATATTTATCCAGGCTATGTTTCTGGAAATTTTCGTTGTGTTAAATTAATTTATTATGGCATTAAAGTCGACAAACAAAATGTTGTTTGTTTATTTATTTAACGTCACTTTTATGATGCTATGGCTAATCGGACTAAATTTTGCCTCTCCAGGTTTAATCAGGATAGGGATTACATCGGGTCCCCTGTTTAACGTCCCTTCCGAAGAACGGCACTAAAGGATTTTTTACTCCCTTTGAAAAATCCTAGGGTCACCTGCCGGGCTAAGAATCCGCGATCTTGGGATTGTTATGCTAACCACTTGACCACAGGTCTCCCCGACACACAGAATATTTTTCATAATAACTCATCATTCACATAACTATTTACGATTTACAATAAATACGAGGCGGGCAGTGTCTTTGAAAAATGTGGAGCAACAATTTAAAATTATCTCAATGGTGAATAGAATAGTTTCTCCGTACAGCGATGATATATTAGCTTAATGTCTCTCTCTCTTTCTCTCCCTCTCTCTCTCTCTCCTCTCTCTCTCTCTCACACTCTCTCTCTCTCACTCTCTCTCACTCACTCTCTATCTCTTTCTATCTATCTACTCTCTAAAATAGATAAAGAAAATTTGCTCCTTCTTTAAATTCTGGAACATACAGAATGAACATCAGGGTAATGCGATGCGGTAACCTGAACTTAGTCTGTGGTTTATTATGTATTTTATAACATTAATCAACATATTTTATTACAGCGTTTTCCAACATCAAATTTAACTTAGAAATTATTTTTGACTATAATATTTTTTTCTTGTAAACTTATCAGTTTACAAGAATATTTATATTAGTGTTGTGCAGTGGTTGGCACAACACACTTCTATGTCCAGGGTTCACAGACCTTATGAATTTTATGGGAATAAATGCCCACCTTTGGAGTGGACGTATCGAACCTGTGCGGTGTTGTGTCAAACACACGAGGTACTCGTTAAAGATCTTGGATATGCATACCTCAGGTCTCCCACTGTATCATCTTCATATTTGCCATAGCAGCATAAAGGGACGATAAATGAATAATCTTTTGAGTATAAATGTTACGTTTCCCAAGAATACCTGACTAAACGACACCTATTTTCCCCAGTCACCTCATTATAACACCGGCGAGAGAGGAGAGCCTACGTGACGATGCTATGTAGGTCTGCAGCCTGAGAGGAGAAAGTAAAAGGGAGAAACCCAAGTTAAGGCCGGCCGGGGTTCCAAGTACTAAGTGAAACCTCTAATACACGACGCTTCGCCATGGCTCTTCTTATAGCCCTTTCCTTTCTAAAGTGAACTTGCTGTATACCAAACAGTTACTGTGAATAAACTAACATTCTTTTAGTCAGTCACTGCCTTCAGTAAACAAACTAATCACTATAAATTAAACAGTAATTAACTTTCGTTTATTTAGCAATCTTGGTGTAAACAAAACAACGGCTTTCTATCTTTCATAGTTGAGGTAGAAAACGCATTCAAAGTTCACTACTTTAGTATACCTCCTTTACGAGGAAACGTAATGTAGCATTAAGTTATTTTATGTAAGAGTTTTTAGTCGTAATAACTTACTAATCAAGGTATTTTGAATATTTTAGAAATTGTCTGGACATTTAAAAACCTTCTGTTTCGACGTTTTTATAGAAAAAATTGTTATTTTTTTACATTTTCCAGCCACTTTTAATAATTAAAGAATTTATATTTTGCCACGTTGATTAAGTTTGGGGAAATTGGGTGAAGAGATTTAGTTTCCTCTTGACCCCCATATATTTTTATATTTCTGAAATTGACTATACAAAACATTGAAAAAATCTATTTAACATTTTTTTTTTTTTTTCTATCTTTCATAGCTTAAGTAGAAGAAATATCTGAAGCTAGCTACTTCAGTATGCTGTCTTCACAAGAAAAAGTAATGCGGCATTAGGTAATTTTATTTTTTACTTCATTTCCACTCAAACCCTCTAGTTTCAAACCTAGCTTCCTCTTCAATTGCCGATAATCCTCTGAGGCGCCTGAAAAGAAGATGGCCCCGTGACTTCTTAGTTGAACTTGTGATTTGAGTACTACCAGTGGGTAGTTTCTCTACCTGTCATTTTCACATGTCATTATGTATCGCTTAGCCCATTTACTTGATGTATTATTTTAATACAGTTGTAAATATCAATAAATAAATTTAAAAAAAAAAGTTTTTAATCTTTATGACTCACTAATAAACATAAACATATTTTAGAATCTCACGAACACTCTAAGCCAGTTCCTGCCAGTATCTATGTTTATCATTATCATTAGATATCATATAATTATAATATCATTAGATCTTTCCTCTCAGAGAAAGCTCTTGGTTCTGTTTACTAACAATTTTAACTCACCCAGTCTCCATTGCTCTTTTGAATAGAAACTTATTAGTGCTCAATCACATTGCTTAGCTATCATTTAAAATGAATATCTCAAGATGAATCAACTTTCCCCAAGTGAAATTGTTCACATCATTATAATATATGGAGAGTGTCGAAAAAAAGCAAGGGCTTCAGCGAGGATGTACGCCGAAAGATTTCCTCCCAGGTATCGCCCCTCCTATAAAACAATTTTAAAACTGATTGAAAATGCAAGAAGAGGAATGCTAGGAAATTTAAAAGGAATTTCCCTGCCAGAAATTTACGCAATGCTGTACCGGTGATCAGTGCAGACCCTAGTTAGTTTACGGCAAATTTCTAGGAACTACATGAGCTGCTGGAAGAAGTACCGCTTAATATACGCCAAAGAGTGTGGTTTCAACAGGACGGCTGTCCTGCTCATGCACTACATTTTTTGAAGGTCGGTATTGACCATTTAAAGTGAAAAAAAAGAAGTTTTTATTTCTTTGAACTAGGCCTAAATAACTACAACTTTTACATGAATCGTTTTTCTGAATTTTATATCATTTAAAAGTTAAAAACGTTTGATCCACCTGAAATGGGACACCCTGTATATATATATATATATACATACACTATTATTAGCAGCTCTAAAAGGCCATAAATTCTCCCGTGATTACTTTTAAGAAAAATACGGAAACATTTGTTGGGATCTATTAAAAACTACTTAGCCAGTTTTCAGCAATATACATTTTAAAACTTGTAAAAGTACTTTAAAAAGTGTTTTAAGCTCAGTAGACTAGTACATAACAACTTTAAAACATGTTTTTGACACGGGCGTAAATCATCACGATAACGAAATATTAATTCTCTGAGATTTTATTCTAATTTTTTTTAAGTTTAAAGTTTATTTTATCCTAAAATTCATTTGTTCTGTTTTATAAATCACCTTTAACAAAATGTTTTGTTTGTGTGAATATATATTATGCCTACATGGTTTGTTGATTGAGGATGATCCTACAGGACAATCAATTATTGACTGTCGTATTGCTATATTAAATACAATTTCGAGAGGATAAATTCTTTAAGAACAGTTTTTATTTCTTGAGAAGCTGGTATACGAATATATTGTTTATTCTGGGTTATGCAACTTTCCGTATGATATCGGTAATTTCTCAGGAATAATTATCAATAGATTGTATTTTAATCTGAGTGATGAACATTGGTTTGGTGCTTACCAGTCACTGAATAGAATATTATAGTTCAATTAACCTATACTGTTTCTTTAAAGAAATGCATTCTTAAAATAGAGAGAACGGCCGTATATTTAATTTCACAATTTTTAGCAAGATGCTATTGTCCAGTGAAACCACTTGTAATTAAAATTCATTATCGGAAAAAGGATAGATTTTTACCTATGAACAACTTTCACTTTAGGAGAAAGGTTTAAGCAGTTAAGATAAACACGAATGAAAAAGAAAGTAAATGCATGAGATTAGCAGTGCACTGGATTTGACTCGCCAAACGGTTATGTGATAGTAATAATAATTTTAATGTTTCATTACTTTAATTTTCCCCAGACCTGTTAACGGGTTGTAGTGGCACAGGTTTTTTTTTCATATCTGTAGATCCTCCCGGGTTTTATCCAGCCTTTTTTTCTGCCAAATCAGCTCCCAGCACAATCGTTTGCATTAAAACAATATTTTGTATATGAATCCAAAACCATTCATGGTTTGTAGTTGTACAGGGATTACTTCTTTTTAGTTAAAAAAAAATAAGAATATAAAAATTACATATAAAGTCCCAACCTCTATAATCTGTGCACCCTTAATTGGAGGAAAAGCCCATGGATTTGATTTTTTTATCTCAGACAAATCACCTCCCTGCACAACCATTGTCCTGAAATAGTCTCCTGTTTACTGAGCCCTCAATACATGTGTTTGTATTCAGCCCTAGGATGGTTCATGGGATGTAGTGGTACAGGTTATATCATAGCATATGATACCATGTACTCATAGGTTCTGTATTGTATACATTGATATAATATATTATACTTATATTTTATTCTATATTCTGATACTTTCTATTCTATACTATATTCTGATTTGTGAGTTTTTTTTTTATGTCATTACCAATTATATCTTTACAATGTTAAATATTAATAAATCGAAATACCTTTCAGGCATAGAATATGTTTCTTTGTTAGATATGAAAGAGTTCTTTGTTAGGCTCTACCTGTTCAATAGATCTTTCATATATGACAGGCTATCCTCCATTTTACCGGGCAAGTTATGGTCCAATAAAGGATACTCCCAACACAGAATGGAACTCTCTACTTTCCACTTCTATCACTTTCCAATAAGGGAACACCTGGATCATGAAGACAGGGAGCTACAATTATTCCATTTCAAGGCCCGTGGGCAACCTTTCCACCGTGACTGGATATTTCAGATTCGTTTATGAACTACTTAGATTAGCCTACTAGTTCTGTTTCCTGAAACCTACATCATGTGACATGGAAAATTATGACAATTATAACGCAAGATTATTAACAGAAGTTTTAGTATAGAATTTTCAAAGTAACTCAGTCTTCAACTTGTGTCGATAGGGATTTGTAAGCTAAAGGTGAGCCGAATCGGTACGCTTTCTCAAAGGAACGCCATGATAATCTGTCATATTAAAAAAAAAAGTAAACCTTAAAAATACGTGTAGAAGTATAAGTAAGAAATAAAAATATAAAATAGTTAAAAAATTATAAATTAAAAAAAAAATGATATTAAAGGTAATAAAAAAGTAGATTGATTGCAATTCCTCAGATTCTTACTTAATTTAAATATATGTACAAATGTATATAAATGTACAGTTATCAATAAAAAAGGACATTAACGTATAAATATATATATATATTACATTATATAAATATATTTTGCAATCAAATTTCCTAGGATGGAGGAGAAATCGCAATAATTTTCTCTGATCTGACTAATTTTGAACTAGTTTTAAGGTCCATTGAGTACAAAGTGGTTTTTCCTTCAGTAATTTAAAAAATGTTTCCCCTTAAGAAAACGAAAAGCCGTTAGATCTTAAACTACAAAACCGCTTCGGAAGAAAAATAGTTGTTTTACGACCGTACCAAAAAATAGGTTTAAAACGGAATAGGCATTGTAAGAAAGTATTAGAAACTAATTCCCTGGTAATTGTACTACTCTATAGTTTGTTTTGGTGTTTAGATTTCTTTAATATGTAATTCCCTGCTAATTGTACTACTCTATAGTTTGTTTTGGTGTTTAGATTTCTTTACTATGTAATTCCCTGCTAATTGTACTACTCTATAGTTTGTTTTGGTGTTTAGATTTCTTTAATATGTAATTCCCCGCTAATTGTACTACTCTATAGTTTGTTTTGGTGTTTAGATTTCTTTAATATGTAATTCCCCGCTAATTGTACTACTCTATAGTTTGTTTTGGTGTTTAGATTTCTTTAATATGCTGTTTTAAAGAAAAAAAAGTTAATTTTATACAAAATATTGTTCAGTTCATGTACCTGACCATGTTAACATCTTCAAATTATTGTCATAGAAATTTCTTGAAATACCGATTTTTGTTTTTTCAATCGATCAATATTAATTAAAATAAAATTCTGTTCCTCATTAGCTTGGTAGCTCATGGTTTAGAGTGCTGGGTTGCTAAGCTGAGAATTTCGAGTTCAAATCCGGCAGATTATTTAATCTGTTAACAGTCACGTATGGATCCTGTCGTACCTGCAGATCCTGCTGGGGCTCACACATCCCCTTTAAAATGGGTATTCTAAATTGTGGTAAAAAGCGTGCGTGATTTTGTTATAATAACGCTCTGGACAACCGCTGTCCTACTGTGGTGCAGTTTTTTATCTTATTTTTTTTATTTCTCATCGATAAATGATAAGGAATACAGAAATCATAAACCATTTGCATCAAATTACACGAATAAAATCACCTGTTTTATTTATTTTTTTAAGTGTTATTTATTGTTCAGTTTAAGGGAGTTCAAATACTGTTTTTAAAAATAATGAAATAAAAATATTACTTTTTACTATCGTAAATACAAATATTATCTTATATAAACAATAAACTTATACTAAAATATTTGCGAAACCAGTTAACTTAATGTGTAGTAGTTTTTGTAGTACATATTTTTATTACAATATTATCTATTCACATAGGAATTTAAATATATTTGCTGCGATCTTACAGATTTTATTAGGTTGAGAGTCCTTTTAACATTACTTTGTCCTTATTAAATGAATTATAAATATTTTATGGAGGAAGTTTAAGACTTTAAACATCTATTACAAATACAATACTGATTTAAGGTTATTTATTTATAACTTATATTAACAACTTTTATTCTTATATGGACACATTTATGAGATTTTGGTCTTGTTACAACTGTTGTATATCTCCAATAATAGGTTAATGAGAAACAAAAACCTGTCGAGGGCAAGCCGTAACTGGATTACATAGCGTTAAATATACTCGAACATACTAGATTACTGGTTACCTCAACCTGTGATTTCAGCCCAGCACTTAACTGCGAATAGTTACGTAACACAGCTACACTGAAAAAAGCTGATATAATTTTTAATTTAATAAAAAATTTATAAAAACATTATCGTTTATAAAAATCAGATAGCATATTAAAATGATGTTTTACCTTACTATGATAACTATCAGATGCTTCGGTACGTCACGAAATTTTAGGATCTGATTGAGTATAGCCGTGGATTTTTCAAGGTTCGAAAACGATTAGGAACTACTTTCGATTTAGGAACGTTACGTTTAGGAACTCTTAAAAGGAATATTGCTGAAGGAATGTAATGGGTAGTAAGAAGAACGTTTACTTTTTACTTTCTACTTGTTCTGGAACTGTAGATACATCCAGAATCTATTTTCTGTTCTGTTAGTATCATTTTTGTTTATTTCTATAAATTTAAAAACTGCTAGTAATTTCATTTAATGTGGCAGGAAAAAGAAATACTTAAAAAAATACCCTAGGCAGTTCAGCTTCTACAAATCTTACTAACTAAAAATTATTATATTATCTAGTATATGAAATTGTCGTGTCACAGTGTTTGTAACAGAACTCCTCCGAAACGACTTGACCGATTTTTATGAAAGTTTGTGTGTATATTCATTGGGTCTGAGAATAGGATGTAAACTATTTTTCATACCCCTAAGTCGGCCATTATTATTGATTATCTGTAATTTGAATCCGCAAATTATGGAATGGTACACGTTTGGTCATCAAAAATATCACCGGAAATGACATTAAAGCAGCGATGTAGACTAGAATCTTTAAAGGAGAAATCGTCATGTAGCCACATATTCCAATGATTCCATCAGAACCCATAATGCCGTTCAAAAGACTTCAATTTGATATACGCTTGCCTTGGCTATGACTACCAACACGTCTCAAGGCCAGACAATGTCCATTTGCGGTTTGGACCTAGAACATCCATGTTTCTCTCATGGACAATTATATGTTGCATACTGACGTGTTAGTAAACCATCTAATCTATTTGTATTAGCAAAGGACAGATTAACCAAAAATATTTTGCATCGATTTGCGCTCAATTAAATTGAAATAAATAGTTATAATTTAAAAAATATTATTACACATAATTAAAAATCAACTATGATATACCTCATTCATTAATCTAATGTTTATCTTTTATCAGTTAAGAATTTTGTATATTATTAATTTATTATATACTATACTTAGATATAAGATGAATAAAATGTAAAATCAAAAATCTATTTAATTCATTTTTGGATTCATTCATTGTTTATTTAAAATTCAAATTTTAACGTAATATTTTTTAAAACTATTACAACATACACAGCAACGCGTGGCCGGGTCAACTAGTAACAGATAAAATGTACCATCATTTAGATATTTTATTTAGACGGATATACTCATTGAGTAAAATTTTAATGAATACAATTTATTTATACAGTTATAATAATTTTGACTCCCGAAATTGAGCGCTAGTACAATTTTTAAACCTCTCTTTTGTATGGAATTGATAACCTCTGATTATCTCTATTTGTATTAAGAAAACCAATCTTCCACATATTAATTTTTTAGTTTATTTATCTCTCCTTCTAATTAGTGTATCTCTGTTTGCCACATAAATTTATGTTTCCTACGGTCAGAACACCACTGCTTTACTAGTTTTAATTTTTCAAATTGAGATGCTACGATTTTCTAAGACGTAGCTGCGGCATCTCATGGTTCCAACATATACCCAATAGTGTTATAAGAGAAACTAAAGGGCAGGAGAAGAATATATTACATGAAATAGGTTGCAGGAGGCTCCAATGGTTTGGCCATCTGATCAAAATGAGAGACAATAGATGGCCAAAAATAAACTCTTCCTATATAAAACAGATTATAGAAGGAAAAAAAGAAGGCATTGATAGAGGATGTGATGGAAGGAATGCCAGCACGAGTGCTGGAAGGGGAAGAATAAGAATGGGGTGATAGGAAGAATTGGCGAGAAAAGATTTTGGGCATCGGAATACTTTGATTGTCAATGAATGCAAATTGTCATTCAGAAGTACTAAAATCTTGTATACATTAAAAGTGCATTCCTTAACTATTGTATTTTATTAAGTTATTTTAGTATTAACAATTAAATATTTGATGATACCCTTTTTCAAAACCTTCAGGGTTAATTAAATTATAAAACATATTCAATTTATAAAAAAATATATACTACTACAGCCTATCAAGGGTATTGGGTTCATTGCATTTCATAAATTGTACTGTTTCTGAGTCATTTAACAGCGTCTACTTTATAGAGGCTGGTCGAGCCCAAGGAGGATCTCCAGATTCTACATGGTCGATTCACGGTTGTTATCAGTGAATAATGTATCTTCCACGGCCGGAACCATGAGAACAGTAAGCCAGATCCTTCATACTGAGGCAAACTATTTTTTAACGAGATTAGATGAGACATTGATATTTTATATGGTAAAAATATTTAGATTTTTCCGAATTTCAGGAGTTTATTTATTTTTTCACACTTTTCGCTGGTTTAGTCCAGAAAATAGCTCCCGAAACTTCAGGTTCATAACCGCAGATTAAACTGGAGGAAAATTAAAAAAAAATTGAAATTTTTCTGTAATGCGCTTTTGATCTGGAACGCCTCATTTAAAACATTAATAACTTTCATAACTATAGCAACAGAATCTTATTTGTTTAAATGTAATAATGTGCTACAGTTTACGAATATACAATACATTCCATAGATTCCTCAGCTTTGAAGAGTGTACGTGCTTATAGAAAGTCCGTAGCTCTTCACGCGAGGCATGGCTGGTGTCCCGTTCCAAGGGGTGTGGCTTCCTGTCAACCGATTAGCTGGATATTTGGCTACTTCTTAGTTAGCAATAGATATTTTAAGTTCCACAATAAGATAATTTTTATTACTGTTTACAAATTAATAAGCGTATTTAAAATATGTCAAAGTACTACTCTTATATCTGTACCTAATATTTTTGAATAAGAGTAATTGAGATACACGCAATTACGGTCGACGGTGATTAACATAACGGATATTTTTTAAACAGTTGTCAAAACTAAATTATCTATGCCCACGTAACGAATGGGGATTGTGTTCCAAGAAATAATTAAACTTGAGAAAATAATAAATCAGATCGTTTAAAAAAACGAAAACATCTGTGTTGTTGCTACAACAACTCATTTTGCTATAACAACTCTTGAAATATAGATGCTTTAAATGCTATTGGTTTATCCTGTGTGATTTTTTCATTATTTTGTGTCTACATTATTCTTAATGGTTTACTCATCAAAGTATTTTACAACTGGTTGTAACAATTTTTGATTGAATATTTTGTTTTTTATAAATGTGTAGACAGAGCATAGAAATGATGGTTCTAACAATAACTTTAAATCTTAATGGAAATCTTGAGATGATTTTGAAAATTTTTAACATATTTGTCTGCTAGCTCTAATTAATATATTGTAATTATTTCTTATTAATTGTATATATGTTATATTATAATTTTTTTTTAAATTTATTTATTGATATTTACAACTGTATTACAATAATACATCTAGTAAATAGGCTATGTGATACATAATGACATGAGTTAATGGCAAGTAGAGAAACTACCCACTGGTAGTACTCAAATCACTAGTTCACCCTGAAGGTCACGTGCTACAGTGGGAGTCCTAAAATTTGCCTATCCAGGTATTATTAGGATTTTACGCCGTTTTACGCCCACTCCGAAGTAAGAAAAAACCAAGGATTTTTTCTACCTTCTAAGCAAACATTTATGGAATATGAATATTTAGAATACATGTTGTAAATATTATGTTGACTTATATTGGTAAAAGTAGAGTCATTATGAAAATATCTTAAAAAGCACCTCACGATATTTTACGACAAAATGAACGTTATGTTCATCACTGTTCTTATTCAATCAAGTTATTTTCTACTTCTAAGTTTTGTTTTCTATTATAGTGTGATTTTTTAAAGTTTTTTAAACTATTATTTATTTTATTTAACCTACTTGAGTTTAACAGTTATTGAATCGAATGCAAAAATTTTTTTTGTAAACTAAATATTATTATTTTTTTATTTGTATTTATTTATTGATATTTACAACTGTATTACAATAATACATCAAGTAAATGGGCTAAGCAATACATAATGACATGTGAAAATGACAAGTAGAGAAACTACCCACTTGTAGTACTCAAATCACAAGTTCAACTAAGAAGTCACGGGGCCATCTTCTTTTCAAACGCCTCGGAGGATTATCGGGGATTGAAGAGGAAGCTAGGTTTGAAACTAGAGGGTTTGAGTGGGAATGAAGTTTGTTATGAAAGGATAGATACCGGGTCCGGGTCAAATCAGCAACAAATGGGACATTAAGGTCGTTATGGATGACATTATTCTTAACAAAATAAGGAACGTTGAGGATTTTACGAAGGATTTTGGATTGTAGGGATTGGATACGAGAGGAATTCGATGGCTTAGTGGAGCCCCAAAGCTCTACTCCGTAAGTCCAAATAGGTCGTGAGATGGTCATGATTTGTCTAGTAAGTGTTGAAGTAGCCTGAAACGTCGAGCGGTTTCTTGTCTTTTCAGTCTAGTATGAAGATTCCAGGTTAATCGTTTGTCGAGATGCAACCCTAAGTATCGGATCTGTTCTACAGGCACCAGTGGGATATTATTAAAGGATACTGAAGGGGAGGAAGTAATTGGTTTACGACGTAAGAAGAAAGTGAAAGTTTGATGCGATTTTTGAGAATTTATTTTAATTCTCCAGATTTGACACCATTCTTCAAGATCAATGATATGGGATTGGAGTGTTTGGGATGCAATAACTGGATTGGGGTTGACTGATAATACACATGTATCATCAGCATACGTGGTAAGGATAGTATTAGGATGAGTTGGGATGTCAGCTGTATAAACTGACTTAGGTATAAAGGATTGGGCCAAGGATACTACCTTGAGCAAATAAATATTTATAAGTCGCTATATTCTTTGTGATAAGCTACGAATATGTTATCATTGTTGATAGCTCTTGGATCTTTCAGGTTGATTTAATTAATTAATTAATTTTTATGTATTTTTTCGTGCATAAATATTGGTTTTCGATATTGATATATGGGTTGAAGGTACCAGATCCAAGTATCAATACGAATACCTCGATATTTTTCCTGCTCCTCTAGCCATCATTAACTTCTGTTCAGTTTGTCTTAGACTGCATTGTTCTTGTGTGGCTTTTGTTTTTAATTTTCACACTTTCTTAGTTTATGGATTATGCTCTATCAGTTTATAATGTTCTCACATGAATCAAAAACTGCAGGAAGACAACCAGTCCAACTTTTGAGATTTTTTTTTTTAAAACTTTTAACCTTTGCAAGTGACATAAAGCATCTTCTACTACAGAAAGGACACTTATCCACAGTCTTGGAAAAGCCTATTAATATTTTGTTTACTGCAGATTAGCCCATGACAAGATACCTTTTTTTGTCTCTCTTGCAAAATTTAGGAAAATGGTCTAGTTCCCTTTTAGCAGTTAATGGTTCAGTTATGGTTTAAACCAATTCCGTATAGATTTTAAAATGAACAGTAAAATTGCGTTCTCTATCTTGAAAAAAAAAAGGAGTGGAATGATTGAATCCTTCAGGATAAAAGCTCTTTCTTCCTGAAACCGAAAAGGACGTCGAAAGGAAGAATAAGGATGTTGATACTAATATGGGTCACGGTGAGTCAACATGCTATTTAGGCTGTGTCTTTTGTCGAACGGCAACAGGATCCAGTTGTGCCTTTGTTTTCGAACAATGAATTCGTCTGTTCCGTTTTAAATTAAATTATAATTTGAACGAAGTAGACTAAAGTTAGATATGTACTAAATAACGTCCGCGATCTACGAAGTTATTGTTTGTAAAATATTTAAAATTCCAGATTTATAGTGTATCGTTCTGCTTTCTCTTTTTTCGCTTATCCATTTCGAGGTTTCCGATTCTCAGTTCTTAATTTCTTGAAGCAAACCTTTTTGAAATTATTCAATGTAAACAATATAAATTAAGTGAAAATTAATGGTATAAAAATAACTATAAACTACTCTTAATGTATTTTTCGAAAATTCACGAAATTGCTCCCAGCTTCTTAAATCTCTGTTTGCCTGATTTCAAGCATCGTGAATATTTAAATAAGATAATATAAAAACCAGAGATAGCACATTTTTAAACATTCTAACTAAAGCAAGACATGATTCTAACATATACACACACATAACACATACTTCTACAGTTATGTGTATAAACTTTATCTACCTAAATTCTTGAAGTAAACCTCTTCGAAATTATTCAGTGTAAATATACGGACCAATTCCATGCCAGTCAATTATTGTAATTAATTTTATTACTCAATCAAATTGTTATAATTATTAATTGCTACCTTCAATGAAAAATCAATAGATGTGCTAACCTTTATTTTAACCCATGTGTCAGGGGAGATGTTTAATGATACATTTATTAAATTGGATTAGTAGAAATAATGAAAGCCTATTAAATCTGACCTAGTATTTTGTATTAATAAATCAAATATACCTAATGTATGTATGTACATGAGTATAACAAAATACCTTGTAACACATTAAAATTTTTAGGTTTCGGAAAACCGAAAAATTACTGTTAATAACTCTTAATTACAAAAAAATCTATAATATTGTCGTCATTCAGAAATTAAACGAAAACATGGAATCTTGATGTTTAAAAATTAACATATCAAGAAAATTCGAACCAGTAAAAAAAATATTACTAAAATTAGCATGGCTCTATAGAACCTCATACTTAATATTTTTTGAAAGAAGCAAGGATGCTCTTCTTTTAGAGTAGAGAGAAAGGCAGTAATCTGTCCTATTCATATCATAAAAAAGGAGAAAATACGGACTGCATATCGGAGCATCCTCCTCTCCTGCGCGTATAAAGTGCTATTTATTATAAAGTATTTATTTGGACTGCTTTCAATGTATGAAGAGGGATAACATGAGAACTATCAGATATGCTTAGAAGAGAACGTTCTACATTAGACATTTTCATTGAGGCTTCTCCACGAGAAGTGGAGTTAGAGGTAGTCACGCACCATCTCCTTATGGACTTCAATGGAGCGTTCGACAATCAAATGAGCTGTATCAAGCATGGACATGCTCAAAAAAAGTCATTCGTCTTCTTCCATAGAAGTGTCAAAGTGCCTAATGATGTTGTATCTGATGTGTCAGAGCAATTCGACTAGACACAGGCACAGAAAGAAATTAGGAGATGACCTTCCCTGCCTACTCCTCAACATTGGGAAAAAAAGAGGAATTCAGGAAGCCTGTGCAGCAGGCTTGGACAAGTTTTAGGGAATGCTTATGAACTTGTCATCATAGCTAGATCGAAAAGGACACTGAAGGAGACGTTCCTTGCATTGGAAGTTGGAACAAAACAACTTATTCGTAAAATACAAAAAAACTTAGTCGTATTTTTAACGAACAAAAGAAGACCAATTTTATCCGAGTTGGAGGAGTAGAAAAAAAAAGAATTTTACAAAGCAAGCCAGTATAGATTCTAATGTGTCAACACTTTCGTTTACTTAGGTACCGTGATTTCTTCACAAAATAATATATCACAATAAATTACTAGAAGCACTGCTGCCACAGGTGTTATTATAGCCTAGAACCTCAAAAGCAAGTACCTCTCAAAGGAAACGAGACAAGGATATATAAACTTATATAAATCATCTGCCAAGTGACAACTTATTGCTGGGATTGCTTGGGCTTTGACTTGCATTCGAGAGTCTTTAGAAATATAATTGGATCCATATAAGTTGGCAAAGAATAGAGACGACACAAGAAGGGGGATTTGAAAACATTTTTTTTTTAATGCGCAGATGTCAAGATGGTGAAACTGGGTCGTCTACGTTGGGCAGGTCACGTAAGGAAGATTCTTTGATTCCCAGGAAGATCCTCTCAGACGGGTTGGATGGTAGATCCAATGGTTTGGTCGAGGTTACAAGAACCCTGCTGGTTGTCCGAACTGAAGAAATGCTGCGCAAGAAATAACAACCATTTTCTCATCGAATTCTCAATAGCACTTTTCCTGATTACATTCATAATATTCAAAATAAAACGATCAATTCTGTATAATGGAGTAGAAACTCGCCATTGTAATAAATCATGAAGCGAAACTCTCTCCTCTGTGAAAAGTCATAAAACTTTCCTTGATTTGTAGATTAATCTCAGGAAAATATTAAATTATTTTGTATTCATAAAAATCTAATGGCCTTTTTATATTTAGTAAAAAATACAACATGAATAATTATTACTTATAAAAAATAAATAATTGTAGGAAGAAGTGTTCCGAGTATATCAGATCAAAATAAATCACTTATATTATGAATGACACTTCGAATATTTTTTTTTAGATGTGACATTTTTAAATTAATTATACTATTTTAACCAATGTAACATATTTAACTATGTAACTATAATAAATATCTTTTACACATATTTAATTCTTATTAAAACTTATATTCTGATTCAACAAAGCAGACAAAAAAGCATATTTATAACTGTTCGGAAATATAAAACATATATTTAGATTTAACGAATTTAAATAAATGACATTATTTCAAACAATAAAATTGCTGATAACAAAACAAAACAAAAAAACTGAACTACTACAGCCCGTGAACGGTTTTGGGTTTTAGTGCATGGTAGAGACTGTACTGTTTCATGGACAGCAGTCGTGCAGGGAGGTGATTTGTACAATATCACGCTCAACCGCTAGATTTTTCCCCTTTATCTCGGGTACCCACTGTATAGAGGCTGGGTGAGCCCCAGGAGGGTCCTAGATACCATATGGTTCATCTTCGGGCTCTGACAGACTAAAAAAAAGTCTTGAAAAATGATGATAATTAAACAAAAACAACTCGAGAGGATATTAGTTATTGGGCAGAACTTAAAATTAAGGTACTGTTTGAACAAAGATTTCTTATTGAAGTATTATTTTTCTTTTGAGTTCATTGATAGTCAGCTTTTAGCATTTCAAATATTTTGATCATGATTAAGATTGCACTAGTGATAGGAATTGAAATTAATGATTTTTTTTCTTTATTGTATAAAATAAACCCTGTAAAACTACAACCCAAGGAGGGGTTCATTACGTGGTAGAGACTGCACTGTTTCTTGGACAAGGGTTATACAAAAGGTATTTGCTCCGTACCGCCAGATTTTTACACTTATAAAGGAAGCTCACTTTATAGGGTCTCATTATTATATGATTAATACAAATATTTCTGACGTGCATACATTAGAGTATAAGAATCGAAATTACGTGAATATACTCGTTTCTGGGTGTCCTTTTTATGTGTGTTTAATTTAATGTAACTAATTAAGTTATTGTGATATTCATATAATAATTATACCTTATTAATATGGTGCCACTAAGAATAGACTACGCTATGGCAGACCCACTGCTTGCTCACTGAACTTGATAACGTACCGCGAAGCTCACTTTGACCGTACCAAGAACGCTCAGACGCTGACTGAAGATATCCCAGTGCCGGGGACAGCATTGGAGTGGGGTGAGTACCGTTATTGGGTTCGCTTTCGATAATACCTCAGCTTCTCATCTCCCTTGTATCGCTACCTGTTACATATACTACAAACATATTTTATTAGCTTATATGTAGGCCTAAAATCGTAATAATATAGTTCATAACTAACTAAATTAAAAGGCATACTCTGTAATTAGCATATAAACATAAACAATTTAGGCTGTTTTTTTTCTGCCTTTAAATTTCATATTCGTGAACTGAACCGAAGCCTAGAATGTAATAATCTATGAAAACTAATAATGTATTTCTGTTGCAAGACTCGAGTGCATTTTATTTTACTAAATGGGAATGATGCATTCCCTACGTATAAGTTAAATTTTCCAGATTGAATTTCATCACATTAGAAATCAAACATCCCAACTAATGATTTGATAATTACAGAATAGTTTCTTTGAAGTACGAGTAGCTTCTAAACTCGCTTGTATCGCTACCTGTTACAGATAGTACAAACATATTTTTATTAGCTTATATATAAGCCTAAATTCGTAATTACATAGTTCATGTCTAAGTAACTTAAATGAAAACTTACTCTGTATTACTATTGCGAAGGATTATCTTAGACAAAGAAAATTAACTAAACTTTTTTTTTTTTGGTAACATATAAGACTCTGTAACGCTACAACCCGTGAACGGGTCTGGGGTTCAGTACATGGTAGAGACGGTACTGTTTCATGGACAGCAGTTGGGCAGGGAGGTGACTTGTCCTAGGTCACTCTCAACCGCCAGATTTCTCCCCTATTTTGGATACCCTATTTGTATAATATTTTATAGAGGCTGGGCGAGCTCCAGGAGGGTCCTAGATCCTATATGATCCATCTCCGGCTGCCAACAGACTAAATAAAAGTCTTGCCCGCAGCGGGATTTGGACCAGGATTTCGGGCATGGCAACTCAGTCCTCTACCACAGAGCCACTCTGCTCCCCGGTAACATATAAGAAGACTTATTTAGTTGGTTTAAGTTGTGCAGTGTGGTTTCTGTAAACTGAAACCTCTGTCAAGCTTAGTTGTTCTTGACCTCTGACAGGGCATGGGGTATCTGTTTCAATACTTCTGACTTGACTTCGGTATTTGAAAAATACTTTTAACGTGCTTGCTTGTTTTTTAAGTTTAACGGCGTAATCAGTAGCTGTGAAGTATAAATTAATTATAACTTCACTTATTAATTTTTTTCTCACACACTATTTTTTCAAATATTCTTTGCTAATTTTTTTAATTTATGTGCATACATTTTTAAATTTATATGCATGGAAATTAATTGTAAATTTTGTGATTTTAAAAATTATAAGTTTGATCTTTTTGTTTTATATTCATCCTTAAATGGTAGTTTTTAAATTTTGTCTGTAACACAAACATTCTCTTTAAATTGTTAAATAAGCGTTTCGTATTTTCGTTCAATATTGCCCTGTGCCATTTTTATCGTTAGATTAATTCTATTCATGTCTCGTCTTGGTTTGTTTTATTGTTATGACTAATGAAAAACTTAATTTTTTTATTTATACTCATTAGACTATAGTCGTCGCATTTTATATTTCGATAAATAAATATATTATCATTATTTTTTAGGTTCCTGGTATTTGTTTTGACGTAATAAATGCTAGGTAAAAGTGCCCTATTTCACACAGTTCGACATTGCAGGATCGTAAAATCTTAATTTTTATGCTAAATTTTATTTTGATTCTTAGCTAATACACTGGACTGCAATGTTATGTAATTATGCTCTTTGAAAAAACCTTGAAAATTATCTTTGAATATTGAAAATGACATTTAAATGTCGAAACGTCATTGTTTGAAAGAATAACTGAATTGACTGGAAGCTTTTTTTTTCAAAGATAATAATTAGCTAAATTTTATCTATATTGTTCATAGAGGATTATATTTGAATATATTGTTCCCATTTAAGTTGAATCAATTGAGGAAATTTGAAATTGAGTAGAACTTATTATACCGCTGTTCCTTCAGTAAAAGTCATGAAAGTATAATTCAGAACATAATTAAATAAATTTATCCACAAAAGTAGCTTTTATATCAATGCGCTATCATGGAAAGACGTGATAGAAAAGTTTATACTACTTGCACTTATTTCACAACAGAGATTTGCACTTACTTCTACTATTATTTCTGACCGAATCATCTGTCTTTTAGCACTCAAAAACTAGAAAACTGTCTTAGCGAAATGTAAAAATGTTATTTATTATTAAGAACAAAAGCTTCTGAAAGTAAAACTTACTGTAAAAAATAAAATGATATTAATAAAAAAACTCTAGTGGTGAAAAAACACTGCGAAACAACTAATGAATTTAGTAAATGAAAAAAGTTAGGAATTTGATTTCCTTGCGTAAACAGGTGGTAAATATATCGGCTCACCATTATATATTATTCTGGGGAAATTGCAATAATTTAATCTCTTTTATCAGAATTTCAAAATCCAGTTTCGGAATGTACATCGGAATCCTGTGCGTAAATACGCTTTTATCTAATAATGTATATGTATTTCATTTTCAAATAGAGCTGCTGTGGCTAAAAATTGTATAAATATTTGCTTATGTATTTTTTAATTGCTTCATGAATATTTTTTCCTGATAAAGAATGCTCCGGGCAATGAATTTTTAAACATTGCTGTCAGTAGTATATTATGGTTTCTAAACGCTCATCGTATCAGTGGCAGGCTGGAAAGCCATCATTAATTTAAAATGATTAATTACTACTGATACTCGGTTTTATTTATATATGTCAGGTTTTACCATTTGTATACATGGTGAATATTAAACACATGCCCGTTTATTAAGCGTTTAGTAAAATTGTTAAAGCAAATTATTTCATTGCTTTATTTATTCAACGAGACAGAAGCAAAACGCACAATAAATATTCTAAACCTTTGTTTTATTCACCGTAGAATTGAAATGCAGGTGATACTCAAGAGTTTCGGCCAAAGGAGGGCATAAATGAATATTTCATTAAGAAAATGGAGGATAAGACACATGGTCTTAGTTGAGTTTCATGAATAATTTTCTCTCTCGGGCAGAGCTACTCGAATCAGGCTTGCATTAGGCTTATACCGTAATAGGGAAATATTTATTTAAACTTAATGGTATAGTAATAACAGTAATATATTATTGTATGTCACATAACGACTAGCATGTCTAGTAATAAAAATTGCCTCTCCAAAAAGTCCAAAATTAGTATAAGTGGTAAAATCAGTGATATTGTACGGGACAGAGACTGCGTGCTTTGCCAGTTCAGAAAAACTGCTGAAAATACAGAGAATGACCCCTAAGATTACTGTTAAATATTTTTATTTTGAAGAGAAAAGATTTGTCCTGGCCGGGATTCAAACCCGGGTCGTCTGCATCTCCAGTTCAGTCCTCTCACCACTGAGCTACCAGGGGTCGTATCCAAGTTAGACAAATCCATTCTCTTCACCGATCCTATATCCCCGTGTTCTCGCAATGTTTGCGATGTATATATAGTCACCATCAAAAGAACAATAAATAAAAATAAATCATAAATATAAAATTGACGTTAGTAAACAACATCCAAATTAAAGTAATGTTCCATGAGAAGCGAGGGATGGTTGACTGGATGTTAGATGTAAGGAAGAAAATAGTTGGGGGTGCAGTCAAATAAGACACTAAATAAGTGGTTACTTATTTTAATTACGTGCCGACGTTTCGACCCACTTTGTGGGTCATCTTCAGGGCTAAGAAAGAAAAACAGAGAAAATAACAGAACTATAAAAATACATTGCAGACTAAGTATATGATAAATGAGAAAAATATATATGTAGAGAGGTAGAAATTTAGAACAAAAGTGAGGGATATATATGAATAAAAAATTACAGAAAAATGTACACAACGGTGGTGATGCCAAAAAGATTTTTTTACAAAGATAAAGGAAGGAAGTAAACAGAAAGTATTTAAAAAGAAAAAATATAAACATCAGATAATAGACTCCTGGGGAGTTTACATAAGTAAAATGAAAGAAGGTATAGCCAAAATGATATTAAAGAGTAAATAAAGGAAAAATAACAGTAGCAAGTCAAGATATAAATATAGAGTATAACAGTTTTGAAATGCATACATATAGTATGGAGTGGTATAAAAGTATGACATAAATATACAAGGAACGTATAGAAATATAAGTAACAATATGGTATGAGCATGGAAATAGAATGACATATGATGAAAAAGTGATGTTAAATGCTAATGAAATCTCAAATAATAATAACATATGATGGATGCCAAAAAGCTAATATGAGAAAAAGGTGTGTAAATTGGAGAAGGAAAAGGGTGAGGAGAAGATATGAGTAATAAAAATGGGCATACCTGACCAGCGGGAGGCTGACGCAAGAATGACAAGAGGTCTAACTGACAAAAAAATACGTTATGAAGGTGTTATCATACCAGCGATATCTGACGGCCAAAAATATGACTAATTTTTATTTTTATTTTTTAATTGTATATTAATACTAATTTTTATTGACTATTTTAAAGAAATATTGACTATTTTATTATATCTAAATGTGTATCATGACTATTTTATAGAGGGCCACGAAATCTTACTACCATCATTACAAGTCCTTAGCCGTAACAACCCATACGATATCCAAAACGTATTTCAACTACGTGATTTATTAAAATCCCTCGCCATACCTGATCATTACGTTCTCACCTCCTTTGATGTAGGTCGTCCACATATTTTTTAATAATAATGATCTCGTCAACGAACTGGGGTAGAATGGAGCCAAGAAGGTCGTTTAGAACAATATTGGAGAGGTTAGGAGCGAGGGGATTACCCATGGCAAGTCCAGAAATTTGGTTAAAGAACTGTCCATGGAAGGTAAGGTAGCCGGATTCACAACAGAGTTTTAAGGATTGGAGGTATGAGGACCGATTGAGAGAGGTATGGGGTTCTATGATGGACCAGTTTTTATCTATTATGAGGAGGGATTTATCTAAAGGTATATTGGTAAATAGGCTTTCTACATCAAAGGAGGTGAGAACGTAATGATCAGGTATGGCGAGGGATTTTAATAAATCACGTAGTTGAAATACGTTTTGGATATCGTATGGGTTGTTACGGCTAAGGACTTGTAATGATGGTAGTAAGATTTCGTGGCCCTCTATAAAATAGTCATGATACTCATTTAGATATAATAAAATAGTCAATATTTCTTTAAAATAGTCAATAAAAATTAGTATTAATATACAATTAAAAAATAAAAATAAAAATTAGTCATATTTTTGGCCGTCAGATATCGCTGGTATGATAACACCTTCATAACGTATTTTTTTGTCAGTTAGACCTCTTGTCATTCTTGCGTCAGCCTCCCGCTGGTCAGGTATGCCCATTGTTATTACTCATATCTTCTCCTCACCCTTTTCCTTCTCCAATTTACACACCTTTTTCTCATATTAGCTTTTTGGCATCCATCATATGTTATTATTATTTGAGATTTCATTAGCATTTAACATCACTTTTTCATCATATGTCATTCTATTTCCATGCTCATACCATATTGTTACTTATATTTCTATCCGTTCCTTGTATATTTATGTCATACTTTTATACCACTCCATACTATATGTATGCATTTCAAAACTGTTATACTCTATATTTATATCTTGACTTGCTACTGTTATTTTTCCTTTATTTACTCTTTAATATCATTTTGGCTATACCTTCTTTCATTTTACTTATGTAAACTCCCCAGGAGTCTATTATCTGATGTTTATATTTTTTCTTTTTAAATACTTTCTGTTTACTTCCTTCCTTTATCTTTGTAAAAAAATCTTTTTGGCATCACCACCGTTGTGTACATTTTTCTGTAATTTTTTATTCATATATATCCCTCACTTTTGTTCTAAATTTCTACCTCTCTACATATATATTTTTCTCATTTATCATATACTTAGTCTGCAATGTATTTTTATAGTTCTGTTATTTTCTCTGTTTTTCTTTCTTAGCCCTGAAGATGACCCACAAAGTGGGTCGAAACGTCGGCACGTAATTAAAATAAGTAACCACTTATTTAGTGTCTTATTTGACTGCACCCCCAACTATTTTCTTCCTTACTTATAAAGTAATGTTCATGTATTTCACGTGTATACATCACAAACATTGCGAGAACACGGGGATATAGGATCGGTGAAGAGAATGGATTTATTAGACTTGGATACGGCCCCTGGTAGCTCAGAGATGGAGACGACCCGGGTTTGAATCCCGGCCAGGACAAATGTTTTCTCTTCAAAATAAAAATATTTAGAAATAAAGTTTAGTTTTACTATTAATTGCGCGTGTGTGTTTATGCCCTACTTTCTCTTCTTTATTAAAACAAGTGTCCAGTCTAATCATAACTTATATGCATGTTTGTATGCCTGTATCTGTTTATCTAAGGACTGCTTCTCTACATTTTGAAACTCGAAAAGAAATGAAAATAAGGTTTAGAGAGGAATTCGTAAGCAAGCCCTCACCGCGTCTTTCTATCAATTGCCTTCTCCGAATCCAAGCATTTCTATCTTACTTTTCCATTCTATTCGGTTTTTTCTCTCTTCTACCTTCTACTATTTTTTTTTTAAGAGAAAAGATTATGTCTTGGCCGGGATTCGAATCCGGGTCTCCCGCGTCTTTAGCGCGGTGCTCTAACCACTGAGCTACCAAGGCTCGCATCCAAACCATTCTCTTCACTGATCCTATATCCCTGTGTTCACGCAATTAATAAAAAAAAATATATATATATACATATATATAAATGTCATCCATATTGGGAAGAGTTGTTGCATGAACTCTCCTCAAGTTCCATTTACAAGCGAATCGTTGCCAGTATTTATTTACAGGAACATTCAATAGAGGCATTCTTTGTATTTCCATTTAATAATTTACACAGAGTTGATTAATGATTATTATTTTCAAATATTTCGATCTGCTGAAGAAGGGTGAGTGTTTTTTTACATAATTGATATATGTAGTTCAAGTTCCATGTACTGTTTCAACGAAAACTGATCTTAAGCATTATTATTCTGTCGATCGATAAATTCTTATTTTAATTATTTTCTATCGTGTGTAGAAAGTAATTTTTTCTCGGCGATAATCCACAAAATGTGTTCTACTGGGGGCTGATTCAGTTTTCTATTAGCTGTGTTCATTTTCAAAACGAGTTCTTAATATATAATGTTTATCTCAATTTCAGTTTAACCACCAGTTGATATATATATATATTTATTTGTTATTAAATTTCATTATAATAAGAATGCTGATTCAAATTTCTTCCAGTAGTAAACCATTGTGGTACTTAAGATATAAATCAAATTTAGTTACAAATCCATATTAAATAGTAATACAGTAAAATATTAAATAGTAACAGATTAAATAGATATTTTATAAAATCAGTATTGGTACAGGATAACTTTTGAACCATAGATTTATTGTTTACTAAACATACATACGAAGATGTCATGGTGTGTAATAACATTAAATATTTTAAAAAAATACAAATAAAATTGCTAAAAAAGAAGTAATTAAACAATCTTGATTAAGGCAAATAAAGCACTTTTAAACTGCGGGATAAGTCGCAACTTGTGTGATTGGGATTACGAGGGTTTACAAGCACAACACTAGAGTGTTTGGCGACCGGTGTTTGTTGACACTATTGATGACATTCAGGGCTTATCAAACTGATAATCATAGGATGTCTAGGGATCATCCCCTCTGTACTACCGGCCTTAGGCATCGTCAGTAAGTTTAGCGATTCAGAATTAATTGAAAGGGGTTCGATTTTGTGTCACATCATAAGTTAGAAATATTCCTAAGTTGAGATGGATTAGTTGTGAGCTTCGCCTCCAGGTTGAGTTCCTAGGTTGTAGTTATACTATATTATTAATAACTTTTTCATACAACATTTACTTCACTTACTGTCACTTAGGAGTTGTAATGCTATGTTATTATCAAACTAATTAAGTACGTTTGTTAATATTACTCATATCTCAAATAAGATCGTTACTATACATCGCCTCTATAATTTTTATTTATTTCGTCTATAATTTTATAGATGCCAACGGCCATACCACGTTGAACACACCGGTTCCCGTCCGATCACCGAAGTTAAGCAACGTCGGGCGTGGTTAGTACTTGGATGGGTGACCGCCTGGGAAGACCGCGTGCTGTTGGCATCAAAGAAAATACTAATTAATTAATTAAAGATATCGGGCTGTATAGGACTTCAAAGGAAGTCTTTAGCCAACATAAAAAAAATAAATAAAAAAAATTATAGATAGAAGTCTAACAAAATTAAATTTAAAATTATGTTTATTTTGTTAATAACTTATTTTAAGGGAAAACTAAGTAGTTAAACCCTTAGATGTGAGAGTGATGAGAGGACCCGAATGCGGAACGGATCATTTTTTATTAAATAGTGAAATAATGTTCAAACATCATGCGTCAGCCTTTCAAAAAAACCGACCAGAAGTGAGTAAACCACAACCATGTATAAAGTTTAACATATATAGTATGCAACAAGAATCGGTCAAAATTCTTTTTCAAAACCGGTTAAAAAAAAAAATTAACTGACAAAGGCCCTATTGAACGAGTTAAAGAATACCACCACCTGAAAGAGGTTCTCCAAGAAGCTGCTGCAGAAGAATTGGGAAAAAAAACTATTGGTAGAATGAGGAAATGGCAATAGCAGTTGCTGAAAAAAAGTTGATATACTCTACATGGCTTTCAAATAGGGATCCGAATATTTTCCTACAGTATAAAAAATTAAAATATCACAGCGATTAATGATTATTGGGAAAGGGAAGTGTACACTAATAAATAACTGGGTTCCTGGTCAATAACCAAAGTAACCTTGGAAAGTTTTAAAGTCCATCAAAAATCCAAAACGAACAAATTCTATTGACCATATTACAAAGGACGACTAGATCAAATACTTTTCTGGATTACTTACGAGGAGCGCCCTAAATTTATTGTTGAAACCCCTGGAACAAATATTGAAATAGACAATATTGAACCAATATCTGTGGAAGAGATGGATTCTTGTTGAACTTATAAAAAATGGGCCACATGAAAATTTAAGAAGGGGAGTAAAAATGAACGCTCCATTCACAGAGGAATCACAGTTACCAGCAGCATCAGTCGCCTTTACGGCCGTATATTAAGTGCTAGGCTACAAGCAGAAGGTTGTGGGAAAATACCTGAAGAACAGGTTGGTTTTCGGGCGAACTGGTCATGTATTGACCTTGTATTTACCCTCACGCAGCTGATTGAAAAAAACATCCTTCCAATAGCGAAGTACATGTACTTCATAGATCTCCAGAAAGCCTATAATGCGGTCACATTATCAAACTATCACTGGAAAACATGAAAATAAGCACATTTTTAATAAGAGCCATCAAAAGCTTATGTAATGGGGCCAAAGCTAGAATAAAACTGAGGAATCGGCTGACAGACAACATCCCTATCACTAAAGGTCTCAAACAAGGATGTCCTCTATCCCCTCTGTTATTAAACATATATGTTGAAGAGGTCCTAAAACTTGGAAGAGAAAGCGTAGGGGAATGAGTGTACAAATTAGTAATAAAGTCCTCTACAACTTACAATTAGCTGATGACCAGGTGATAGTCACAAGTGATGATGAAGAAGCGAGCTACATGGTAAGGAAACTTCAGGAGGAATATGCTGCTTGGAGTCTCGATTTGAACAGAAGGAAAACAGAGTACATGGCGATAGATGAGAATACAACCTTATGGAAATTGGAAAAATCCATGAATGCAAATATCTAGGGAGATGGCTAACAGACGATTGAAGCTCCAGTAAAGATATAACAGATACAATTGTAAAAGGCAGAAAAATTATTGGGTGTCTTAACTCTGTTCTGTGGAGCAGAAAGGTCAACCTCAAAACAAAAAAAATGATGTTCCACTTGTTGGTTGAAAGTGTTGTACTCTACGGATCCAAAACGTGGAAGATTGCGAAAAAGGAAGAAACGAAGTTGTTGGCCGTGGAGATGGACTTCTAGAGACGCTGTTGTGCTATTTCCAGAATTCAGCACGTCCCTAATACAACAATTAGGCAATTGGTTGATCAGGAAACAACGATCCTCTTCGCAATAGAAACAGAAAGATTGAAATGGTATGGCCACTTAAAAAGAATGGCAGAGGACCGATAGCCAAAAATAATCTTCGAATATTGCCCTGTGGAAAGGAGGAACAGAGGACGACCCAAAATAAGATGGTTGTAGGATGTGGAGGAGAGCATGGCAGCAGGGGGTAGTAATGAAGGAGACTGGCTGGAACGACATCTATGTCGCGACCTTTAAGATACAAAAGACAAATAAGTTGTACAATATTGTTTAATAAAAACAAAAGAAAACTTACTTGCTTCAAGTCATGTTCTACGCTAATACTCCATTATTTATTTATTTATGTCCCAATCTATTTTATGGTTTATTAGGTAAAGAACCCAGTAATTAGGTGTGCCTAATTAACCGTTTCAGTAACTAGTGGATCGGATGAGTCATAGCCGTGCTTGTGGTGACAGTTCTCTTCTTGGTCGAATAGACAATGTATTCACGCCTAAATACGCCCTAAGTGATTTTGCAACAGTCGTGGCAAAATGCTATGACTGAAATTATTTATTACTAATAATGATTCCCATGATTACATTATCTAATAACTGGTTTTAACATTGCAATAAATTGGAGAATTGTAATTTAGTTATTTTTACTTCCTTAGAAATTTAATCCCTTGGCAGACGTAGGTCATTGCATAGGTTACTGTTCTCAAGGCTTTGACTCCAAGATTAGCAGTGACAGAAAAACTATTTTTTTTTTTTACGGTCGATAATCGTCCCTGTGGGATCGATATAACCTTCTGAGGCTACACTCAGCCTCTGTAATGTGGGTAGGTAATAAGACGTTTGGATTTTTGTATTAAAACAAACTTTTAGTAAATTATTAGAAATATTTTATGTTAGCGAGGAAATAGTTGACTGGAAGATCTGAGTAAGGAAGGAAATAGCTGGGGGTGCATTAAAATTAAACACTAAATAAGTGGGTGCTTATTTTATTTTGTGCCAACGTTTCGACCATCTTTGTTGGTCATCTTCAGGGCCAATGGAAGCTGAGGCTAGACTAGTCTGCTAGTCTAAAACTAAAAAGAGCCACTTGAATTTATCAAATGGGTGATTTCAATGGGTCATTGGGGAAATTATCATTTTATTTATCTAACCCCTTGGTTTATTTATTTGAAATAGATATTTATCAGGATTGACGTAATCTCTTTAATCTCTTTTACTGCACCACGTGCATTTTAGGAGAGCGATGAGGATGGGAGGTTTGCTGGATTTCCCATGAATGGTAGGAGTAGAACTGTAGTGATGGGGCTCACTAGTTCTTTCTGATTTGGAGTTAGTTAGTTTATTTCTCAGTACAATTTGAGTGTTTGTACATGTTTTTGTCAGCGCTGAGGTCGTCCTGTCGTTGCGATTGTGTTAAATAGTGGGTTAGTACAGTACTGAAGGCTATAAAAGAATTTGATATGCTTCCGTGATATTGAGGTAGTCCAGGAGTCTTTAATTGTCGGGTGTGGTATTTAAAGTACCACTGATCCCTCAGTCGTGCGGAGGATAGAGGATGTTATTTACTCTCTTGCTTGATTGTTAATTGACTTAATCAATATGTGGCTTAAAAATGGTGGGCAATTTAGTGCTTTATGAACAAAGATTGAAATGATCGAAGATCGTTATGGTTTTATGAAGAAGGAGCAGAATATAATGTATAATAAATAATAATAAAGTTGGAGCTTAAAATTATAATCTTAAAGACAAACGATAATTGTAATTTATATTTGTAGAGTAGTTAGTTGTTGGCTACAGAAGTAATATGGGATAATTTATAATAATACATAGAGTACTTTATGTATTATTATAATTATCCAATTAATTATAATTAATTAATTCTAGATAATAATTCTAAGATTAGGAAATAATTCTAGGATTCCTTTTGATATTGACATGGTTTTCCGTATCCTCTACAACTTATGTTAGTCTCTTTATTGTATATTGCGACAAAGATGAGAGATTCAGGCGCAGTCTGTGTCATAGGAATAACTTTCTATCGTTCTTGTTTTTCTTATTGTTGTTTAGTTATTTTAAAAAAATAAAACATAGCTACCGTATTTATCTTAGGAGATATAGTTTTCTGTTGAAAATTATTGATGAAAACATATTTTCCTCTTTGTAAAAAAACGAAACGTATCGATTTTCATACTATTCAAGACCTTTGGAGAAAACAGTGACTCATCTTCCACCCTGTAGTCATTATGACTCATGGGGAACCCGGCTTTGTAGGAGGAGAATGGCTTGGCATACAGCTTTGCAATTTTTATCTATATTTTATAAGTTTTATAATATTGTTCAATTTCAAAAAATATATATTTTAATATGAATTTTAAACATGGTCACACATTGTATAAAATAATTGTTAATAATACGTAAAAAAAAATACCAACCTACAAAACCCAAGATCGCGGGATTGCAGCACAATTGACGACCTTTGGAATTTGTAAAGGTAGTAAAAATCCTTAGGTATGCCCTCCTTCGGATAAGAAGTTAAATGAAGATCCGAGCCCAATTAACGTGCGTCAGGTACTCGTTAAATATCCCTATCCTAATTTTGCCCGGATAGCCAAAATCTAGGACTCTTACTATATCACCTTCTGATTGTAGCAGCATAAAGTGACGTTAACAGAATAAACAAACAAAAATGTTTGGGTAGGTATACTAGAATATTAGTTCTACTTCTGAAAAATTCTTATATAAAAATTTTGTTTTTTAATAAAAAAAGTAACTTTTAGAACGGAAGAACCCACAGATCGTTATACATTAATTTAAATATTAAACACTACAAATGCGTAGGAGCAGAAAGAATTAAAAAATGCTTTGAGTTTTTAAGAACGAAATTGTTAAGTTATAGGTTTTGAAGTGGATTTATAACTGTAATTCAGAGATCACCTGTGGTTAGTTAACAACCTTCGAAGCCCGGCAGGAGGCCTTATAACTTTTTAAAATTAATAAAAAAAACTTTAGAAACGTTGGAGGGGACGTAAAATGTGTCCCTCGTTACAATCCCTATCCTAATTATTACAGGATAGCCCCTACTATTTTGGACCCCTACAGCATCATCTTCCGATTAACCATAGCAGCATGAAGCGACGTTAAAAGAATAAAAAAACAAAAAGGTTTGGTAGATATTCTAAACTTTATACTAGAATACTTATTCTACTGAAAAAACCATTTACAAAAATATGTTTTATAAGAACTTAAATGTAAAAATGAATTATTCTTTAAAAGTTCTTATCACTTAATATTCAACTTTTCGGTACCGTGCACCTCATCTTCAAGGACTATAACTAAACATGCTGTCTATTTCCATGTTCATCAAGTATTTTATAAATTGTTTCCTCAATTACTTATACGGAATGTGAATTTTTTTTTCTTCTCAAATGCTAAAATTTTCGTGCAAAATAACCTCTATATTATTAGAAGTTTCAATATATTTTATTTATTTTTTATTCCTAAAGTTTGGAAATCACTGATCTGAAATAAATTATGAAAATGGTGAGGTGTTTTTCTGTGTCTGTGAAACTGAATTTATCGGATGGATATGAAAGACCTCTGAATAAAACAGGGAACATCGCATCTCTGGGAGAATGCTCACAACTCAGTCGAGCCATGTATAATTCAAATATTCCTTTAATCTCACTCAATCACGGATATTTTCTTTACCGTCTATTTTGGTTTTTCGAATGTTCCGTATTTATTATAGAGCTATTCGGGGTTGGACGGCTTTCTTTCAAATAATGGAGTTAGTATTTGAAATACTTAACATTTCTATCGGGTCGCAATCGAAGAAAATATATTATATAGTGAATTTTTATGTCTTTCCGTTGCTCTTGCTACTTAGTGACATAAAATTGGTTCAATCCCGGATTTAATTCGAAATAATTCAAATCATGATTACTCCTTAATTAACCCACTAGTTTGTTTGTTAAACGGACGATGTTAAATTTGGCCTATCAAGGTTTAATTGGGATATGGATTTTTAACGAGTATCTGACATCTTACAGGCTCGGGACCACCGTTTAACGTCCCTTCCGAAGGTTGGCATAACCAAGTACTCGCATTAAAAAATCCTAAACCCACCTGCCGGGCTAAGAAGCTAAGATCACGGACTTAGTGGGTTGTTATGCTAAATAGACTGCTGGTCGCCCCAAATTATCCACTTAGTTATAAATTATAATGAAGTTGTAAATTCACACATCTTTGTAAAAATAAAGATGAGCCCATGAATTGAGAAAAAATATGTAGAATTAGGAGGTAGGTTGCTGGATTGTTAATCTCGTGATCCCGAGTTCGAAACCGCCTGTCGCAGATAAGTTATTTATTCTCTTAACACTCATGAATCCGGAGACCCTCTTGGGGTTTACCTAGCCTCTATGAAGTGAGACCCTTATTCGAGTTTCATAAATCTTACGATTGAGCGTGATCTGGGTTAAGTAACTCCTTGTGGAACCGTTGATTTAGTAACTGATGTACTGAGCCCAATACTCATCATGGGCATGTCATATGATAACTTATTTTTCAAAAGATTACATCTGTGTGAAAATGAATTAATGTTTATATTTTGAAGAAAAAAATATTTGTCCAGGACCGGGATTCGAACCCGGGTCGTCTGCATTTCCGTTGCAGTCCTCTGCCACTTGAGCTATCCTGGCACGTGTCCCAGTCTGAAAAATCCTTTCTCTTCACCGATCCCATATCCCCGTGTTCTCGCAATTTGCGATGTATACAACGGGAAGAATGTTCATTGAACATTACTTTAATTAGTTCAATGAACATTCTTCCCGTTGTATACATCGCAAATTGCGAGAACACGGGGATTTGGGATCGGTGAAGAGAAGGGATTTGTCTGACCGAGGTGCGTGCCAGGATAGCTCAAGTGGCAGAGCACTGGAGCGGAAATGCAAACGACTCATGTTCGAATCATGGTCCTGGACAAATCTTTTCTCTTCAAAATAAAAATACTTAAAAATTATAATAATTATAAATAAATTATGAATTAAGTTTGAAATATTAGTAATAATTTATATTTTTTCAAAAAAATACAACATTCTGAAAAATGGTATTACTAATATTTCCAACTAAACATCTGTCCATTTTTTTTTAAGCCCTATACAAAATATACCCTATCCAGAAATCCAGTCCAATGAAACTTTAACAGGAATGAATAGGACTTGCTGTACTCAGGAGGACTAATCAGCTGGACAAGTCTCCTCCATTTGCACTTATATGGTGATTTGGTGTCTCTAGTCTTAGAAGTCAACGGGGCTATTCCTTTTATTGTGTGATATAATAGCAGTTCAGAAGTGTTAAAATATCAAGATTTCCGATTTATATAAAATATTAATTAATTTTCACAGTGTTTTCTTTTTTTTCGGTTTCTTTTATTATACATTTACTTAGAATATTAATTCCTTCCATTAAAAATACTTTAGTTGTTTCTTAGCATGCTTCTTAATATGGAAGCTATTATAGATCACGGCAATATCATTACTTTTGGAATTTCCTGAATATTAACAATACATATTCGATATGTAGTGTAGTAACAATTTTAATTTCTAGAAGTAGTTTGAGAGGCCGTATGTATAAGTATATGTTATTATTATAACAACACTTGGAATCCTCTTAACTGTTTACATTAATGATAGTAATTTTTATAAAGTTTTATTTAGTAGTGTAATAACCTCAAATCATCAACTGATTACATTTTTCGCACGACACAATAAGCATTCAGGAAAATTAATTACTAATTTAAAACTAATTACTAATTAGTAATACTAATTATTATTTTAAAATAAAATTGAACTATTTAAGTAGCAGTGTTTAGATGGGAAGTTTTTCTTTTTCTGTGAAATATGAATCAGTTATCATAATATTTTCTCGTTTCTCCTTTAAGGTCTTTTTGAGACCTCGGAACAATTTCAATGTTTCAGAGTTAAGTTCCGTGTTGTTTCTAATTCTTCCTGTAGTAGTTTTTCATCTTTTCACTATGTTCTCATAATGTTTTATTGTATTTATTTATTTTTTTATTATTTATTTATTGATATTTACAACTATATTACAGTATTTTTTTTATTTCTTAAAATATTTATTGAGGATATATTCTGCTAAGAAAAATAATTTCTTACTTTACTGGTTTTTTAGAATTCTGCTTACTATCGAAGCAAGGATTGGAGAGGGTTGGAAGCGTAATAGCCTCTTTAAATTCAAATCCTAAATTGGCATGAGCTGACTTCAGGGGACTTGAATCTTAAGTACTTATGGTAAAAAAGTCAGCAACCAAGATTTTACTGTGGCCAAGTATAGCGAGTCATTATTTCATTAATATTCCATGTTTCAAATAGCACTTTTGATGATTTTCAGGATATACAGTAAAATGCGTATCCTAACATGTTAACTTTTTCCGATGGTTACGGCAAAAAAATAACTATCCAAAAGTTTTACTTGCTCTTAGTCTTTACGATTAGTGCCCAGAGAAAAGTGTAGCTCATTGTGTAGAGTGATGATGTGCTATGCTGAAGGTTCCGGGCTCAATCCCGGCTGTGGCAGGTAAATTATTTAACCTGCTAATAGCCACGGACGGAACCTGAGGATCTACAAACCCTCTTGTGGCCACCCGCTCTCAATTGAAAGGGTCATATCTAAAGTGACTAATCACCTTTTAGTATATCCGTTGTCCTAGAAACACTACAGTCTCTACCAAGTACTAAACCCAAGGACCTTCATAAGTGGTAGTGGTGAAGGGTTTTTCTTTCAATATTATCAAACTTTAGAATAAAGAATATCACGTGATCATACTCGGAGAGTGGAGCATTAATTATAAATATATAGTTTGTTTCTGGCTTTTTCAGAAAAACAGTGTTGCCTTTATATTCTGTAAAGGGATGAATCGTTTTAGATGTAGTTGGAATCGTTCCTGTTGTGGTTACATCGCCTTGTATTTCTGAAGATACACAACTTTTGGCTAACTCTTTACTTGTCAGTGAAACTTTCCGAACCATAAAATATTGGGTCAGGTAGGTGAGATCTTTAGATTAGAATATTTTTTTGTGAGGAATAGTAAAAGGACTTTTTAGAAAGAGCCAATGAGTTTTGAGAAAAATTTAAGTGGAGCTTGGAATAAATTGAGAACATTCAAATTCTGTAATACAGTAATCAATTAAAGCAAGAAAATAAAATACTGCTTTACAATCGTCTATATTTTGACACTTATCGGAGAAGCACTAGATATGTATAGTTCTTTCACTTAAAAAAAAGGGATAGAATAGAAAGATATGAACTAATATTTTAGAATTTTGAAGATTTAATTGACCCTAAGAGAATAATCAATTTCACAACATTGTCGAGATGGAAGGGCTTTTGAATTAGTTGAGTTTGTTAGCTCGGTAATGTGAGATTGATGATATGTTTAATGAACAGTGCTGGAAATGGTCTTGAAGTGCAGCCAATTGATTTTACAAAAATAAGAAATAAAATTATTTTGTGGCAACCTTTCGCCCTACCTTTTAGACAATTATTAGGGCCGAGAGATACATAGCTTAAGAGCAACGAACAAATATGATATGTTTAGTAGCGACAAAGTTTGCAAAGTGTGATTGTTAAGGTATACAGGGCTTAGTTTAGCCGAGGCTATTGAACTTTTAAATACAGTTGAAAGCATTCGAATGAAAAGGAGAGCCCTGCGAAAGAATGATTCTCCATTACTTAATAATTACATAGTCGTTATTAATAATACTGTGCTAAGTAATTTTGGTTCATTTAAGACCCCAAAGGCCCAATCTGTTTTTAAGTTTTGCGGATTATAACATGCCAAATGCAGAGGTAGGTATAATGCCTTTTTGTGAAAAGAAAACTGATTTCCCTTAAGTTTTTTGTTCCTGACCTAACATTCAAGTGCAGAACAATGTTGGTTAAAACAATAGTAGAGGAGTGACCCTGAAGTTAGTCTTGGATTAGGGACTTTAAGTCGGAGAAGTTAAGTCCAGTTTGTCATGGTTAGAAAAAGTTAAGTTTTTGACTTCAAGTTGTGCTGGGGCAGGTATATTGCCTTTAAGTCTCTAAATCTTAATCGGGTCAAGAAAAGGTAGACTGACCTGTCAGCCTGGGGAAATGGATATTCTAACTTAAGACCTTAGTGATGTAGTTATTTTTGGATTATAAATTTCCAATTTATTTTGAAATTGATAGTGTATAAAACGATACATTCGGACATACATTTAGATCTCGTGTGTGATCTTAATTTGATTTACAAAATGGCAGTTAGTTGGATTAAGAAATGATATCCCACCTAATTCAATGCATGATCATTATAACAGATTGTAAAGGATGATTTATTATTGTAAGGTCTAAGAAAAGAAGTCTATAAAAAGAAGAGAAAGAAGTACAAATAGGGGAAAGTTCCACATCAAAGCAGAGAAAATTCTTAGTAACTCTTAAAAACAGAGAAAACCATAAGAACACCGAAAATTAAAGAGGGTCTTCCACATTCTTTATTTTGACTTTTTTTTTTTATCTTCATTCACTTTTTCTGTATTTGATTTTTTCGTTCTGTGTAAAGAAAATTGACAAGAAGGAAAAGATGTAATGAGTTATAAAAGTGGTATGATTGCAACTCATATGTTAAATTCAAATATTATAACATTATGAAATTGGTTATAAACAAATTATTTACGTCTTATTTTATATAATAGCTATTATACACTATGCTATTATACGCTATTATACATTATGTTTTAAACTGTATTAAAGCTTTATGAAGATGAAACCTAATACTGTGTGGGAGGAGGGAACCCAATGTATTATTTTGTTCCATAGATCCTTAATAAGGAATATAATATTAAAAATTGAATCTATAAACATAGAAAATAAAAGTGAAACCTTAGAAACCCTAATGCCCACTTCTCTCCAATTATTTTATATGTACATGTGGTTAACATATATGATTGTAAATGAACTATTCACTTCACTAGACTGTTAGAGAGACTTGAAACCGCGATACTTTGTAAGCAATTATGGCCTTTGATCAAAGCACTTAATTGCTCACAATGCAAACGTCTTAGTAAAAGCAATGTGCTAATTGTTCTACCACAGTGTATGCTTCTAGGAAGAGGATGGAGCATACAACGATAAATGATTAAGCATAATAAATTATTTAATATTCCGGGGAAAATCATAAACACTTATAATTTTCAAGTACGGTTTGATGAACGTTTAAATTTAAACGATACCCATACAAGGATCTGTTTCCCACCATAACTGCCTAAAAGTGTTTTTTTTCGTGAACCTATGAAAAAATTTAGCAAGGATAAGAACGCTGAAGATCTAGGATTCCTTATAATTTTTAAAGAATGTAAAAAATCATTGGTTATGCCGTCCGTCGGAGGGGACACAAAATGGTTGTCCAAAGCCATTGCCGTGTTAGGTACTCGAAAAATATCCACATCTGAATTATCCATGAATAGATAAAATTTATGACACACTGTGTAATTCCATGAATAAGCAAAAAGGACAGATATTCTGTATAATTAAATTGGAAATGTAAGCTAGGGATCAGGTTATTAGTGTAACGAAAAACTTTTCTGAATCCTTATATAACCGACGAAATAAACATGAATAACAACATGAAATTACGTTTCTTATTGACTCTAACGACTTCCAATGTAAGTAGAAAAATGCGTCTAAGGATTAGACCGAGACGTATTTGGGAAGATAGCCTTAAGAGCAATCTGCCGCATTTGGGATTAGTTAGTGGACAGAATTTCGTAAACAGGGATCGGTGGTATCGGTATCGAGCCTTCAGGTTCGCTAACCTTATCATGTTTGTTTTGGATTTCTCGGCTTATACTGGATAAATACACCAATCCGGACCAAAGTCAAGGGTATGGTTCATTTTATAATTAATTTGGTTTATTATGCAGTTCCCAGCATAACCGCTTTCTGCACTTCCTCAGGAACCATTGCTGGATACAATAATCGGGAGTACTTCCACAAATCGGTAAAGATGTCTTAATTCCTCGCACAGCTCTTGGTACTTTTTTCTCTCAACTTTTTAAAAACACTATCATTAGCAGGCACCCCAACTTCGATGATGGCGGGTTTTTTTGTCTATGAGCAGTATATCTGGTCTGTTGTAGAGGATATTATGATCAGTCAGGATAGTATTATGTTGATCCCAATATAATTTGATTTATTATTATTATTATAATCAATAGCTTATCTGTTCTGTTATAACCTTATGCTTAGATATATCAACTTAGTATTTAAATTACCAGTTAAAGTTACAGCAATATAGTAAGCATGGTTGTTCCTGGTACTTATAATGTCCGCATCGAATTTTTTCCCTCCCTTTATTTAGTACCGAATCCCTAAAGAGATTTCTTGTGCCGTGATTACTTTTCCTCTCCATCATACTTCCCTTCTCTGCCTTAGTAAGTAAAAAGGATCAGTGCCGCAAGATTTATGCATCATCTTTTTCTTCTTGTTAGTGTCAATTTGTAGTAGCTCTTGTTGGTATGTGTTATCTATCTTCTTTGTCTCATTTTTCCTTGGATTTGATGGTTATAGTTTATGTATCTCCTACAAGAAGAATAACGAAAATAAATAGGTTTTGAACATGCTTCTAGATCGCTGAAATATAAAATATATATGAAGCTCCGTAGAAATAATACATAATGGAAAAAAACATTATTCTTAAACATTTGTAGGTTATCTTAATCGACCTTCATCTTTGATAGTCTTTTCCTATTGCTACAATTCGAATCTATATACTTATCAGAAGAAAGTACTAAACGTAAAGTATCTTGTATTTTCTTTAAATATAAAAGTATTGCAACCTCCTTTTTTTTAAATGTCACAAAAATTATTTAATATTTTTCTTTTTTAGTTTAAACGTTTAATCTTAATACTATATTAAGGTAATTGATGTCTTTTAATCTTATTCTTATGTGTTTAGAAAAAGATGAAAGAAATAAAACATCGATGAATGCATGATCTTTATGTGGTTTCTGAGGATGAGAAAGACCACCGAAACGTTGAGTGTGTATATATATGTGTGTGTATATATATATATATATATATATATATATATATATATATATATATATATATATATATATATATATATATAAAATTATCAGTGTAAATACCAATTGATGTATATATATTAAATTATCAGTGTAAATACCAATTGATTACAGCTGAATCATTAACACCACTATCATAAGACCTTCTTGGACTTGAGAATTAGAACTTAGGGGCATCACTAAACCATCGAATTTCTCTCGTATCCCACCCATCCTTAAAATCCAAAATCCTTTCTCATTGCTCCCTACTTTGTTATGAATAAAGTCATCCATAAAGATCTTAATGTTCTGGCTGATTTGGCCCGAACCCGATAGCAGTCCTTTCAAGACAAACTTTATTCCCGCTCCAACTCACTAATTTTAATTGCCGAAAATACTCTGAGGTGACTGAAAAGAAGATGGCCTCGTAACCTTCTATGTTGAATTTATTATTTGATTACTACCAATGTGTAGTTTCTCTACTTGCCTTTATCTCATCCCATTACGTATCATTCATTATATTTACCCGTTGTATTATTAGAGTTGTAAATTTAAATATTTTTTTTTAAAATATGTATGGAATGGAAAGCTGTAGTTTTCCTCTGTTAGTCTTTTAAAGTTAGATTTGTAATTTAGCTTTTATATAAGTCCAGGGAGGTTTATTTACGTTTATTATCAAGATTGAGTTCAGCTATCGATAGTATAGATGGTATTATGTTGCCAGAGGATTATATTATATTTTTATTGTATTGTTTACTTTTATTATTTTTGTCTTTCTTTTATTTATAAATAATACTCTACTACTGGGCCTAATTAAGGCTATAACTTGATAATAAAGGCAATAATTAACTTCGATTATGCTTAATAGGTTTCTCTCCATTGCCAATTGTCAAGTTTCAATTTTATACAGCTTACGAAGACTGGTAGTGGTGAGAACATCATTGTTTACTGTTCTCGATGTTAATCATATCATTTGCTAGAATAAATCAATTAGCTATTTTATGGATTTTATGGATACGATGTCCATCGTCATTAATAATTTATCTCTAGTCAGGTTTCGTATCCTCTCGCTTCTTATTCACAGTACCTCACAAGAACTTTCTTGCCGTTTCATTGATTTCGGTATCGTTTCGTTGGTTTCTTATAAACACGTACATAATTACTAAGTACCGACATAATGTACTGTGGCTAGTGGCGACGACAGCGCTACGTTGGTACGCCTGAGAGTATCGACGGGGGGACTTCAGTGTCGGCCGGACCGGCGGCATGCGATATGCGCGGAGTTCTTTCTGAGGTTTAGCCTCGATCTCTTCCAATGGCTACTACACAGTGGATACTAGCCTTCGACCGGAGGTCAGTCTTCCATATATCAAGCATGCTATCAATTTATATTAAAAAAAAATTAACACGAATTATTTAAACAATAAAAAAAAAAGTTGCTCGAGATATGTATACACCTCGGAAAAAAATTGCTCTAAGCGTTCCTATTATTTTTTCGTTAGTTTTTTTTACTTTTAAAAATAACAAGAGCTTCACTAGTAAAACAAAATTTATCTGTATAATAAAAAAAAATCTACCAATTTATCTCGAACAACATACTTATTTATTTATTTTTTTCGATACGTTTATTTTTTTTTATTTTTAAAATAATGTACAGTAGCTTCGCATCTATTTTTTTTTTCAATTTATGTTCAATAAAATTGCTCTAATTATTCATTTTTTTTTCAAAATGTACAGTACATTTAGAAATTTATAAAGAGCCTTCCCGTCTTAAAACAAAATTTATCTAAACTATAAAAAAAAATCTATAATTTTTTATCCCAAATATTTGCTCTAACCATTCCCATTATTTTCGGAACGTACTTTAAAAATTATAAAAGTATACTCCCTTAAATAATATTATCTAAATATTGAAAATGAAAATAAATCAATTTATTTATCTCTAAAAATTTGCTCTAAGCATCCCCCATATAAAAGTTTATCTAAATACTAAAAAAAAAATATATGAATTTATAAAATTGCGCTAAACATTCCTTATTTTTTTCAGAATGTAATTTGTAAAAAATAAAAAAATAAAGCTTCACCCTTTAAAAAAAAATTGATCTGAGGAATAAACAAAATCTATCAATTTATCTCCAAGAAATTTGCTCTAGCCATTCCTTTTGTTTTCCGGAACGTACTTAAAAAATATTAAAAGCTTCACCCCTTAAAACAAAATTACTCTAAACTATTAAAAATATTCCAATTAGTTTATCTCCATTTAAATTGTTTCAAACATAGTTATTGATTTACTTTTTTCTAAAATTAAATTACTTTAATATGAAATAGCGCCCCTTAAGAAACAGTACCTAAGGAACAAAACAAATTATCTGAATTTACGTTCAAAACAGTCCAAAACTCTCTACATTAAATGTTTATTAATTTATATAATATTCAAAAATCATCAAACAATTTTATCGAAACACGGAAATTTTTTTATCAGTTTGTCTCCCAAATATTTTGCTCTCTTTTTCGGAAGGTACTTAGTAAAAAATTAAAAATAATACTCCACCCCTTCAACATAATTTGTCTAAACGATGAAAAAAATTTAATCAATCTATCTTCGAAAAACTTGCTCTACACATACTTATTTACTATTTTTTTTTAAATATGCATTACTTTGAAATATAGCCTCTTTAAACACAGCAAAATGTGATGAGGATTTTGAAAAAAAATCTTATGAACTAACGTCCATTACTATCAAAATAACAAGAGCTTCAATCGTTTATCATTATTTAAAGCAAAAGCAATAACAAAACAATTAATCATCATATAAAAATTAATTACATATACTGGTTCTAATTTATCATAAAAGGAAGGTATTTAGCTTTGTGTGCGGGTCCCAACAAAATAATTCAAACATACTCATTCAAGAAATAGGAAATTATACAAAAACAACAACACCAAAATACAGACACAAACGAACAAAACACATTCTACTATAAATAATATATATATTGAAATGAGTTCTTCTTTAAATCAATGTTCTTATATGCTATTTAATGTAGTATATAATAATAATGTTGTATATAAAAATGTTTTGTATGTACTCTTATAAATGTATATCTTTTGTATAAAATCCTATGTACTTCTTTTTTCTGTTGGGTTTTTAAAATTTTTACCAACAACAAAAACTTATTAACCAAACAACCATGTATGCAAAATCATTCTTATTGTAAGGGATTATCCCACCAATGTTTAAAATGTATGTATATAATTTAAAATTAAAATCTAAAAAAAACAAAAACAAAAAAAAACAAACAAAATAATTCAAGTATCAAAGATATGGGCATGGCTTCTTTATTTAGTATATTGCTGTTCCTAATGAGACCAACCTAGTCAACCCTCAATTAAATTGCTTAAACTATTTATTTTATTTATACTACTTATTAATTATTTATTACTATTAGGCTTATTTCATGCCTTTATAAGACCCTATAAACATTTAATAGATTGAATCTTATAATATTCATATTAAATTATTGGGGTATTCATATAGATAATCAAAATTGGTATTGAATATTTTTATTGTTTTTTTACGAAAGTGATCCACAATATTAATTGTTTATATTTTACCTATAATTAATAACATTATTATGCCAGAACATTTATGATATCAAACGATATATAAAATCGCAGATAGACGTATCTCTCTATAACATAAAAAAAGGTTTTAGTGATCACACTGTAATATTTTATTTCACATAGACAGATAGAATAATATAAATGGGTCGTGACAAATTGAATTTATTATAAAAACAAGTTTAATATTATTTTTTGTACTTTCCGTAAGGCTGAAAAATATACAATGTTACAATTATACAACAATTGGATGTTCGAGTGATTTGAACAATTGCACCATTGGAGCTTAAGGGGTTGGCTCGTCGCTAAGCGGACATGGGGTAAATTCTTTGATTAATTTTCCTAATAACAGTTTACTACAGAAATAATAGAATCATCAAGCTTTGAACATTATTTACATAATGAGAAATTAACAAGAATTATGTTTTTGTTGAATTAAAATTTTATCAATAAAATTTAAGTTTATTTAATCTTTTTTTTAATATAATTTTTTTTAGAGTGCAATGAAATTAGTTTGTCTTGCATAAAAAATATATTGCAAATAAAAATGTTTTGCAATAAAAAATAACAAAAAAAAAAAGGTTTTCGAAGCCGAAGCCTTCTGCTTGACACTGAAACTTCTCATGGAGTTCTCTTTGCCCGTTTTGCCCTATTCATTGATCACATCCTGCAAATGCGGATTCCGTGTTATTCTCCAATTAACTTCTTTGTTCAACAGGATAAACAGGGGACGTGTTTAGTGAGTATCTATTTACACACGTCCCGATGTGTCGTCTTAATATACCGTTTTCGATTTTATTTTTTTCATTAATTTAAAACAAAAAGTATTTAAATTCACAACTGTATTATAATAATTAAATAATTAGATAGAATGATTGGTACGTAAAGGGAAGTAGAGAAACTTATCACTCGTAGTAATAAAAATTCAATAAAAAAAAAAAAAATATATTAAAGATTTTTAATTATTTTTAACCAACCTACCTAGAAAAGAATTAATGCGTTTAATTTAAAAATCTACGAAAAAATCCAATCCTCCAACGAGAATGTTTCAGGAATAAAAACTTAATAAAATTGGTCCGCAAAAAAAATTGGGAAGGGACTTGGTAGTTAATACAGAGCCTGGGCCTGAGTGAATATTAGCAGCTAGATTGCTATTTGTCCTTTCGTTTGCCCTTTCCTCTTCTGCCCTAATTCTAATCCTACCCACGTTTGGAAATTCATCAAAATAATGTCAACATTTGAAAACCCTCGAAATTATATTTTCCCTATTTTTTGAATATTGTAAGAAACTTATAATTTATATATATAAATGTATTAAGACGTCTGTTATGACGACACACACACACACACACACAGACGGACAGACATACACACACATATGTATATGTGTGTGCATGGTTGATTCCATTCTAACTGTGTTTATTAATGTCCTTTACTGTTGGCTCTCACTGGTCATCCATTAACAGTCTATTATACAATTTTTGTATTAATATGATCATATTGTAACTCATGAACATATTTCATCACTTCCTTTCTATAATATAACTTTAAAATTATATAAATACAATATAAAGTTATATATTGTAAGATTGTAAGATGTAAGAAAATATGTGATAACTGTATAAAATTATATAAATACAATATATACAGTTATCACATATTTTGTATAGTGTTTATATACAAGTTACTTGTATAACTTGAGATACAAATAATTTGGTATACAGTTCATCACTTACATGTCAATAACGTGCCATATCGATTTCTAGAATTTACCTATGGGTTAATACCTTTTTATAACAATAAATGAGCAAAATTAATTAATCCATAAATCTTTATGTTCGATTCTTGAATAAATTTAATATTTTTTTTTAAAAAAGTCTGAAAAATGTATTCTATGACAGTGTCGTGGATGATTGAGTCATTATCGAAAATTTGAAATTTAATTATCCTTCTCGATATTTCGAAGTTGTAGCGAAATCCTCTCGGACTTCTATAATTTATAAGTAATTATATGCATTAAAAACCTAAAAATGTTTAATTATAGAACTTAATTTTAATAAAACAAGTAACAGTCAGAACCTAATCACACATATATAAACTTTTGTTGTCCCATTATTATAAGAAAAATATAGATCGTTAGTCATTAAATTAACTATTAAACAATACTAGGTGATTGAAGCAAAAATACTAAAATATAGTGTTCAATTTTCAAGATTAAAATTTGTAAGCCAAACGAGGTTTTGATGCGGATTCATAACCGTCATCTGGGGTTCACCCGTGGTGTAGTTGTTAGATTTGCATTCTTCGCGGCCCGGTATGTGGCCTTATAACTTTTTAAAGCTAATAAAAAACTTTAGTTATGTCGGAGGGGACGTAAAATTCCTGCCCCAAGCCTATTGGGTGTCATACACTCGTTAAAGATCCCTCTTCTGAATATACCAAACTCCTCCTAATTATAATTATACAAAATTTAGGACTCTCGCCGTAGCATCTTTCGATTAGCAGCATAAAACTCATTTAAAGGCAATGAAGAGACAAATTACAATGTGGATTTACCTAATAAATTTATGCCTTCCGTAAAAATTAAAATGTTCTGATCTTCATTTTCGCTTACAATTTCAAAAGGCTGCTTTGACAGCGGAAAAAAATTATCTAGGTGCAAGTCTGGCTGGAGCAAGTAATTATTTATTCTATTTCGTGTGTCTGGAATCGATCTTGGGACCGAAAACGTGGCTACCATATTTTCTATATGGTATGCCTGTTTTTGTTCAGTGCAAAAATCTTTGCAAGAAACAGTATTACCTAACCAAGTTCTGCATCTGAGACTCTTCAAACGTATTAGTGGTACTGTTTTTTCCCCTTCAATACTTTAATTTTATGAAGCTGAATTTTATGCAATAATTGCATTATTACATGTGTTCAATACTTATTAGACTTCGGTCCCTTTCGAAGTCGGTATAAAATAAATATTTGATTATGTTCATAAACTTCACTTAAGAATGTAGGCTAATAGACAACCCGACACAATTGGATAGCTTATATAAATATTTCAAGATTATAAGTATCAATAAGTAATAGAGGTATAAGAAAGAGTATTTTTATCGACAAATTACCTTTTTTGAATACAGACAAGCTGCATTGAATACAGAGTTCTTCCGTTTTAAACCTACCTTTATGTTTATCTGATCTTGGATGATTTATGTTCCTATGAAGTTTCTGAAACTAGATGTAAACAAGTTTATTGTAGTTTTAGAGCGCCGATGTTGAAGCTAGAAACCAATCCAATTTCCAGGGAGCTTTAAATTTAACAAGGTGCAGTAAAGAAGTTATCGTTGAGGGCTGGGCTAACTTTTCACCTTGCAAGTTTTTTATTTTAATAATTTCATTTCTTGCATGAGTTTGTTCCCGTTCTGTTTGTTTCCTCGCTTCCTCGTCCCACCTTCTTGCCCAGAGCTCTTCGGGCGAATAAACTTTTCCCGAAAAGTAATCTTAAACTTTTAAACGGTTCTTACTTATTCTTCTGCATTCTAGAGTATTCGGTATTTTGTTCTCTCGTGGTTTTTATTTTTATAGGACTCTCCTGTGAATTTAAAGCACGATGAATGTTTGGGCACTTTATAGGTGCAAGTGTTTAATGATAAGTATACATGTTTATTTTAAGGATCAAATTCTTGTTTGATGAAATTTATCCCTCTCTTTTTTTCTTTTTAATAGTAACTCTATGATAATGCATACGCAAGAAATATTTGTCTGTTAAATTTTTTATTGTTCTTAAATTATTAACGATTTTATTAATGTATAATTTCATTTAGAAAAGCTGCTCTCTATCCTTTTTTTTCCGGTACCTCTTTGAAAAAAATAGGTACTCCAGTAAGTAGAGCTCTGAATCTAAGCGTACCGAGCTTAAATCGGCTGAGGAAGATAAATTATTTAAAATGTTAACAGCCATAGATGGAGACCATTCAGGCTCTATAAAATGGGTAGCTTTAATTTTGGGAAATATCTACCGGTGTGAATTTAGCTAAATAACCACCTTAAACAGTTGTTGGCTTTGAAACAATACAGTCTCTACTGTATGATGGGTTGAGGATCAAAAGCGGATAACTCCTTAATTCCAACAATGGACAATCAAGGGGATTTTCAACAATCGTTTCAATGAAATCTATTAACCTTGAATGATGGGTTTGTTTGTTCATTTAACGTCACTTTATGCTGCTATGGCTAATCGGACGATGCTACAGTGGGAGCTCTAAATTATGCCTATCCAGGTTTTATTAGGATAGGGATTTTTAACGAGTACCTGACATCGTACAGGCTCGGGACCCCCGTTTAACGTCCCTTCCGAAGGACGGCGTAACTAAGGATTTTTTACTCCCTTTAAAAAATCCTAGGGCCACCTGCCGGGCTACGAACCCGTTGAATGATGGGTTACCGCTTATTTTTATGGAAACATATCGTTTTAAACATGAAATTTTAGACTTCGAAAATTTTCTGTTTTAATTCGGCGCCAAACCGGTTAGTTTCGATAAGACATAGTGTGTCGTCATCAGGTATGTTGTCAGTTTATCTCGCATCGTTCCCGTCAGTTTTCCTTGTAATTTTTGAAACGTTTTTAGCTTAATCATGTCTAACAAATACTGTTGTATGTGCCAAATGTGTAAAAGCACCACAAAATCAACCCCAGATATACTGTTCCTTAAAGTTCCCATGGATCCAATAAGAAGAAAAAAGTGGTTTTCTCTGATGAGAAGAAAAGATAACCTGGCTCCTTCATCAAACTGTCATACCAGTGAAGATCATTTTAATGTAAGTTTAAGCTTTGTACTCTTATTATAGATCTTATATATTGAATATAGTGTATAGTTAGAATAATTTCAGCTAGTCAGTGTATAGTGCATGTAAACTCTCTCATAAACAAACACCATTTTCAGATGCAGTGAGTTTGATCTTTTTTTTTTCCTCTTCTGTTCCAGGTAGAAGAAGTAGTAGAAAATATCATTAAAGTTAGATCAGTAGGGGGTCCGATAGTTTTGAAAAAAGAAGCAGTACCAACCAAATTAAATTGCTAAACAAAGAGGATCCTAGCACATTCATCCCAACCAAGAGCTCTTGGTGTCAAAAGGATGAGACGATCACTAATCAGTGATGTTATGCAACCATCAACATTGAATAACGAAAACATAGAAAACACAGGATTGAATTTCTCAGAACCTATATTGGAAATTCCTACATGTTCTTCAAAAGTAGATGCAGAAACACAAATTTCATGGACATCAGAAACACACAAAAAAGTTCATATCAGAAGCAAAGCTATTCAAACAAAGAAGGCATTTTTGAAAGATAGGGCATCATCGCCTATTTTAATGGTAAACATCAGCCATGAAGGTACCAAAATTTCTTGCCAGTGATATTTAAAGTGATGACTCAAGTGATTCAGATAACATTTCATCATATGTTGATGATAAAACTTACAAAGATTTCTCTACTTTGTCTTTAAATGAACCAAGTGCTTGTGATAAAGAAAGTATTTCTGCAGTACAAAGTTTTAAGGGCACTCAAAAAAAGATCATAAAGAAACCTTTGTTATGTATAGATTATGTTAGTAAAACTAATAGTTATTGAATAAAAAGATGCCAATAATAACAAAAATTTACTCTTTACTTGAAATAATTTATGTTTATTAATGAGCATTTGTTTTATTTCTGAAGATGAACACAATTTTCTATACGAATGCAAAAACATATGAATTTCTTATCACAGAAATGTAATCATGCTTGATGACGTCACCAAGCCAAAATGAAGCGTTTGAAAGTTTTCATTTTCCCGAGTGAATTTTGCCATCATCCGAACGCGATTTTTTGGTGTAAAATGACCTTTTAAAAATAAAATAAATATTTTTGTGAAAGTTACATTATGGTGAATCTAAAAATTTATTTATTTAAAATTTTAAAAAATCTTAGTTGTCCATTGATTTTTAAGATTTTCGATGGTTTGGTTAAGCGATTTAGTCTAACCCGATACTTTTCCGCCTTATTTCTCATATTTTTAGTCCAGTTCTAAACCTGAAGTTTCAGTTGCATAAAGCATTGCTTGACTAATCTAGCGAAAAATGTAAAAAAGTCAATTTTTTAAATTTGGAACAATCTGCTTTTTGTCATGAACGCCTCATATACGAGCCAAAGACCAGGCATTTTTAGTTTGTTTTATATAAAAATAAAACTAAGATTATGATTATGGTATTTTTACAGATACTTTATTTTAATTGAAATTAAATCAATATAAAATACAAAATAATTGAAACAAAAAAATTATCGAATATGAACATGTTATTAAAAATAAAACTGAGCGGGCGTAACACTTAGGAAAAATATTAATTATAAATTATTTGCAAATATTATTTATGTGATTACTTGCTTCATTAACGAACTATTTTGAATACGGGTATATTTTTCCAAAGATTGACTGCGGTACTAGGGTAGGATTGGACGAGACTGATTAAAATTGCACGTGTACACGAATCCGAAAGCTTTTAGCAGTAAAAGTGTCTTTTGAACATTGGGGAAGGGAGGGACCACTCTTCACACCTCATGGGTGTAAAACCTGTCAGTGAGGATATTTATTTGTGCTCAGTTTTAAAAATGTAAACACATAGTTTTTACCCTAATTTTTTGCAAACATTTTATGTTATTTGTCAAAAATTGTATTCAACAATAAATTTATTTATTATATGATATTTCCATTGGAAACTGTCGTTTAAGCTTGGCTGCATAAAAACAATTTTTCATATGCTTAGTAACTTATTTGAAATATATACATGATACAATTTTCTTAATTACCATATTTTATAAAATATGTGCCTTAGTTTTATTTTATACGGATAATAATAACGGATTATTTAATTAATGAACACCAACAAAAAATCTTTTTTTGTAAGGTGCGTAATCACTTTTTTTAAATAAATAATTAAATTCAGTTCTAAGTTTTTCTAGAAATAATGTTTTAATTTCAGAAAAAGAAATTGGGTTCCTTGTTTTTAATACATCTGTCTTGTTTTAACAAACTTCAAGTTATTAAAGATGTATTGAGGTCAGGATCCCTTGGTTTGAATGATAAGTGATGCCAAAAAGTTGGTTTAATGTAAAATAATTCTTAATAATGCTGGGAGAAATAATTCTTGGAATAAGAAGTGCGGTGTCTCCATTATGGTCCACCTGCTTTTATATATAGTACATTGCAATTTGAATGGTCAGTTGAATATTTCATTATTTATATTAATTATTATAATATAGCTAGAACACTTAATTACAAAAAGCTATTTATGCGAACTGTATAATTAATGAATAGTGAGCAATAAATATGACTTATACCAAAGAAGCTGTCAAAAAATTTCCAAATATTTCCGATTTGGTATTTTTATTTTCTTTCACGTATTGACATGTATTTAAATTACCGAACCGACTTGAATGTACATATCGTTCTGAAGATAGAACCGCTGTGAAATGATTTATTCATGCCATCGCATCAAATCTTCAAGTTTCCTTTGGCCTCTCCGTCAATAGAGCGTTCAGGTTCTACATGCCTTATTGAAATACAGCAATTTTTATTAATTTTTTTAGTATTATTAAACGTGCTTCTAAAAAGGAACCGTCATTTGCTAATGCATTTGTTTTAGTAATCGATTAATCCCTTCCAAATGGTAAATTCAGTGTGAAGGTTTTTAAGGTAGAGGAAATAGGTATGAATGAATAAGGAGAAATTCTATTGATTATAATTCCACCGAAAGAGGAGACTTTATAGTTTCTTGGACAACGGTTATGGAAGGAGGTAATGTGTCCTAAATCGTACTGGCTGAGATCCAGGAGGGTCCTACATCCCAAAGGGCCTATCCCCGGCTGTTAACAGATTAAATAAAATCTACCACAGCCGGATTTGAACCCCGAACATTCGGCATAGAAAGTCAGCCCTCTACAACTGAGTCACTCCTCTCCCATCTTAAAAATAACGTATAAAACATCTCAAGAATTTTTATTTTTTTTTTATTTTTGACAATTAACTATGTTAAAAAATAAAATAAACATTTTTAATTAATTGGGTAAAATTGCGAATAAGCTGCGATAAAATCGATAAATGTATTTTCTACCATAGGGTCACTACTGAAAGTCCGTTGATATGTTTTTATTTGAGAACATAAATTACTACATGTCTCTAAACAAATCGGTTGATGAAGTATATTGATCGTCAACCGCCACTTTGAAAACTTATTACGTATGAAAAAAAATATGAACTTGAGGTATTTAGTAAATCATGAGCGTTCGAGGAAAAGTATGAAAGCCCTAATTTTTAATATTAGTGAACAGTATTTATTCACTGGAGGTCACTCAGATTTACGATACCGCATAACGAAAATCCCTTCCTCTTTGCGCCAAAAAAGGGTTTAGTTGTCTTCAGTTACCGGTCAATGGCTTTAAGCAAATTGTTTAATAAATTAGATCTGTAACAAGGAAGTTTCATCAATGCTTCCGTGTTGTCAGCATTGTAAACTTCCTTGCCCTCCCCTCTTATTTTACATCTATATATGAACTAGCTCTAAGATTAGGAGGTAGGAGAGAAGGTAGGAGGTAGAAGAGAAAGTAGAAGGTAGTAAGTAGGAAAGTAGAGAGTAAAGTTGATACTTTATAGTATGTAAGAGAGTAGTCTCTAAGATAGATGTAGTCCATTGTCAATAAGTTATAATGACAGTCAATTGTCAATAAGTCTAATAGTTAGTTCATAAGAATGTCTCTTTTATATATTTTGTATATCACATTATATCTGTTCAATATCTCAATAAATATATATATTTCTCTTACAAGTCGTCCACCAATTTATAATTCTTCAATGAATCTATTTGATTATAAAATATTGTAAAGTCATCGCAACACAAAAGGAAACAGATTTAAAATTCGTATGTAGATAAAGTTACTGACTTTACGATCCATTTAAAAGATTTTTGGTTTTTTTTTTCTACTTTGGTGTCGAAAGTAGGTCAGTATGTAGGTATCTTAAAATCGTACGTTATTTACCATGAACTTAAACTTAGGCATGCATTGCAGATATATAGGTTTTTTTTTTGTTTTGTTCTTTACTTTTGTATCTTAAATATCAATGGATTTTGTTAATTAGTTGGTAGGAATTTCACTGTTTATTTTCGCTGCATAACAATTAATATTCTAATCGATGACAGACGACTGAACTATAAATCTTGATGTGATGAACCCCCCTACCTCCATCTCGCCATGACGGAGATTAACCGCCTGCTCGGCTGACCAAGGGTCGTTTGTTGCCAGGACCCCCGATGAGTCAGCATCGCGTGATTTAGCTGGGGCGGCCTGAGGACCCTCGCCCAGCTGTCTTTATTTCCACTTAGTTGGGGCGGCTTCGGGATTACTGCATGGTCTCTTAATGCACTGGGTCGAGTCTACTTAGCCAAAATAGCCGCTCCTTTATTACAGCAAATAGCTCGGCAAATGTTAACATTGTCCCAAGAGCTGGAATGAAGGTAATGATTCCGCAAAATCTATGGGTTCATTGTACATGTAATTTTTAATTCAATGTATACGTATATTAGGTATAGAAAACGGAAACCGACTTGGATATAATTTTAATAACTTTATTTGATCTTAACTATCTTTAAGTAATTCTCATGGAATTTTTAAGTCAGAATCTCGTAGTTAAAATGATAATAGTTGCGAAAAAGGGGAATATTTCGAGTTTTGAGTAAAATAATTCTGTTGTTATGGAGTGTGCTGTCTCTGTTACAGTCCGCCCAGTTTTGCAATAATAGTATTTACAATAAAATATTAAATGTTCACTGAATATTCTTTTATTTAGCTGAAAACAAATTAAATCAAAAAATGAAAACTACTTAACAGTCACTGAAATTTAAAAAAAAAATGGTTAACCTTAGAAATGTAGAAGATAATGCAGAGAACGAAAAACTCATAAACATAAAATAAATTGTTTTATTTAAATTATAAATTGTTTTGAGGTGAACTAAAAAATAAAAATATTAGCTAAAGATAATAAGAAAAGATAAGACTATATAAATTTTATATATAAACTATATAACATAAATTTTATATTATATAAACTATATAAATTTTATTTTTACTGCTAAGATAAGTATAGCAGTAAAAATAAAATTTGGACTCTAAATAAAAATTTATTTTTAAATCGATAATTATTTATTTGGACACATGAAATAATATTTTTTTTTTTAATTTTAAACTTTGAAACCAAATGATCCATATTTCGAAATAAATATTGGGGAATTTCCTTAGTTCTTGGTTCTAAAAATAAACTTAAAGTGGCTTTCTTCGATCTCAAAGATGATAATTTTTTTTTTTTTTACTAGAAAAAATAAAATCTTATTTAATAAAACTGGATTTACAAACATTGTGAAAGACAACTCCTTTCAAGTCCCTTAACTTGGATTTGCATAAAGTATATTAAACAGAAAAGTTTTATTGAAAGTCGAGAATCTGAATTCAGTATGAGCATGAATGTCAATTGATAAAAAGAATAATAATTTATAATATGCCGCTCGCAACTTTTCCGCAAACGATTTTTAAAAAAGAAACCCTACTCATTTTTTAATGTATCGTTTTCTTTAGTATCATCCAACCCTGTTACTAGGAATTATTTTTTTTAACAAGGTATTGTTTGTTTTTATATAAATAATAATTTATATGTACTTCTTCCCTGTTCGAATTTGGACAATAGGTAAAATATTATTAAATCTTTAGAGCAAATTAAATCACTTAAGAGCCTGTGGTCTGCTTATGTTAACACGCCGCATAAACTAATATATGTAAACAACAGTTGTAATTGTAATAAATAATTTTATTTAATGAACTAATTCTTATTTTTCAAATTAAAAAAAACACAATAAAATAATGAAATATTCCATCAAGAAGAAATGTTTTGGAGCATTGGAGTGGTTGTTTTTTCCACTTGAAACTTTTTTTTTCTTATAGAATAGCCGTCTCAGTTACTTGAAATATTCAACAAAGTTAGAGACGTGAGAAGTGTCGCTCGAAGGAATGGGGGAGAAGGCTTTTAAGTTAATACAAAAAGTGTGTAACTCAGTTACGAGTAAGTTTTGGGGTAGGAAACTATTTATCGTTTAGTTCTCAATATAAGTTAACTTTAGTGTAACCTTCAGTGACAGCTTTGATAAATAGTATTTGTCGGCTACAGATCTTCCGATTAACCAACTTCTCCTAGTAATAATAGCTCTTCATCCCATTAGTCTATTTTTAAATAAAAGAATTCGGTGTACATGATGTGTATTGGTTATTTCGAATAAAGAAATACGGGTATCTGTTTCGGATGTTGTCGCTTCCAGTTTTAACAGCAATTTTATAACTTTTTATTCGTTTCCCTTTTAATATTTTCTATGAGGTTTAGTACGGAAAAGAAAATGTAATTATGGGAAATGTGTATACTTCGGTAATCATTTCATATAGGAATGAAGATTACAACATTTAGCATATAACATGTATACTTCGAAATATTAATTCCGAATAAACTCTTTTATTTCTTGATGAAATGATTAGTGATATCTAATAATTACACTAATTTATATAGGTAATTTTGTTTTGGATAAAAAATATATTAAAATTTTTAAAAAAAAGTTTAAATATTTGATTAAGGATGGTCACTCTTATTTAAAAACATAGCACATGAAAATTCAAAATAAAAACATTTTCTGACATGATCATTGACATTTACTATTCTTAGATCTATTCCTTATCCATATTTAAAAAATTTCATTTAAAATCCTATAAAAATATACTATCGTATTTGCGGTAGAAAATGGACCGGGTGGAGGTCAAAAACATTAATTGCCTATATTTAGTGATAATTTATTTATTAGAAGCTGACCCTTCGACTCACATTGCAGGTCTTCTTCAGGGCTTGTAATGTAGGTGGCATGTATGATACTTGTGACCTATATTATATTTTATTAAGAATATCTGCTAAATTTGCAAAATTGTAGCTCAGTTATAGTTGTCTAATAACAGATCTTTGATTTATAATTAAATTGATATTTTTATATTATGAACAAGTTATTATTATTCTATTTTTAACTTTTAACATTTTTGTATTTTCGTATTGAAATAGTGGATGCAATCGAATATAACACTGCTTTGCGGTATTTTGTAGTTTTACGTTCATTGGCACTAGTTCCTGACTTTTCGAATGTTCCTCATATTATTTATTCAAATTTTCTTATTATTCAAATACACTATATTCTTTTTTCTTCTTTCCAATTCTGTTCGTCTCATTAAATATAAAAGTTTGTTCTAATTATAAATTCCCAGCCTGGTTTCAAGAAATTATAAGTTAATTATTAAAAAATTAGATCGGTGCGTAATCCATATTAATTTATTGTCCTGTATTATTATACTATCGTTTGTTTTTTATGCATATTTTTAATATAGTTATTGTTGTATTTTTATTAATTATTTAACCAGTTTTTCGTGGTATTGCTTTACTGTGTTTGACGAGTGATTTAAAAAAAATGATTTTGTATTTGTTGTATTTACATGTTTGATTTTTTCATTACCATATAATTTTCGTTCTAATACTATTTTTTATTGTATTAGCTTTTTCGTATAAATATGATTTGAAAAAATAGAGCAATCCAATGCCTTTTTAGTTTAATTTGTATACTTTTTTCCGTAAAATTTATATAAATTCTATTTAGTTATTCTCCATTATGTTATTCCGATAACCCTTTATTTACCTTTATTACCTTTAATTTTTAATTAAGCTTATTTTGCTTTACATTTGATTCCATTTTTATAATTGTCTTACTTTTTCCGCTGTTGGATTTACGTAAGTCAGGAAAATGTATATGGGACATAGCGAAGTTAGTGGTTTCCCCTATTTATCTCAAAATGCCTTAAACGTCTGTGTTTTGAGGTTTTCATGTTCATAATCAACAGAGCTGAATTATTATTAAAATATCCCAAGGCAGTATTAAATAAATGTCATCAAAATAACATTTATTAAACCACGAGCTCCCTAATCTGAATATCATGAGCCCGGCTTAAAGCAGCTACAGACTAAAAGTATTAAACCCCAGGGTTGGCCAGGGCTAATCGAAAATCCATCCGTGCGGACGTAAATTCCATTCATTGCGATGAAAGCCTTATTGGCGAGGAATACAGCTAGGATACTAATGCTATTCATTCAGGGGACTGTTCAATTCGAGGTGCATCGCGGCTTGATGTTGAATAATCCCTTAAACTGGAAAGGCACTGTTAAGGCCGGATAGTTTGATGACCTTATAATAGATTATTTGTTTTAATCATAAAAATTAAACATTTTTTTGTGTTGTAAAATAAAGAAGATTTTCTTATTTTTCACATTTTTGGAACCAATATAAATTAAACGTTTATTTTCATAATTTATTTATTTTATTTTATATTAGATTTATTTATTTAGATTTATGTCATAAAATAAAATAAATAAATTATAATAATATATAATGACGTAAGTCAACAAGATCCGAAAATGAAAGTAATGATTAGTAAATATTCTCCCCGTGTATACATCGAAAATTGCGAGAACACGGAGATATAGGATCAGTAAAAAGAAAGGATATGTTTGACCGAGAAGCGAACCAGGGTTCGAGTTCCGGTCCTGGTCATAGCTTTTCTTTTCATATAAAAAAGTTTATTTTCATATTTGTTTAGAATAATTTAATTTAGTAGGCAATGGATAAATAGCCGTCTGTTTAGTGATAAGAATATAAACACATGTTACAAAAGTGGAGTTGACGGTTTGTTCACACCGTCTATATAAAGCAAAATAGTGTTTGTACGAGCTTCTTGACGTGCATATCGCAAGCTATAGGAGGTCAGAGTTCCATTAGGAATTGAAGTGAAACTAAGTCGCTGCCCACCTGCAGGTGTAATTCATATGAATCTCTTCATCGATTAGACCACTTCGAATTGACCAGGTCTATCGTCTCAACATCCTCGCTCGCCCCGCCGACGAAAATCTAATTCGACCACATATAAAGAAATTTTTTTAAAAATTATATTTCAACTAGAAAACCAAGTAAACATTTATTATTTTGCAATTGATAAACATTTTATTTGTAATTAGATAGGTTTAGATTTATTATAGTAAGTTTAAAATATGAAATTTCGCGGCAGCACTATATACGCTACATAGCCTGATTTTAGGATTTCCACAATGCTCCCCGGATTAGCAGCAGAGAGAGGAAGCGCAGGAGAGCGGAAACGGTTCCCTCTAAATGTTAGCCGGAGGAAGAGGCCCGAAGATTGATGGCTCTTGGTTAACCCTCAACAACTGGACGCTGGCTATTTTCTGGCTCAGCAGTCTCTGAAGCGGAGGGCTGGGGTTCCTTCGGGCAGTGGATCATCCAGTCTGAACTCTATCTGAGGCCTGAATAAACCATCATTTACTCTGGAAATTGGAATAGAATAAAAATTTACATTAAATTGTTATTAAATGTTGTTGTTTTTTTCTCCATTTTAATTGTAGTCAGGTACTTGAAGATCAGCTAATAAACATAAAATTATATTTTCGCCGTCCAGGCTATTTCAAGATTTACCAAACAAACGGTCTAAGCTCCCAATTAATTACAAGAGACTCATATACATGACTATTATCATGCCTATTTGAACTTACGGAGTAGAGCTTTGGGGCTCAACAATGCCATCGAATCCCTCTCGGATTCAATCCTTATAATCCAATATCTTTCATAAAACCCTCAATAGTCAAGGTAGTAAATATAATTAGCTTTATTTTAAGCACACACCGAGGCCTGTAGTTGTTATATTTCTCTTGTTAATTAAAAAAAAGAAAAATCGGGGAAAGTGGGTGTGAAAAAATGACCGATTTTCAAAGAGGCGTAACTCAGAACTGTTACACCTACGGGCCTTAGTCCGTGCTTAAGTTAAAGCTAATTATATTTACTACCTTGACTTTTATCGTAGAATCACTCCTTCGGCCGGTGTTTCTCAAGAAAGTCAGCCAAAAATTAAAATTTGGACTTTTTAGAAAAAAAGACCAATTTTCAAAGGGGCGTAACTCAGAATCTATTAGACCTACAGAACTGTGGTTGGATTAATCTTCATTAAAATGATTACTAATGTCTTATAAGAAAAGGCACCATTTATGAGATACAGGTCTAAAACTGAAATAACTCCGAAAATTTCGAGGTTTTTTGGCCACCAAAAGTTTTCCCATCCGTTTTTTTGGTTGCAAAATTGGATGGAATTTTGCGACCCTCAAACACCTGGCCGCTGACCTATGTATGGACTATTTAGAAGAAATGACCAAGGGGATCTATTAGACCTACTACAGCTCGGTCTGTGCTTAAATTATAGCTAATTAAATTTACCACACCTTCATTGCCCATGACTTTCATCGTAGGATCACTCCTTCGGCCGGTGTTCTTCACGAAAGTCGGCCAAAACTTAAATTTGGATTTTTTTGAAAAACTGACCTGATTTTCAAAGAGACGTAACTCAGAATCTATTAGAGCTGCAAAGCTGCGATTGAACTATAGTTCATTGAAAATATATGAATTATAGCAAAATCAGCTCTCTTCAATTTATTGCAACCTTTAAGTACCTGGCCGCTGTCCTAATATTATAACTTGAATTTTTGGAAAAAAAAATAAAAGGGAACGAGTGATTAGTTAAAACTTGTGACTCAACTCGCAGCGACAATCTGCGGAATAATTACCATTTTTTCCCGAACGTCTTCCGAATGAACAAGGCTCGGAAAAAAGGAAGACATTGGATTATTTTGTTTAAATTCTGTTTCTTTTTTCGTGAATTGTTATTGCACACTAATTGTATAATTCATATGTTATAATGCATAGCCTCAAAATGAATTGAGTTGAAGATATATGGACCAAATGATTCAATATTATTTTTTCTTTGAGATTTTTGTAAATAAAAGTCCTTAGATATCTCAAGAGGGAAGATAACTAATTTCTAGGGATTAGTAAGTAATCATGAAAGAGCTTATCCGGGGTGATTGGACTTAGGTGACCTTTCTAAGGATTCTTCCATTGAATAAAATGAGATGAAGATATTTTTTTTATTAACTAATTTTCTAGAATTTTATAATATAATGGATTAACGTTCTTTAAACGAAATGTTGTTGACGTATTTTTTTTCTGTATCATTGATAACCAAAGGGTTGATTGGAGCGATCATAAATTGCTTATTTAATCCAGAGGTGCGCGACCTACTTTGGTACGCTTGGAGTTCATGGTATTAGCGAAAAAAATGACTCTATGTTTTAAAAAACATATTAGGCTTGACTTATAACCTGTCAGAATACTTCAAAACAGCATTAAAAACTAATAAAAGTAACTACTTTTGACAACTGATTGGCATTATAAGTAATCTGAAACTTAAGAGGGAAACAGAATTTAGATCCTCTTAAAAAATTAAGTACTCCATCTTTTTCACTTCTCTGGACCGAATTAAAACTTTTTCCTTTCTCAACGATTCCTAACTTCTTTTTCAGTTTTTCAGAGGAACTAACTGCAAAACTTGTTTATGTTCAGCGAAGTTTAATGTTTATAAAATTGTTGTTATATTCGCCAATGCGCACGTAAACAATTATTTTATCATTTTTATAATAAAACTTGTCCTTTTATAAATGAAATAAATACCGTTGCTGATGTTTGACTATGTAGATAACGTGAATCAAGTAATAGAATCATTCGATACGTTAAGAATCTATTGAATTCCACAATTAATATTTATCTCTTTGTATAAACCTAAATGTGATAATTATTGTACCATTACCTACATAATATCTGTGTATCACTCACTTGTAGGTCCATAATCCATATCATCCATGAATCGAAGATACTTAACAAAATGAGGAATACGCCCTGGTCTCTTGAAAAGAAAGAGGTCAAGAAATTTAAAACAAAACACTTAAGAGTTTCACCCCTAAAACAATATTTCATAATATTGTTTCGACAACTTCTCCACGCTATAAAATGAAAAAAAAAATTATTTGCTTTTTAATTTAGCTATCGACAAGTTTTTGCTGATATCAACGAACAACTAATCTGATTATTCATTTTTACAACAATAATTTAATACATGTAAATATTACTTTTCTCTTCTCTTTTTTTATTTTTATTTTACGATAATTTTCTGGACCGTATGATTTTGAGACTCAGATAATACTTTTTGTACTTGTTTTAAGTTTCGTCCGAGTTGTTGTTGTTCTTATTTTCATGCATAAACAGTATAAAATAGGTTTTTAGGAAAATAGACATTAGTCATCACCACATACGATTTTAATTCAAAATTAGTACTAATATTTATTCTCAATAGTATTGAATAAATAACATGAATTAGGATGCTAATGACGATGATATAAGAGGAAAATGGTTTAGTGTAACGACTAATGTCTAAAAAAAAAATCAATGATCTAACATTAATCAACAAAAACTAATATTAATATGAACATAATTTTATCTATTGAATTTTGAATTATGATAATTTTCTTGAATAATACATAGGACTCTTATATAGTGCAAGACTCAGACACTGACTAATAATACTAACTGCAATCACACTTACATTTCGGAATAAATCAGTCAACGGATAGTTGCCATGGTGTACTTTTAAGTATCGCACGTCATAAAAGAAATAAATTTTTAATTATTAATCGCGCGATATCGGTGAAAGAATAAATCAATCCAGAGTATTACATAGAATATACAAGGGTATTATCAGCACCAATCGGAACACTTACCTGGAGCTCCGATTCAATGGTTCTTAAACGCGATCCCTGATTGGCAATTAATTGACATAGCTTGGTAATTTAGTAATTTAATTTACATGCAATTTTCGGAATTTATCGCTCCGGATCATTCTGTGAAATTGGTATTCCGTACGCGTATTAAGCAGCTTATGCGATAATTACAAAAGCGTTTATCTAAATTTATATTACTCGTTATCCTGATGTCTTTTTTATTTAAAGTACGCAAGTAGATAACGTAGATATCAAATGGAGATATCAGTAGCATATATATTTTATATTTGCAGCTAGAGCTCTTTTTTCTTCTTTAAATAATATTTGTTTTTAAACTTATTTTTTTGATGTATAGTTCTCTCTCTCTCTCTCTCTCTCTCTCTCTCTCTCTCTCTCTCTCTCTCTCTCTCTTTTCGGCCTTCCCCTATACAGTTTTTTGAGTACCATTTTTATACATTCCCTTTTATTCGATGTCTATGGCATAACATAATAAGCTTCTAATCCTTAAAATAGTAATTAATTCCTCCAAAACATTACATTATCATTGCTATTATTAGTTCGCTATATAATTTGTCTCTTTGCTACTTTCAGTAATCGGCCCTAAAATACAATGAATGAATTTTCTGAAAACTATAAAAATTCCGATAACGGTTATTAGATTTATCCTGTAGATAATTATATTATCAATTGCCTAATTGGGTTCTTCTTTTGAAAAACTTTCATTATTTTCAATTTTGAGAATTTGCCGGGAGGTCAATTTTTGTTAATTAATTTTCATTTGAAGGATTTCCAACACAAACTCTTATCTGTAAAACTGCAGAAAACATGTCATTAAAAAATTCCTTCCGATATTTGGCCATTATATTTCAGATATCATTGGAACAGAAAGACTATAATAATCTCATTCCAACCTCACAATCCAACAAAACATCAAGCATAGACAACATTCCACCATCAGAGAGTCTGAAAAGCAACTACTAAGTGATCAGGAAGGTTACAGGACACGTTTTATGTTTCACTTTCTCTCCTGAACTGAAGATATATCAGGCAGGTATTTTTGCTTCCTGCAATCTTAGTGACTTAAGGTATTGTTACGGTCAGAGACAGAGAAAGACCGGCTGAAGAGATTCAGATAAGCCGGAAGGGATTAAAGAACGGTGTAGAAAGATCGCGATCAGCGTGGAATGGCCGAGATCCCCCCCCACCCGTCCAACCTTGCCTATATAAATTGCTAGCTGACAAATTAGATAACAGTTAGGCCTAGGTTATAACCTGTAGAATATTGTTATTGCAAATTCATATTAGTTTAATATTTTAATTGTTTTAGATAATTTCATTGTATCCTTTTTAATTTGTTAATAAATATTAGTATCTTGAATACACAAGATACTACCGTAACAGTATTTTGTTTGAATTTTTTTCAAACATGTCTTAACATATATTTTATTTAATTAATGTTTCTTTTAATGTTTCTTTTGAGGTATTGATTTTCTATATTTAAATGAAGGGAGCGGAGTAGCTCAGTGGATAGAGCGCTGAGTTGCTACGCCGAAGGTTCTTATTAAGATGAATTATTTAATGTGTTGACAGCCTGGAATGGGCCCATTGCACAGGGAGGACAATGTAATAAAAAGGAGATTCCTTGAAGCATCATATATTAATGACAAAATGGATAATGTAGTGAATGATAGAAAAGAAGCAGGAGAAATAAGCAAACTACATACAATCAGTACAGTCTCTAACATGTTATGTTCCATCCCATAAAAACTGTAATAAAGTTAAGTTCATAGAAATATAAAATAATAAAGTCTTTCATCCGCCCAATTTTCCTTGGATCTTGGGTTATTTTCTCTCCCCCCATGTAGAGAGAAGGCAGTGACGTAAATCCGCCTTCAGGGGCATCCAATTTCCACTTCTTTGGGACTCGCTAATCAGAAGTGGCACTAGAGCGCGCCTCTTTCTCCTAGTCCCTCCTTAGCATTAGTTCTGTATTACATTGTCCTCTAGCTCTGTGCTGCCTTAAAACATGCTATGTATTTTCGATGTATCAAACCACTGTTTGATATAAACTGTGATATATGTTCGTAAACATGGGATTTCTATAGTAATAATAGTTGTGGCTTGCTATTGGTATAAAAACTGAATAGGGGCCCACACTCATGCCTTTAAAATCTTCTTTTTGTTTTATTATTATTAATAATGAAAAATTGGTACCAAAATTACATTATCAGAACACAAAATTACTATTTAACCATTAAGTTTCGCAATGGCTCATGATTGAAGCGCATACATTCTACTAAAGAAGACAAAAAATACAAAAAAAAATGGAACCACTGTCGAAATTTGAATTTTCAAAGTAAGTTAAATCTAAAATTAGAATAGAAATACGTCCGTCCTGAACAGATTCACTGGGCCAATATTTTCATACTCGTCAAAAATATCCAAGTCAGTCCAGGAAGATCCTCGACATTTGGTTAATGGTAGTACCCATAAGTTGGCCAATTACGGGTATGTCAATTAAAAATGTTTTTTTCAAATAGTTATGGCAAAGCCTAAAAAAAATAGTCCTAGTAAACTGGTTTTTAATTAATTTAATAAAGGTTACAATTGATAATATTATAAAATTATTTGTTTCTCTTCCGTTCATATTTAAAAATCTTTTTAGTCGTTTGTGTAAAGTATATAAAGATAGAAATCAAGTACGGGTTTATTACGACATGGCTACTTTTGTTAGCTCTAATATTGCAAGCTTATGTAAGTTTAGCAAGGCTTCTGGAGTCACAGATTAAGCAACAATGGGATAGATAAATTTTAAGCAAGTAAATTCACTGGTAATATTCTCAAAAGGTGAAACGAAAATAAAATTTGGTGCGAGATAGCTTAGCAGATAGGGCACTTTAAGCCACGGGCTCCAGATATAAATAAGTTTAAACAATTTTTATTCCGTTGTTAACCGTTGAAGGACCCTTAGGTCGGTAGATATTGTTCCTATTGAGAGAAACAAATTCAATGTTTTATCTTGATATTAGCCTTATTACTCCATGCACAACCGTTGGTATGGATAGAGTAGATTCCTGATCCGAACCCAATACTTTTAAAGGATTGCAGTACTACGAGTGAATACGAAATTTAAAGACTATATATTTAAAAAAAAAAATAGATAGTGTTATGGAGAATGCATTTGATGAAAATAAATAAAGCATAAACTTCTGACCGTTACTATTTCAGGTTTGCTCAGGTATCAGTTTATTTGATTCAACTGACATTTTTCTGATGATGGTAGAATTGGTCAAACTTACATTAACTGATAAGTTAGGTCATTCGTTTTGAGAAACTTAAATCTTTGTGTTTTATTCGATATTTTTCAATAAAATCTTGTTTTTAGTAAATTGTTTGTGCTTATGCATTATATTAATTATTTTTATAGTTAATTTCATTAACTAATAGTGTAAATAAAGTTTGGGCACTCAACTATGACGGCTTGTTAAGAAAAGATTTAAATTAATGCTGATCAGTATGGATATTGAGATAGAATATTCATGCAATTCATGACTAATCAACAATTCCAACTCCCAACATTTTAGATTGGCTAGAAAGTTTCATGAAAATTGATTGGTGTTCGGTGGTTAATTTAAAATTATTACTATAATAAATTACTTATTTTTGGGATTTTTTACGAATCATCACTATTTTATTAAATGGTTGTCCTACTAATATTGTAAATACGAATGTTTGTGAGTATGTTTGATACTTTTTCATGTAAAAAGTAGTGAACGGATTTGGATGACTTACAGTCAGCGGCTTCGTGCCGGTTCGAGTAAAAACCGCCTTCAGCGGACTCACCCCTATGTAACGCCTTAAAATACCAAAAGGTAACAGAAGATTTTTATTTATAAAGAAGTCATAGCTTTTACGACCTACTTGTAATAGTAATTTCATATAATAAAGGAGGTTCTGAAAAAAAAAAAAAGAAAGTTTGTGAGGATGGATGTATGTGTGCTACTCTTTCACGCAAAAACTACTGAACGGATTTAAATGAAACTTTACAGTAATATAGGTTATACATCAGAATAACTCATAGGCTACAATTTATAATGATTTTGTGTAATTTGGTCATAATCTATGCATATAAAATACTTTGTCTTGAATGACTGACTGACGGATCAAAGCACAGCCTAAACCGCTGATCGTAGAGACCTGAAACTTGTGTTCTTTGTATGACCTAGGCATCCGATAAGAAAGGATTTTTCGAAATTATACCCCTAAGGGGGTGATAAAGGGGGGCAAAGTTTGTATTCTTGCTCACGTGTTTCTTACTAGCAAAATCTACATATTTTCGCTGAACAGAACAAATCAAGTTACATAGTTCACTACTTCTCGCTGCTGCCGCACGCAAGTGAAACCGTTATACTAAGTAATCCTTTTAAATAAATCCAATAACATTATATATTAATCCTTTACTGACACGAAGAACAGTAAACTTCTATCCGTCCCGTTTGTTAATCAGTGTCAATGTGTGTTTCACGGCTATGCTGATCCGTCTGTGATGAAATTTGATATGGATAATCTCGAGCCTGGGGAAGGACATAGGCTACTTTTTATCAACACACCACGCAGGCGAAGTTTATAAAAAACTGTAACCTGATTGACTAACACACCCAGCAGTCAACGCACCGCAGAAACCATTGAACTTAGCATCTTGAAATTCGCAGATAGGTAAAGCTTAAATGAGCACTAAGAAAAGAATTTGGACAATTCAACCCCCGAGGGTTTCCCCCTTAATATAATAGAGGCTCAAAGATTGTATGGAATCCGTCACTTTTGAAGTTAGACATCTGAAATTTCGGATGTACGAGTAACTTATAGTTAAAAAAAATTGCTCAGTAGATTTTTTTATCGATCTCAAGGTATTCATCACTCAGAAAATCATCTATGATAATTAATTTCCAATCCTTACTATATTGAAGTAGATAATAACCAATAAGAAATATATATCATTTTAAGTAGCTCATTGTTTATAACACTTTTATACTTTTATACTAAAAGTATTTATATTTAATTATTATTGATGTAATTGAGATTTTTTTATTAACTTTGTGTTAGATTACAGGTATCTCACTTCTATTTTTATTAAGCTCTTTTTTGGCATGAATCCAATAAGTCGAGATTTCTTTTGGGACTGGCCTGAATTTTACTTAATAATATAAATGTTCAAAAGGCCAGAGGAAATTCTGAGCTTCCTTTCCTTTTTAAAAGCATCGCCTCTTGGCCTTTATTCTCTTACCCATGATAATTTTATTTTAAATATGTTTATTTTATAATTTTTTTGTAGAGCTATGTTAAAATTATTTCATCCTTTTAAATATTTAAGGATCGTTCTTTTTAATTTTATTTTTATATTCAGGAACAGTTTCATAATTAATTTCAGAATTTTGTCGGTCAATTTAGATTTTTTTATTTTTTACAGAGCCTTAGATCTGTATTTTCCAGTTAATTTATGAAAAGTGAATTCAATAAATTTAATTTCGTAACAACAGTTCGGGAAAGCCTAATATTTGTTTATATGCTTGAGCAAAAGCTCAAAAAATACATTACATTCTTGTAAAGACATAATTGGAAAAAATCTAAATAAACAGCTTTGAATGTCTAAAATAAAAATCTGGAAAAAAATACCTGTATTTAGCCAATTCAAGCATCGCCAGGACATAAAAAGAATAACAGTAAAAAAAAAAAGCTACATCCCAACCTCAAAATGCGGAAAGACACCAACAAGAGGAAACATCCCACCAGCTCAAAGACCCTAATCAACTTCTGAATCATAAGGAAGGTAATAGGACAACAGCTGGGAATAGTTGAGAAATAGAAAACGCAAAATATCAGCACCAAACTTCAAAAAATATAAAGAAAAATACAAATAAAAAAACAGAAGACAATAAACCATAGAACTAAGAAGCAAGTAAACGTACATGAGAAAATGGACATTATCAAGAAAATAGAAGATAAACGTCCATTCCATAAAATATATCAATGTAGTAGAGGAAAAACTCAAAAAAGGTATAAAGTACTTGTTGAGACATAAATGGAAAAATTCCAATTATAAAGCCTTAAGGCTCTAAAATAATAACCATGAAAAAGAATACCCGTCTAATTTTCGCTAATTCGTGATCTATTTGGTGAACCATCCTTGTCTGGTATAGTGGTTTTGATTATAATAACAACAACAGCTCAGGTTCCACAACCCAGCACGTTTTAGGCGTCACCTCGACACTTCTCTGTCCTGTGGCAAAGACCTCTAAGCTCTGGATCCAACAACGCTACCTGCATTGTTCTCGACCTCGTCTGCCCATCTTAATTTTGACCTTCCACGTTTCTTTTTTCCATCAACGTACCCATACACCATTCTTTTCTGAGTAGCGTCCTCCAATCTGGCCACATGTCCAGTCCATCGTCCATAGCCTAGCTTATCTTGTATTTTGCGTGAGTCTAAATTGATCGCCAACTCTTACAGATCCAAAAATACTTCTTAATATTTTTCATTCCAAGAGCAGTAAACTGTTAGCATCTCCCCTGTGACAGATCCCTGGGACAGATTTCTAATCCATAAGTTAAAACAGGCCTGATAATTGTTTTTTAAAGCATGACATTGGCTCTTTTCGATATCATATGGCAATTTTTTTTTACACCTCCAAAATTTTCTCAATACAGCACTCCCCATTTGTAACTTACTCATTCCGATAAATCGAATATATGAACTTGGAAATGAAGTCAATGTTACACGTGAAGGGCGGATGTTTAGGTAGCTAAGCCCCCTTGTTAGGGCTAAGGTTAGGGGGGATTAGCATCCCATATTGGCCCGTGTCTGGAGGCCCCAGGTAGTACCACAACCACACTAATTAGTCAATGTCTGGGCGTTGGATTCGGAAGGGGGGTGAAGTGTGGGAGAGGGGCGACCGCAAAACAGCAGTGCCGCAATTCCGAATCTCCATCCTTCGCCTAATAATACCTGTTTATTTGCCACCACTGTCTTCAATATCAGCTCTGTCTTGTTGATACATTTCTCTCCTATTCTGAAATATTCGACGTTACTTTTGTAAACATGGGAGAGGGGTAGCTTAGTGGTAGAGCGCTGAGTAGCCGTGCCAAAGGTCTCAGATAATTTATTTCGTCTTCTAAACGGTGATGGATCTTGTGCGATCTAGAAACCCTCCGCTCACCCAGACTGTATAAAGGTTACCCTTAATTGGGGAAAAACCTGGCGGTGTAGTCAGTAATAGAAAATTTACTGAAAACTTGAAATCAAATTGTGAATTTTTACGATAAGAAATGAATCAAGTTGATGATTCATTGAGTTTTCCTGAATAATCAAGGCTCGTTTTAAGGAAAACTGGAGGCGGCAACTGTAGAAGATTAGACGAGACACCTTTGGCAAAACTTTTGGAGGAATTATATTAATCATGAAACCTCCTTCCAAAGTCGATTCTCTTGATATTCCGAAGCTAAGGGAAAAGAAGTTAAACTTACTATGAAAAGGAAGTATCGTTTAAAAGGTCTTGATATCAAAGGCTCAGAATATAGAAATAATCCTTTTATTTTATTAATTAGACTGATAAAAATTGAGATTTAACAGTACCAAATGATCGATAAATATCATTTGCTATGTGCATTTAATCTGTTAGCGACAGGAGATGGAACCTACGGGATCTAGAACCCTTCTGGGGCTCACCCAGGCTCTAAAAAGTGTGTTCCCAAAATAGGGAGGAAATTCTAGCGGTTGAGTGTGATCTAGGACAAATCACCTCCCTGAACGACCGTTGTCCGAGAAAGAGTACAGTCTCTACCACGTGTATGTTAATGTGAGCTGCACTACATTTTCTTCTTTATTTATTTTAGAGAGGGTTCAGCCGACCCTCATTCTACAAAATATACAACTGTTGACATAGCCGAACTATACGACGAAGGTCCTTAACGTTTCAGTAGAAAATGAACTTCAGTTTATTACTTATTTTATGATGTCCTAGTGAGCACAAGAAATTATGAGTATCCTCTTTCGGTCCCCTTCGTCGATACTTTATGGACTTGATTCGGAGATAACATTATTATTTAAATCAAAACTTATTTATAGTTATGATATTAATAAAAAAATTGACAAAGCCTTTTTAAGTGGATTAATAATGTAAGAAATTACTCAGGAAAGATTAGAGAAAAACCAATATAGCGGAGCGATGCATCACACAGTTTATTATTTTCTTGTTCCCTTTTTTCTTTTTTACGTCATAGACAGATCTCTTGGCATGAAAAAAACACACTAGAAAGATCGAGTGTTGGCGAGGACCTATTATTTTATATTTTATTTTATTGTTTTTGAACGAATCGTTAAAAACAGAAGTAAATAATTATTAGCTCAACTTAAGAAGATTTTAGAGTGAATAAAAGTATAAGATGAAATCGATCTTTCTAATGTGTTTTTTTTTTCTGGCAAGAGATCTGTCTATGACGTAAAAAAGAAAAACGATGATCGTCCAGGGAGGTGATCTGTCCTAGATCACAGTCAACCGCTAAAATTTCCTCCTTATTTTTGGGAACACACTTTTTAGAACCTGGGTGGGCCCCAGAAGGGTTCTAGATCCCGTAGGTTCCATCTCCAGTCGCTAACAGATTAAATGATATTTATCGAACATTTGGTACTGTTAAATCTCAATTTTTATCAGTCTAATTAATAAAATATCAGTCTATTGAGGATTATTTATATATTCTGAGCCTTTGATATCAAGACCTTTTAAACGATACTTCCTTTTCATAGTAAGTTTAACTTCTTTACCCTTAGCTTCGGAATATCAAGGGGATCGACTTTGTAAGTAGGTTTCATGATTAATTTAATTCCTCCACAAGTTTTGCCGAAGGTGTCTCGTCTAATCTTCTACAGTTGCCGTCTCCAGTTTTCCTTAAAACGAGCCTTGATTATTCAGGAAAACTCAAAGAATCATCAACTTGATTCATTTCTTATCGAAAAATTCACAATTTCATTTCAAGTTTTCAGTAAATTTATCTCTATTATTGTTTTTCTGAAATTATAAAATCTTACATTGTTTAAAATTGAATATAGATCATGATTATTTATTTTATGATGTTACTTCTGTTTGACTTACTTATTATTCATAATAAACTTATTTATTACAATCATTACTCCATATAGATAATTCTAACTTTATCCCTATCACATTCTTATTGATAACTATAACCAGATAGGACTAGGCTGGGTAGCCTACAGTGCTACATGCCAATTTTGTATAAACTTATCTATAAGTCTAAAATATGATTTAAAATACGACATAATATATTACAAGATCGATTTAATTACTTTACACTATTTGGGGTGTGGAGATGCAAAAAGGGGTAAATCCATATTTTATTATTTTTAATTTTTTAAATGTTTTTCCCCAAATTTAGCGGGCTGTATAAGGTAGTACATGGTTCACCATTCAAAACATACTAGATCCAATCTAATTTTTCTAAAAATAATTGTAATTATAAATAATTCAAATAAATAATCACCTGAATTATGCATATTTCTGGGTTTCCTGAAAAATTTTCAAATTTGGATTTATCCTATTTTGCATCTCCACGCCTCAATTTATGTTTCTCATTTTCCTTTATTTAAAAAAAAATCTGCTTGTTGTTTAATTTTGTTATGTTTGATGTTGAGGTGGAGGGAGGGAACTGAAAAAAAAATATTGTAGGACAGTTTTATTTTTAAATAAATCATTGTATATTGCGATTAATGTTGAAATTATAATGTAACAATTACCTAAATTTTAGTTATTTAATTATTTTAGCTATGTAATAGAAAGTAACTTATAATAAATTGTATACATGATTATTTATATATATTATATGTTTTGTTATAAATATTTAATTTCATTTTGAATAATATTAGTTGACCTTATATATCTGCAGCCCCGATGAATAAGTTGTTAAATCGGATTTTCTCTAGAGAGTGCCAACTTCTTTCAGATAACCGAAATCGTATAATTTTTGTAGTTTTTGGCCTGTGATGGAGTTGTAATATAAACAATAACTCCTTTTCAAGTCAATGCCTTACTTAAAGGGCTTATTTACTATGAAAATAACTCGATACCTCGTACAAGAAACTCACTGGAGAAAATTAGACTTATTCACCGTGGTGTAGATATATAAGGAAGAAAATGGTCCGGCTGGTGATCAGAAAAAATGCTATTAATTAATGAGAACTATTTATTTTAAAGCTGACGTTTCGATCCACATTGCAGCTTTTCTTCAGAGCTTATAATGGGTTCATTCTTTATAAGCCCTGAAGAAGTACTGGCAATGTGGGTCGAAATGCCTGCTTCAAAGTGAATAGTTCTCCTTATTTAAGAGATTTGTTTCGGACCTTCACCCGGACCATTTTCTTTCCGATTTAATTTAAAGGGTTACTCAATTAAATATACAGATGTATGGAATGTAGCGATAGATAAACGGTCCTTTCAAGGCATTTGGAAGGGAAATAAATGATTAGAGTTATGATATTCAACAAGTTGTTTGCTTGTAACAGAACTCCAGAAAACGCTGAAAACATGAAAAAATATGCCATTTGAAAAACATCGAATAAGGGAGCAACCGTACGGTTTTACAGTAAACGGGGGATAAAGTTTTGAATTTGATTGCAATGGTGACTATCCAATATCGTTTACGATCATAGCCAATAATGTTCGTCGTCATAGTCTTATTAATAAATCCATAACTGGTTAAGGTAAATCCATATTCTTTATAACCTATCTATGTGGTAAAAGTGTTTCATTGTTAGGAGTGTGTTTCATTATTGTTATTATTATCTTAAGGAACTATATATACTAATTTTGTCACTAGTTAGCTTAGATTTTATTATTTTTATTCATTCTATGTGGGTTTTTTTATTGTAGATCTATGTATAGATCAGTACAGTGTAGATCTATGTGTTTTTTTAAACCGGTTCAATTTTTTTTTAAAATTAACTGGAACATTTTGAAGTTCCTGGTCCAAAATGATTTCTTGAAAGATAATTTTGATGTTTTCGAAGTCGAATAAGTTAAACAACAAAAATCTTAAGTAGTCTAATATGAATCAAAAATATGTCATGTTTTTCTACTTTTGCCCAAGTGAATGAACCCAGATGTTCTTTTGTTTCTCTATCTCATTTTTAGATTATACATCTACAGCCCCAGTGAATAACTGGTGTAGTCGAATTTTCTCCAGTTTGAGTTTCATGTACTTAGGTAAGCGGAATCATGTTATTTTCGTAATGAATAAGGGGCAAAGTTGGGCATTGGCGCTTAAATAAGAGGTATTGTTATGTTACAACTCCATTTCAAGCTAAAAACTACGAGAATGACACGATTCCGCTCCGCTCAATACAGTTTAATCTCTCTGCATAAAATATGACTTAACCATTTATTCACCGGGGCTGTAGATATCTTCTGATCCCGCTGTATGTCTGCTTTTGTACATCTTCCAATCTGATATTTGTTTGTTCGTATTTCTCTAAACATTTAGTTGTACATTTTCTCCTTATTTACACTATGGAATTAAAGCTAAATATTTGGAAGATTTTTTGAAAAAATTGTCTGTAAATATCCCTTTTCTGTATATTTGCATTTTAAGGAGACATGTAATACCTTAGTGTTTGAGAGCCTTCAGAAATGTTTTCATTCTTAATAAGAATCTTGGCCTTCCCAATCTGGCTAGAAACCTAAAGCTTGGTGACTTGTTTGCTAAAACAAAATTTGGACCCATTTCTTCCTTACACTCCCCCAAAAAAGTCCCATCATCAATAATGCCCTTTATTTAGAATTATTAAAAAGGAATATGGTTGATCGGAAATGCTAAATGAGAAAAGGTTCCGATTGTCAGACTAAATTCGCTATCGCTGAGGGAACTCCCTAGGAACTGATCAAAGATCCCAATAGACGGTTAATGGTCCTATTGAATTCCCTGATGGAAGCACTCGATAGAATGGAAGAGAATAACGAATCGGGGAGGAAAGGGCTCGGGAAGAATTGAAAATTGCAGCCTACGAGCTGATAAAAGTGGTCGCGACTTCCTTTGAATTTAAATTACCCATCAAGGCTGATAGATCGCCACGGAGAAGGGAGTACTGTTTCTTTTATACCTAAAAGCATATTAACAATTGCCTGTAACAAAAATTCTGCCATGCACGGTGTATTGTTCAAAAGCTTTTTAACCTTAATCAGATCATAGATATTCAAGGTTTTACGGTAAAGTTTTTTATTTGTCTGTTATCTTTATCCAATAACCTCAAAATGTTTTATTATGATCAAATTTCTATTTTAGTATCTATATTTTTTGTTGTTAAATTTATTTTTAGCATTTTTAAAAAACAATCTGGTATAAGTTCCGTAGGTTGTCGCTTCGAGTTAAAAATTGTTATGACGTTTCATTCGTTTTTTTTTTAATGCTCTGGAAAATAAAAATAATTTTGAATTTCAGTATGTAAAGAAGGGTGTGATTATGGTAAATTTGTATTTTTTGGTATTTGTTTCATCAAGAAATGTGCATTTTAACAAACAACAAACTCTTTTAGGTTTCCACGGCCACTATTTATTCAAAATACTTCAGTGGTATCTTCTGGTTTAGACCGTGTCGCTAACTTTTTTGCCAACGTTTTGCCAGACATGCTGCGGACTTCTTCAGAGCAGAAAAGAGAATGAAGACTCTTTCTTCGTACTAAAAATAAATATTTTTTTCTCGAGATTATTAAAAAGGAAACGAAAGAAAGGTTAAAACTTGTTGTGGCATTCTTCAATAACTCGAAGCGACAACCTGCGGAACTGATCTATATGTTTAAAAACATATTCATTGACTTTTAAGTATTTGATTATATTTAATTGCTAAGTTGGAAGTGACTTTATTTAATGATCTGACGTTCTCTTTATCTAAAGATGGTACTGAAGTTGAAAAATACGTTGGCACAAATAAAATTAGTTGTAATTCTTTGTCGATAATTTATTGACTGCACCCCCGACCTTTTTCAACTTTACACTCTACTTTATTTGATATTTTGTGAAGACTAGCGATTTAAGTCTTAAGTAATAATTAAATGTAAATTTACTCATTATGTTTTGACTAGTCTTTAGAGAATTGTTCCGAAAAAAAAAGAATAGTAGTATATAATAAACATGTAATAAATAAAATGTAGCTAACCAAAAAGGTATAATCTTCCATTTATATCCATAGAATTATTTTGATAGGATATAATTAGTTGGGGGTGCAGTCAAGAAAACACAGCTAAATAAGTGAAACTATTGCATTTTATGTGCCGACGTTTCGACCTACTGTGTATGTCATCTTCAGGGCTATGAGAAAACAGAATAGACTGTAAAAATACATAAAATAGAGATACAGAAAGCATAACAAAATTTAGAGATATAAAAAAATTGAGCGAGAAAAAAAAAAGTGAAGGATATATAATGAAAGGATATATGAATAAAGATGATTACATAGTAGATGTATAGAACGGTGATAATGCAAAACAAAATACAAAGAGAGAAATGAAGTTAAACAGAAAAAAATAAAATGAAAAAGATATAAATATAATGAGTATGGAAAACTTAGTATAATAAAGATAGAAATGTATTGCAGAGAAAACAACGAAACATTTGTATTATTATCGAAACGTCGGCACATTTGTTTTCTCTGCAATACATTTCTATCTTTATTATACTAAGTTTTCCATACTCATTATATTTATATCTTTTTCATTTTATTTTTTTCTGTTTAACTTCATTTCTCTCTTTGTATTTTGTTTTGCATTATCACCTTTCTATACATCTACTATGTAATCATCTTTATTCATATATCCTTTCATTATATATCCTTCACTTTTTTTTTCTCGCTCAATTTTTTTATATCTCTACATTTTGTTATGTTTTCTGTATCTCTATTTTATGTATTTTTACAGTCTATTCTGTTTTTGTCTGTTTTCTCATAGCCCTGAAGATGACCTACACAGTAGGTCGAAACGTCGGCACATAAAATATAATAGTTTCACTTATTTAGCTGTGTTTTCTTGACTGCACCCCCAACTAATTTCATCCTATTATAGTACCTACAGTCAACTAATTTCTTTCTTACAAGAATTATTTTGTATTGTTACGGGCTACTGGGTGTAAAATGAATTAAACTATTACTAAATTCAAGATACTAATTTTTATTAACGAATTAAAAATAATACAAATGAGATTATTTAAAAAAAATTAAATTATTAAACTAATATAAATTTATGAGAAGCGAGGGATGGTTGACTGGATGATAGATGTAAGGAAGAAAATAGTTGGGGGTGCAGTCAAATAAACGTCGGCACGTAATTAAAATAAGTAACCACTTATTTAGTGTTTTATTTGACTGCACCCCCAACTATTTTCTTCCTTTATATAAATTTACCATAACAATATTCTACAGATTATAACCTAGGCCTAACTGTATATAACTAAATTACTAAAATAATATACAAATACTATAAGATATTACTAAAACTAAATAACTTAACTATTTACCTAAATTTGTACAAATACAATAAAATTACACTATAGTTTATAACTACAAATTAACACTTACAGTTCGCTAATTAAAATCCACCGACCGTAATACTCTCCAAATATGACAAACTGTTTATTACACTTACTTAGCACTTATCACAGACTAGTCCACACTGCCACTAACTGTCACTGTCACTGTCACTGAAGTCGACGACTTTACTACTGCCTTATTACTGACCGCTACTGACTTACTACTGGCCTTTTATATAGGCAAGGTTGGTCGGGGTGGGGGACACCTACAATATTCCACGCAATGCGCGATGTCTCTAGACAGATCGCGAAGTTTCTACGCCCATTCTTTAATCCCTTCCGGCTTATCTGAATCCCTTCAGCCGGTCCCTCACTCTCTCTCTCTCTGATCGTAACAGTATCTAATTATGTAATGTCATTAACTTATGTGAATCAGTATACCTACTGTTTTTTTTATATCTTACAATGTATTCCTTTCTATAGTGTTTGTATTTCCTTATTTTTTTTTATTACTTAATGGTTAATTTTAGCTTCTGTGTTCTGGTGACCAGTTGCTTTTAATTTAATATTACATTTGTTTTTGTGTGGCTTTAGGCTTTTTAGAGGTGAGTGGTTGAGATATGTCGTTTTGGAACATGGATGTATTATGAACTGTATTCCGCCATGCCGGATAATGACAGAATTGACAAATTTTCGATATGCATTTTGAAAAATATATATTCACTTCTATTTATGGTTTTGAATAGAAAAAGTGATTAAATAAGATAAATAGATCAAAGTTAAATGATTCCAAATGAATTATTAGTTTGTTGTACAGCAGATTCAAAAAATCATCCCTTAAAATTTACGGCAATTTTATAAATCATAGAGGACCCAGCCCATATCTGATGTTTTGTCAGCCTTTTAAAAGCAATACCAGGCTGTTGCACACCTTCAGGTTGTTTATTGCTATTTTATTTTCGGAGGATTAGTTAAATTGTTAAAAGTTTATATACGTTTCTAAATAACGTTTAATACTTAAATATTGCTCAATTATTGTTCTTTTATTTTAATCTTATTTATTACTTGAAAGATAGCTCAAAGGTTCAATGTTGATTTATTGCGAGTCGATAAAAAACTACGATATATTTTTATCGTGATTTATTTATTTCCTTCGTAATAAATCTCTTAATGAATTATGTATATAAATTTGTCAGGATGAATTCTATGTTTATTATTAAACTGAATTCGCCGTAACGTTCTTAATCTTTATTTATATTTCTTTCGGTGTTATATTGTCAGTTGACAATGATTTAACCCTAAGCTCAGCTATGTGTCATTCGTGACAAAGCTGAATAATCGAATATTTATGAGGTCCAAAGAAGTTTTAAAATATTAGGAAAAAAATTTTCTGCAAACTTAAGAGTTAACGGATAATTTTTCAAAAGGGAAAGAAATGTATTGATATAGAAAAAGTTACAAAACCAGATTTGCCATTGCCTAGAACCTATAATAGTGATAAACCTACGACCTATTAATTAATTACAAACATTTAGTTTAATTAATTTGAAATTTGTAGTATTTTATAAAATATTTTTCGGATGAATAAATGTAGTCTTCCAATGCTCAATAACACATCCAAAAACTAATCAGATATTTTATTATTATGTCAATCAAATACCTTAATACCTTAAGTATTTTGGTGGAAGAAAATGATCCAGGTGAAAATTGTTGAGGTCAAACAATTTCTCTTAAGTAGGGAGAACTGTTTATTATTGAGCCAATGTTTCGACCCACATTGCAGGTCTTCTTCAGGGCAATCGAGAGGGGGACGGTGGGGCCCGCGTAACTTCCTCTCAAACTACTCATATAACTAATGTTAGTTACTTATGCTCTGACAGCCTTGAAGAAGCCTGCAATGTGGGTCGAAGCGTTGGCTATTTAATAAACATTTCTCCCTTTATTTTATATATAATATATTTATTGCTAAGTACAATCTGCTACACTTGAGGTCAATACGCATCAGTGATCTATGAAATCACTTTCTACAGAATGCTTCAACTAATTAAAATTGTTTTATGAGAGTATTTTCATATTTTTTTCTAAAAATTAGAAAAATATAACTAAGCATTGATTCAAACTAAATTTATTAATAACTTATTCGGTTATTTAATAAATCTTAATATACATTTTAAAATATTGTTTAAAAGTTTCAAATATTGTTGTTTAAACTTTTATATTGTTGTGTAGATCTAGCTTATGCCTTAAATTATTCATAACATACTGCGCAAACATTGGAGGTCCATTTTAATCTCACTGACTCCATCCCACCTGTTACATTTCTGTAACTTTGACAACTCTATGAGGCACCTGTCTCCAGTTTCAACCCTCTACTTCTCGTGTCTCGAGTTAAAATACAATTAAGATTAGCTTAATATATACAATAGCAGAGTGGCTCAGTGGTAGAGCACTGAGTTGCCATGCCGGAAATCCTGGTACAAATCCTGCTGCAGGCCATGACTTTTATTTAGTCTGTTTGCAGCGGGAGATGAATCATATATGATCTAGGATCCTCCAGGGGCCCATCCAGCCTATATAAAATATTATAAAAAAAGGGTACTCCAAATAAGGGGGAAAAAGCTGGCGGTTGAGCGTGACCTAGGGCAAGTTACCTCCTTGCAGAACCGTTGTTCATGAAACAGTACACAGTCTCTACCTTGTACTGAACCTAAGGCCCATTCACAGGTTGTAGTGGTACAGGTTTTTTTTTTAATATATACAATAATTATAACAACTATAACCATTGATGTGTACAGGTAGGGGGCTGTATCTTAGAACAAGTACACAGGGGAGGGATTTTTTTTTTGTTTTGATCAAAACTTTTTTAAGGCATTATTTTTTTAATTTATATTAATATTTTGAAGAAATAAAACTATAATATTTACAATCTAAAGAGCTACACAGTTGAACAGGACAAAAGACATCTGGAGTAGAAAGTAGGAAACCTAATTGGTTTTCTTTAAATAAACAATGACTAGAAATTAAATACAAATATAAATAACTTTTTTATTAATATCTTATTTAATACGTCAGTTGATGATTGTTCAAGAGAATTGGTATTTTCGTTTGTTCTCTGATATAAATGTGTTCAAAAGTTTATAAAAAAAAAATAATGTTTCTTCTGACTGCAATGTTTCTAGGACAACATATGTTTTGAGATCATGCTAAATCGCCTGGTTTTCTCCTAATTAGTACTACCAAATTTATAGGGGCTGGCTGAGCCCCAGAAGAGTCTGTAGATCTCAGGGTGCTACAGATATTAACTGCTATTAACAGATTAAATAATTTGTCGGAGACGGCTGGATTTGAACCGAGGACCTTCGAAATCCCGCTGCGGGCAGTTACTTTTATTTAGTCTGTTTGCAGCCGGAGATGTATCATATAGGATCTAGGACACCCTCCTGAGGCTAACCCAGCCTCTATAAAAAAATGATAAAAATAGGGTACCCATAATAAGGGGGAAAAAACCTGGCGGTTGAGCGTGACCTAGGACAAGTCACCTCCTTGCAGAACCGTTGTCCATGAAACAGTACAGTCTCAACCATGTACTGAACCCCCAGACTCGTTCACGGGTCGTACTGGTACAGGTTAAAAGGACCTTCGACATAGTAATGCTCTACACAGCTTGCTCCCTTATAGAAAAACGAAACGAAATCAGTTAAACGCAATCCAAGAAAAACAAATTCTTTCATAAAAAATGTTTAAACTAAACGAATTTATGAATACCAGTTCAAAAGAATCTTCTTTTTATTTTTACGCCATTAATTATAATCTGAATTCATTTTTTAAATACAGGCCATTAAGTATTATTTGAAGGGAGGGGGCTTCAAGATGAAAGAGGTATCCATTTTATTGACCTGAGGCTGACACCACGGTTTATAAACGAGCAAGGTAGATCCCCGTTCCTCGGCCGAAATCCTAGTCATTTATCAAACCATTTTGTATTCAGTCGGAATCATTAGGGTTTTGGCCACTGTCGACTTGGAAATTCATGAACTTCTGATAGGATTTTCTAAGGCTTCCTCGCAAGTTTTCTGCGAGGAATATTTCACTAGTGTATAAAAACGTATGTATAATTTCCTTACCAAAGTACCATGGGAACTTAAACCACTTCTACATAGACAAATAGGGATCTTTACGATATTTATGACTATATGCTGATCACTACGTATCCGTGGCCATTAAGTGATAAATATTTATATTTATACTTGGAGTTTAGGAAGGCACATTATTATTATATTGTTTAACATTGTACCAGTAATACTCCTAATCGATTACTTTGGAACTAAATTCAACATTGGTAAAAAAGATAATTAATATAGGTGTGAATTAATATTTATTCTCTAATGAAGCCCAATATGGTAACATAGCACAACTAATATATGTTGGAACAATATTAGATATTTCATTGAAAACCTATTGGTAAAATGGATAGTAAATACGATAAATATATGTAAACTAAATGAACCAGATCCAAAAAACACTTGTGGGATATTTGGGTTAGCTATTTTATAGCTGAGCACTAGTCAATTTAAATTATCCCCTTTTTTTTTTTTATAAAACTTTGTTGCTTTAAATAATAATGGGATAGGGTATTAAATTTACATTTTTGCTTCTAGTTAAATAATATAAATTAGTATTTGAATAAAACTCTGTTTAAAAAAAATAAATTCAAATTTCGATATTTAAAAAAAAAGGTATTTATTTAAAAAAATTTACAACTGTCTTAAAATAATATAACAAGTAAATATATTGATTGGTACATATTAGCATCTAATACAAGTAGAGAAACTACCCAGTGGCAGTACTCAAATAATAAGTTCAACTTAGAAAATCACGAGACAATCTTCTCTTCAGACGCCTTGGAGGATTATCAGGAATTGAAGAGGTTGCTAGGTTTGAAACTAGTTTGAGTGGAAACAAAGCTTGTCATGAAAATATTGATATCGGATTCGGGCCAAATCAGCAACAAATGGGATATTTGTCCCAGGTCATTATTGATTACTTTGTTCGTTACAAAATAAGGAGCATTCAGGATTTTACGGAGGATTTTGGATTGTAAGGATTGAATACGAGAGAAATTCGAGTTTAGTTTATTGGAGCCCCAAAGTCGGTAATGTTAATGTTATAATTTCTAATGAACTGATTTAGTTTCATTCTTCCCACCGCCCTTATCATCCTGATTCACAACTTAACCTCAGTAGGAGTATTGCAAATCGGTAAGAAAAGAAAGTTAAATTTCGAGGTATCATAATGAATGCATTAATAGAAAATTAAATTGAGGGTTACTAAAGTTTATATAGTTTATTATTGTTATCAGCTAATATTATTTAGTTTATGGGCTCAGGTGCCCTTTTAAGCTTATAAATAGATCGACCTTTTGTTGACCCTGCGCTATACTTCCTTTACGCAAAGTAGTTTGGAAAGTAATTTGGACTTTAAATTACTTCCGTTGTGTTTGAGACAAACAAAGCGGCGGCAAACAATGATGAAAATGGAATCTGAAGTAAAATATTTGGGCAGTATTTCCTTTGTTTCTTAAATATTTATTACTCACTAGTCATTTCTGTCTTTAAGTGACTTGTTATTCAGTCTCACCTATTTCATTGATTACTTAAGTATCTATAGTTTTCTATTGTAATAATTTATTTTATTATATTTGTTATTAATTTTTGAATATTTTTATTTGAAAAGAAATGATATGTCCAGGACCGGGACTCGAACCCGGGTCTTCCAGATCGCTAGTCTAGAACTATACCATTTGAGCTATCCTGGCCCTAATCAAGCACGCTTCTCGGCCGTGGTCATATCCTTTCTTTTCACTGATCCCAAGTCCCCAAATAAAAATATTCAAAAATTAATGACAAATAAAATAAAATAAATTATAATAATTATAATGACGTAAGTCAACTAGATCCAAATTAAAATAATGTTCAAAGAACATTCTTCCCCTCGTATACTTCGCAAAAATGCGAGAACGCGGGGACTTGGGATCAGGGAAAAGAAAGGATATGGCCACGAACGAGAAGCGTGCTTGATTAGGGCCAGGATAGCTAGAAGTGTAAACGGGAGGATTGCGTATAGAGTGATTTAATGGGTTTGGTTTGGATTGTAGTACGTGGAGGGAATATTGTTAGCAGATATTTGGTTCGCCAAAGTGTTAATGATAAACTATATAGTGCTGGCACTATAAAGAATGACCAATTAGACTTATCTAGAAGAGTGGATTTGGCTAAATCATAATACTCATATCATGCATGAAAGAATGGAATAAATCAATACGGTGAATGAACTTTCCGAATTTAGGGAGAATTAATGATCCCCTTAGGGTCTAATACTTGTCCTCGAAAAAATTGGATTTGTCAATGTAACATGAGGGTCGTCTGGATAGGATTACGATACGTTATATTCTCCGTAATTTTATTTTTTATTGACAGGAAGCAGATTGCTTAAATTTGTTACGAATAATTGTCTCTAAACAGATATAGCGCTTTATTCAAATATTTTTTATTTTTTTAAAAATTATTTTATTGAATTGTACAACTGTAATATATACATCTAGTACAAGGGCTGTATGAATAAATAAATACATGAAATGATATGTAGAGGCACTACCCATTGGCAGCACTCTAATTACATTTCTATTATAGAAGGCCCCGAGGCCATCTTCTCTTCAGACGCCTAGGAGGATTGTCCAGGATGGAATTGGATGCAAGGATGGAAACTAGTGGGTTTGGATGGGCCTGGCGTTTATTGTGGAATGATAGGTATCTGGAATGGGCTAAATCGGTAACATATGGAACGTTAAGGTCATTATGGATGGTTTTATTTGTGACAAAATAAGGAGCGTTTAGGATTTTGCGAAGGATTTTGTTTTGCAAGGATTGAATACGAGTGGAATTTGATGGTTTGGTGGAGCCCCATAGTTCAATTCCGTAGGTCCATATAGGTCTTATAACAGTCACATAAATAAGTCTTTTGTAATTGATATGAAGCTTTGAGCGTTTGTCTAGTATGTGTTGAAGTAGTCGGAAGCGTCAAGCTGTTTCTTGTCTTTTCAGTCTTGTGTGAGGGTTCCAAGTAAGACGTTTGTCTAAGTTGAGTCCTAGGTAGCGAATCTGTTCAACAGGGATACATGGAGTACTATTAAAGGATACAGTAGGACAGGAAGTCATGGGTTTTCGGCGAAGGGTAAAGGTAATTTGATGGGACTTGTTGGAATTGATTTTAATTCTCCAATTCCGACACCATTCTTCGAGGCTTGATAAATGAGATTGAAGGGATTGTAATGCAATATATGGGTCGTTATTAGCTGATAACACACATGTGTCATCAGCATACGTGGAGATGAAGGTGTTAGGATGGGTTGGGATGTCAGCTGTATATACTGTGTAGAGGATAGGACCGAAGATGCTACCTTGAGGAACACCAGCAGATTGGGAATAGAGAAACGAGTAGGAACTATTATGATTTACATTAATGTTCTGCCAGTTAGAAAGGAGCGAATGATTAAAAAGTTTGTAGGAGGAAGGAATTGTCGGATTTTGTAAAGGAGACCTGGGTGCCAGGCTCCATCAAAAGCCTGTTCTACATCGAGAAAGGCTCCCGTGCAGTACAATCTACGCTCCAATTATTCAAATATAAAATTCAAATATGATTTTATTTTTAATAGCCCAAACGGGTAACAAACTCGATAGGATGATCAGATTTATTAACGAAACCCTCATCTAGTATTTTTTTTAATGTAGGAGGGGGGGGGGGGGGTTGCTCAGTGTTTAGAGCGCTGAGTTGCTATGCCCAAGGTTCCCTGTTCAAATCCAGCTGTGGCCGATAAATTATTTAGTCTGCTAACAGCAACGGATAGACCCACTGGCATCTGCAGGCTCTCCTGGATCTCACCGGGCCTCTCTAATGTGGACGCCCTCAGTTGGGGGAAAAACTTGGCGGTTGAACGTGATCTTGGATAAATCATCTCTCCGCATAACTGTTGTCCCAGTATAGCTTCTAAAAAAATAGTTTCTATCATGTACTGAACCCATGTACTAGTACAGGTTTTATGTTTTTATAATAAAGGTTTGAATGAATTTCTATTTAATTTTCAACACAAAGTATTCGTACAAAATCATTAAGTGTTAAATGAGCTGTTAATTTTGAATGTGAGAAAGCTCCATTTTATGTTATTGCTTAATATTAACTTTCAAAATTCACTCATTTGAAATATTATTGACTAGGTAAATTTCTAATGATAAATTTATACTGATATTGAAATAATATTGATTTTTAATTAATTCAAAATATAAAATTTGTATTAATTTGTTTTAAGAATTAGCTTTAATATATATTTTTTTTACAAAATGGAGTTATCTCACTTTAAAAATCAACGGCAATTTTAGTAGCCCGTGGAATCTACTCCCCTCTGCCCTAATCGTGGCCTAACATATAGACGGAAAAGCTGGCACAAAGTAAATAGATTTGACTTATTTGTGTACAATTCATTGACCGCGCCCCCGACCAAATTTTGCATTGTATGTATGGCCATCTATTTCCTCATCCATTTCAAAAAAACATTTCTTTGATTAAAAAATAAAAAGATAAAGTTATTCGGTCATAATCTGATAATTTTCATCTCTGCTTAATGAATAAATCAACTGTAGTTAAGGCTTTTAATATTTATTTTATTCAAGTTTGATGACTTTTCCAAGCTTATCACGGACGAAACATCAAACCCAGGGGACTGCCCCACAAACGAAATACTCGACGTGACGATGAAACAATTGCCTCCATTGCCTGGCCTTGCCACTAATTCCCGTTGGTCGAGACGTGCCCCAGTAAACAAACCACATCCTGGATACTCCCCCACAACGGATCAACTCTTATTCCGCAGCCACCGTCATATGGTTGGTATACCAACCAGTACCTCTTCTGGTCAGCTGCGGGTTAGTGGCCTCCGGCGCCCACGCTCAGATAGTGGAATGTCATAGTTAAACTAGATATTGAATTAAGTTAAAATAAACTGTGAGACTGAAATGTACGTTCAAGTGGTGATAGACTTCTCTATTAAAAGTTGTTTAACATCTTTAAGTTACTGTGATATCCGACTCAATTCCGTTATTTAGAAATTAATTTTTTTTGGTTTATCTTTTATACTATTTAGTTTACTCAGAACCTTCCTCTCTAACCTCAACCAAGCCTCTATAAAGTTTGTACAGTTAATTGGAGGTAAAACCTGACAGTTGAGTGAACAACCACATCCTGGACAACCGTTGTCCTAGAAACACTACATCCTCTACCATATACTGAACCCAAGACCCTCAATGGGTTATAGTTTTTTTAAAATATTATTTATACAAATGTTTATTCACCACCTAATTGGAGCTAGATAAATATGACTGATGTGCAGACTCTCCTGGAGGTGATCCTACCTTTATGTAGTTACCTAACTCCGCGTTAGGTAATAGATAATGCGTACCTACGCATAATCGAGAAAAAAAACCTAGCGGACATCCCATGACCTCGACCAAGTAACCTGCCTGTTCAGCCGTTTTCCTAGAAATAGTAAAGTCTCTACAATTTACTAAGTTCAATACCCTCCATCTATTGTAATGGAACACGGTTTTCACGTGTTAGTGTAACTCTTCATGTGAAAAATCAATTGAGGCGTTCAGAATCAAAAACAGATAATTCCAAAATTTCAAAAATAATCTTTTTCATTTTTCTCGCTAGTCTAGTCAAAACATTTTTGTCTAACAGTACACTTTGGCACCTAACTTATCTTGGCTTCAGTCCAATTCTGTAAATGAAGCGGGATCATAAAGTATTGCATTATTAAACTAGCGAAAACGAGAACAAAATATTTTCAATTCCAAAGTCAATTTTTGCGTTATCCGATTGATATCCTAAACTCCTCAATCGTCCAACTGTCATCATAATTTCATTATTATAATGTTACAAAATTTGATTTTATACAATATTTAAATTTAAGACATTGCGATTAGACACTATATTTAACAGTTATACATAGTAATGAATAAACTTTGTTGCAAAATAGCAATTATCTATATTTTTTACTCCTTGATTATTTGGAATATCTTGTTAAAATCCCGTTCTGTTTTCAGTTGAGAAGGTTTTTCCTTTATTATAAATGCAGACTCTTTATTATTTTCAAAAAGGAAACAAGCCAAAGCTAAAAGAAGGAAAATTAGAAAGCTTAAAGAAGGAAATTTAGGAGAAAAATAAGGAAATTGAGTCGCTGGTGAGGTTTCTCTCAAGCAACGGGTGAGGTGTGTTATTCCGCTAGGTTAGCTTTCAGACTAACTTCCACTACGTCTAATGCATTTGTATCTTTCTCTACCTCATCAACCAGAATAATTTGGGGGCCGGTTTTGGAAAACGTTTGCAGATTATTTTTTAGATATCTGTTATTTATCCTTTTAAATAAAATACTCATAATAAAACATGTGTTTAATTATAAATAACGTCAAAGCAAAACAATTGCAATTAAATTTGTGGACAATAATCAGCAATGCTTTCTAAAATCATAGTAAACAAACATTCTTTCTCGTACCTTTTCCTCCATATGAATTCGCATAATTATGAATCCAACATAATTCTACTCTTTCCACGTTCTTTTTTATTTCTATAATTACTAAAATAATATACAAATAATATAAGACATTGCTAATACTAAATAACTAAACTATTTATATAAATTTGTACAAATACAATAATATTACACTATAGTTTACAACTACAAATTAACACTTACAGTTCACTAATTAAAGCCCACCGACCGTAAGACTCTCCAAATATGACAAACTGACACACAGTTTATTACACTTACTTATTACTTATCACACTGTCACTGGCTGACACTAACTGTCACTCACACGGACTGTCACTACTTTACTACTACTTATTACTACTGACTACTGAAACAGCTGGCCTTTTATATAGGCAAGGTAGGTCGGGGTGGGGCACTTCTCGGAAGATCTAGAATTGTCTCGCCAGGTCGAGATGGTTCTCGATCTTTCTAATCTTATAATCCCTTCAGCCGTCCTAATCCTTCCGGGCCTTTCTCTCGGACTGTAATAATATGATCATGGATTGAAGGAAAACATGTTTTAGATTAAAATTTGGTTGGAGAAAACCTCAAGTTTGGGTAATTTCTCAATAATAAAATTTGTTTTTCATTATCCTTATATTGCGCGTGACCTCCTCTTCCCTTATATACCTGTTAATGATACTTCGACATACATTCTACCAGTACGGAAATGTATCTGTTCGAGGACAGCCCATTCTTCTCTCAGAGTCCTTTCAAGATTTTGGAGTACTGTTAGTTTTGGGCGTGCTCTATTTCGTCTTTGAAGTATGTCCATGATTGTTCGATATAGTTCAAGTCTGGAGAACACCCTGGGAAGGCTAAGATTCTGTTGTGCTGTTGCAGCAATGGTTGTACTACGGAAGGGACCGTTTTCCGGGCCTTATACTGAGAATAGGGTTCTCGCTGATTTCTTCGAAGATCCGTATTAGGTTTCAAATTTCATCCACAAAACGATTGGCCTACAGCGAACGTCTACCGTTGAATAAGATGATGCTGTAACAATCATTGACTCCTACCGTGCTCATCTGTTTGTACTATTACACATTTGTAAAAAGTCCATCAGATCAATCTTTCACAGACCTTTTTTTTTTAATACTCAATTAAAAACGAGCCTTGTAACTTCGTCGGTTCTGCTCGATTCAGGTATTTTTACTATACGGAGCCACCAGTTCAATAGTTATTTTTACACCTTGTACTCCCGGAAGCTCATGACTTGCTTTAATAGAAGTAATTGTATTGTTTCGTAAAATAACTGAATAAAAAACTATCATCCTGTTGTTCTGTTACCGTAGGGCATCCAAAACGAGAAGTAGACAAACGAGTAAGCATTACCTAGATGGATCGGCCCACACACCACTAGTTCCTGCCCTAGCCAATTTATCAGCCTAGTTCATTTAAGCTCTCTTCAGTAGTTGGTTTGTTCAAAAATTGAATGTGTAAAGGACAATTTGTGAACGATTCTTCGCAATGAAGTCCATAGTACATCACACAAACATAATATATCATAATACATATTGCATTCCTATTAGTGATGTGCCGGATTGATAACAAAGTATATCCGCGGATACGGACCCGAATACGGATATTTGGTGTCAAGATCCGCGGATACAGATCCTAATTATGAAATTGAAGTGAATTACACAGCATCTACAACAACTACTGAAGACAAACCAATTGTTATTTTCCGACAATAATTGGTCGGAAAATAACATTGTCAGAGTTTAGAAGAGTCTATTGCTAATATGTTAGATAGTGATGGTGGCAAAGAGCGAAATGAAAATCAAATATCAGATACGAAAGCTACTTTTCTCATAGAATATATGTCAAAAAAAAACAATACCAAGAGATCAAGACCAGCCAAAGCATTGCCAGATTAACAATAAAAAGTTTAGAGATTCTCAATCATATTGCTGGCACATACTTATTATCACCTGGCACAAGCGTTTCAAGTGAACAATTTTTCAGTGCTGCATGAATTGTTTACGATCCTCATTGTAACAGACTTCGAGGCACAAAGGTGCCAAGTTACTCCTTTTTAACTACAATTTACCAAAACTTAACTTCAATTATGACTTAAACTTTTTTTTATGTCCCGACTATTATTACTGTTTTTATTTTAAGCTAATGTTAACACTTTATGTGTCACGCAGTATACGTTAACTTAATCTACAAAAGAAGAATCTTTTAATTAGAATTTAAAATGTCACGAAGATTTAACTTTTGCTTTTCTTATTACAAAAGACATGTTACAAGTTTCTATAATATTTAAATATTTCATTATTTTAATAAGCTTATCACAAATATTTTTGATTGATCTCATTATAAAAAATGGTTATCCTTCGTCCGGATTAGTGGTGAACTCTCAAGATCCTTTTCCACTGCGACAGGGGTTCGACAGGGAGATGGATTATCATGCCTGATCTTCAACCTTGCTCTGGAAAAGGCGGTTAGAGAGTCTGAGATCCAAATAACTGGTACATTCATTAACTCCTGCATGCAACGCCTCGGATTTGCAGACGACATAGATATTGCCAGCAGGTCGTTAGCAGCAGTCAAGGAAGCATTTATCGCACTGAGAATTTCTCCAGCAAGGATGGGACTTATCGTCAACTACGGCAAAACGAAGTACATGTGCATAAACACTCAAGAAATAAACCTTGAAATTCATATCCAAGTTGACGGGCAGAGGGTGGATAGAGTAGAGGAATTCGTGTACTATGGATCCCCAGGTGAACCAACAAAATGATATTGGGGCAGAAGTCGAGAACCGGATTATAGCCGCTAATCGCTGCTATTTTGGTCTGCAGAAGCATCTGGGTAGTAGTCTCCTGTCTAAATCCTCTAAGACCAGACTGTATAAAACTCTCTTCCGACCATTTCTGACATGTGTCTCAGAAAACTGGACCCTGACCCAAGCACACGAACTCTCACTTCTGAGATTTGAAAGGAGAGTCCTTAGGAGAATATACGGTCCAGTTTTGGTGGATGGAGAGTGGAGGCGCCGGTCCAACAACGAACTGAGGCTACTTTATAAGGAGCTGCATGTAGTACAGTTTATAAAGTTAGCAAGACTGAGGTGGGCCAGACATGTGATTAGGATGGGGCAGGATGAAATCCCAGCCAAAGTCCTCAGGGAGCGGATGTATGGTGTGAAAAGAGCAGGCCGACTACGACTTCGGTATGAGGACTTCGTAGCTTCGGGCGTCCGGACCATATTGAATATCCGCAATTGGAGGGTAGCAGCACTGGATAGAGAAAACTGGCGGTCGACGCTGGAGCAGGCCAAGACTCGACTGCAAGGGTCGTAGCGCCAAATAATAATAACAATAAAGATGGTTGATTTAGTGTTGTAAATTTAGTCTTTGCAATAAAAAGGTGCCAAATATTTGATGTAAGAAATAAAAAGTAATCTGAACATAATTCAATAGTTTTTCACTGCTACCTAGTAACGCTATAAACAACAACTTTAGTTCTCGACAAACATCGAGAACGAAAAAAAAATTTTGTTTCTCCATACAAACTAGCATTAGCTGATATATTATTTGAATGGAGGACTGATTTTTTTTTTCTTTTCGACAATGCCCAGAACAAAAGTTTCTGTTTATAGTGTTACTAACACGTGCCTAAGAATTTTTCAGTGAATATAAAATAACCCTATATAGAATTTCATCTATGTATTGAAAATTAATAAGGTAAAAGATCCGCCAAAAAAGTCACGGATACGGATACGGATCTTTCTTCTCCCTGGGCTATGCGCGGATACGGATCACTAATTCCTATATACATAAAAGGGAAGTTGATAAACTTGGAATATAATCAAGCACCCATTACCTGTAATCAAGATATTAGATCATCTTTGTTAATTACGAATAATGAAGAGAGGTAAGGGAGCCCATTCAACAGTTTCGGTGGAGGGGGAGGAGGATGGTGAACAAGCTGGTCTGGTGAGTGAAGATTAGATTCCTTATAGCAAAATAAGGAAAGCTGCTGTCATTAAATTTGAAAGCCAATCCATTTTATATTAATTATTTTAATTAGTCATAGTAGTCTTTCTAGAACTTCATCGGCACTTTCTCTACTAATGATTTAGTATGCATTATAATTATTATTAATATGATTAAATTATTATCTTAAATATTATTAAATTTTCTGCAGCACCACTCTTATTAAATATATTATAAAAGTTGGTTTTATTAACGCCTGCTCCCATGTATGTATGTTATATTTAGAGGAATAACCAATAAACATGTAATGCTTTAGGGTGTTTTATTAATATTATTAAATTATTGTCCGAAACAATTAGATAAAAACTAATATATTAGTATAAACTCTCATCTATATTATGACTAATGATAGTATTGACCATTTTAATACAATCCAGTTATAATTAGCTGTATCGCTTATTTCGTCATCTAGGAAATGGTATTGAAGGAAGGCTTTACAGAAAATTCATAGTTTCATAACCCAAATGAATCACACGACTACTGCATGTTAACAAAGGTATGTTGCATGTTAGTTTACAGAGATTTCGTGTTACTTATCATAAATAACGCTTATGGGATGTTGGTAAGGTTAGATATATGTGAACTAGGATTGCTCCATTTACTGCTTGTAGTGGAGGTATTGTTATGGAGTAGGAAGGTATTTACTAAGGCTGTCGTACATGTGCCAATCACCATATTAGATACAAGGGCAACATATCTCCAATAGTGTGACTAAATCGTCCTTGAGTAGGTTGTAATTACTTGAAAATCGATTGGTGTGCATTTCCTATTGTGTTATGCAAGTCCACAAGCGATCATGTTGATGAAAATAATGTTTTGGAATAATTACCCACTTTTAATTTATCCTGATAAGAATTGTACAGGAAGTAGACAAGTCACATACCTATCCTAGATATTCTAAATTTCTCCTCACAGTAAATTATTGGATGTTTTGTTTTGGATTACTTATTCATCGCTAAGAAAACTGACAGGGGTTGATTCATGTGGTGAAGAATAGTGTTCGCCTCTGACCGCTACGATTCTGGTCGGGCGTAGATGACCTAGATGTTCTACGCCCCCAAAACTCCAGGAAACAAACAAGCAAACCGCTACGATTATTTTTGTGATAGGTTTACCACTTACACGCACAAAGCATCTTGCAAGATTTGTTTATTTCGAAACTTAATGCACTAAAACGTTTATTTTTCCGATAACTCAACGAAAGAGCTATATAAATATGTTATTAGAAAACTTCAAGATTTCCTAGAGACTTGAGAAAGCGATTGGACCACTAATCCTCCATTACCCTTGACTTAATACTGAAGACGCCTTAGCCTTCCCCTCGGACGATCCCTAGCTGCCTTTGCATGATCCAATTAGAGGAAGGGATGATACAGGTAGGAGGCGGGTCGAATGTTGAGCAGGCTCCAGGCCTGGAAGGTTAATGGGATTACCTGGAGTCCAGAAAGGGTCTCCAATATACTGTTGGCGGTCTCATCCAGTCTTTTGTTGTCGGTCTTTGGCAAAATGTCCATGTAACCTTGTTACTGTATCAGAAAGAATATCGTTATTTTAAAATATGTTATCTGCTTCTCTGTTCTCTTATAACCTATCGAATAAAGACATCAAAAACGCTGACCGTTTCAAAATTTCATTCTGAGCTTCTTCTTTTCAGGATTAAAATAATACCATTGTAGAAAATAAAATTACTGGTCCTCTGTTATATTAACAACTAAAGTCATGATATATCCAATTTATTAATTTATTGATTGATTAATAATAGAGTAATTTAAATAAATTCGCTAAAGCCTGTAATGAAAATACTTTTGAAGAATATAAACCAGTCAAGTTAGAACGGATAAGAGGTTATTTCCGGCAGGTTCGTAGGCCGGCAAGTCGCCACAGGTTTTTGGAAAACTGCTAAAAAACTTTGGGTATACAGTCCTTGGTAGGAGACGTTATATAGCAGTCCCTAGCCTGAGCGGTGTCAGGTTCTCATAAAAGATTTCTATCTAAATTATTCCATGCAGCAAAACATAGGACTATGTACCTGTAGTGTTATATGTGATGGTGTTAGCAAACCTATGATTATCAAAATAAATCTGTGAAGGGTTACTGAGCAGGTATAGAAAGTCCTTGGTAGGTCTCCCAGGATCAGTACCTGAAAGTTTTGTAAGTAGGCATACATTATTGTAACCATGATCACCATACAATAAAAGTAAACCTATTTTGTCTGATCTATTAGGATCTTTATTTATTAAAACAACTCCCAGTCAACCAACCATGAACTCCTTTGGAAAAAGAGAGATATGTGTTTTAATCAATCACTAAAGTGCTACTGTATCTCAGTTGTAACTATCTCATGGCGGCATCCCAAATTACTATTTAAAAATGAATCAGATCAATGGATCTTAACTTTTCCTCATATGATTGTCTGAGCAAGTGAGAAGAGCATATTTGTAACATCGTACGATTAGATGCGTAGCTTAAAGTGACGTTAAATGAATAAACAGGAAGTTATTCCATCTTAAATGGGCAAACATCTGGGGACGGTATTAGAGTCAAAGCTCCGTGGGAAAAAACCTCTAATAAAAGAAATAATTTTGTTTGCTAAACTGTAGGTACTTGTATTCGATTTTAGGCAGGCAATCTGATCTGTCTGTTGGAACATCTGTTGTGAGTAAATATGTCATTACTGAAAATAAAATCCGAGTTTAAGTTTTAGTTTAGTATTGATAGGTCCAGATGTATATAGATATATAGGCATTTCTATTTGTCGTGTCACATGAGAATTTTGAGAAGAGGAGGAGTTTGAGAAAGGAATATCCAAGATATTAAAGCAACAGGTTCCTCCCATGGTCGCTGTCATGAATATTACAGTACGGCTTCTCTCTCTCGCGTCTTCGTCATTTAGCAAACAAAAAGAACGTTTGATTCTATCTTACGGCTTATTTCACGGGAAAAAATAGCCGAGGAATACCTTTGTTTTATTATATTTCTTCTATACATTTAACTTTGAAGTTCATTTCAAAATTGAACTATCAAATATAGCTTCTCTCTACATATTACTTTCCTCCCAATATTGACCGTTTTATATATTACTTATAATATTTTATTTGAAAATGTTGTAGCATATTACACTTTTTTTGAGAAAATAAGGGGGGACTCAGTGTGGAGTGCTGAGTTACTGTGTTTAAAATTCCGGATTCGATTCTGGCTGTGGCAGATAAATTATTCAAGCTGTTAACATATGTTAGATGTAGAAACCCTCCTGGGGCTTACCCATTTTTATAGGATAAAAACCTGGCGGTATTGCACGATCTCGGACAAATCTCCTTCCTGCAATACTGTATTTACCGTACTTACCATTCTTTCTGCCTAGTATTTAAGGAATGACAACTGTTAAGGGCGATAAAGGTCGAAATATATATTTCATTTCCTGTCGTTAGAAATTTTAATTTTCGAATCATCTCTCATTCAGGATCTGCCGCACATAAGCGTAAAGGGTTGAGTAAATTGAAAATCGTCTTTCATTTGCTCTTCAATGCCTTTTAGTGGTGATCTCGCTTCGCCATTCATCTTGGCCCAAAGGCACGTGCCTCATCTGGGCCAATGCCTTTTCACGTTCTCTGCCCTTCTTTTCAAGTTATTCACTAAATATAATTCCTGGTCTCCCTATGGGTGGTATTTATCCTCTCTGAAGAGTGGTAGGAATAAGCAGGGAAATTGAATTTAAAATCAAGGTACGGGTATGAATGAAGGCATACTCATATATCAAGGGAAGGACCCTGGGAGGGGTTCTTTTCATATTATTAATTATTATATTTTTTCTGAATTTTACTTGTAAAATTCAGTGTGTTTATGGTTGGTTACGAAGTTTAAATAGCGAATAACTGGTTAAGTAGTATCTACAGTGAATAATTTAAGATGTATCGTCTATTTTTTTACAACGTTGGAATAATAACTCACTCTCCTTTTCAAAACTTAAACACAATTTTGAAAATTATTAGGTTCTTCCAAAGAACAATCTCGCAAAGGGTTAGCTTCACCTTGGTCCATATGGCTTCCCCTGATTTTGAGAATGGGATGAGCTAGGCTTGTTATATCCGCAGGTAAGCAGGTATTCCCAGTAGTGGCTTGAGAAAAGAGGATCTAATAAGTAATCTCTATTTCTATTTCTCTAAGATAATAATAAAATTAACTTTAAACATTTAATTTGTGCTATTTTATTTCAATCCCTTCTGTTCAATATATACACACACACACACACACACATATATATGTATATATACACTGACAGGCCAAAAAAGAAGAATTAATATGTATTTTATTTATTTGTTTTCAATTAAGAATGTCGATATAGAGGATAATAACCCTTAATCCTTAATTCAATGAAAGGACTGTAAATTCCAATGTTCACTTTCTATGGAATTTTTATTATTTTTTTTTTTTTATTTAATTCAATGATATTTACAACTATAATGGTATTATATCAAGTAAATGTGCAAAAATGTATAATATGACATGAAAACACTTGTGGAGAAACTACCCATCGATAGCACTCCAATAAAGTTCTATAGTAGATGATCTCGGGGCCATCTTCTTTTCAGACGCCTCGGAGGGTTATCAGGAATAGTATGGGAAGCAAGCTGAGAGACTAGCGGATTCAAGTGCGTATGGAGCTTGTTATGGAAGGATAGGTATCTAGTTTGGGCCAAATCTGTAACATATGGGATATTAAGATCATGATGGATGAGTTTGTTTGTGACATAATAAGGAGCATTGAGGATTTTACGAAGGATTTTGGATTGCAAGGATTGGATACGAGATGAATTGGATGGTTTAGTAGAGCCCCAAAGCTCAACTCCGTATGCCCAAATAGGTCTGATGACTGTCATGTAAATAAGTCTTTTGTAATTAATTGGTAGCTTAGAGCGTTTGTCCAGTAAGTGTTGAAGTAGGCGAAAACGTCGAGCAGTTTCTTGTCTTTTCAGTCTTGTATGAGGATTCCAAGTGAGACGTTTATCCAGATGGAGTCCTAGGTAACGTATCTGTTCGACAGGGTTCAGTGGTGTATTATTAAACGATACCGTAGGACAGGAATTCGTAGGTTTACGACGAAGGGTGAAGGTAATTTGATGGGATTTGTTAGGATTTATTTTAATCCTCCAATTTTGACACCATTCTTGTAGGTGTGAGATATGGGATTGAAGAGATTGGGATGCAACAAATGGATCCTTATTAACTGATAACACACATGTGTCATCAGCGTAAGTAGTGAGGACAGTGCTTGGATGGGTTGGGATGTCAGCTGTATATATCGTGTATAAGATGGGCCCCAGGATACTACCTTGAGGAACACCGGCAGACTGGGTGAAGAGGGAAGAGTAGGAACAATTATGGTTTACTTTAAAGGTTCTATTACTGAGGTAGGAACTGATAATAAGGAAGTAAGTTGAAGGTAAGAATTTACGGAGTTTGTACAGCAGTCCTGGATGCCAGACTCGATCAAAAGTCTATGGAATTAAAATGTTTATTCAGTGTCATTTGTTCAGTGCCGTTTCTTGCAGCAAATTTCTTAGTTTCCGACTTTCAATTTTTTCATTTTTAAGTTTAAAATTGACACCTCTTCGTGGTGAGGATATTGCGCGTGGTGTGGCACTTATTGATGATGGACGTTCCATTTTATATCTAGCTAATGCCATCGGAGTTCCCTATGGAACTTCATGAGACGCCATAGAAGGCCCGGTTCTGAACGGCCTAGGGTGACAGAACCACAGGATTATCATTTTTTGACTTTAAGAATATTACTAAACCAGTAACTTACCTTTGTTCAAGCGATTCATCAGCTCGAAGATGTTTGAGGTGTGAACATTTCTAAACGTAATGCGCGGAGAAGATTAAATGAGCAATGACCATTAATGGCTTTTTGTCCAGTAAGTGGACCAGAGTTGACCAGAACTCACAGAGTTACATGGCTGGCTTTTGCTCTTCGATATCCAGACGGGCGTGAAAGGTTGTGGAGAAGAAGAAATGAAAGATATGCAGCAGTAATTTTACCCAGAGCCAACCATTACAACATGCAAAAGCCTGCCGTGTAACTCTGTGAGTTCTGGTCAACTCTGGTCCACTTACTGGGCAAAAAGCCATTAATGGTCATTGCTCATTTAATCTTCTCCGCGCATTACGCTCAGAAATTTTCACACCTCAAACATCTTCGAGCTGATGAATCGCTTGACTAAAGGTAAGTTACCGGTTTAGTAAAATTCTTAAAGTCAAAAATCCTGTGGTTGTGTTACCCTAGGCCGTCCAGAACTGGGCCTTCTAAGGCGTCTTGTAAAGTTTCATGGAGAACTCTGATGGCATTACCTGCATATCTAATGGAACGTCCATCATCAATAAGTGTCACACCTCGCGCAACATCCTCAGCACGAAGAGGCATTGTTAAACTTAAAATTGAAGAATTATAAGCCGGAAACTAAGAAATTTGGTGCAAGAAACGGCACTGTACAAATGGCACTGAATAAACATTTTAATTCTATAGAAAGTGAACATTGGATTCTAAAAACTTCTTGAGAATGGAAAAAAACGATTGTCTGAAATTATATCTAAATTTCCTCCAGCATCCAGTTTGAATGTACGTCTTTGTATGATATTTTTTATTTATATATTTTTTTAATAGAACGAAATTTTGTAAAGCTGACTTAGGTGTTGTTGATTTAAGGGTTATACGCCTTTAACACCAATAAACAAATCTATGAATCGAACCCTGGAGCTACCCTTTCTCTTTGACTAGGTATCCTTTATTTGGGAGAAATCCTGAGGTTATGCATGATCTCAGCCACCTCCCTGCACGAAAGTTGAATTGTTTGTAGAAGTAAAGTTTTTGGTTTTTTTAATAGTATACATACGTACTAGTATAGTAATACAGTAATGAGATTTATATATAAAAAAAATGAATGGAATTGAGTCCTGTAATAAGAAATATTATATTTCTATTTATTAGTGGAAGATGTGACCTGGTTCGAGAACGTTTACCACCATAGCAATAACCAATACCGCTGCTTATCCTGCAATGCTAATATTTTCCATTGAGCTGTGCCTCGGGGACTGTTTGCTCAACTGCTTTCAATAACAACCATTGCCGCTTCTGGAGCACATCTCTATTGGTTAACTTATTTATTTTCCTTCTTAGAAGATGCGTCTTTTCCCCTCCAGGCTCTCACTCTTATTAAATGTATCTTCTTCACCATAAATATTGCATTGAATATGCACATAAACAGTATATATGTTTATGTGTGTGTATATAGTAATTAATAGTACTTTATAGTAATTTTATAGTAATTTATTTCTTCTTTATTAATATTATTATATCTGACTACGCGAAGCATTCATGGCAACCAGATCTTCCTGTTCTTCTAGTATTCTTTCATTCGTTCACAAAAGTTCTATTCTATTCTTCTATCTACTATCTTACCATCTATTATCGGTCTTTGGGCTGTGGGTGCTGTCATCTCCGAGTATACCTGGGCCTTTTCTATATCAATTATGACTTAGGATGTTATTAATCCGTAAGTTATTAATCACAAGAATTAATCCAGGATGTAGTAGTCTTGAGCAGCGATCTGTGTTTAAGAATTTTATCGGTGAGTCTGGTCTATGGGAGTAATACTAATTTGAGGGTAGAATTTAAGCCTTTCTGATTTCTGCTCCCTGGTTGGACCAATTCTCTGTGGTGTGATTTATCGTTTTATTTATACATTTTTAATATGTATCCACGTTAGTTGATAGCAACTTGTTCATATACTAACGTTTAAAACTTTACTTTACTAACATTTGTCATATTTACATATATTTACAAATTATATAAAATGTCAATTTATTTTGGACATTTGCCTATGGGGTAAGTGCTTGTTATGTCTTTGGTGAGTAATTAAATTTACTACAGACTGAATATTTTAAGCAATGCGTTATTTTCGAATACCTCAGGATTTTTTTTCTTCCTACAGAAAAGGGTAGAATGAGTTTTTTTTTCTTTTTTTATAATCTTAAAGTTTCGGAACAAAATTTGACACATAAGTAATGTTAACATCGAAAATATAACAAGAATTTCTGCCATTTTGCTTTCTATAAAGAAAAACACTATTACAAGTGGTACTTATTTTGTATTTTTCTTAAATACAACACCTTTTTTTCCATTGACCAGCATGCCCGTACAATCATCTTAAAAAAGTGCTAATTTTAATCATATTCTTGTATGATAAAAGAATGAAATATGTTAGTTGTAGGAAATTCGATCGTCTAGCCACTATACTGAGTATAATCGCTATTCTAAGTTGTGGGAACGAGGTGAAACCGATATTGTTTGAGTAGTTAAACTTAGTTTATAGTGAACAATGTATCGCCTTGCACTAATGATGAGATAAAGCTACAATGGTAAACAGCCATTTTATCATATAATTTAACTAAGCAACTCAGAACCTTTGATCAACTATATTTTATTTTAGCCATTGTAAGCCTTTTTTATTTATTTTTATTGTTTCATTGATCGTGAGGATTTCATCAAATCCCAGGCTGAATAATGGGCTCTTCCCATCCCTTCCTTATGTAAGAAGAAAAATTAGGGTTTATATCTGGGATTGTGGAGATGAATGAAGATATCTATCATAACAGCTCCGACTACTTTTTACCCACAACGGTTTTCCTGAGCCCTCGTTCCATTTAGAACACCCACGAACATCGGAAAATGATTGATAACCGAGAAATGATTAATGTTGAATCGTTTTATGCCCACTTTTTGTTATTCGCTGTTATACAATATCTTTTCTAATGAAGTATACTAATTATTCTTAACTTTTTCGGGAAACGTTCAGCCATTTTCAGCCGAATCATAAGTATACGAATATATGACTTTTTTTAGTTTACATAAATAATACAAAAGAATAATTCCTTTATATGGCTAACTTTTTTATTTCGCCTGACTCTTTCGTTTCTGAGACGACAAGATAAGATGGGTTTACTTTGTTGGCGTTTTATGGATATTCTGTAGAATTTCATTTACTTGAAAACTCAATTTTATAAAAAGTTAACTGTTATTTATTTATTCTTTAATTTTTATTAGCACCTGCGCAATTGCGGATCCAGCAAATTTGATCCAAGTGTTTTTCTCTTATTTTTTCTAGAGGAAAATCAAGTTTTGGAAATGAAAACGTCGATAGTTAAGCAGGTCTCTTGGTCATTGTCTTTTTAATCTTTTCCTTTCAAGCCTGGGTAGCAGGGAGTAGGAAAGCGGAAATACGAGTGGATTTTGGTTATTTTGGGTTGATGACTTGAACGTTATGTGTTTGTTATGAATATATGGTTTTATAGTGTGTTTGTTCATGTCGTTGTGTATGGTGTTTTTTAAATGTACCAAGGAGCATTAAAAATTTTCCTTAGAATTTTACACTGTGCTGTTTGCATTGTATGTCCAAATAGGTATTTGTACAATGTTATAGATAAGTCGTTTGTCAACTTTTATTAATAGTAAAAATAAGTTTTTTTCTAAGAACCATTTTATAGTGGAAATATGATTGTGAACACAAAATATACGTTATCATAGAGAAAACTGAAAAGTAACTTACTTTTTTCCGTATAAAACAAAAACGTTCATTATTGGTTAATATATAATTTCTTATTCTCAAAACCTACTAATTAAATGTGGCCTACCATACAACTGGAAACCCATTAGAGAGGAAACTTATTGTGGCTTTGTACTTAGTTAATTGTACTTAGCGAGTCTTTGAAAACGTTTTTCCTCTACTATGTTGAACTTAATTACTCGCTTGTACGTACATTGTTAGTCTACGTTCCAACTACAAAATTTATGTTTCCTTAAGGACAAAGGGTATATGTGTGCTATCTTAAATAACACTCACTTTAATCTAATAAATTCACACATACACACATCTTAACATTACTAAACATTAGCGACTATAATGCATTTACTTATAATCATGGGTCCAGATACTGTATATTCATTTTTGTTATTTTTGAAGCAAAAAGACGTTCAGAATCGATTTTCCTATATTTGTTTTTTTTGTTAAATTCTTCGCTTGTTTAATCAATGCATTATGATTTCGGATTAAAACCATAAGAAATAAGCGGGACAAGTTCCGTGTTAGATATAATTTTTCTACTAAACTAGAGAAAATTTGATTCAAGGCAATTTTCGAAATTTCGGATTTGTTGAACGCCTCAAAATAAAAAGAAATTAAATAGTCATGAGGATTGCAGACAGGAGTGAAAACTCAAAACCTTGATATAACTGTATTCCTTTTCATATTTTATAGATCCATTAAATCATGAATTATTTATGTTTCATATTTACAAATCATTACTAATAAAAAATTACACAAAGATCTCAACATACCACTTGTGACTGACACAATAAAGAAAAACTACAAACAATTTGATGACTCACTTGCTGGACATCCAAACGTACTGGTACAATCACTACTGACAGAGACATTGCCACAGAATCCGACAAGGAGACTGAAACGTCCCTGGAGCAGGCGAGAATCCCTTAGGGGAGGTTTTCCAAAGAACATTAAAAATACAATATGTGCCAAATGGTATTTGTATTATTTCTCAAATAAATATTTTTATTATTATTATTATATTTACAAATTTAAATTATTAACATTAGTCTGGTTTTCACATAAACTTGCACTCCGAGGAATAATTATATACATTTTCAAGTATTTTATTTATTAATCAAACATATGATGAACTAAACAAGCTCAATACAAAATATCAACAATTTAATTGAAATAATAATTAGTATAAGGTTATATTATTTCTACCTTGTATTTGTATTTACATAAATGTTAATGAATTTGATTACCATTTTTAGCATTATTATTATATTATTATACTATTTACAGCAATATTACTATATCGTTAAGTTAATGGCATGTCAAGCATGTAAATGACTCGAACTCAGTTTTCCCCTACTTAAAAGTCGCTATACGTAGCTAAAGAAGTTTTTGCTTCGATAAAATTATACTAGTATTAATGTAGATAGAACTAATCTAGAAGCTACTTCTATACTTACGGAGATGATGTGTTCATCGATTTCGACATGACTAAGTATGCGGCGCTATACAACGCCCGTGTAAATTACTACCGGCTCTGCTCCTGTGTATATAGGGTAGGAAGGAATGATAGAGGAGACAGTGGATATTGGTTGGGGTGTGCTCACCCGTAGCAGCCATAGCACCTGTAGGACCCGCTGATCTACAGCCTCTGCAGCACATTTTTCAACATAACAGATCCTTCAACCCTGAGTCACAATGAATAATGCCTTCTGTTATTGCTTCCTTACTCGCTTTATTTAATATTAAAATTATAAATCACAGGTAATATATAATATGGAATATTAACACCCAAGCTAAAAAAAAGGATACAGGAGTATATAAATTGTATTTTTTCCATCTTATATACAGGGTGCGGTAGCATAACTTCCTTTTTTTCAAAACTTAATTATTGTATGAATCAGAACATTTGCATTCGTTTTTATAATGTATAAACGCATGCCTGAAGTTTTGAAGATTGAACCAGACGTCAGGACTCTTGCTAGCACAGCAAGCGTTATGTTGGCATTGTCATCCTGGATGCTTTTCTTCAATTTTTTTAGGGTCGTTGGACGAACCACATAAACACGGAATTTTAAAAAAAATCATAGAAAATATCACAAGGGGATAGATCGAGAGTGCTGGCAACTCCAAATCGAGCATAATTGAGATGAGGCACTCTGGGAAGTGTCCCCTCAAAACAAGCATCGATGATGGCAACTTAAAAATATCCGGACAAAACTTTATAGCCCCCCTCTCGAAGGTTGCCAATACCGCTCCACTACATCAACCGACTGAATTGTGAGCATTTAAAAAAAATAAGTTATGGTGCTGCTCCCTAATAAAACAGCTTTATGAAACCAATAGATTTTCATTTAAAGTATTGACCTTCATATTCTATACATTTTCCCCTAAAGTTTGAATCCCAAAAGTAAAAAATTTATGGGTTTCTGATGACGAGATGAAAATGTCTCAATCCAACGGTCGGATCGTTAAAAAACTCTTTCCTGAACGCGGTTGTAATGTTTCTTCTAGCTTGGGCTGCCGAGTATACGCGAAAATCGCGTGTTTCCATGCTCATATTTGATGCCATACTAAGCCATGTCCGTTCATTTTATTCATAGTACACATTAACAAAAAAGAGAGGATTAAAAAACAACTCCTTAAAATCTGAAACATTATGGGTTACTGTTGATTAAAATGCGTTTTTGACTTTTAAAAATTTTTAGCTTTAATGAAGTTGTCCAAAGTTCTGAATAGAAAATCTGTCAGAAATGTGTCTGACGAATAAGGTGGGTGTGAGATAAATTCGTAACCCAGTTCGTTTAGTTCCTTCACTGTCGGTCGTGAAACAGTGTATGGTATAGGTCCCATTCAATCAATCAAGGCAGGTTGGTTTTTAATAAGTTTTTGTTGCTTTATGCCAATAACCCAGCACGTTGTGTATATAATAGTTTCACCTGTAAGTTGAAAGGAAAAATTAATTGTTTGTGAATTAATCTGTGCCACCAGCTGAAAATGTCTCAATCCAATGGTCCGATCGTTACAAAACCCTTTCTTGAACCCGGTTGTAATGTTTCTTCTAGCTTGGGCTGCAGGGTGTCCATGTTTAAACTCATTAAAAAAAATTACATCAATGAATCTCGGCAGTTTTTTCCTATTAGATGGCATTTTAAACAATGTCCGTTTAATTTTAGTGATAATAAATAATATCAAAAAAGAGAGGATAAATGGTAGCTAATTATAATTAACTGTAAACAAAACATACTGAACAACAAAGTCCACCAATTCCACTTTGAATTATAGAAGCAAAAAAAACAAAGAAATGTCTTGAATCAATTCAATGATGTATAGAGGGCGAAAAAAAAAAAATACACTACCATGGGATATTAGCCGTGAATATTATATTATTGATTGGGAGAGTATTCTATATTTTTAAAAAATTCGTAATAAAAAATAAGTTGTATACCTCATAAGTTTTTTCATAAATATTTCCTCTAAAACTGCTAAATTCTGACGATTAAGGTGCAAATTCGTCTCTTGTTGTGAGATCGCAAATAAGCTGGAAGGACTGAATATTATAGTCGATTCCCGGACTTTATTATTTTCCCCTCTCAGGAGAACAAGACCGCTCCTTAAGAAGAAGAAAATATTTAAGAAAAGCTAAACAAAAAATATGATATTTATTATACGGCGGGAAACGACGGGGCAATGTAATAACCTCACCTTCATCCTGGCTTCCTTTTTCGCAAAGTATGAAAGCAGGAGAAAATAAAACAAAGAAAATATGGAGGCCTAGTTTATCCTTTGTTGGGAAGTGAGTTCCTCCCCGGGCCAATACAATTCCCCTCCCTCTCTTTGTTATTTCGATACAATTATACTTTTCCTAACTCGGCCTTTTTTCTTTGATTGGTGGCATGTATCGGCCTTTATCTGAAATCTGGGCTTTATCAAATTTATAGTATTTGATTTCAAATTAATTTTAGGAAGTTTATAAATCTTGAATAATATTAATTGGCCTTGTACACTTAGGAAATAAAATGGTCAGGGTTGATGCCAATGAATTATTTTCTTGATATTCTATTTATTAAAAACCAAAAAGTTTCGACCCACATTGCAGGTCTTCTTCAGACATAAGCAAGATGGAAACATATTTTTAATAAATATTAATAGGAATAATACATCATCATAATCTTTCCCCCTTTTGATAATAATTTTTTTCTATTCCAATTATTTAATTTTAAATTGTATCTTGACCATGAACAGGAATGTGGGTCGAAACATCGGTTTGTAATAAATAGTTTATCCCCATTTGATATAAATAGTGATTGAATAGAAAAAAACTATTGGAGTAAACCAGATATAAAAGTGGGAATAATTTTAGTTATAAAAAAGTTTGTACAAATTTTTGAATTATAACAATCGGTTATGTGTTAGTGACAATAATGATGAGAAAACATGTGAGTAAACGTAACTTTTACTAACATTAGGTTTACTCCAATAGTTCATTTTATTATTATCGTTGGAAGATGTTAAGCAAGTAACTCGATCAATTTTTCTTTGGGTTCTTCTAGTTCTTCCAATGGGCTTTCATTATTTCCGGAATACTTGTTTATGCTCTTCCGGCCACTTTGGTATGTACTGTTTTTGTTTTGGTTGCTCTGACAAATTCCCATTTGTCTACTTTCTGTCTGAAGGTGTCTCTTTCTAAAATGTCGGCTGGTCTTACGTTTGCTTTTTTGAGGTCCTTTCGAATTTCATTAAGCCAGAATTCTCAAGTGAAGTTACATAATCTATCATTCTTTATAGTTTATATATATATATATATATATATATATATATATATATATTGTTTATGGTTCTCGAGTTTCAGTCAGTTATTTCAACTTCACGTTTCTTAGGGCATGAATATGAGACTAACCTAGTCTCGAAACGTCGCCTAAGAAGTTGAAATAACTGACTGAAACTCGAGAACCATAAACAATATATTTCTACAACAGTCAAGATAAGTAGAAACCAATATATATATATATATTTATTTATTTATTTATAATTTTTCCCATTCCCACAATGTCATTTTAAATATGGGTAAATATCTTGTCTACCAGCACTGAAGAAGACCTAAAGCGGACTCATCTGTTGCAAAACTTAAAATACCCCCGGGTAGAAGAAGTATTTATATTTATGTTGTAATATATTTATGTTGTAATATATTTATGTATTGCTTAGATATTTATATTCTAGTTTAAACCTTTTTTTAAATAACTGGAGTTTAGAAAAAAAAAAGAGACCTACAATGCAGGTCGAAACGCCGACTTAAAATAAATAGTTTATCACTATTTAAGGAATTATTTCTTTTACTTCAACCCGGAATTTTATTAATTTAATGAAACTATCTATTAAAATGAAAAAAAAAATACATTACTTCATACAACAATGTGGGCAAACCAATCCAAAACTGGACAATATTTTTATTATTCGACGGTTATAGATAATTACAATGTAGCTCGTCAAAGTCCATTACTAAATCAACATTTAATAATCAATATAAGTCTTAGGTTTTGAAATCTTTACATTGATTTGAACTAAAAATATTTACTTCTCTCTCTTACACTGTGACGTAATTATTTCCTATGTGCGTCAGCATTAGTATAAATCATAACACCTGACACTCCCATGATGATAATAGAATAGAATAGAAAAGTAACTTTATTCTGGGACTAAGTCCCTTTAGAATAACAGACATGAACAGAAATATAAACATAATATGTACCTGCCCAGAAGGCTACATGATACAAATTATAAAGCGTGTAAAAAGTGACAGAATACAATAATAAAAAAAATATAAACAACAATAATAATAATTAAATAAACAGAACGAATCCTGACAAGATATTAAGCAATTAAAAGAATAGATAGATCAATAACAACTATTGAATGCATGAGCTAGCAAGTAAGATCCTTATTTAAGCTTATTTTGTTGTTATTATGTCCTAGAAAAGAAGTATTGTAAAAAATAGATAAAAGAAGCAGTATAGTGTGCTTCGGGGGCTTAAAGCTTTAAAAGAGCATAGACGAATCGATATCCGGATCGGAAAACGGTCCTGTAAGGAGATGCTCGTTTAGGCAGCCGGTTGATCTTACGATCCTTGAAGCTTATCTCAATCTACCCTTCTCGTCTTCAACGAACCTAAAAATATTTTTTAGCCTCAGTACAGTATTGTCAATATCTTTCTATTTTCACCATTTCTTATTTATTTGATTTTTATAAGAATATTGGACTGGAAAAAATTCAATAAAAACTTTGTTTCCTTGAACTCCCCTCTTCTTTTACATGTATAAAAACCACCTCTAAATCGTTGTAAGAGAGAAGATAAAAAAAAAAGTAGTTATGGATCGTTTAAGAGTATTGAAAAGAAAATAGTCACTATATTAGTTCATAAATTAAAATGTTAGACAATGGTTAATAGTTAAGTTAGTTCGTATCAGAAGTTCTCTTTCGCATGAAATACATGGATGTTCCTGTATGTAATATAATTCCATTTGGGAATAAATAGATTTTCTTCTTACTAAGTTACTTTCTGAATCAAGTCTCTGTTTTTTTTTACTCTAACTACCATAGCTTTTTCGTCGTAACGTATATTAACGCAACTTAATCTCCGTCGTATGAAACAACCGATATTTGTTTGCGTTATTCTTCTTTTTTTTATATAGTGCTGCTGGTCAGTATGTAATTGTATTGGCTTCTCAGACAATCCATCGCCTCCATCCTCAAGTCACTCCAAGTTTGTAGAGGTCTTTTTGTCCTTCATCCAGGTTGTTCTGGGGCGCTTCTATCTTCTTTTCTCTTGAAAATTCTCCATCTATTATTTTCCGTGACATACGTCCCTCTGACAACCTTTCAATATACCCAAGACAACTCAGTATTCCGACTTTATTATTATATTTTAATTGATTTTTTCTCTTATTATCAACACACTACAAAGAACTTTATAGAAGATGAGTGTGTTGGCGTTCTGTTTATGTTTTGTCATCAAATGAGCTTGATTTTTAGTTTCTATGATCAATCTCCGATTCTCCGATTACGTCTTATTCAGTATAATGGTAATACCAGTATAGTATTGCCATACCAGTTTATAGCCATATAGCATATATGTAAGACTGAAAAACTTGAACTTTAGTTTGAAATGTATAACAGGATTATTACAAAAAAATGATTAATGAAATAAAATAAAAAAATCATCAGAAAGGTTATTGTTTTGGATGGAATGCCATTTTGAATCAAACTCTCGGATTGGGTGGTTCTATCGTAGGCATTCTGGAAAGCAATAATAAGTGGCGGGTATATATATTGAGTTCCATGGACGTCTTCGGAGAGAAGATGGTGTATTGTAGGTAACCCCTCATGAGGCCTACCTGATATAAAACCAATTTCCCGTTCTGCAAAGGGAAGGAGCTCTTGGTAGTATCCTCCAGAACACCTTATAGGCAGAGGATAATAGTGTTACGGGAAATGATGGGGTTGAACACATGACCTAAAAAAATATTGATCGTGATTGATTTATCTTCACGAATTTCTCTTTCTCATTGAATGATTGAAGAATAAGAGGGTACTAAGTATAAATGATTTAAGTGAAAGTTTGAGTGATGTGAAATAGTCAGGGGGTCCTGTCAATGATTACTCAAACTATGAATGACTTATTTTATTGTGCCTATGTTGCGGCCTAAGATGTAGGCCATCTTCAGACGACAGAATCATCTCAAAAGCAGACAGAGGAAACACAACAGTTTTAATAAATTCTTCAGTTGAAGTTTGACTCTTCACCTCGCTGCTCCTTAGATGGCCTACATCTTAGGCCGAAACGTAGGTACACTAAAAAAGTCATTCTTAATTTGTGTAATCATTGACTGCACAGCATGACCACATCATTCAGAATTATTCAGTCAACTATTTTCCACTTAAATATTTAAGTTGTGTATCTGCTGATGACTTAAGATAATAAAAACGGAGGAAGGTCTTCTATTTTTTCATCACACTCAATGATTTGTGATCAATGAATCACAAGTCGAGGTTCTGATATTATGTTTTATGCAAAATTTTAAGTTACGACTCAAAGATATGTTGAAGTATCGATTCATTGTCCCTCCTTCGATTTCTTCCTAGCCCAGTGTTCTCTATTTCCAGAGCTTGATGAATCTCCTTATACCACTCTTAGGTAATTGCTTACCTCTCAGACCCGTCACTTCCCCTTCTTCATTCCCTTCTTGGAGATCCGCCCACAATCCATCGATCCTCATCAGATTTTCGTCCAGGTCAGGGACACCTTACTAATCCACTCTAAATGGTTCCTAGATGATATCCTGGCCTTGTCCACGGAGGTAAATTTGTTTTCATTCTCCGGGGAAATGATTAATAGCGGGATTAGTCTAAGCAGTAAACATTTATAACTTGGAGTTTAATAGTTTTCTTGCTTGAAATATAATCTGAAGGTTGAAAAGGTTTAATTAAACAAAAATTTGGTCTTATAGATGGCGAAATAAAGGTTTGGTAGTTGGAGATACCTTTTGCTTGTCATAAAATAAACATTTTATCAACTTCACGGGCTTAATTGGCCTTCGTAACTAAAATGCGTGGTTCATTGAATGTGTTTTTTCTAGTTACTGTTTAGTTAAGGCGCCAAAATTACTTTCGTAAACTTCTACACTGCAGCATATTATGAAGAAATTATTTTATATTCACAGCAATTAATAACAAAATTCAAATTTTACAATGAATTAAATATAACTATAATATATATATATATATATATATATATATATATATATATATATATATATATATATATATACATTTATTTATTTATTGGATAGCTATCTATCTCAATCTGCCAAACTTATAAGTATAAGAGGTCTAGAACCACTTTAAAACCTTTAGATTTGATATGACTATATTTGTATTATACGATGAAGAGGGTAATTCCTTTTTCTACAACTTTTTTCTCGAGACAGTACTATCCTGGTTAGAGGAATACTGAGCTTAAGTGACGTTAATCAACGAAAATTAAGGAATTGCTTTATCATGGTGGCAGGCATGTGCGGGCATGTCCCTCAGCACTGTCCATTCTGGTCTGCCGAGGAATGAGAATAGAATGATGTGAACAAAGTATATTATTATATCTATAGGCCTTGTGTCGCTGAAAAAATATTATTTCTTATGATTTCCAATTGGTCTAAGTCATTTTTGGTTTGTTTAAAGGCGCAAAACCCTCATTTCATCAACGCCTATCGTTCTCTACATAATGTATTGGTATACTTGTTAATGAATTATAACACACACACACATGTACTTACGCATGCATTCAGACTGCGTGATGGAGAAAATTAATTTAGCCATGAGGCTATTATATGATTTAAAAAACTGATATACCAACATGAAGGTTCGTTCGTTCGTCGGCAAGTAACTAAGTGAATTATAAAGCTCATTCTTCAAAATATGTTTCTCTGTAAGAGGGGAATTTTAATATTGTCATGAAGGAGATGGCAGTTTTTTTGTTATATGTGAATGAGTGAGTCGAGGTGGGCTAGTCTCAACAGACTCCTCTCTTCGTCTGCTGCGGTAGGACTAAGACCATGCTCTAAATGTTTTTTAATTTAGTAATTTTTAAGTTACTTTCATAAATGGCTTGTCTTCTCACTGTTATTTCCATTTAATGTGGTCTACTGAGTTCTGATCGATTTTCCATATGAAAATTATAACATTTATTATATTTTTAAACTTAATAATATATTACTATTTATTAAGAGTATTATGTTATGATGTACTATTGTTTTGCAGGCCGGGGGACAGGACGGTAAGGGACGTGGAGTTGATATGCGGTCGGCTGCGGAGGCTGGAACCCTTGTCCCGTCTTCCCCAGCAGATGATAGCCCAACTGGCGCACCACGCCTTCTACGAGGACGTCGAGCGAGGAGTCACGCGTAAGTAATATCATCATGTAATACAATCATATAATGTAATATAATCATTAAGTAGCTTAATCAATGTGAAAAGTTTTTCTATTGGGCTTGTAAATGATATCTTCTTCTTCCTTGTTACCAATTTATAACTAATATTACAACAAAAGAAATATTTAGTATATCTATTTAACGATTTTTAACGACTTTGGTAGCTTTTCGTTTCTAAAAGCTTTCACAGACGTTTCCGATTTTGCCAGCCTCTCTCTGTAGGACCCCTCGCTGTAACTTTCTCTTCCACATACAGAAACCATCATTCTTGGGCCCTTTTTTCGTCCTTATAGCCTGGCGATAGTCTAAGATTGTTTTAGGCCATCGTCCCTTCGACATCCTTATGAAGTGACCATACTATTTTAGTTTTTTATGATCTACCAGTTGCCTGATCGTAATGATAGGGACGTGTGGTATTCTCGAAATGAAACAACGTCTACACAAGTTCATTTCTATAGCCAATAACTAATTATCCTCATTTTTTTATGCCCATGTTTTGGATCCGTACAGGATAACATCTTCTGTGAATAAGTGAAAAAGCATTTTTTTTTTCTTTAGAAGTTAACTTGTTTACTCCACAAAAAAGAGTTTAGGCACCCAAACATTTTCTCCCTCTCGATTTTTTCTATTTGTAGGAACTTTCATCATCAGTGAGTTATCTGCTGAGAAATTGAAATTCACTGGTTTTTAATGTTTCCCGATTTTCGCAGGATCTCGCTCTTATATTTCTATGAAATATTTAGTGAATTAATAAAAAGGTCGTGCGGTAAACTTGCTCCCACGGTTACGAAGTTGTTTAGAGAACGATACATATGAGTCTTTTTCTCTTTACAGTTTATATTCGTTTGTTTTTGTTTTTTTGATCTGTGCAAGTTGTTATGGTGAAGTCATAATGTTTCACTTAATAAATGGATAAATGTAACAACAATTGGAAAAATGAACTCGATTTTCAGTTTTATATATTAGTAGACTTCATAAAATATCTTTATACAAATATTATTAAATGTAAATTATTTATTTATGATTTGTGAAGTGTTAGTCATGAAATTCATGTCATACAACATTCCATCTCTTCCTTTTTGGGAAGCAGTTTTGATAAAATTAGATTCGATATAGGAACTAGGTCTCCTAATGATAATTACCTTGTTTAATCGCAAATATACCATGTCATATATTGTTCATCGATTTGTTCATGGTTAGCCGAATTTCCTGTTCTTATAACTAAATGTCTTTCATAACTTATTTCATCTAAAAATATTCTAAAATTGTTGAGTTCAGTAAATGCAAATGTAAAATATATTTTAAATAATATATGATCACTCAGCTAAAGATCATCAATCTGGTAAAGATATAAGATCATTTTCCTGTTCGATGTTGCTTAAGTATCCCATTCTTAGTTCTTCACTAGCTTAAGTTTAGTCAGTAAATGACCAAGCGGACTATCTGAGTCCAAATACTCCTTGGCAAGGACATCAACTTCTTTTGTCCCAGGATACAGGATAAATATTTCCGAAGAAAGAGGTCCCCAGGGATGGGTAACGACATTATTCAGTAGGCGTCCCAAGTACTGGGCCCTTATAATATTCACTACCTCTGGGATGACTCTTTTCTTATTCCCGATCCAATCTTGTATTCTTTCCTGAAAAAATTCCCTCAGAATGTCCGGTTCGGCAGAATGGCTAATCCATAATAAAAAGGTTCTCTTGTCCATTTAAATATCAGTCAATAAAGCCTCCTTACCATTTATATGGTATAATATAAAAAAAAAAAACGTATGTAAAATAAAAAATAACATTGAACTTTGATTGCTTATTTGCTTGTAAATGTGGCGCCCGAACAAACATACAAACTGCTGTATATATTAAAGTTAATTTTTTTTTTAAACCTAAAATTTAAACTATTTATAACTCACAACCTCATTATTTAAGTTATCCATTATTAGTTATTATCAATAAAATTATTTAAATTTTTATATTCTATATATATTTGATTTATCCTCATCTTCATTCCTTAAATCTCCCTTATGTTGAGAGCTATTGAAAAACAGTTAATATCAATTGTCAATAATTTGTCACTACTAATTGTGTCGCAATTAGGGACGAGTCCGCTTATTAAATTATTCCAATTAACTACGTAGCTTTTAGGTGCATTCGTTTTTCGTAGATCCTATCCGTTTCCTTTGCAATTTGGAAAGAGTTTAAATTATTCGTAACTAATGACTATTTTATTATTTTTTTTCTTCAAACCCTGTCCTACTGTATCCTTTAATAGTACTCCACTCATCCCTGTTGAACAGATTCGCTACCTAGGGCTCAACTTAGACAAACGTCTTACTTGGAACCCTCACACAAGACTGAAAAGACAAGAAACGGCTAGACGCTTTCGACTACTTCAACACATACTAGACAAACGCTCAAAGCTTCAGATCAATTACAAAAGACTTATTTATGAGACTTTTATAAGACCTATATGGGCTTACGGAATTGAACTATGGGGCTCCACCAAACCATCAAATTCCTCTCGTATTCAATCCTTGCAATCCAAAATCCTTCGCAAAATCCTAAACGCTCCTTATTTTGTCACAAATTAAACCATCCATAATGACCTGAACGTTCCATATGTTACCGATTTAGCCCATTCCAGATACCTATCATTCCATAATAAACTCCAGGCCCATCCAAACCCACTAGTTTCCATCCTTGGATCCAATTCCATCCCGGACAATCCTCCTAGGCGTCTGAAGAGAAGATGGCCTCGGGACCTTCTATAATAGAAATCTAATTAGAGTGCTGCCAATAGAGTGCCTCTACACGTCCTTTCATGTATTTATTTATTCATACAGCCCTTGTACTAGATGTATATATTACAGTTGTACAAATCAATAAACTAATTTAAAAAAAAATTTTTTTCTTCAATAAATTGTTTTACTATCATCGGTTATCCTTTTTTTTATTTGTATTAGATGATTAGATTTTACACCTTTGTAGCTTATTTTTGCTTTCCTCATTTTTTTAAGCTAATGGATCATCTCATTTTAAAATTAAGTAGCTCAAATTCATAAGTAGTCATTGTATATAAAAGAGTACTCAAAAGACCAGAAAAAATACCAGATTATGGCCTCAATAATGAATCGGGTGTTGCCAATTGCATTAGACTGGCAAGGCTAAGATGGGCAGGCCATGTCATACGGATAGATGAGAATGAAATCCCCAAAAAAGTATTTCGGATCGAACCAGTCGGAAAAAGGAACGTCAGAAGACTGAGGTCAATCCTTGAAGATATCCTTGGGGCAGGCAAGGTCCAGTGATGGATTGTAGGGCTTGGGATGAATGAATAGGTTGAATATATTCACTATGCACATGATAATGAAAAATTTTAGATAATGCATTGTTTTAAAAAATAATTTTCAAATCATTATTATAATCATAATTATAGATAACTAAGATTAATTTCTAATTAAAGAGGCTATACTGACTGATATTTAAATGGGCAAGAGAACCTTTGTATTACGGATTGGTCATAATATCGAGTCCTATAATAATTATTTATAATACAGCTATAATTCGTTCGGCTACTTCTACAAAAAAAAGTGTCCCCTGGAAGAAAAAAATATTTAATTTAGACTCGTAGGCTTGTGCTGGTGCCTTGATGTTGGCCCCCTTTAACCATTATCTCATTTTTTCCCCTCCCATTTTTCGCTGGTGGAAGAAGTTAAGTCCCTGAAAGGAGAAAATAGGAGATAGACCGGTGGCTGCAGACAGGGGTATTGGACTCTAAGAGTCGATCAAAATAGGAATTTTTTAAAATTCTGTGAACCTACGTTTATCTATGTTAAGCCAAGTGTGAATAGAACACTAGGTCATAAAATTGTCTGGATAAACGGCTATACCTGCCGCGTTAATAATCGTGTAATGAAGGTATTGCAAGTCGCACGTCCCGTTACCGAGTGAATGAAAGTAATATCTGTGTGTTACATATTAGTTTTATGTGTGTTATCGTTACGTATTAGTTTTATGTGTTATTTAAGTGAATAGTGGTAATTTTTATAATGGATATTATAAGCCAAGGTATGTAGAATAAGAAAATAACAACATATATATAGTAATTCCTTTCAATGTTATTTCTGTAATTTTTTTGTTGGCTGATCGATTTTGTACACATTTTTTCATAAGAGATATATAAATTAGTAATTTTGATGTAACCCCGGACTTTTCCCGAGTTTTGATTTTTCTTTAACGTTAGAGTGTTGTTTCACAGTTTGATAAAAAACTAGGTGCCAAAAAAGTGCCAAAACATGCAATAAATGAATAAAATGACAGTTGTAGAACATAACGAGGTTATTTATTGTTTTCACTCTTTTACTTATCTAACATTTCACTGGTTAATGGCTCCTCTGGATTAAAGATCATGACCTGATAAGCTGTTTATAAGATGGCTATAGACTTTATAGGAAAGGATTTTGCAGACAAATTGGAATTAGTCGAGGAAAATATTATAACACAAGCTACATTCTCAGAGGAACAAACGCAACAGTTTCAGAAAAAGTTTTCAAGACTCAAATCAGATATGAAATCAAAATTGCAGGCTGCTAAGAGAACAGAAAGTGTATTTTTGAAGAAATAGCATGGTTGGGTAAGAAAGAAACACATACAGCAACGTTTCAGAGATGAACTCGTGCTAATAGTGGATGTGCCAAAACCTAATTTCGGCAACAGTAATGATAGAAACCCCAGCAGGAGGTTCTTTGCCAACACAGAGGTATCTGCAAAAATAACAGGTATTGATAGAAACCTTATCGGCAGATTTTTGACTATCGTAGAAGTGATATCTAGTGGCATCAAAATAGATACATAAAAATTCATGAAACGACTCAGAGGTTCATTGAACTGTACTCATGGTATCCAATGCCGCTTACACTTCATAAAATATTAATACATGGCACGATTATTATTGATCATGCTCTTGTACTAATTGGTAATTTGTCAGAGGAGGCAGAAGAAGCAAGGAACAAAGATTTTAGGCGATACCAGGAATGATACCCCAGAAAATTTTGTCGCATTCAATGCAATACGGATGTTGTGAATAGGCTTTTATTAACATCTAAACCATATTTTAGCTGCATAAGGCCCAGACCCCCCAAAAATGTCAAAGTTTTCAAGCGAGAAACCATTGAAATGTTGTTCCCATTTACTTAGTCTGTTTCCAGCGGGAGATGAATCATATATGATCTAGGATCCTCCTGGGGCCCACCCAGCCTCTATAAAATTTTATAAAAAAAGGGTACCCAAAATAAGGGGGGAAAAGCTGGCGGTTGAGCGTGACCTAGGACAAGTTACCTCCTTGCAGAACCGTTGTTCATGAAACAGTACACAGTCTCTACCATGTACTGAACCCCAGACCCGTTCAAAGGTTGTAAAGGTACAGGTTTTTTTTTTAGGTATATACATCATAAGAAAATAGAAAAAACATAACAAGACAGAAACCTATGTATTAAAATAAACACATTAAATACCAACTAATAATAATAACTATAAAATAAAATAAAAATAATTCTTGTGAAATATTAGAGAAGAGTTTCTGATAAAAGGAATAAAGAGAGAAATAAATTATCTTAAACGAAATCTTAGTCATTAAAATAAATTACATCTTCAAAAATATAAAGATTATTAAACATCTTGAACTAAGATAAGACATTTTGTAATTAGGAGACTTAATGAGAAATAAAAAAAACTAAAAAGAACATTCAACGTTTCTAGAAATGGAGTTGTATTGCAACTCCATTTTAAGTAATTATAAAATATTCATATATACGTGTATATCAATGTATATCCTTAGTTTATATAATAAAATAAAAATGAATGTCTAACGTGTGTCTAAAAAAAACGAACATGGAGAACGATTCCACCAAGACATATCCAGAATGGAAAAAAGATATTCTGACAAATGGAATGAGAAGATGCTGGCTGATTACTGCTGGACACTGCAGCGGGAGACAGAGGAGGAAGAGTACAAAAGAAAAAAAACTACTCATTGACGATGTGTGTATATTTTTTGAGTTGTGTCATATCTAGTATTATACCTGATAGCATGCAGGATTCAATTAATTATATTTTATTGTTGAAAAAGAAAAAAAATCTGTTCTAATAAAGACAATAATTTTCAAATACAATTTTTCATTTTTTCCAAGTTTCACCTCTTTTCTCTCAAAATCAGAGGGTGATAGAATTTTTCTGAGTTCGGATTCGGACTCAGCACACCTGAAAACATGAGAAACAGGCAAAATTGTTCAAGGGAGGGGAGAAAAGTTTTTTTTTGCAGAACAGTGTAATTTATAAGACTACAGTGTTGTGCGGGCAGTGTATTACAAAGCCCCCTAATCTACATAAGTAATAATGCACTCAGAAAAGGTGATAAGTATATACCGAATACTTGGGCAGGATATAACTAATAAGGTTTCTATAAAAACAATAATGTGTTAATTATAAAAACAATAAATTTAATTGCATAAATTAAATAGTAAAAACAAATAACGTTTAAAGCAGTGCGCGAAAATGTGTAGAATTGCGTTTTAAATTGAATTTAATTGGATTGAATAAATTGAAGAAAACGAAGAACGCGTTTTGAGAGAGAAAGGCGAAATATACAGTATATTAATTTTTCCAATGATTTGGACAATCATACAATTGCTAGACTACATATAAAATATAATATAATATTTTTTTTAAATCGGCTTTTTATGACGATTTTATGAATATCTTACACATTTTTAGATTCGTTTGGGTACATGTAACGCATTAAATAAAATAAAATCCATATAATTCTGAAAGGAATGAGACTATTTTCAAGTAACTATGGAAACTTGCCAAATATCAGACGATTTTTTTTTTTGTTAAATGAATAACTTAACCACTTATAATGGAAAAAAAATTGTATACCAACTGCTTGTAGCGATCATGTATATACAAGTTATTGAGTTAGATTTTTCAGACTGCACGTTGATTTCACATGGAATGAACCTGAAGTGAATCTAAAAATTCAAATAAAGTAGACGTAGTATTTTTACCAGTGGAGTACTATTAATAAACTATAATTATTTCCAAAAATTTGTTTGTTCTAACTCTCATCTTATGTATTTCCATTAATTTTACATTGATCCTGAATACAATATTATTTTGAAGTGAAAATCCATAAAAATATTTTCGGATTTCGATTAATTTATTTGCTCACATAATTTTTATCTATTGAAAAACTGAGTGACTTGTTCATACTACTAATCATTTTACTTATAAAACTATTCTATTCTTAAATACTCTTTCAAGTTTCCACGGCCACTATTTATACAAAAAACAGTTTTTTGTATTCTATTCTTCTTTTAAAGTACATCTCGAATTCCATCTTTGATAACGAGATTGTAAATAAATAGGATTCTAAAGAATCGTTAAGTTGACCTTTGAAGAACCCCAGTTTCAAGGAAAGTACACTTTTATTTATAACAACAAGTGGTAGTTAAAAGCTGAAGTATAAAAGTATAAATTACACAGGTCTGCAAAAAAACATTTTAAAAAATTGTCATGATTTAGTTAACTGATCTTTATGTGTTTTTTTTTTGCCATGATTTCAAAAATTAACATTGGTTATTTTTTATCACGTAAGGCTTGCCTACAAAATGAAGTTGAAGTTTTTGGAAAAAGTACAAAAAACGGAAAAATCTTGGATTGGTTTTTATTATTTTAACATGAAGTAAAAGAAAAAAACAACAACGTCACCTAGCTAAAATGGCCATAAAAGCGATGCTTATATGTTGTAAATTTATTATAATTATAAGTCTTTGTAGAAACGTTTTCTTTTTCCATCAAAGCATCTTTTGGTACTTTTTTAGCTGTGTTCTTGTGAATTTTCCCTTTTTAACATCCAACAGTAGTCTGTCATCATGTTGACATTCCATCGACCTTGGCGCTCCATTTCTTTTATATCTTGATGGAAACCTTCTCCTTTTTCCTCACTTACAGCCCCAAGATTTTCTGGAAAAAAGTTCAGTTGTGAGTGAAGGGAATGAACTTTGACACTCACGTTGCAGCCCAAAATTTTGTAACAATTCAGCAACCAAAGTTTTGTAGTTTGAGTCTTTTTTGTTTCCAAGAAAGCTTGTTACACTACGTTTAAATAAATCCCAGGCATTTTTTTCTTGCATTTCCATTTTAGGTACTAATCTTTCATCTTTTAAATGTTTTCTGATGTCAGGTTCAACAAAGACTCCCTCTTTCAGCTTAGCATCGGAAATACCAGGATCGGATATAACTGTTACAAAGATACTTGAAACACTCTCCTTCTTTGGGTAATGCTTCAACAAACTATTTCATTAGCTCCAATTTGATATGAAGTGGTGGAAGTAAGATCTTTTTAGGATCCACTAAACACTGTCTTTCAACATTTTTAACTCCAGGAATAAGAGCATTTCTGATTAGCCACGTCTGCTTGACATAGTGTTGTTTCCTGTCATGGCTATCCCATTCACATGGAAACTTTGTGTAACCACTTTGTGTTGATCTAGTAACATGGAAATAGCTTTCAAATCTCCACAAATGGTCCATTTATAGTCAGAGTAGCCGACCTTATTAAGAACAAACTCAAGATTTTCGTAGCATTCTTTCAAATGAACTGAGTGTCCAACATGCATAGAAGCAAATCGGTTACCATTGTGAAGAAGTAAAGCTTTCAAACTCCTTTTTGATGAATCGATGGAAAGTCTCCATTCCTCTGGTTCATACGTGATTTTGAACATTTCCATGATTCTAGGTACATTGTTGCAGAAACCTTGGTCACCCTCTTGTGTAAAAAAGGGACACATTCCTTTTCTCTAAATCGCTACCATGAAAATGAAACAACTTTCTTTAAGTATAGACCCTAAAACTTCTGCTGAATCCTTTAGGAGGCCCAGATCTAAATCATTCAAGTCTGATTGAGAGAAAAGTTTAGGGTTATTGGTATCTGGATCGTAGCTTTCCCGTAGACAGTAGGATTGGGGAGTGAGCAAACCCCTGAAAAAAAAAAAAAAATCAGGTGAAATTTGGGACTTTTCTAGGGGTGATGGAATTTTTTCACTACTTTTCCGTAATCAGCACATAAATACTGTTAAACCCACTAGTTTAATATCCTACAATTTTTTCATCGTTGACCTGTGTTATTTATATTTATTTTCTACTTCTTCTTTATTATTCATATTACATTTAATGGATTATATTAATATATTATACGTATAAATAATCAATATGTGAAAACAATTTATGAGTTCATGTTGGTATTTAGCTCTTTAAACTATCTTATGTTAACAAATCTATCTTGTATATACATCACGACTTATCAATCCATGTCATGAGGTTATTTTTTTTTCACTAATGTATTTTTTACCAATTAAAAGAGAATCGAATATATTTCCTATGTTTCTATTTTATCATGGCTTTTTATGGATAGTTCCCACATGATTTTAAACTTTTCATCCTACAAAAACCTAAATTCATGGTACTGTTTTTTTCTTTCTCACAGTTCGAAATTTAAAACAATAATAGAAACATTTGTTTTTAGAGATTAAATACACCCTCTTCGGGTGAGGTTATTTCTCATTTCTCTCTTTCTTCGCCATCTTTCACAAGAAGTGTTTTTTTACTGCTGCTTTTCATTTAATAATAATTATTAAATTATTAATTATTAATAAGGTTATTTCAAGCTATAATTTTATTTTTCATTTCCCTTTCTAAAGTTACGAACTCCTAATTAAATATTCCTCAGTTTTTATTCTTTTTCAAAACTGGTTAAACCCATAGGCATTAATTGTTAATTTATTAATTGATAATTTATATATGTAGCTCACCTTGAACATTTTTATGGCCCTTGAAATACATCATACTTTTAAAAAATATATTTTTTTTATAATAAGTTGTGAAAACCAATGTACTAAAAAACAATGTACTAAAAAATGTACATTATTTGTACATTGATATACTCAAAAATTAACGTTCAAAATAATGAGCTAAAATATGATGAAATCATTATTACGATTGCAATGTGAATATACTACCACTATGTTTTTTATTCTCTAAGTTTTCATGTAAAAATAACTGTAAACACATTAAAAATTCCTCCTCATACTTCAATTTTTGACTCCAATAAATTTTCTAGAGTTTCTAAATCTGATATGGGATACAAAAATTTATATGCCCGTAGAATTATGATGCATTTCTGAATTGGCCAGCAAGATTATGAAAGTTGACCACTCCTTTTTTATACAGTCTTTGATAATTTAAGTTATTTGTGTTATAATCTACTAATGTTAAATCTGTAACAAGATATATTTATTTTATAATGGCTAAAGTTGAGAAAACCAATATATAAAAAAAAAACATTATTTGTGAATTTATTCATTACACATTTATTCAAAAATTAACTTTCGAAATTATAAGATAAAATATGATGAAGTCATTATTATGGTTTCAATCTGGGTTTAGATTCATCATTTTTATATTCTCATTGTTTGCATATAAGACTAACTGTAAACACAATAATAATAATTAAGTATTGTTAGTTAAAATTACCAACAATATATCACAAAACGTTCATATCTACGGAAATAGTTAGATTTATCCTATAAATTAGGAAGTACTCGTAAACTCTTATTGCTTAGGTCAGTGTGTGAAGATGTTTAATAAGAATTCCATCACGGACTTAACTGCGACGCTTTGGGGTAAGGGAGGCATAATGAAAATATTTCTAGTAGATAACAGAGATGATTCAGCAACCCTCCATTGCGCGGGATCATAACTTTTCACTAGGCGGAAATAATAAACCTTTTTTAATTAACTTATAACCATTCCTAACTCTGATATATACCTTAATAAATTAAATTTTCTTTTAACTACTTCAGTACTTGACAATTTATCAACAATTAACTATTTCTATCAGAAATTGTTCCGTCATCAACTTGTGTACTTGCAAAGTGGTCAAACATAGAACTTCTCGGTACTTAATCTAAGTTTGAACTAACAGAATCGGTCCTCATCTTAATTGGCAGCGAGGTTTACCTGTGATGGTCATTTACTAATTTAGTAATTTTATTTTGTATTGTTGATTAATAATTAACGATTTGAAATACTAACTATATAAAAGAATATTTTCTCATAATTTTAACCTTTATGCAAAATAAATTATGCTACGCACCATGTTCTTAAAAATACTAGAACCACTTATTCGTACATGTCACTGAGTAATTATTGAACATAATTACTCAAATATTATTTATTATAATTAAAACCCTGTACCACTACAAACCATGAATGGTTATGGGTTCGGTACGTGGTAGAGTCTTTACTACTTCTAGCACAACGGTTGTGCAGGAGGTAATTTGTCCTGTAATCATGCTCAGCCACCAGGTTTTCCCCTCACTTTAGGTTATCGACATAAAGAGGCTGAGTGAGCTCCAGGAAGGTCTCCAGATCCATCTCCGGCTCTTTACAGATTAGATAAATTATTTGCCTGAGCCGGATTTGAATACGGGATCGTCGACACGGGAACTAAGCGCTATACCACTGAGCTCCCCGCTACCCTTTATTTATGAAAGACATCCTATAATATGTTTCAATATATTTAGATGTTCCTGATTGCGTTCCTTTCCAAAGGCGGTTATTTGTTTGCCAATTTGTTTATTAGTAAAGAACAAAACCTCACTTTAATATTCAATGCAGTAGTCCTTAGTAAATAGTGGGCTCGGGTTAAGTATGTAACAAAGTCATTAATACTGTATAATTACTAAGTATAAGTAATATCTTTGATCATGAAAAAATAATCAAGACCCTAACTCATATAATTATATAAATCTTCAGGTTCGCTGCAGGGTTATGCAATCTTCTTATCTTGTGTGTGACCATCCATTCTTTATTCCTTTTCCTTATGTCCTTTCTTCCTCCTCTTAAATTTTCTTAATAGCACGAGGATTTTAGTCTTGTCATTATGGCGAAAAATTGTCCTTGGTGGAGACTCAACTTGAACTGATTTTTATAAAGCACTTACAAGTTTTTACTAGTTTTTTTATTCCTGGTGCTTGTCCTTGATCGACTTGGATCGAATGGAATCTAGATCTTTTCCGATATGTCAGTAATCCAACCTCCAAAATCTATTTAAACCTCGCTACTGCTTTAATTGATACATCGTACTTTTTATTTAATGGTAATACCATCAACTTATAAATTAATGGAAACCGAAACAGTCTTACCATTAGAACCGTTGGCTAGGCTACAGGATACAGGCTATGAAGTTTTCTTGTCAAGTATCCAACCAATCATTGTTTGTTTGAACCAACGGTTTAATAAGCAATACTGTTAAACCAATATATTTAGATAATATAGGGAATAATATTAAATTTCCTGGAAAGTTACCTGAACCGTCAATCAACGTCATTTGGGTGGGTGAGATTAAATACGTTGAATCAGTTTCTAAAACCAACATAATCTACGGTGAAGTCATGCTTGGAACTAATGATATTATATTACCATACGATACCTGAAGAGTAAGATGGAAGATTAAGGAATCCAAATGGAGGCACCCAAATTGAACGAAAGTTAGGAAAAACTTCAAAGATTCACCGCAAAATGAAGGGATATACAATTAATTTCTAAGCCAGTGGAGTGAAATATAGCATAATTTAAAAAAACATTTTTTATTAAACATCTATAATTTTATTTATAGTTTATTATAGTGTCTACAAGAAGATAGGAGACTCTACATAATGTAAAAATTACAGAGGGATAATCCTACTGAATACTGCCTATCAGATGTTCTCGATAACTCTGTATAATCGCCTATTGCCCTATGTTGAGAGAAAACTTGGAGAATACCAAGGAGGCTTTAGACCTAACAGATCTACTATATATCAGATTTTCTCCCTCAAGCAGATGTGCAAAAAAATGAAGTAGTTCTATAATACATTGTGGATGCTGTTCATAGATTTCAGGACGGCTTATGATACAATATCCAGGGATTGAGCTCTTCAGAGCTATGAACGAAATGAAAGTTCCATCCAAATTGGTGCGTTTGATAATGAGCACAATGGATAAGACAGTTTGGAGCGTAAGGGTAAATGGCCCAAGCACAGAAAAATTTAATATTATAACAGGACTTAGGCAAAGAGACTCGCTGGCACCTCTATTCAATATTGTAATGCAAAGTGTCATTAAAAAGGCAGGATTACTGATGGAGGGGACCATCTTTAACTGTAGTCTGGGTATTCTTGTATATGCTAAAGACCTTGAATTTATGGGAACATCGCTGATTCTCTTAAAAGAAGCTTTTGAGAGGGTGGAAGTGAAAGCTGGAAAAATGGGGTGATAGGTGAATGAGGAGAAATCCAAGGCCATGGTAAGACAGTTTGGAGCGTAAGGGTAAATGGCCCAAGCACAGAAAAATTTAATATTATAACAGGACTTAGGCAAAGAGACTCGCTGGCACCTCTATTCAATATTGTAATGCAAAGTGTCATTAAAAAGGCTATGGTAATAAAGAATAATAAACAAAACCGACCACCTCATAGTTACACGTTTGGAAGATACACTTTCCAACGCGTGTCAAGTTTCCAGTATTTAGGAAGCCGTATATACGAGAATTTTGTCGAGGAGGAGGATATCAGAGACAGGATACTATCAGGTAATAAAGCATGTTTTGGAATCTCAAAGCTCCTGAGAAGTAAGCTCATTAGCCTAAAGTTCAAGCTGATGATATATAAAACCGTCATTAGGCCAGTAGCGACATACTCTGGTGAAACCATCACACTGAATAAATCCAGCGTGGAAAAGCTGAATAGATTCGAAAGGAGAGTTCTACGGCAAATATTCGCCCCAGTTCGAGAAAACGGCCAACTCAGGATCAGAAGAAACAAGGATGGACGAAAAAAGAACAGCTAAAAAGCTGTATAAAGGAAATCCGGATGGAGTAAGATCTCGAGGAAGGCCCAAAGCTAGATGGAAGGATGCCGTCTGTGAAGATCTGAGACTCAGCAAGGCCTCCAACACTCGAGCAGGCGATCGGGACGATTGAGGTAGAGCTGTTGAGCAGGCCAAGGACTTCTTTATGAGTCTGTCGCGCCAATAATGTTGTGTAATGTAATTTTATTTGGAGGTCTTTACTTTTTATTTTAACTCACCAGAAACGTTTTTTATTACTGGCCGTTATAGTTAAAATTGATTAATGTGGCATGATCGAGAGTATTCCACTACGGAATCATTTCTTATTTTGACTGCTGTGTAGAGTATGGAAATAGATGGCACATCCAGTTACATTTCAGCCTTCGGCTAGTGTTGTCAAACCTGTTGCTGGTCACGATCTGGAAGAATGAGTTAGGATGTCTGTGCAAGTTACTGTGAAATCGTTTGTAGCGGGTTCGTATGGATGCTCTGCATATAAATTCTTCTTGACAAATCGCTCCTTCAAAAGAACAATACAATTACTCTAAACCCCAATTATATTATAGAGGTAGATACTTAAAAGTTCCATGTGAATTAAGAAATAGAAATTTAGGTGTTGGAAAAGTAAAACATTCCTAGTGTAATGATGGTATTGAAATTCTTTTATTAACCATCAGACATTTTTTTACTAGGCTTGAAACTTTTTGACTTTACCTTATGCCATTAAGTTCAAACATGATACAACTCAAAATATTACTTTATTAAAAAAAACATATTGGAAAATGAATATCAGATATGTCGTTTCTGAATCAAAATGCTTCAGTCAAGAAAATTCTTACCGAATAAATATAATTATAATGATAATTATAAGAATTTGGGCTTATCCCAAAATTGCCAATTCTTGAGCTATGATGTTCTTTTGAATGAGCGATATATCATTTTAGTAATTGATTATTGGACTGAAAAAATTGATGTTTACGTTATATCTATTTTGTTTGTCTCGCATGTTTATGAAGCGTAAATCCGAATATATGTATTTATTTTCTGTCGAAGTTTCAATACTGAACCTCTTGAAATAACCGTTGAACATTTTTAGTTAAGTGTTTGTTCATGATGCATATCTCCTATGTTATTCTTCCATCAGATGTCAAGCATAGACATTGAGTTGTGTATGCCTAAGGATTCAAGGTATATTTGAGACGAAAGAGCAGAGTTAATTTAACATTTTTTAATGTTTTAAATAACCCACCGTTCCAATGAAACTAAAATTTTATTTTTCACCATCTGCTACTTTAAAGCAGAATAAAATCTAATAAAATATTTATTTTAATTTTCTATTTCTCGTTTATCGCATATAATGATTTACTGTAATATTATATTACATATATTATAAATAATTACGCATAGGCATTATGTGAACCCTGTTTATCATTTCAAATTGGTATTTAGGTCGTTAAAGTATCGTTGTTATAGAGAACTGATTTTTATTTAATTTTTGTTTAATAATCTAGTATAATATATTGTTTTTAAATAACGACTTATCAATCTACGTCACAAGGTGTCATTCATGGATTTTTTGTTTGTAACAGTGCATCTTAAATTTCTTTCTTGAGATACTCAATCAAATTGATTACTGCAAATTAAAATAATTATTGGAACATTTTTTTTAAGGGATCAGAAAAAGTTACTCGGTAATGCATTTTTATTACTCCCCCTCTAGTTTATTTTTTTTAATATGTGTTTTTTCACTTATTTTTAGATATTAATATTTAATAAAGTTCTTTTCTATCTTTATTTTATTTTTCATTTCATTTCATCTTATTTTTGTGTCTAAAGTATCGAATTCCTAACTAAATACTCGTCAGTTTAAATTGTAATTCAATTTAAATTTAATAGTTTTTAAGCAAGAAATTTAGTTATTAGTATTATTTTTGTCAACGATTTTTCTTGACCGTTACTTTGATACATTGTTATATCTTTTATTCAAATATACTATCTTTACAGAAAGTGATATCATCTATCTTTGAATATTTTTATCTGCTATTCCGGCGATGAAAAGGGAAGAGTCCTTCGAGAGATAAATAGCGAGGGAATTGCTGAGAGAAAATTCCCTTTTTTTTCGTTGGTCAAAACGTCAAGTTGTCATTTACCACTGGTCTGTCAGAGAATGGAAAAACTTGAAACACAAATCAACGTTTATACATTCAGATTATTAAAATATAGTTGAATAATGATATTTTTATTTTATATTGAGCGACACATATTTTATTCCTGCATTGCCAGTAAAATATACCTTATCCTATATAATCCTTAAGCGTATACTCATCAATAAAATTCTCGGGAATTATACAGCACCAATATTTCAGGTTGCATGAATAATTATTACTAACCAGATATCGTAAACTACCTGTTGCATTAAGGAAATGCCTCTGACTTTCCCACTGTCGCCATATATATTATGTACAAGTAATGATTTATTTTATATCACGACTTCTTGCATTTCGTTCAAGTCAAAAAGAATGTGACTAAATGGTCGAAAACAGAAGAAACACGTGATAAATGGATTAAAACTAGAATTTATTCAAGGAAGAAAATGGTGGGCTGAAAAATGTTCTTAAATAAGAACTAGTTATTCAGAGCTCCGAATGCAGCATCGTCCAGTTAGTATAGTAGCATGAAGTGACATTAAATGAACATACAACAAACTATTTATTTGAAAGCCAACGTTTCGACCTACATTGCATGTCTTCTTCAAGGCTTATGATGGGGTCAAGGGTTGGCAATGGAATAGAATATACAGTTGAATAATTTATTTTACAGTTATAAAGGTTAATTCCCGCTTGCGTAAACATTTTCAATACACTCCTGAACGGTGCTGCATCCTAATGGACACTTTTGGGTAATTTCTTTCTACCTAGAGGGAATTATGTTACAAAACCTAACTTCTATCGGTACACAATTCTCCAACATTTATAGAAACTGACTGACTAGTTTTCAACGCCTCGATCACTGATGAGATTATTTTTCCTTAGCAATACAATTTCTTAATCTAATTACGAATTTCCTTTTTTCTTCATTTAATAATTAATTCATTAGTAATTATATTAGCAACTTGAAGTTATCACTACTTGATAAAGTAGCTCAGTAAAATGAATAAATTGATTCAGTTAATATTTCGTTATATAACCTTTTACGATGACCGGAATTCGACGTAGAAGGTTGACGGCAATTATTGATCCCTGGCAATAAACTGATTAATGACGCTCTCTTGACATTTGTTCTCATAATATCAGGGGGAATGTTAAAGAAAAGAAGTCCTCCATAAATTCAGCAACAAGAATTATGATTTGTATTCTGTATCACCTCAGAAGTATTATCTCTGTTTAATATTCCTATAATGATTTTTTTAATGATCCGCGAGTGGTTTTCAATCTTCTCCAGACAACCTATAGAAGTATTGTTTTTAAAAACATTTTATGAAATGAAAAACCTAATTTACATTTATTCAATAAAAAAAGGACAAAGAGATAGCAGAAAATCCCATAAAGCTTTATCTTAATCCTCTTTCCAATTTTACCATATGGGTTTCACTGTCCGTATTTTCAATAAATTTCCATTGTTTTTAATCCTGATGATGGGGAATGATTTTCTGATAATTGAAGCAATAAACAAGTAATAAAAGTACAATTATCGTTAGTGCAATTATTACAACATCATGAGTAACCCCAAACAAACTTCCTTTGTTCCTATATATATAGGATAGCAATGCATTCCCCATTATGATAGTTGCTGACGGTTAAAAGTTTCAATAATATCAGTTTACAAGACCGACGTACCGAGCGTCATTATAAAAATAAATATGTTTTTGCGCAAAGAGCAAATGGGCATTTGCAAGAATTAGGTCGCTCAGGTAGAATGGTTTGCCCACATGGTCAGGGTGGGTGAAGATATAACAAAAAGAGGGAGTCGAGGACTCCAATTTTAGAAGGACACTCTTTGAACCAATCCCGAAGAGGGAGGACCGAAGACGCGGAAGAAGGAAGGAAGCGGCGAACGATGCGGGCGGAGAAGTATCCGAAGGCAGCCAGACCCGTAGAAGACACACCTCACCGAGAAGAGCTCTAGACGTACCTCTGTTTCACAGATAAGTCGTAATTTAAGTTCTGTTATGTGTTTTATGGCAATCCTCTATTACATCTGAATCATTAAGTGTACTTCTCAATGCATACATTGAATCATTAATCGTATTTCAAATGTTATAAATAAAGTATATTCATTTTAATTCTTTTGGTGCTTACTTAACCCAGAAGCACTATATACTTACGAATAATATATTGATGGTTTGAATAGTTATTAAATTGGAAAACACACGTCAGACCTCTTGAAAAGAATCCAATAAAGAATAAAGTTTAGATATAATAATTTGAGTAATTATCTTAAATGATTACTCTGGCATCCCAAAGTCAATTAGAATAATTAAAATATATTTAATGATATAAAACGTAGCATATTCAATGTCCAAGTTCACAAGTTAACAGACCTGAAGGTGGCCTTAAGATTTTTTAAATAAAGTAAAAAATCTTTGATAAAGAGCTCCCTCAGAGCAGATGTAAAAGTGTCATGAACTCATTAAAGATCCCCACCTTAATTATACTTGGATAGGCATAATTTAGGACTCCCACTGTAATATTGTCCAATTTACCCTACTACCATAAAGTAACGCTGAATAAATAAACAAACAAACCTCCCTACATAACCGTTTCCCGGGAAACAATAAAGTATCAATAAGTTTACAAATCCAGTTCTTTTCAATCGTAATGGTACATGTTTGATACTGAATCTATATTATATATGCGTCGCTGCTCCACTACGCATGGTAAAATATTTGCTCTGTATTGCATATCGTTGCTTATCGCGCTACTCCACAATACAGTAGGCCTTAGTGAAAGTGAAGAGTTTTTTTTTTATCCATTCATCAAATTTTTCTTCTACTTTCGACCGTATCGTAAAATTCTTTGCCAACGTTTCGTTAGTCACGCTTCCCCTGGGCTTAATCTTTGGCTGGGCTTCGAATGGGTGGGCCAAGATAGTCGAATTCAAGTCAGTCAGACTGAAAGCCAATCAGATCACTGGATAATAGGCTCCGCCTCGGACCCGACCACATATAAATACTGATGGATAGAACGACATTTTCCATCTCGGATTAAGCCCTGAGGGGGGCCTAGTAGGATGTGTATCGATACGTTGGCTATAATTTGACAGCACGGTCGATAGTAGAAGAAACATTTGATGACTTGGTTCAAAATATTGGCCGTGGTAATTTATGAGATTAGCTTTGTAGGTTTTTTTATGAATTTACAATTTGGATTAAGACATAGGATACTAATACATTTTTTTCTAATCTTGAATATTTTTAATTGTCTATTCATAAAACTCCTTTAATATCTTAAACTAATGATCTTTCTAATTAGATCATGTTTTTTTTTTATCCCTCCAAGCAAAATGTTGGTATTTTTAGTATTATACCCTAACAAGTAGCAATTCCAGAACGGAAGAAGACTAGTTTATTCAAGAGAAGAGGGAATGTTCGGAGTCGGTGAATAAGGAAGAAAAGGAAACGAATGCCCCGGGGACCCGCTAGGCGGCTAGGACTTAGAAGAGGTGGCTTCCTTACAATACCCTTACGTAATGCCTTCCAGGGCGTCTACTTGATTGGCCAATATTTCTCTCCCTACAGCCACCTCTATCTCTCCCTTCCACCATTTTTCGTTTCTTTTATTTTATTATATCTTCTTGCCAGTATTCCGTTTTACCTTCAATCCTTCATCTTGCTATTCTATTGTTAACATCTTAGTAAACTTATATAATTAACTGGATTAACACACTCCTTGTTGGACGTATTAATATATCATTCTGCCATAAAATTTTAGAAAGGATTAACTAGAGAATGGATCTGAAGTTACTATTCTCCTTCCCTTCTTCAATACTCAGTAGGGATATGTACTTCTTCAATACATACAAATATCAATTTACCAATTGAACTATTCATACAAATGAAGTCGAAATGTGTGTGTTATATTGTCATTTATTTCAACCTAAGTTGAACTTAAACCTAGCGATTCATGAATAGCCCAAAAACCCAATTGATGCTTAAGCCCTAACTGAACTAACTGAAGTATATTAAGGCTATTTTATTATCAATATAAAAATCCTGTTACCACCACTACTTGGATTTATATCTATAATTTAGTCTTATTAAAGTAATTATTTATTACAGAATTTTAAAAACTTTTTACCAATATATTAAACATTAAAAGGCTTCAAGGAAAAGACTTAAAGAAAAAAAATTAATAAGATTTATCTTCATCCTCACCATGACTGGCGCAACAGCCCGCTTTGCGAGTATGGTGTAGTGACACCTCCTGATTAAGAAAGCTGAGAAAAATTTTACAGTCGCAAAATTAAGTCTTTTTATTACTTTGGTCTATCAATTTATAAGAAATGTTACTTTAACGAAGAGGATATATAACTACCTTAAATACGCAATTTCAGTTTAAATAACTTATCGTCTTTAAACAATAATACAGACTCGCAAGAAACAAATTATTTTGTTGTTAGAACACAAAAGAACTTTTTGGTCGCAATACTCCTTCTTACTATATATGGTATTTCATGGGAGTTCATGGGAGTAAATGGACTTGTCTGGTATAACATTTTTTACCAGCCAGGTAAAATATTACAACGTAACTTGATGATAACACTTGCACCAAAGTTAATCACTGCAGTAAAGTGACCATGAACAACGAGAAACAACAAAACCAAACTGCCATATCCACCTGCTATATCTACTGTTTTTGTCAGTAGCGATGCTCAAAGAAATGAAGTCCAGAGGGGAACTCAGTATTAATGCACGACAATTACAAGAGAATGTATTGAGCATTTAGCAGATTTTGCCCTCCCCCATCATTAATTATTCATTCTTCTTAAGTTTGCATTATACTCGTCGTAAATAATATAATTCTGATATTTTTCGTGAATTGAGTTTCGATTGCGCTTTGAGGAGATTTGTCATGTTTTTCTTAATCTCTGTTAAATCAAAAATTGGGCTAATGTTAAGGAGAAATTCTATCTGAAAAGATACTTGGATTCAGAATAACAACTCGGCGTTAGGTCTATAATGAAGTAAATTGATTCTGTAGGACTTTAAAATAACCTCTATTTATGTTCTGAATTTAAATTTAGGAATAAGTTAAAATTAGGATTTAATAAAAAGACTGTACCACTAAAACGCATGAAGAGTCTTGGGTTCATTGCGTGGTAGATAATGTACTGCTTCAACATCAACGGTTTTTCCGTCTTCGATGATGATTTCGAGCCTGATCTAAGACGAATCATCATCATTACGCTCAACTGCCAGGGTTTTCCCCAAATTAAGGGTGTCTAATTTATAAAGGTGCGCCCCAAGTGGGTGCATCACCTTCCGCAGAGCCCTACAGAGCTACTCCTTTCCCTAAAACTAGGAATAAGTTTGAATTTTATTGATAATCCAAAGCAGGGACGATCAGTGTAAGAAGGTCAACGAATTGCTATTGTGAGGGCCACGGGTGCGAATCCAGTAGTGGAAAGTTAATTATTCAACAACTGTTAAAAAAATTAAACAGCTGTTAACAGCCACGGATGAACTCGGTGGGATCTGTAGACTCTCGTTGAGCTATCCCGGCGTTGAGCGTTATTTCGTCATCTCCCTGGACAACCTTTGTCTTAGAAATGGTAGAGTCTCAACCATGTACTGAACCAAGGATCTTACATGGCCAGTGGCTATAAAGGTTTTTTATATTGAAAATACGACAGTCCTGTTATACTCCAGTCTCTCATTTATAAAACTCTTTTGTTCCAAATTTTAATAATAACGCTTAATCTGTCAAGTGTGTCCGAAATAATTCGATGAGACCAAACTTCGGCAACTGCCCTCCCGCACAACCTGCTCTTTACAGAAATAATCATTCTGTAATAACATAATATTAGAATTTATTAGCTCAACAATTGGCTAAATAGTTATAATTAAATATTAACTAAATGAAAACATACTACATTCATTTTCCGTTAGAAAATCTAAAAATAGATGTTATTTATAAGACGAGTACCTTAAAAGTCGTCTTATACCTTAGTAAAAAATAAAGATATAACATTTAAATTATGATTGAAGCAAATTTTTTAAAAAAAGTAAGCAATTATTTTAACATTGTAACAGTATTTTTAAAGTTTTTTTTTTGGTATGGCTAGTCTACTGTATTTATATATGTTTTTAATATTTATAAAATATAATTTTAATACATATATAATTTATTCTCGGTTGAATTTCTGTTGTATTCATTTCTTGTGAATACGCTCATTCCTTTACCTCATACTTCGCACGACATGGAAGCCCTAGAGGGTTGAGGAGGATGGGGTTCAATTGTAGTTGGAGAGAGAGCTTTTTCTGTAAGTGTCGCCCTCACACTAGTTTCCCCTCACGGGCAGGAAATCGGTGTGCCATTAGAGGGTAGCCTTCGCTAAGGAAGGTCCGAGTACTCCCTTGAAATATCCTACCACCCTTCGGCTACTCAAGAAGAGTAAACCTAATTGAAATATAAGTTCTCATAAAGTGGAGTTGATCAATGGATATTTTTCAAGCTATGATATCTTAATTATATTTTATTTAAAAAAAATGTTTATATTTGTATGATATGTTAAAAAAAAATATTTTTTTTTCCACAGTCTATAACATTCCATCTTCTAGAGAGGAAATTTTTCGTATATGTAAATCTAATTGCCCGAATTATTGAATACATTTACCGTATATTCAAGCAGATTATATATTCAGATAGACTTACTAAATACTCGTAGTTGTTTGGTGCGACCTATGATCTAGTCGTTAGCGTAACAAACTGCTAAGCCCAAGATCGCAGGTTCGTAGCCCTGCAGGTGGCCCTAGGATTTTTTAAAGGGAGTTAAAAATCGTAGTTACCCCCTCCTTCGGAAGGGACGTTAAGCGTGGGTCCCGAGCCTGTGCGATGGTAGGTACTCGTTAAAAATCCCTATCCTAATTAAACCTGGATATGCAAAATTTAGAGCTCCCAATGTAGCATCGTCCGATTACCCATAGCACCAAAAAGTGACGTTAAATGAACAAACAAAAATACTAAGTAGTTGAATTTTATGAAAAACGAGTCATCTAAAATAGACAAAATGAAATGGATTGGCGAAATCAAAAAAGGTCTGGAATTGCACCGGAGCTTATCAAAATCCAGGTAATCTGCATATTCAAAATTCATAAGTGACAAGTTGGTCAAGAGAAAAAATCAAAAAAGACTGTAAACAACATGGTCTCATGATAGAAAGGAGCCCCGCAGCAAAATGAGGGTAGAGAAAGGCGAATGCACACCTCTAAGTACTTTCCCTTGTCTTAATGGGCTCATTTCCAAATAATGATTATAAATCTAATTGATTTGGTGGAAAATACTAATTATAAAAATGACGTTTTCTGTAGAATTCATTACTCGATATATATTTTTTGAATAAAATAAAAAGTATCTGTGATATTGTTATGTCATTTATATTTTGTCACTAACTCCATTAAAACATTACGCATTAATTATGAATCCATAATTGGCCTTTAGAAGATTAGATGCAAATTCACGAACTATTCATATTGACTGCGTTTTATTTTCATCCTATTATTATAAGCACGGGTCTGCCGTCCTCAGCTAAACCTAACAATGATCCCAGAGCTTAATTTCTTTTATTAAATATATACTGATCCATTAATATAATTCATTTTCATAATAGAAACACGGTATGGTACATTGAGTTCAGAGAACACAGACTTGCATCATAGCAATTCATAATTATAAATATATTTATCAATTAAAATCATTCATTTCTTTCTTTTCCAAAGTTATTAGTGTTGTTTGACGGGTAAATATATTTGTATTGTTAATAAATCAACTTACTCGTAATAATTTTTTTTTTTAAATGATTTTATTGAATTGTACAACTGTAATATATACATCTAGTACGAGGCCTGTATGAATAAATAAATACATGAAAGGACATGTAGAGGCACTACCCATTGGCAGCACTCTAATTACATTTCAATTATAGAAGGTCCCGAGGCCATCTTCCCTTCAGATGCCTAGGAGGATTGTCCGGGATGGAATTGGATGCAAGGATGGAAACTAGTGGGTTTGGATGGGCCTGGAGTTTATTGTGGAATGATAGGTATCTGGAATGGGCTAAATCGGTAACATATGGAACGTTAAGGTCATTATGGATGGTTTTATTTGTGACAAAATAAGGAGCGTTTAGGATTTTGCGAAGGATTTTGGATTGCAAGGATTGAGTACGAGAGGAATTTGATGGTTTGGTGGAGGCCCATAGTTCAATTCCGTAAGTCCATATAGGTCTTATAACAGTCACATAAATAAGTCTTTTGTAATTGATCTGAAGCTTTGAGCGTTTGTCTAGTATGTGTTGAAGTAGTCGGAAGCGTCTAGCTGTTTCTTGTCTTTTCAGTCTTGTGTGAGGGTTCCAAGTAAGACATTTGTCTAAGTTGAGTCCAAGGTAGCGAATCTGTTCTACAGGGATAAGTGGAGTACTATTAAAGGATACAGTACGACAGGAAGTCATGGGTTTTAGGTGAAGGGTAAAGGTAATTTGATGGGACTTGTTGGAATTGATTTTAATTCTCCAATTCCGACACCATTCTTCGAGGCTTGATAAATGTGATTGAAGGAATTGGGATGCAATATATGGGTCGTTATTAACTGATAACACACTTGTGTCATCAGCATACGTGGAGATGAAGGTGTTAGGATGGGTTGGGATGTCAGCTGTATATACTGTGTTGAGGATAGGACCGAGGATGCTACCTTGAGGAACACCAGCAGACTGGAAATAGAGAGAAGAGTAGGAACCATTATGATTTACTTTAAATGTTCTGCCAGTTAGAAAGGAGCGAATGATTAAAACGTATGTAGGAGGAAGGAATTGTCGGATTTTGTAAAGAAGAACTGTGTGCCAGATTCGATCAAAAGCCTGTTCTACATCGAGAAAGGCTCCCGTGCAGTACAATCTACGCTCCAATGCAGAGGAGAGAACATCCACCACACGATGACATTGCTGGATAGTAGAGTGGGATTTTCGGAAACCAAACTGGTGGTCTGGGATTATGTGGTTACTAGATAGGATGGGATACAGACGTTTTAGTATGAGCTTTTCGAGGATCTTGCCCATTATGGCTAAGAGGGAGATAGGACGATAGGAGGATGGGAGTTCTAGAGGCTTGTTGGATTTTGGGATCATTTTTACTATAGATAGTTTCCATGTATCAGGAAAATAGGTAGTACGGATTACAGAATTATATATGTATGTGAGCTATCCTATTCATAGTTTTACTCGTAATAATAAAAATATTTATTTAAGAAATTACACAAAGGCTAAACTTATGTACATTACATAGGGGTACCTGCAATGTCATATACGATAGTTATGAATATAAAAGGGAGCGGAGTGGGTTAGTGGTAGAGCGCTGAATTTCCGTGCCCAGGTTTCCAGGTTCAAATCCGGCTGTGGAATTATATTGTTCATTATAATTAAATTCATATTGAATATTTTTATTTTAATACTATCCCATATATTTCAATACATAATTTACTAATTCCTGAAATGGGGTGTAGTTTGTAATTATCAGTTTTCCTCAGTTCTGCCTTCCTATTATCTTTAAACATTTTTATTTTGAAGGGAAAAGATTTGTCTTCGAATCCCGGGCAAGACAAATCTTTTCTCTTTCAAATAAAAATATTTAAAATTAATCACCATCAAAATAACAATAAATAAAAAATTTATTTCTATTATCCTTAAGATAATGTGCTGTCAAGCACTTTCATCTGCGTTTTTATGGGATTCCTACAATAAGTACAATAATTTGACGTGTGTAAATTGGAATCCATTTTTAAAGTGCAATATATCTTTATATATTTTTAGAATATGTTTTCAAAGCTTGGCTTGATAGACTAAAAAAATATGTCTTAAAAAAAGTTGTTTATATTTGTATACTTCCAATTATTATATTTCAATTGTTACTATTATATTAATATGGCCTAGCGTTGTTGCAATAGCTTGTGCAATGTGATGATACTGAACATATCGCCAGCCGTGGACATTTTTAGAGTTCCAGAAACAGTATACTTTGAGTCGCGCCCGAGATAGCTTCATGGTCGAATGAGTAGCCCTTATTGCCCTTCGAGGGGATTTGTCAATATTACAGGCCATTGCCTTCTATGTATCTCCGATCCCTTTAATATTATATAAATGTTTACAATAATTCCTTCAAGTTCTACTGTAATACGTTACTAGGACTTTGCGTTCGGAAATTTTCTTCCTTCCTTAGCATTAAGAAATATCTTGTAAAAATAAGAAACTAGGCAAAAAAAATCCAGACATTTTATTTTTCACAAATAGTTTCCACTTGATTTTACTAATTTTCAATGCAGCGCTGTGATCTCCTGGGGTTCAATTTTGCCATATTCATGTTTGGGGCAAGATCTGGTTTGTTTTGTAATTACCTGGCCATTTTGTAAATATTTAGTTCAAGATTATTTGACTTTAATAACTTTACAATATCTTTTTTTTTGGTTTTCTATCGTGTATTTATGGTATAAATGTATTTCGCTTGTGTGTAACATTGCGTATTGTGTCATTACAACAACAAAAAAACATTAAATATTTAATTGATTGTGCCTATTACTCGTTTTTATTATCATTATATATGATGTAGCTCTTTTAGTGTTTTTATGCTGGCTTTCGGATTTGTAAGTGATATGACAAGTTTTATAGATTTGTATATTGTTATGTTCAGAGTTATTATGTTTCTAAATTGTATTGAAACGTTAATTTACTCTTGCAGGTTAAAAATAGCGCATTGATTTCATCCAACTGGTGATTTATTTCTAAACCAAGAATAATACAACAGGGAAGTAAATCATGAATATCTTGAAATTCTACTCCTGATTTTTTCTTGTCTTTGGGAATTTTCATGGTTTATTCAAATTATTCCATTCATGTAGTTGCTCCCTTAGTGACAACTAATTCCATGAAAGCTAAAAAATTACTTCTCCAGGTTTGTTTATCAACTCTTCTCTGTAACAAGTACGAATTCTATCTTCTGCCCCATCTTACTTGTCGCTCTATCTGATAAGTTGACTTGAATGCATTTGAGGCCATTGTATTAACAGTTCCAACAACACCTCTAAACAGCTTCGAGCTCAACCACAAGCTATTTTACATTCATTTTACGGTGTTTTATAATATTTTCCATCATATCATCACCTACGATACCATTGGGGCTCATTATGGGACGGTGTCATTAGAAAATCAAATCTTTAATATAAAAAAATTGCAATACTTCATTCCATAATAGCCCTAACAATATTAATGAAACCTGCTTAATGTTTCTACTTTAAACTATCTAACTTGTCATTATCCCTGAGGAAAATAAAGTTACGAGGAAAAGAATCAATCAGTTACAAAGTAAATCGGTCTAAATCGATGACTTACGGCACGAGGGCTTACATTTCTTTCTCAAATCAGACCGTCCCTGAATCGAACCTCCGGAAAATTATTGAAATCCTGGAGAAAAACACAACACGATTCGCGATTATGAGTTTTGATTCCAATAGTGTTGTTTGATACCTATACTATAGTAGAGATTTGATTCCTATGTGAATTGCCTCCAGTAGTCTGACGGACCTCACATGCCCATATTGGGAGTTTATCATAAGCAGAATCTCGGGTTTCATAGTTTTCCCTGGTGGGTGGTCACCCATCCAAGTAATGATCACGCAGGACATTACTTAGCATTGATTATCTGTAATAAGCGCCTTAGCTAGCTCTTATATTTAGAGTGTACATATACATACAGAGTGAGTATATATACAATACTTATGGGTAGATAGACGGGTATGTACAGATGGGTCTGATGACCCATGAGTCATTGAAACCAACTCAACAATTTTATATAGGAATTTAATGAGTTCAATTAAAAATTGAAAAAAATACTCTTTTAAATTACTTTCGATTACACAGTGGATTCTTTTTTTTCTGCTTTGTCCCATTTTTTTTAATTGTCAGGGCTAAAGGAAGATACAGTGAGAAAACAATTAATGCTAAATCAGTTTTTAAAGTTTAAAAGTGAAAGCATTCGCAGGTTCCGCTCCGTTGGTGTTAAATAATCTCGTTGGAATTTCAATTTCGAGAAAATGGCTGTTTCTTGGGCTAAATGGAGCCACTCACGAGGCCAGTGGTAACTTCATCAGCAACCTCTCTTTTCCCGAGCATCATCACAAAATTCTATCACAATCGGCTCGCCAAATTACTTTTCGTGTAATAATATTATATAAAGTCACAATGTTGTTATTTGTTTCGTGGAATTGCGAAATTTAATCAGAGACTCGTCGATTATATTCCTCTGGATCATACTGTTTGGAAACATCACTCTAAACAACTTACCAGCCTTACCGTTTAAGTTGAGACCACACTAAAACATAATACTGATCCTTTCAGTACTCTTATTTTCACCGACTGGATTTATGTACTTCTAGTCAAAAATCATAACTATCTCACAAAAACAATACGTGATTTATGGAATATATAGTTGAGTTGATAGTAAATAATAAAGAAATCTGAGATCCATTTGGGTTAAGGATGTAACACATTTGATAATAATCATAAAATGACGTATTTTTATAAGGTGTGGACCAAGCTTCGATGACTTGTTTCGATGTCAAGGTTGAACGTGCTAAGAATTTTTTCTAAAACGATCCAATGTATTTTATAGCCATGGTATTGTACCATTTTACGAATCACAAATCCATTATCGGACCCTTTACCTGAAAGCTATGAGAAAGAAAAATCAACCGTACTGTGAAAAAAAATCTCATTCACCTAGTGATCACATTCAACCTGCGTACGCAGATGTTTCAACTCAACCAAGACATGTACGTCTCTGAGCTTACTTTCTTTATTTTACATCTGATTAGCGATATTTTTCTGTTTTATGCCTGATTGATGAACATAAAACTTATAATAATAAAAATAAAAGAAATATTAGAAAATTAACAGTTTTGAAATTCGGATTTCCGAAAATTAAAAAAAAAAAATTAAGATATGGCAGATTTAGGACTATTGTATTATTTACATTTTTCGAAATCTCAATTCTTTGCTGACTTATTTTAATGAACATCAATTAATTTGAAAAGCAAACGTAACACTCGTTATAGTTCAAAGCACGAAAAATACATATTTACCTAAGTATAATAATTTTATAGGTACTGTAAAATATTTAAAACTTTTTAACATGGATGACCTAGGGTTCATTTATTAGACTAGCATGTTGCTATTGTGTGTGTGACATATTTTGTATTTAATTAATGCAATGCAATTTGCCTCCTCAATTAAATCTGCTCCTGTTTTAATCCCCAATTTATCCTTTAATTTATTCTAATGGAGTCCTGATGTCTTTTCCGATTAAGGACAACAGGGTATTAATAAACAGTAAGGTTCGTATACTGCCATGACAACTGTATCAGTATCACAAAATAAACTAAGAATTTGAGAGATCTACGTAGGCAGGATTTAATAAGCAATAATTATACACTAGAGGTGGTTTGGAAATGTATCTTTGGAACTGTTATATAACTGTTAAATAATCGTATCAGTTACGCTAAAATGCGACAAACAGAAACGGTTACTTTTGATCCCGGCCTTGGAACTGTTTCATAATGTAGCCTCCAATGAATAAAAATCGAAATAGTCTTTTATTATTTTATTTATTAACGCTTTACTGTTTTATATTAGAACAATTTTTAATTTACGATGAGTTGTGAAGTGTTTGTAAGCAAATAAAAAGCTTCATTTTATGTATAGTGGCACAAAAGGGAAGAAATTTATTTATATAAATTCCTTAGACTTATCACTTTTTTCAAATTTTTCGCGCAATTTTATTTACCAATGTATTTGGGGCTACTAGAGTCTTGTGGCCACCATTTCCACATCAGCACATATATGGACAAGGGATGTGTCGGGTTCAATATTCAGTGAGCCTTTATAAAGCTCTATCAAGTATACAACTTGAAGCGATTAGATTGAAAGTAGGAAAGGTAAAAAAAAATATATTTTTTACCATCAATCAAAAATTTTATTAAACAGATATTCAAAATTGTAAATAATTAATAAACAAAAAAATATTTCCGTAGTAGCAGTTTTTGATATGGGAAAATTGGGAATACAATACCTTGGGATGTCTTGCCACTTAAATGTACTGTCATACTCAAGTAATGAATTTTAAAAAATATTTATTTATCCTATAACCAATGATAAGTTTAAATTAAAATAGAGTAGTTTACATAAATTAATACAATCGACTAAAACGTTGTTTTTTTACTATTTACATTGCCTCAGTTATAAATCACTGTTATGATTAGAGGTTATTTTAATTGTGACGAAGAGTAGCCGGATATTAGAGGGATCTGGGGGCCTAAGTCACTAAGAGGATGAAAGGCTTAGCCTGGCTATCAAATATACAAGTGTTTAATTTATAATTTCTAAGCGGGAAATTGCTTTTCAAAGGCAGGTCTGCATAATTTCAATAGAATTAATGAAAATTGAAAAGTGGGTCTGTCGGGAATACAGATTTGTCCAAAGGATTAAGCCTGTTACTGTAGTCAGGAAATGTTATAATTATAATAATAATGTCTTTATTTATTCTGGGACAAGTCCTTTTAGAATAACAATTCAACTATTGTAAGCTAATATGCCTTAGAGTGTAAAATAATTACATTTAATTAATTATTACAAATCATTTAGTAAGTGAGAAAGAATAATGGAAAAAAAAATGCGAATTGCCTTAAATAACAATATTCTAAAAATAGATTAGAAGAAGAGAAAGAAAAAAATTAAAATAAGTTAACAATAATTATATAAGAGACACAATTTATAGTTATATATACATCAAATTTATGACAATCAAAGGTGATGATATTAGGTGATGGAATATACGGGATTTGCAGGTTGGAAGATTATTGGAACGACGAATGGAAGAAGATATAGAGTTCCAAAGCGAGAAGGATCAGATAAGGAAAGCTCTATCAAAAGCTTCTGTTAGGTGGGATACTGTATACAGATCAGAAAGCCGAGAACGGTTGTTACGGGAGAGGACTGTGGTTTTGAATTGAAGGAGATCGAAAATGTATGATGGTCGGCGGGATTGGATAACTTGGTATAGAGAGGATGCTAGGAAGGGCTTAATATATATGTTAATATTTTAGTGAGTTCATTTTAGAGTGAGTTTTAAATTGCCTTTGGCGACGTTTCGAGACTAGGTTAGTCTCATACGCATGCCCCGACAGTGAAAAAATGAGCTTTTAGTAAATACATTAAATAGCACACCAAATAAATATAAAGCGACACGTGTAAGATGTTAATATGGATAAGTTGTTCTTACAAGGTTTAAAGAATCGATCAGTTAATATTCAATCAGTTACATTACAATATTATTCGCATTATACAAATACGATATAAAATTATACAATGAAATGTCGCCAAAAGAAATTTAAGATCTAACAAGAGCTCAAGATCAGAATATATATTTTCCATAGTAGTCAAGACAAGTAAAAACCAATATATATGTATATATTATGTAGGGAAATTTTGTTATTATACATTAACTTTACGCTTAACCCTGTACATCTCTAAGACTTTTTAAATTATTTGTAGGTATAAAAATTCAACAGTCTTGTAAACTTTCAAGGTATCAATTAAGTCTGTTACACATTTATCTGTTACACATATCTGTTTTTAACAACACTGTTTAGCTCCAAACGTGCCATCCCCCCTTCTTGTATTACTACATCACCGGATATTGCCATCCTAAACTTGGCTAACCTGGTTAGCGAATTTGGATCTCATTAGAGCTGATTACAAGTTCAGGAGTGCTCTCACAATATGGCAGTCGAAACTTAGCCTGGCGTTCGCTCTTCGATAATTGGTTTAATGTATATATATCTATGTCTAGTTGGTCGTTTTTATATTAAACGTTTAACAAAAATATGTATATATATATATATATATATTTTAGCCACATTGCAGGTTTTTACATAGGATAGTGCTCGGAACTCATTTATCGGATAACCTCATTTAAATCCAAAATTTTCCTACATCTTCCAAATTCCCAATCAGATACTTTATAATCGATAAATAATTTATAGATATATTCAATTTGATCGATTGACGAACTACTGTAAATATTCCTCACTCATAATGATATAATTTTTTTTATTATTAGATCATATTATTTATTCACTTATTTTTCGATAAGCCTATTCGTAAATTAGTCTGTATTTTTAATTTTAATTTTGTATCACATTTTTCTGATTATCTGCCAAAACATACCTGTTTAGTTATTTACTTTCAAGATATTATGTAAATATTGTTTTATTCTGATGTAGGCCTTTGGCCAGATATATATTTATTTAATTTTGTTCATCTCTGTTATTCTAAAGAGACCTGGTCCCAGAGCAAAATTAGTTATCTATTCCATTTTATTCTATTATATATATACATATATATATATATATATATATATATATATATATATATATATATATATATATATATATATATATATATATTAATCAAGAACTCTGATATGTTGTGTTAAATTTCTTTCTAGAAAAATTTTTTTACGCTTTTCATCGACATCATAAAGTCGAAAGAAATGCTCCTGTCAAACAACTACTTCGGTTTCACGAAGAATTATGTGGTACAAGAGATAAATCTCTTAGCCACATCAAACCCCTAACTTAATCCCGTTAACCAGCCATATCGGATATTCTCGGGGTTGCTGCAGTAATAAGGGTGAGCCATTGCAAAAAAAAGAACCCCTTATTTATCAGGGTTGGGTGACTTTAATTTAACGACCTGGGAGGCAATAGAATTTTTATGGCTTGTTTTATTTTGTAGCCTTCAGGCCATTAAAAATTAAGTGTCTTCTACATACAAGGTATCCTGTTTAAAGTTCTTCTATTGCCTAATTAATTCTAAAATGTTTAATGTTTTATAAATTTATCGGGAATAAATTTGATCTAAGCCGTTTGTTGAAGAGAAAATCGGTAGGTTGCGGCTTATGTCAATCCATCGTGGGCACATCTCTTTCACAAACTATTTACAATGCTATAGTATAAGCCGTGACACTGGTCGATTTCAATGACTATAATATTTTTTAAATATTTTTGTTTTGAAGAGATAATTACCATAAAAATAAATTATTTGTTCAGTATTTGAGTTCAAATACCAATTAATATTTAGTAAATAGATTAAGGAAGCATAGTTCATAGATGTTTATATATTAATAATATGTTATAACAGAAAAACAATTCTGTTATGTTCATTGAATTTTGTTTGAAATCTAAGCTATAAGCTAATGTGAAATATTTATTTAAGCAACTTACCATTTTGTAATTTTTATTTATTTATAATTAACATTTTGACTAGTTGAAATGATATGCTTTATATTGTATCAATTAATTATAATGTATTTATTTGTTGAATAATATTAGTTGACCTTGTATACATGAGGAAGAAAATGGTCCGGGTAGAGGTAAAAAAATGAGAACTTTTTATTAGCAAGCCAACGTTTCGACCCACATCTCAGGTCTTCTTCAGGGTCAGTTTGATCGGCGAGGTTTGACACTAGACTAGAATGCATGCAGTCTTGATATGAAATAATTTTCTTGACCTCTACCCGGACCATTTTCTTCCTTATAGCGTATTCTGTATACTAATATAAACGGTCCTATCAAAGGGTTACTCCATTGTTAGGAAATAACATTTTTAATTCTTAAATTTTTAAATTATTAATTTTCTTAACTTAATAGTTGACTTTTCAAATCGGTAAGCATACGAAGTAAAAAAAAAAATTGGATATTATGATGATTATTCCATGGTAAAAATATAACCCTAATGAATGAAGATTATTTCTTAAAGCATATTGCAGTTTTTAGATATACTTGGGTTGATTATCAAGGATCTAAAAATATATACCTAACTAACTTAACATGAATATTTTTTTCTGATGAAAAAATAAATATAATGTGTTTTTGCCTTTTGAATTTGTTTATCTTCGTTTATGCTTAAAATATATTATAAAATATGTCAGTAATATAAATAAAATATAAAATAACTTTTATATACATAGATATCTTATATATATATATATATATATATATATATATATATATATATATATATATATATAGAGAGAGAGAGAGAGAGAGAGTGAGAGAGAGAGCTCAGGGTCCTTCAAGGACTGTAGCGCCCAACTGTGAGTGAGTGATATTTTTCTAGTATAGAAATATTTAGCTTTTCTAAATTTGTTAATAATTCAATCGGTATCAAAGCGGGAAGAGTAGATTTTATATACTCTATATATTTTTTTAAATGCTGAACTGTAGGGTATGACGGGACATGTTATTCGTGGAAGTAGGACATAGGACAATTATTTTGTATCTATATTTCCTCAATAAAAAAAGCTTCATCATTCCTGTCAGTGTTTGAGTAATTAAACTTGACATAACAGTGTTTATTTTATACATAACTTGATATTCAAAAAGTTATATATAGCTTTATTTTTAATGTTACACATGACTTTCAGTTTAAAAAGTAAAAAAAAAACCTGATATTTTAATAACTATAACCATATTATTATAGCTATGAAGGTAGAGCTTGCATTGTTAGGATAATGTGGGGTTTGCGGGTATGATGGAATGCTTGAGAGGTCACTTTGATCTTGTTGAGAGCGCGTTCCACCTGCAGCACCATAATAATCCATCGCTCCGAGTCAAACAGATATCTAGAAATCCATCCAAAACTATTGTTGGATTGTTCTCGTTAATTAAATTACAGGATCCTGTCAATTAATAATTTTGATATATTTATCGTCAGTACTGTGAGAAAGAACTAGTGAGCCCCATCACTGGAACCCTCCCCCCCTCCTACCATCTAATTAATCAAGAAACCCCTATTCACATTTGCTCTCTTAAAATGCACCTGGTGCAGTAAAAGAGATTCTTTCTATCCTTACTATTTTATTTTCAACACAATTATAAAAGCCAAGGGAAAAAAAGAAGAAAAAATTGTCAGTACCCGGGAAATTACTACAATATAAACTAGTTCTAACACATAATTCAAATAACTCAAAAATCATCTTTCTTAGGGTAAACTATTTTGTTCAAAAATATTGGACAAATCTCTTTTCAGGACCTTTGATTTTTATTTAACTATCAAGAGTATACGGATCAATGAAACTGGCGGAAAAAGTACACCACGCTTTTTTTTATTTTAATTTTTTTAAATAAAACTAAGTTATATTACCACTTAAAGATTTTCGTCTAATTGTAGAAGTTTGGAAAATAAAAATGTTGATGTTCTAAGGCATTGTACCAATTTAAAGTAGCAGGTTGCCTTTCTTTGTGTGCTAATGTTTTAAAATGAAAAAAAAACGACTTCTCTAAGTCGTAAATAAATTACGATAATAAATTACGTTAAACAATTATTATTATTTTTTTCTAAATATTTTGTTTTATTTTATTTTAAATTTATATATATTTTTAAACATTGGTGAGATAATCCCTTAAAATGAAAATGATTTTACATACAATGGTTGTTACAGGTTAATAAGTTTTGTTGTTGGTAATAATGAACATTTGTTGGTTGATGGATTAAATATAGAGAAGAAAATAGTCCGGGTGGAGTAAAAAAAAATTCCTAAATAATGACAAACAATTTATTAGGAACCCATATTTCTGGGCTGAATAGATAAGAAACAAACATATTTAAAGCTGAAATAATTGGAATAAAAATTAATAAATAAAAATGAAACTATCGCAATAAACAAGATACAAAAATAGAAATAATTTAAAATATAAATTATAATTAAATAATTAAATTAAATTATATAATTAAAATGAAATAGTTTTTTTAAAACACTATTAATTTATTTTATATTTTAAATTATTTCTACTTATTTATCTTGTTTATTTGAATAATTTCATCGTTTTATACTATTTTCTTATTCCATTTATTGTTCTAGTTTTTAATATTTGTTTATTTTGTATATTGAGTCCTAATGAAGATCTGCAATGTGGGTCGAAATGTCGGTTTCTGATAAATCGTTTATAACTTATAAATAATTCAATTAATTATTTTCCTCGTGGACCATTTTCCTAATGAATTATTTTCTTTATTATTAAATTTTCTTTTAATTCATGGAATGTATTAAACGCTATACCATTGTGCTTAATTATTTTAAGATAAATAATTAATTAAGATAATTATTTTAAGATAACGTGAACTCTGTGATTAATAAAGTGAATTATATTACTGTTTCTTATTAGGTAGTTTTCATTCCTTTGATGTTTGAGTGATGAGGATTGAGATTTGTTTCTTTTAATTTATGTAATGAAAATTACAACCGTATAATAGTAATACATCGTATGAACAGAATGAAAGATAAATAACACTGTTATGAAAAAAAAATTCTTTTGCCCTTGAAAAATTATCTCTGCATTCTATGTTTTCAATGATGCTAAAACCAAATCTAGCGTCAGAAAAATTCTAACACGTGCAGTTTTTCAGAGAAATCAATGTATTCATAAAAAAATAAGGTTTTCATAAAAAGAAGGCGCTTAACTTACTAACATGATTTATTCACTTATGTATATAAAGTATAAAATACAAAATAAGGCATTCTGATAATACAATATGCTTAATACATCAACCGTAAAATTAGAATTTTAATCTAATGTGTAGTTTTCTTCCTTTTGTAGTCGTCTTGAAGTGTTTCTCGCTGTAGACTCCAGAAGTAGTCCGCGAGGATTTTTTTCATTCCATTTTCCACTATATCTCCTTTCCATTTCGGCAACATCCTGATGGAACCGTTCCCCATGTTCATCAGGAACAGCTCCAAGATTGTGGGGAAAAAGTTTAAGTGGGAATGGAGAAAATGGATTTTTAAGGACATGTACTTGGTAGGCTTGTAACAGTTCAGTCACAATTTGTTTATAGTCATCCGACCTCACATTCCCCAAAAAGTTGCTGCATACTTCTTTAAATGAAACCCATGCTTTTCATTATGGAGTGGTCAATTTTTCTAAGAACTCCTCGTCTTTTAGATACGATCACTAGGTTTCTGTGGACCAACAAAATTCGTTTCTCTTTAATTTTTGCATCACTAATTTTAGGAAACTTAATTTTAAGGTGAGCAAATCCTTCCCCGTCTTTGTACATTGCTTTAACAAAATTTCCCATAGTCCCATAGTGCTGTCCTATTCACATAGAAAACAACAGTTCTTTGTATAACCTCCTTGCAGACATGTAAGCATGGCTATTACCTTCAGATCAGCACATACGTTCCACTTAAATTCACTATATTTCATATTTTCCATTAGTATTTTAATGTTCTCATGATTTTTTTTCATTTCTACTGCCTAAGCATAATCAACAAGGGGTACCTGAAGGAGAACACTTTTTAAGCTGAATTTAGAGCATTCGATGAACAACCTCCATTCCGAACTATCTTGTGGTAACCGAAGTTTGTCCAACAAATTAAGTATATCATTACAGTAAACAAGATTCCGATTCATTGCAAAGAAATGAAGAATTTCTGACTCATGACTCCTAAAATACGATATTTTAAAATCTTTTTCAAGAAGATTCCACTGCTGTAGCCGCGATCCCAGCAATTGAGCCTTTGATTTAGACAGATTTAAATCACGTGTAAGGTCATTTCATTAACCTTGGCTTATTAGTATAGGTTCTTCAGATGGAGTACAACTGGAGGATTCTCCACTCCATCCAGGATCTGGTATAATTTCTTGATCTGGAAGTATAGATCTTGTTTCAGGTGGCTTTGGGACTGTTAACATATCATTATGGGGGACTGGTCGAATTGCAGATAGACAATTAGGGTATTCCATCCTGGATTTTGAGAAACCTTTTCTATTTGCCATGCAAAAATAACAGTCACTTACATGGTTTTGTGGTCCCCCCCCCCATACCATTGAAACAAAGGGCATTGCCTTGTGTGTTCCTTGAAGGCACCCTGTAAGGTACCTCATACATCTACTGCAGGAAACTTTAGGAGCCCAATCCTTATCCTGATCTCCCACTTTACATCCAAAATTGAGATGGTAGCCATTCTTCACTAGAGGAGACAATGGCTTGTTTTGCTTTTTCAATATCACCTCACCACAGATATAACAGAAACTGGATTTTTGCACTCGCGAGTCATGTTCAGAATATAGGTCTTCTCTCTCTGGTGCTTACGGATCAGCTAACCAGTCAAGGCTCCCCTCCCTGCTGATTCTGTCCCTCAACCTCTCCAAGGGAAGTCATGAGGGGTCCAGCAGGTAGTTTTTTCAAGCCTTCCTAGTCTGAGAAGTAGACAGTTAAATTTAAATGGGATTAGATTACTATAGGAGTAAAATAAAATATGTGGACTGTCATACCATCAACTACATACTTCTATATAACTTAATACATGTATTAAAAAATAAAATCTGTCATTATGCATAGGCTAAAATTATCCAAAATCCTCATTTTCCTGAAACAATTGTGATTTTCAAAAAAACTTTACGTGTTAAAGAATTTTAGACATCAGATTCGTGTTCAGCACACCAAAAACATAAGGAAACACCATTATTTTTCCAGGGAAGATTTTGGTGCAAAACAATGTAATGGCACGCGATAAAGGCAAGAAGGGAAACTACTCAATAGTGATACTCGAATACCATTTCGCACTTCATTCGCAACAATCAGAAGTACTTTATTTTATTTTTGTTCTAGATGTTTGCTTGACAGATATCTTATGTATATTTATCTCCTAATGTCTTACCCATGGATATTGTACATTCTCAAGTGAAGGTTTATTATTTTTCATTATTCTGTTTCCCATTTTCACTTGTCGGTCTCTTTCTTGAGAAATTGTTGCTCCTCTTGGACATTTTGGAGAACCGAATGCTGCCTAAAGACGTTTGCCTGACAGACTGTATAAATAAAGCTGTTAGCTAGAGCCCTCCGAAGAGGAAGGGACGACCATGCTCGCAAATCCAATAAAGGAAATGAAGTTGCAGCTAATACGGTTAGGCCTCGGTCCGTTCCTCAAGTTTCGCACTTAAGTGCCGGTAGGCTTCTTCTGCTTAGCTGTTTACGATGCTAAGTGTAAATACGCCAACGTTTTTAAGGGTCTTAAGTGCTCTGCGTTATCCGTGTTGTATCAATATCTTCGTTTCCTAAACATGTATCTTCATTCTGTATATCGTATATTGCGGTTGAACACATTTTGCAAAATAGTGCATAAATATTTTGAATCCCACTCTTTTCGACATTATTCTTATTTTTCATATTCAAATTTTTTTTAATGTAAAAAATTGGTTGTGTGTCGACGTATTTGAGATAAACGTATTTGTTAAAATGAGAATATACAATCCCTTTTTATGGGATGTGGTACTGTGCATAATTGTAAGTTCAATAAACGGCATCGCAAATTAAAGCTAACCATGATAACAGAAATCATATATTAATTAATGATTTTGATGCACCTATGAATGATATGTCTGATTTCTTGGTGGTTGCTGTTTTCCTTATTACCCTGCTCGCTGACTGCTGAGGTGTTCTACTCCATAGTGTTGAGATACATGCTGCAGTTTATGGAGCACAAGTTGACTTCGAGAGCTGGTTCCAGCTGTTCTCTTCAGTTCTAGATGTAGAAGACGGTTGCTATAGATTGAAGAGTATCAGTATCTCAAATGTTGTCCAAAATTAGTTCCTTGTACATAGCGAAGCGTGTTATTCTCGTGATGCATAAAAGGCTAAGTCAGGTCTTGGCTTGAAATAGAGTTATTGCTTATTTAAAAACTTCATAAAACTCCATAAGCAAAAAAATAATAGAATGACACAACTATGAGTCCCACATTACTATTAAATCGCTCTTAACAAATTCACTGAGGCTTCAGAAATATTCCACTTGGTGAAATGTTGATACTGTTTTGTTGCAAGCTATGGATTTGTAGGTCTGTAACTAAATAGCTCGTGAGATTAAAGGATACAATTTGTTTTAGTTTAACATTTTGTATTAGAAAAATCAAATAAAGCATAAAAAAAATATTATTTTAAGTTTTTAAAACACATATATTATAGTCTCTTATTTTTCATATAGTCTAAATATTTTCTTATGCCTATCTATTTTTTTTATGTTTTAAATATTTCTCATATACATATAAAGAGATATAGAAAGTGTAATATTCAAATGCGAATGAAAAAAGAATTATAATTAAGATGTAAATGTATTAAAAGTTTCACCGTAAGGGTTAAAGAGAGTGGGCATTCAGTGGCTCCTGTGTTCCTTTAATGACTTTGTTTGCAGCCAGCCGTATGAATAATTAATTCATTAATTATTTCCACACACACACACACACACACACCTGTACCAATACGACCCGTGAACGAGTCTGGGGGTTCAGTACATGGTTGAGACTGTACTGTTTCATGGACAACGGTTCTGCAAGGAGGTGACTTGTGCTAGGTCACGCCCAACCGCCAGGTTTTCTCCCTTATTATGGATACCATATTTTTATAATATTTTATAGAGGCTGGGTGAGCCCCGGGAGGGTCCTGTTAAAATGAGAATATACAATCCCTTTTTATGGGATGTGGTACTGTGCATAATTGTAAGTTCAATAAACGGCATCGCAAATTAAAGCTAACAATGATAACAGAAATAATATATTAATTAATGATTTTGAGGCACCTATGAATGATGTGTCTAACTTCTTGGTGGTTGCTGTTTTCCTCATTACCCTGCTCGCTGACTGCTGAGGTGTTCTACTCCATAGTGTTGAGATACCTGACTTAGCCTTTTATTCTCGTGATGCATAAAAGGCTAAGTCAGGTCTTTGACTAAGGATCCATCTCCGGCCGCAAACAGACTGAATAAAAGTAACTGCCCGCAGCGGGAGTTGAACCAGGATTTCCGGGATGGCAAATGAGCCACTCCGCTCCCACACACACACTTATGTATATTTTTATATGTATGTATATAAAACTTATAAAATGGCTATGGTGCTTACGTTTTCGTATCCCTATGGCAACAAATTGCACGGTTAATCTTGTCCATCGCCTTACTTCCCAAGGTATACTATTCCGCATTACCTTCCTGTCTGGCGGGTTATGCTCCCCCCAATTACTCGGCTCAGGAGTTAATATGTTTTCTCTTTTCTTTATTAATGAATAAATTATTTATACCTAATTTATGCTTAATTTATTTTCTCAATTTCTCAATTTTTTAAAGAACTCCTTTCATTTTATTTCATATTGTTTACGTTACGGAGAAAATGTCTTCATCCTCAAAACCATTGTTTTCATTTTGTCCCCATATTGGTTTGCCTTTGTCACCATTCATTAAAATTATTTGAAATCAAAAAGCAGTACCAAGCGAATCAATTATAACAGTTCTGGGACTTTATGTCAATGTTTGTAATCACAAACAATGAAGTAATTAAAATTCCAAATGCACGAGGCATGAACTTTTGATATACATAGCCTTTCTAATGAAAAATGCAATTTTTTTAAAGCGCTTTTTCATTTTGTTTTGTTCATATATTTCTAAAGCTCTCTTTGTCCCCCGTTGTATTATAAATGCTTTTAGTTTTAATTACAATTTGTAGCCCTTTTATTATGAATTCGTTCATTAATACACTAGGTTTATTCAACTTCTTGTGTCTAAAATTAATACCTTTATCGTTGTTTTATTTTATTTGTTGATATCATAACATCCCACTGGTAATTAAGTGAGTATTGAGTGACTTGATAGGTTAATCGTCGAAAGCTTAGATTTTATTTTTAAGACTATTTGATATTTACTTTTTGGTTATAATATGATTACCGAAAGGGTTAATCTCTTAAGTTCATATAATAGATTTTTATCAATTACATTAAAATATTATACAAAGCAGAATTTTGAACATTAAAACTAATTAAATACATGATGTTGGTTAAAATTCTCAGCCACTGATGTACGACACAGATTATGATATTTAAAACATTTTGGTAACTCAAAATAATATATTAAAATCTAATTTAGTATCATTTTCTGCTTCTATGACTATTCAGACGATGCTACAGTGGGAGTCCTAAATTATCCCTATCAATGTATAATTGGGAAAGGGATCTGACACCGGAGAACCTCCGATCCCGCCATTTTAGGCCCCCTCTAAAGGACTATAACATATAGCTAAGAATTTTTAACTCAGTTTGAAAAATCCCAAGGACGCCTACGAGGCTGCGATCACAGCTACTACTTCGAAAATATTATTTGATATAGGTCCTGTAGAGAATGGAGCTAAGGGCAGAAAGGGCTAAATAATGCTATTCCTACTTACTGAGGACTGGAAGAAGGGCCGCCATTAATGAAATATCTCCCTTCCTTCCCCTCCTCCCCCCTCCTTCTGGTGGCTAAATGAATAAATATTGTCTGAGAGGATCCTGGTCTTCAAGCTTCTTTCTTTATCTACTTCTTTCGCTCTAATTTTTTTTCCCACCACTCTCCTTCTAATTTAATGCTGCATAATTCATAATCGTAGCGCTATTATTTCCCAGTTTTCAATTTAATTCCGTATTTTTATAATAAATAAAAGTACTGAATGAAAACTAACTTTTCACTGAATGAAAGCTTTTTGTTTGGAACGGATCAATAATCTTTATACACTGTCCATTAGGCTGAATTAGGCCCGCGTTTGGGACTAAATCGTCGTTGACTATGGCAGTTATCCCACACAATGGGATGTAACATTTGTTCAGCAGTTCGGAAGCATTAGGATACCATCAAAGCATATTAGCCATTCGCTGTGCCAGGTAATGATATATAGGCCTAGAACTCGCTTAAACGTAAAATGGCGGGGTAATATTCCCTCTAAGCGCTGAAGGTAAAATTATTCCTCTGTAAAAGCCGGGGTTTATTGGGCAGATGTGTTCCTGGATTTGGAACAATTGTTTGAACAAGAAACGACGGCATAAGACCGGGGTCGGTTCATTTAGATATGAAAATTCATTTGAGGCAAGCTTTATATGCTGCCAACTGACAAATAGATAATGAATAATGGCTTTGAGGTTTATTAAGGCACGTTGAGCTGGCCACGAATCCTATTGGTGTTAGTATAATAAATATGTTCACGGATATATGTATATTATTATTACACTGGCTCTACTACAAAGAATCCGAGTCTCTTCACCACAGCCAACCACTCAACATGCATGTATACGATTTTATTTATACATTTAAAAAAGTCTGTTCCACTACAACCTATGTTTGGGTTCAGTACATAGTAGAGACGGTACTGTTTCTCGAACAGCGGTTGTTCAGAATGTGATTAGTTCAAGAACCCATTCAACCACCAGACCCCCCCCAAAAGGTTACATTCATTATAAAAGATAGGTGAGCCCTGCGAGAGTCCATACATCCACTAGGGACATCCGTGGCTGAGAGCAGCTTACATCTGTTGTACAGTTTATCGCACAGCCCAATTTGAACCTGAAACCTTCTGCAAAGCAATTCAGCTGTCGTCACGTTGAGTTTCAACTCTTCCTATTTCTATTATATTTTTTAAAATATTGAAAATTATAGAGTTTTTTGACAGACGTTTATAAAGATTGGTGGTATCGGCATTTGGGTTCTCTAAGCTTTATTATAATAAAGCTTTTCTATGATTTGAAATGTATGATTAATTTACTAGAATTATTTGGAATATTTCTCAAAGCATTACGATTTTCGTCCATGCATAATTGGCATCATCAGTTTGAATGAAAAAATGCAACAGTATAGCGTTTTTGTATTTTTATTCATTCATATTTATTATCTATGAAAAAAAAATGTTTTTAACCATGTTTCGAAATATCAAACAAAAATAAACAACCCCCAAAGCTCAAAATCTCACGTCTAATCTCAGTTAGTATAGCGTACTTTACAGAATAAAGAAATATGAACTGTTTTGCTTGAGAACTAATGTTAGATCATTAAATATCTATGTTTAAGAAAAAAATGTTTGAGGCTAAAGGCCTCAATATCCTCAGTAACAAATAAATAAATATTGATTTAGGTTATCTTCAATAAAATTGCTCAAGGCAACTAAATAATATTTAATATACTAACTTTATATATACTGTTCATATGTACTAACTAATTCACGTCCGTGATTCCTAGACATAGTGACAGACTTCAAAGCTGTAAATTCCCGACTTTCAACCATCACAATAAACTCCACCAATAAGAAGAATACTATAGTAAACGCGCATGCCCCCGTAAACAACAGAAACCCCGAGAAAGTGGAGGAATTCTGGGGAAGCCTGGTAGAAGAAATCTCCAAAATTCCCAGGAGTAATATAAAAATCCCTGTAGGAGATTTCAATGCTCAAATAGGGAAAGAACGGAAGCACAGATAAATAGTAGGGAAGTACCCAGCGAACAGAAGAACTAACAACAGGAGAGGAGAAAGACTAATAAGTTTGTGCAAAAACGCTAAAATGAAAATTATCTCCACATATTACTTGGCTAAGCCAAGTAAGATAAAGACATGGGTATCGCCTAATTCCATGCTGGGAGAGTGTCAGCTAGGCCACGTAGCTAGAGAAAACCATGGGGAAATCCAAAATGTCAGAGTAAGAAGGGCAATTAATGTAACTTCAAAACACTACCCTTCTCAAATCAAGATGAATTTTATACTAAAGAGTAGGATGACAAAAAGCCGAAGGAAAATAGTCAAGGTAGACAGAGAAAGGCTTGTACCGGAAAAAAGACAAGAGTTCGGGGAGCAAGTGAAAGTGCCGAGTAACTTGGAAGAAGTGACGAAAAATTTAACAAGCCTGGCGGAGGAATTAGCCCCCCAGAACTATCACAAGAAAAATATATGGTGGAATAAGGAGTGTGAAGACGCGGTAAAGAAAAGGCTGGAAATATGGAAGGTATGGAACCAGAAAAAAACATCAGAGAATCTGGAATGTTTCAGGAATGAGAGAAAGCGTGCACACCAAATAATGAGAAAAACGAGGAGGGAATTCCACAGAAACCAAGTGGATGAAATGGAGGAGAACTTTAAGAAAAACAACTCTAGACTATTCTACAGACCCTTTAAGAACAGCATCAGAGGCTATGCGCCCCCCAGCCTGAATTTTATGAGAGAGAATGGGACACTGTCACTAAACAACAAAGAAAGCTGTACAATACTTGCTGGGTACTTTGAAAAACTCCTTAATTATGAGAAACCGAGAGAAAGATTGGAAATACAGACGCACCTAAAAATATTGACTCAGACCCCCCGGATGTAGAAGAGGTGGAGAATGTGGTGAAGGCCCTCAAAAACCACAAAGCCTCCGGTGAGGATGGTGTCCTCGCGGAAATGTGGAAAATGGCGAGTGAATAAACTAATTAATTCGGAAAGTAACAGAGCTATTCTCTGAAATATGGGAGGGAGAAAAAATCCCAAAGGAATGGTGGACCGCCTTAATACACCCGCCACACAAAAAAGGAGATAAATCAGATGTAAACAATTACAGAGGAATCTCGCTACTACCAGTAATGTATAAAATCTTCTCTAGAATCTTATTCAATAGATTAGAGCCGCAAGTAGACCAGAAAATAGGGGAATATCAGGCAGGTTTTAGGAAGGGAAGATCCTGCCAGGAGCCTCAAATTGATCATAAAATATTACAGGTCTAGACCCAATAAAAATCTTTACATCTCCTTCATAGACTTCAGAAAGGCCTATGATTCAATAGACATAGAAGTATTGCTCGAAATTCTGAAGGAATACGGAGTTGACAAAAAGACAATAAGCCTGATAAAACTGACTCTGACGAATACCATTTCAAAGATAAAGTTCCAGGGACTAATAAGTAAACCGTTCCAAATAAAGACGGGGCTTAGACAAGGCAACGGCCTGTCGCCGATTCTGTTTAATGTTGTGCTGGACAAGATCATGAGAATTTTGAGAGTAATAGGAACAAAAAGAGACAATGTGAAAGTAAAGTGTTTGGCCAGACGATCTAGCGCTGCTAGCAGAAACAGAGGAGGGCGCTATAAAACAGATAAACACCCTGAAAGAAATAGCTGAGAAAACGGGACTACAGATTTCGTATGGAAAGACGTAGGTTATGCCAACGGATGCCAGCTTTAGCGAGGAAATATTGAACACATAATATGGGTAAATAAAAGTCACGAAAAAGTTTAAATACCTAGGGGAGATAATATTTAACAACGGAACAGATAGGGCATCCGTAGAAGTAAGAATAGCCAAACTCGAAAGACTGAACTTTGCCACTTGTAACATGTACAACAAGAAATATACCTTGTCCAATGCAAAAATAAGGCACTACTGTACAGTAGTAAGACCAGTAATATTGTATGGTATGGAAACAGTCAATCTTCTGAGTCTGGAGAAGGTCCTAAGAATGAGAGAAAAATTCTGAGGAGGATTCATGGACTCGAAGTAACACAAGAGGGGTATAGGTAAAAATCTGACGAAGAAATATATAAAAATTTGGAGGATCTTGATACAGTCATCAGGACCAGGATGCTGAGGTTCTACGGCTACATGATCAGAATGAACAATAAGAGAACAAAAAAATCTTTGATAAAGTATTAAGCTATAAGGGTATGGGTGGATTTGTGAAACAAGTAAAAGAGGAGCTGGAAAGGCTAAAAATCAAGGATGAAGACTGCTTGGATAGAGAGCTTTTCGGGAAAAAAACTGAAAGAGGTTGGGGTTCTTGCGGGAAGGAAGGAGAGACGAGGGAGAAAATTGACTAAAGAAGAGCGAGAGGAAGAGTCCAGGAAGATGAGAGAGTTTTGGAGTAGAAGGAAGGCGGGTAGTGTGAAGAATATTTGAGTGATATTCGCTGGTCGATTCGTGGAAAAAAATTTCTAATAGTAATACCAGTACACATTTATAGAAAATATATTGCCAGAACTAGAATGGAACTTTTTTTTTAATTTAAAAAAAATAAATATTTACCACTTCGAGGTAGAAAATCTGTACCAAATCACCATATTCGGTTAATAGTTAACTCTCTATCAAGTACTGAACTCCTAGACCATTTATAGAATTTAGTGGTGGAGGTACCGGCACTAGAGTCTTCTATTATCATATTTCCTAACTGCCACAAAAAACTAGAATACTTACGAAGGAGGTTATTTTCTATTATGAAATAGATTACAGGTTATTTTATTTGCTGTTAAAAGGAAAGCAAAAGAGAAAATACATTATATAACCCAAATTAAGTAATCATAGTTCTCTAGTGTTTCAATTATTATTATTAATAAGATTGCGAGTCATCTGGACTAACGTAATTTTAAACAATAGGAAGATAAAATTACCTTCTACAAAACTTTATGTTAGAGATCATACTAAAACTATTAATTATATTTGGTTTTCATATAACGTTCTTACAAAAAAAATTTGTATATAATCATTCCGAAATAATTACTTATTGTATAATAGTTTTCAGCGTTATGTAGTTTTTAATGGATATCACTAATCAAACATCACTTTATGAGCTTATAAGGTTAACTGTAAACTTAACTAATAAAATATCCTCTTAAGTCACCCTAGAACACGGGCAACAAACTGACACTAACAAATATTAATGTGGCCAGTTGTAAATCCAATCCTCTAATCCCACTCTCTAACACCAGTTTGCCAAACAAGGATTTGAATACATTTATCCCCGTCTCATCCAATGATGAAGTTGCAGTGGTATATATTTCAATTTGAATGAAGTTAAAAAATTCCTAATTTTTTGCATTACATAATATGATAAAAAATATACCTACTTTTTCAACATCAATCGATCAACCGATTTGCCAAATCAATAAATCGATTAATTATTTAAATAATCTCTTAAATTGCCACGGCCAATATTTTTCGCCTATTCATCACGTATTTCTTCTGGTATCAACAAACATGTCGTCAAGTACTTTGCCGACATTTTGCTGGCCATACTGCTGGTCCTCCTCAGGGTTTATCCTGAGACTGAAAATGTTCATCTATATCTCTGGTACTTATAGATTTCCGGATCTGGGGACGGAGCGTTTTCTTCCAGTGATCTGATTGGCTGGGCTCCGATCGAGTGGTGTCTGATTTGGTGAGCCTCGACCGGCTCGCTTCTTAATGGTTTGTCTTTCTTTCTGGTTTCTTTTTTACTGCTGGTATCTTTGGGTGCCACAATTTGCTTAATTCATATCCATCTTCTCTGTTAATATTTTCGTGATACTTTACTTACATGGCTTCTAATATCTTTCTTTCTGTCGTGTGATTACACTTTTTATCCACTCTAATTTTGTCAAACTCATTGATTTGCTAGCCATCTTCTTTACGATTATAATATTTTTCGCAGGTCATTATAGTCATTATTATACACATATTAGTCTTATAGTTTGCCCAAAGTACTCCTTTAATCTTTAAGATTTTGTATATTTTCATAACCATACACTGGAAGAAAACATCGGTAATTACAAAATATCGGTTAATGATATAAACTTACTTCGCAAAAAAAAATAATAATAAAAATATTAACATCTTTACTCAAACCAGTGATTTTTTTTTAAATTTAGTTCCAAATATTTAAAAATTGATGTTAAACTAATAGTTACTTTCATTTACAGTTTACCGGCAAGGTGATATTGGGACCAGCTGGTATATGATACTTGCCGGGAAAGTCGAGATCAGGGCCATGCAAGACAAGGTGAGTCCATGTTTTTATTATTATATCATACTATTTTTTATAATTTTTTTATCAATTCTTTTAATTTTTAAATATTTTTATTTTGAAGAGAAATATCCCGGCCAAGGCATTACTTTTCTCTTCAAAATAAAATTATTTATATATTATATTATATTTGCAACTTGGAGTATCGCATCCAGTAAGTTTGAACTCAATGATTTTTCTCGTCGGTTTGCACGAATATGAAAATTTTAATAACTAAATGTTTTCTAAATTGCTCTCTAAGCCATTGTCTTTTTAATTTTCATATAGGAAGCGCGTATAAGGGAGAGGAGGGATGGTAACGAACAATAGAAAATTGGATGTGTTGTGTTGCTGATATTTGTTGTTGCTTAGAGGCGTAAAACCCTAGGGGTCATCAACGCCTGTAGATTTTTTATTTTTATAATTATTTATCTTTAAAAAAAAATAAAAAATAAATAAATAAATAAAATATTCATATACACACACATACTAATAAATAATACATCTATAATAAGGAAATAAAACAATCGGAAAAAACAACAAATGCATCTATAGCAAGGACAATGGAGGATCAAATATTGGTTATTAATTTACAGTTTGTAATGAATTTCACCACTTTGTCTATTTCAGATTTGCTGTCTCTAAGTGCTTTTCTAGCATCGGGTGGTATTTTGAGCTGATATTTGTGAATATATGATTTTAAAGTGGAAATGTCCATACATAGTGTGATTCGAAATAAACGAAGGAGCATTTTCGTTTTTCTTGCATTTTAGGAGTATGTGTTTGTATCTTTTTGTATAGACGTGTTTTGCTGAACCAGAAATGTCTGCTCCTTATGGATAAACAGGTTTTAATATAGTATTACAGATTATTCCTTTGTTTTTAGTAAGCCTAGTAAATATCTGGAGTTCTATAATTGAGTTCTTTGTGCATTTGTTAACATAATGTTCTATTTTCTAGAAATTAACTATTCAATATTGTGCCTAAAGCTAGATAAGTGCTGAATATTAATTATTAATCTTTACTGAAAAATATTCCTTAGTATCCAGTGACAATCCTGAACGCAGATCATGGCAGAGGTGTTGATAATTAAATATTAGAACGATTAAAAAACATGCTAATAATTTAATTGAACGACAAATTTGATTGAATTTCAAAATATTAGTGACTTTTATTAAACCATTATGCCATTGTATCACATTCAAAATGCTTAGATACATACTTTCTTTTAACGAAGCCTGACTTAAGCTTCTTTGCGCTAAAATAGCTTGTAAGTGAGCTGTAAAGAGTGTTTTAGACAAGACCCGAATGGTATTCAGGGGGAAAACGTCTGCTTAATCTGCTCTCGTGTACGGTTAGAGGTTGTAAAAGAGTATCTTTTTGACCAATCATGGAGGTGAGGGTTTTTAAACTATTATATTCGATTATCTTATGGGGCAAACTTTACCACAATGCAGTATCTTTATTTACTAAATATGAAATTGTTATCAAGTGGTATATAGTAATAATGGATATCAACTTATCAAGTCCGTATATAGAATCTATACTATAGTAGAAGGAAGTGTGGAAACACTATACTTTCACTCTGATTGTAACTTTATTTTGTAGGCGTTGACTCATGATCAAGTGTTGTTTACAGAGCCAGTACAGGTATAGGTTTTAATTTAAATAAATACAATTTATATTAAGTATAAAATTATCTATCATATATTTGTATTATATATCATACTATGTATGTATAATATTTATTTGTATCTTTGGGTTAGTAGTTTTTTGTTTGTTTGTTGGTGTTTAAAGGGATAAAACCCTTAGTTCATCAACACCTATGGTTCGCAATGCAAAATTTTGGTATAAAGGTCGATAGATAACACACACATGTGCTAATTCACAACACACGCGCACCTACAGAAACACACACACATGCACTCATGCATTCATACTGTGTGATAAAGAAGAATAAAAAATTATTATATTATTATAGTCGTATACACTGGTCAAAATTCCAGAATCGTTATATACAGCCTTTATTACAAACCGAGCTGTCGAAATTATATTCATCTTATCTTTAGAAAACATATTATCCAGATTGGGCATATTTATGCTTCTTCACGAAATCACAATTTCCCTTCGTCATAATAGTTAATTTACCGCTCAGCTAAGTATAAAATTTGATGAAAAATGTAATTTTTAAAGTCCTCAACAAGTATTTTATAATCAAAGTATCTCAGAGGTAGTAAAATTTACAAGTTTAAGAACCGTATAATAAATTATTCCAACAACACCATTAGATTATTCAAGACAATTGTAAATTTTCATGGAATGCAGTTTCCAGATAAGACACAGTGTAAAACTAACGGACTTCATAAACATGAAAATTTGCATATATTCTCAATCGAGACTGACTTAACTTCCCTTTGAAATTAATTTCCCAAGGAATGGCTTTAAAGATACGCTTTAAGTTTATTAAAACAACGGACTTTAATCTGGCAAATTACTTGCATTATGCGACTCAATCAAAGATTTATTGTTTACTTTCTGGATTCGAGGAATTAAAATGAAAATTTTATGATTTCGCTCAAGGACTTTCGGTTTAACGGTCGGAGTTTCTACAATTATGGGCTAATTTTTTAATACTCCTGTGGATTTATTCATTTTTTTTTTTCTCCGGTGTTGAAAATATATTATGAATGCTATATTAAATTCTGTTGTTTAATATATCTAATAAACTATAGAAGTGAATCAGATTAATCATCTATATAATAAGTATAATTATTTTTTTATTCTCAGCATTTTACTAAATAATTTGGTCTCTCCGTACTGTGGTTAAGATTGTTTATGTTTTAATTTTCCAATATTCAAAAATCGTCTTACTATTCTAGCGTTTCCTAATAATACTGTTTTTTTTCCAATATTTGAACTTTTAATGTTAATAATGGATTGGATTGGTCAGGGGGTGCAGTTAAAGATAACACAAAATACGTTTCGTCCTGAGATGTAGACCAGAGGGAGGGGGGTCGATGTGTGTCCGTAGAATTTCTTCTAACGAGTGCAGTTTTAAATTTATCTTATTAGTACGTTTACTGCACCCCCTGACCAATTCAATCCATTATTAAAATTATTCAGTCAACTATTTTCCACTTAAATTTGATAGTCTAGGCCCCATGGTCCATTTTTGCACTTGATTACTATCAAGCTGAATCTTCGTTAATAACTTCGTTTCGATAAGACCCCCAACAATTTCCTGTGCGAAAATTCTCGATTGTGGTAGCTTACAGAGGTAGCAAAGATAAAATATGTCGATTTGATGATTCTCAAAAATTTATTACTAACTGGGTTTTTTTTTTTTGTTAAATCTCAAGATAATTTTCCAAATTATTTGAAAAAATATTTGTCCTACAAAATGTATGGTTTAATCAAAGAGTCCCCTCCTCCCAATATAAATAAAAAAACATAAAATCAGCTGGTTAGTAATCATTTGTGATGACCTCGTTATCGATATATGTTGGAAGTACAAAACGTATGGTTTGATCAAAGAGTCCCCTTTGATCAAACCATACGTTTTGTAGGACAAATATTTTTTCTAAAAATTTAGATAATTGTCTTGAAATTTAACAAAAAAAAACCAGTTAGTAATACACTTTTGAGAATCATCAAATCGACATATTTTATCCTTGCTACCTTTGTTAGCTACCACAATCGAAAATTTTCGCACAGGAAATTGTTGGGCGCCTCATCGAAACGAAGCTATTCACGAAGATTCAGCTTGATAGTAATCAAGTGCAAAAATGGACCATGGATCCAGGGCTATGAATGTTAATGGTTAGTTGCTTACCATTGTAGTTATTTTTATTTTATTTTTTTCTTAGCGTTAGTACCTTTACTTCTACCTGCCTGTAAATATCTTTATGTTCCTCACTAATTTCTTGATATTTCCGGTTACTTTTCTGAACATTATCATCGGGAGAAACTCCTATTCAATGATTCGTGGTTTCTTTACTTCCTTCTCAATAACCAAAATATTTATGTGCGATATTATAGTGAGTTATCATCGGTAATCATATAGTCCCAAAATAATTTAACGTCACCACTTTCAAACAATGTGGATACTTCATCTTCTTCTTATTATCGCCTAAGCATGGATGGTTAGAATTCTGTTCGGTGTTTTCTGATCCTCATTATGATAATCAATTTTGTTATATACTTCTTCGGTTTTTTCCGAAGATTTAGTACAAACTTTTAACAGGGTTGAATATCAGATGACAGTGAAATTCCCTGTACGATGCTGTACCATGTTGTCGATATCGCGAACTGAACAATTTTTTTGTTTAAATGTTAAAGATAAGTTTACTTTCTGTTCAACTTAAATAAACACATGATCTGAATCATGGAATTATGGATATTTATAAATACAGCCTAAAACTCAGCCGAAACAACAGAATATTTCGATGAAATATATTTGATTGTTTTAATTGAATAATTGAATCAGACATGGAGATATAGAAATGATTTAGTCAGGAAATATGATGGCTAAATAAATATGTAGAATTGTATTAATTTAACCTATCTCTATATTTCATATGTTGGTGATTCATTTGTCTAAATCAACTTTGTTTTTGTTATTTTATGTTTATATTGTTATTGCTAATTATTGTAGTTGTATTTTCTTTCTATTCGTTTGTTAATGCAGTTAACTGTGTTGAGTTTTTAAATAGACACTAAATACATTACTTGATATGATGATGGGAATTCTCTCTTTGGGTTTACTGACCAGGATAAGGGCATCTTTACAGAAAAATGTTAGTAGATTTTAATTTTCGAATTTCAAAAAATAAAATATATTGACTGAATAAAACTATTTTTTTTAACAGAACTCACTAAATTTGTATCCTGTTCCTCCATCCACGGAGAGGGATATTAATTTATACTGTATTTGCCTTGCGGAGACATTTGAATTCAATAACCACCACTCCAGTATTGGTTAGAGCATATTTGCTGAATATGGTTTGGGATGATTAAAAGTGATTTAATTTCCTACTTTTGTTGATGTGCTAATATGATAGAGATCACAGCCCGGTAAACGGGTGCAACTTTGGCCGAATCATCGGCAGCGTATTCTGGGAAAGCAAAAGGGGCGATACCCATTTCTACTGACAGCTGAAACCGCCACAACTGAAATAAAAGCTACGGGTACAGTGAGCTAGTGAGCGGGGCTAGTCATTGCGTCATAGCCACCATATTGGGTCAGTTTGCGTATTTATTGGACACACCTCGTATACCTTACTAAACAATCCATTTAGACATTAATAAGCAGATATATAAGACAATAATAATAAGTAAGCAGTCCCTATATTCAACAATAAATAGTATTTCATAGTGGAAGCATATGTTTATAAGAATAAAATAAGATTAAACGTTAATTATTCTTTCTCTGAAAAAAAATTGAATTTCTGAAATAAACACTGTCACTTTTAATTTAAGCCTACTTATAATCATTGTTTAACAATCAAGTTATTATTAGTTATTCAAATAGTTATTTGAATAAATAACTATTATTTTAATTTATTTTTAAAAAGATCAAAAAGGAAAGAAAAATTAATGTTGAGACGGCAATATATAATAAATGTTCCTCAAATGAAGAAAAATATTTAAATAATAATAGAAAAGAACAAAATAATTATAGTAACAGTAAAGTTCAAATTCATTTTATAAATTAAATAAATAATAACTAAACTTCCAAAAACCATAAAAGTTATAAGAAAAAATTATTTAAAAAACTGTTATTTTCCAGCTTATTTTAAAAGATAAGCTCAAAGTTCCTGTACTGAGTTAATATGAAAAAAGTGGTAGTCTGTATAAGATAGATGAGAAAAGTACGAACTACTTTGGTAGGATTTCATAGTTCTACCTCTTTGATTTAATATATCTTGACGTTTCCTCTGCTGACGTTCGATTAAATCGTTAAATCGAGCATATTAGTCTTTCTGATCAATTTTGAATGTCTGGAAATGGTCATTCAACTGTTCTGAGATCTGACGCAAGTTCTCTCACTGAAATTAATCTTTTTCTAAGGCTTCCTTCAGACGTCCACAATTGATGCAGGAGCTCCTCCATAGAGTAAATATTTATGTTTTATAAAGTATCAGACTAATAATATATTATACATATATAATTTTTATTTTGAAGAGAAAAGATCTACCCTGGCCGGGATTCGAACCCTGGTCGTCCGCCTCTCCGTGGCGTCTCGCGCTTAGAGCAGCGCCACGGAGAGGCGGACGACCCGGGTTCGAATCCCGGCCAGGCCAGATCTTTTCTCTTCAAAATAAAAATATTTAAAAATTAAAACAATTAATAAAAAATTAAATATTATTCATTCGTTTAAAATCCTTTCCCCAAAAGCGCTACTGATATTCTTTGTTGCTTGGGTTGCGAAAACATCATGTTTGAACGTGGATAAGAAAAATCACTTGGAAATCACATGTTTTAGTTGTTGAGTTTGAAATGAAACTTTGATCTGTGTTCTTAGTTTGGAAAAAAAATATTAGTAATGAAGGATGAGTATTTATTTATTGCAGATGCCATATATATTTTACTTCGAGTTTCAATAGACAACGCATTAGTCTTTCAATAACATTGACATTTGAAAAATCAGAAATATCATGTATGACTACATAAAACAAATGTGATATAGAGAAAACAATTTACTCATGATTTATTAACGTGACACTAGACTAGTTTTTATTTTTATTTTTCTTGTCATTCAAGAGTAAAAAAAAAATAAACCCTCTTTAATGAGAATAAAAATTTTAAAAATAGGGTTTTATATTGGATTATTTTGTGTGAAAATATATTTCTTGAAAAAGGGAACGGTCAACAGAGACATCAAATAAATGATAATACATTAGTGGACAAATTCCAACTAAAAACCTTAAGTCTCTAAACCAAAACAGGAAATTAAAAATACCTGTCCTTTTTTAAATATCTCGCCTATTCAGGCATCCTCAGGGCAGAAAGAGAATAATAACAAACCAAAAGATGAATAATGCACCCAAAAAACACACATCCCACCACCTCCAAGGCTCAAATGCAACTACTGAATCATAGGGAAGGTTACCAGATTCTCAGCTGGCTAAGGTTAGATAAAAACAGCTGATAAATACACCAGATTTGAAACATCAATATACATTCACCAAACCCCAAAAAACCCAACAGGAAAAAAAATAAAAATAAATAATAGTAACAAACAACACAAGAACAGAAGACAAAAAACTATATGAAAAAATGAAAGTAAAAGTGCAAGAAAAAAAGAGAATTTATAAAAAACCAGTGGACTTACGGTTATTCCACAAAATATATATTGAAAAAGGGAACGGTCAACAGAGACATCAAATAAATGATAATACATTAGTGGACAAATTCCAACTAAAAACCTTAAGTCTCTAAACCAAAACAGGAAATTAAAAATACCTGTCCATTATGTATAATACTGTGGACAGGTATTTTTAATTTCCTGTTTTGGTTTAGAGACTTAAGGTTTTTAGTTGGAATTTGTCCACTAATGTACGAAAATATATTTCTTTGTGGTATTATTGTAGTTCTGAAATCATGACGCAGGGATAACAATGATTTGTGATTTGTTGGTTAGCATAACAATAATAATAATAATGAAGTCCATCAGAGGGGACATAATTTGCTTCTGCGGAGCCTGTACGGTGTCTGGTATTCGATCCCTATCGTTGCTATACCTAAATTGGTAAAATTTATGACTCCCAACTGTAGCATCTTTCTATTAGTCACAGTAGCATAACATTAATTCAAATATATGAACAATAGAGAAACAAATGTAATGTTTTTACAGGAAAAAGTTGTTTTGATTAATTTTTGTATTATTAATAATATTTTTATTATATATCGGTGTGTTAAGAAATAGGAGAATGTTTTCTTTACAAGGGATGAGAAATATACGACCTCGAAGTAACATTATTACTGCTCCGAAATAAGAAACAACTCCTGTGGGAGAACTCCCCTCCTGACTTTCCCTCACCTCCAATCGGGATTGGAGTTTAAACTAAGATTAATATTTGTGAGGTAGCAAAGGGGATGGAATGAGGGAGGGGAAATATTTGAGAGCTGTGGGAGGAATCTTTATCAGCAGGGATGAGGGGGGAATGTTTCGATTCCAGTAGATCCCAATCTCAATGCAAAGTGAAAAAGGAATCAATCACTTAAACAAGGTTGTTTTTTTTAAATCGACAATTGAAGAAGTTAGGCCTGCAAAAAAATGAATATAAATAATAAATACTATATAAGTAATTAGATAATATTATATAAATTTTACTAATGATTTCGAAATATCCCTTGGGATATCAAATGCATGGCAAAAAAACCTTGAGTTAAAAAAGTAATTACCGATAAAAGCAATAAAGATGATCATATAAACAAAAATCGTAACAAAATGGGAGGAATCTTTATCAGGAAGAGTAGCTTATTCCAACATTAAGTTAAAATAAAGTATCATCTGTTTCATTCATCTAAAAAACAATTATTGTTCCAAGTTAATTACCGGAAATTTTTGGACTATTGCTGCTGAAATAAGGCTGTCCCTATCTTAATTGTTTATATTTTGGGCAAACAGGTGTCCGAAATTTCGGACATAAGCAGTTATTGGTTACAGTATTACATTGTTATAATGCCAAAATTTCTATGAAATTTTGTTGTTTCTGTGGTAATATTTCATTGAGAAACATACCAAATCAAAGTAATAGTAGGGACCATTATATAGTAACTGGTCCTTGTTCTGACCTAAATATCAACTTATAAGTTGAATAAATACATATTTGCCACTTGTTTTTAAAAAAATATATTATTTATCTTTCGAAGATGTTGTAATGCTTAACATTTATTATGCAAATGTTTTTAAAAATTAATATAAAGTCGTCCCCTATAAGATTGTTAAAAATTATTTACACCAAATTTTTCGGTCTGTAATTTGAAATTGGATAAAATATATTTAATGTAAATATAATAATGAAATAATATTAGGTTAACAAAATTTCATCGAGTATTTTGCTTCTATATTATTTAATATATACATATATTCTCTTTTACTGCTTAAACTGAGATATATAAGAAAATCTACTAACTATTTCAGGTGGTAGAGCACCACGACGGAAACGTGGGAGACCCGGGTTCGAATATCTTTTCTCTTCAAATAGAAATACTAACTATTCCCTTTATTATTCCATGGAATATATAATTTTGTATTTATATATTTAATGTTTAGTGCTGGAACTAAACAGAATTTTGACGAACAGTTGTTTGAAGCCGGAAGGTATTATTTATTTTATCACAGCTAATAATCTCAGTCTTCATAAAAAACAACAGAATTAAACATTTTTTTGTGTTCCCCTGACATTGTAACAGAACCAAGATAATCAAGCTTTATGCTAAGTGCATATTCTGGAAGATTTCTTCTTATTTAAGCCAGAAAGGAAAGCCCCTTCTAAAATTTCCATTATGTTCGTACTGCGTAAAATTACGTAATATCATAAAACCTTAACGTCTTTTCTTGAAAACAAGTTTCCTAAGGAAGGGAGAGGCTTCACTCTAAATATAATTGAATAAAACGATTATAAAGCAAAATTATGGCAGTCATTTATAAAGAATAAACAGAAAATGGTGTTTGTTTCTAATATAATTGTATATAAAATGTACAGAAATTTTATTTTTATTTTTATCTTACCAAATTATCTAGGCTTTCAGGAGGACCGTTTGAAATAGGCGCATGTATCTATTATACTCATTTTGCATTCATAAAATAACATATAAATGTTATTAATAACTAATTTATGGTTTTCGTTTGAAAATACATTAAATATTATTGAATGCATTATATTATAAATGTTATATTGTTGAGTTCATTAAAAACTCTTTTTCAAGTTTAAGGATTAAATGTTCTTTGTCAACCATACATTTATATGTAACATTAGTTTTAGTTGAGTTTATCCTCATTTTATATTAATAGGCTAATATATTTTTAATCGTATAGGCCTAGTAGGACCACGTCATTTCAGGTGTCTTTTGTTTGGATTTCTTCTTGATATTCGCCGAGTACTCCCTCATTCGTCGCTGGTGCTGCTCCGTTCTTTCTTCCGTCCATTTCTTTTCCGCCATTAGCTTTGGTTTTTCTTTCAGACCCACGTGTGTATCCAGTTTCATCCTGAGACGGTTGCTTTCCTCTTCTCCCTCCTAAATCTCCATCTCTTGTAAATATTTTTCTATCTCTTTGAACCCGATAGGTTTGGTCTTCTTTGGTCTTCCAGTCGGTTTTATTCTTAACAAGTGGGCATAAAATGCAATCCCCCTTATTTCTCATAACATCCGTTATTTTTTGGAACATGAGTGTACAGACTGTTATCGCGTCGTCTGTATTCACATTGGTGTTTAATTGGGCCAACAACTTTTAATCGGTAAATATATTATTATTATTTTCATTTAATTTTTTATCGAACTCTTGATTAATTATAAAATCAGTATAGTTGATGTTTGACTTTGTTATTAGTTAAGATTTTATTTTCTCATGGACTTCTACATGGAGTTCTACTAAAAAAAATAACTGAAATGTTTTAGATCGTGGTCAAAAATAAACAAATGTCACTTTTAAATTAATATACCTTAATTATATGATTACACTGAACCTCATTAACTTCCATCAGAATATTATCTTAAATATTAACGTATTTCTCTAAACTAATTAATTACATGCATTAGTTATTTTAATGAGTTTTTAGAAAGGTACCTTTCTACCATTTTTGTTCTTTTCATTAGTAATTTTATTATAATTTTTTACAAAATTATTTGTTTTAATATCATTAGTGATTAATTTTTATATGTATGTTATTGGCTAGAAATTTTTTATAATCAAACTTTGTTATTCATTCAGGAACATTCGTTGTCCCGGCATAAAACTGTTTTCCTAGTCTATCCTTTTTTTTTTCTTCATTGATGTTCAAGCAGTTGTTTTATAACTTTTTTCATTCTAAGGTAGAATAATGAAAAATAATCGCCCTAAATTGGCCCTGGCCATAATTGAATAACTTTTGAGGGCACTTTGAGGTGAGAAAGCAATTTATCGCTCACCTTCCAAATTAAAAGGGTCCCCTCAAAATTGAAAGTAGTTTGGGTTCAGTTTTCATAACGAGAACTACATTTAGTAGTAAGGGTTTGATTGAAATATATTTAACTAGTAATCTTATAAACAATGTGCATTTAGTATTATTTTCAATAATGTCATTAATTTCTATTGGGAAATATACACTTCATAGATCATTGAGTTTTATATTTAAAACAATGAATATCTTCAAGATTCTTTTAAATACAGTGGGCAACACACAACTTCCTTTTACATATTACAAGAGGTAAATCGAGATATTTTTCGGAACTGTCGTGGTCTTGACAAGTTCATACTCATGGAAATAATTTTCAATGAGTTTATTGTGAAAAAGTTAAACTTATTTCAGTGAAACTGTATGGATGTTAAGATAAATAATCATAAATAATTATATATATATATATATATATATATATATATATATATAATAGAAAATCTGCTATTCTGTAATCATGAATTTACAGAATCCATATTTTCTTTTATGTTTCATTTTTCTTGGTTTAAAAAGCTGAAAAACAATTTTTATCTACTTCTTGCGGCATCACACAAAATCAGAGTATAACCTTGCAATGTAAAAAACAAAACAATTAAAATTCATTAAAAAATATCATTTAACTTTTTATATTAATTAAGCAATAATGTATATGTTACTAAATATCCAATACTAGGTATCCAATTTAACTAATTATAGTAATTGCTACCGTACTCCCAATATTGTTCTTTAAAAATAAATGAAAATTATTTAACGGGAAAACGACTTTCAATTCATGACAAAAATACTGCTTAAAATTTCTTCAAGACTGTTTTATTCGACAAGTAAACTTTGAGCTCTTAAATTTTGAGTGATTTAACTTTCATAAAAATCTTGACTATTAATATAATCTCCTCCTAAACATAACAGTAGTAAATATAGATATATATTTTTAATTTTCAGGAAATTCCAGTCTTTTTTTTATTATTTAATTATTTTATTAAGCTTTACAATTGTTAGAGCCCACTTAAAAAGGAAAAAATGAACGAAAGTAATAAATGAAAGATTAAAAGAAAAAATATATAATTAAAACTCTCCGTCAATAAAATAATAATTTTTAAACTTCATTTTCGCTTATATTTCATCTAGATCTAAACTAAACGATCTCCTGAACTGAAATCCCCTAAGTCTGAAATATAAAAGCTAATAAAGATCCTGGCGAGAAAGTCGGCCGCGACACGACAGAGCCGGTCATGCCATTCCGCTATAAACTTCAGATAAATTATTCTCTCCAACTCCATTATTTAATTAGGCCAATTTCCTTTGTATTTTTCCGCTACTTCAAACCTTCACGATAGGAATATTAAGAAGAAAGGAAACCCTAACAACGTTTGGTTGGGCTCATATCATCTCAATTATTGAAGTAATTTTAGGAATCGCCATAGTTCTTCTTTCTCTCCCTCCTTTTGTGCCTTTCTGCATGGGGAATCTTAGTAGTTCGAAAAGTAGAAAAACTAAAAATTATTGTTATAACAATTGAAATTTTCTCAGGATCCTAGTAGTTCGATAAATACAAAAACTGCTTCTCATTAGATAAACTTCTTTACTGAATTGTTTTAAATATCTTTGGTTATGAATATGAATTAATGTTGAGGGTAATTATTCCTCAGGTTTGCGGTGAGTCACAACAAACTTTTCATTCGTTTCCCTTAAATATTTTCCAAAAATACAAGTTATAGTGAGCTTTAAAATGGAAAATAGAATACAATCATGGGAAATTTGTATTCTACGGTAATCATTTCATCTAGAAATGAACATGTATCATCTTAATGTTAGAAATGTTAGCTGAAAATTGTATTACTCTCTTCAATTATTAAATCCATTCATCGGGTGTTTCTTCTGGTTTCGACCGTGTAGTCCAATTATTCGCCGACGTATCGCTGGCCATACTGCAAGCTTCCTCAGGGCTTAAACTGAGACTTGCATCCTACAGGACGCCTTCTAGATGTTTAAAATGAATCTTGAATAGAATGAATGAGTAGAAAAAAAAAAAAAAATACTATATTTTAGTCGTTATTTTTTTTTCTATTTGGGCGCTACTAGAAATAAAATAATAAGAGATCTGCCATTAGCCTTGATCAGGCTTAATTTTATAAATTATTCAAGACCATTGGTTAAATTTGTAAGTTGACAAAATATTACCATTTATATAAAATATTGCCTTCAATTAATCTAAAGTCCTTTCAAGATTCAGGTACAGCTACGGATTCCATTTCTCCAGTAATCAACCAATTACTTTAAAAGAAACTGAGTATTGATTACAAAGTAATTTAACATTTTTAAAATATCACCTATTATTTTTAACAATGACTTAACTCAGAATAAGCCACTCAAGTCGTATTAACTTGCTCCAGAAGTTATGAATAGTAGTAGATTTGAAGTTTTCTCATATGTCTTTTTACTGTTCCAATACACCTGTGTATAGTAGATCCTAATAGGTTTTAGCAAGTAAGTGAAGAAGTTCAATTTATATCTCAGTTTTAGTTTTAGATGTTACGAATGGAGTCAGGAAAAAGATAATAGTCATTAACTTAGGGTTTTTCTTTAATTTTTTATTGACTAATTGACCCCATGTTACTTTTTGGACTAACATCAGACCAATTTATTGAACTGTTTCTATGGAATATGCCTTAGGCATAGGATGGTTTCATTTAAAAAGTACAAATAAACATTCTACATAAAAATAAACATTTTAATTACATTCAGTAAAGGATAATTTTATATATGGGGAAGAAAATGGTCCGAGTTGAGGTAAAAAAATGTATCATTATTTTGGTTCATCTTTATACTCCTATGTTGGCTTCACCACCCAAGCAATGATCTCAAGGAAAAGTCAGATCCTTTCATCTGAATAATTTTTAAATAATAAAATGGGATGCTACACTGAGATCGTTGTAAATAATATATAGTAATTCAATATCTTTAATGAATAAGAGACATATCCCTCTCTTCTCCAAAGGTTGACTGACTAGAATTTATTTACTAAATAATGATCCTTTTTCATTTCCTTAAATAACATTATATTTATATTGTGTTGTTCATAGTTACAAGATAAATTATAAATCAACTCCCAAAGAAAGAAAAGGGTTACCCTTTCGCTATATGTTGCAGTCTACATGTTGAGTTGCCCAGTTCTTCCCAACGACTGCCCTGTTCTGTATCTTAAGGGGGAAGCTTAACTACCCTTCACCTATTTATTTAGGTACTTCTAATGTGTCGCATACAAGTTACATCACAAATCCTGAAGATAATTTAGGGCGAAACGTCGGTTTACATAAGGAAATAATTATTTAGCCTCCACCAGTATCATTTCCATCCCTATATTTAGTAATAAATTAACGTGAAGCGAAAATTTCATCAAGAATATTACAATTGAATCATTAAAAAACATCTTCTATAATGGGCACTTGTTCCTACCTCGTTAAAAACGTTTGAATGATTATTCCACTTCAGATTTTTCCTTATTGTTGAAATAAATAAAATTTAATGAGGATCCTTATTCGTGTGCTTATTTATCGAAATCTTTACGACTCACAAAGGGCGCTTCAGAGCCATTATAAATAAACAAGGCGTATATTAGAGCCTTCCAGAACCAGACCCTAAACCAACTTCGGAGTTTCCTATAACAAAGTAACGTTTGGGCTGTAAGAGAAAGGAAAGGGGGGTCATCTTTCTTCCCGAGATTTCTTTTATCTGAGTTCCATTAATCGGAGTCGGGGGAGGATCTTTTTCACTAGAGCTGCTTCAATACCGGGCTACCACTGCCTTGTCCGTTCCATTCACTTAGCTTTTATTTTATTATCATTTTATCTATAATTTAAACTTATTCAGCTTTTCCTTAATGTATTTCTTTATGTTAATATGCCAATGAAATAGGGCCCGAAGTAAACGCAGATAACATGAATTATATGGTAAGTTGCGGAATCGGCGATGATTTGGTGATATTGCTATCAGACGGAATATGTTTGAACATGCAGAGATGTTTAAATGCTGAGGGTCTATGATGAAATATAAAAATATAATTTAATAAAATAGCCGAGCCACTTTAATTTAATAAATCATGACTTATCATCTGCTGACGTCGTTCATTTAAATCGAGCGCCTTAGCCTTTCCGATCAAATTGTCTAGAAATGGTAATTTAATTTGTTTAAAGGCAGGGGATGCTTCTTATTTTTCGATCTCGAAATCGCTTAGATGATTCAATTAGATAATTGAAAATGAGGATTGTTATTCTTCGTCGTTCTTCCATTTGATGGCTAGGTCAGGAATCAGAATAAGGAATTGATTGATCCTCCTGAGGTCCTCCAGGCTTCCATATAGCTTTTTTCACATCTCAGTCGGTGAGGGCCACACCAACTTACTTTGAACAGAGAAGAGAGTGCATGTCTGGAGGATGTGATCTGTATATTGTTCTTCTCCTTCCCCACTCTCAGAGGGAACCGGAGCCAATATGTAACTACTTGATGAGATGAGCTCTGAACATTTTGTGTCCCGTTCGTAAGATGAAATTTGTGGATGGCATCCAGGGTCGTAATGTGGATGTCTTTCGAAGTTGAAGGCTATAATCCTCTGATATATAGGTGTGAAACAAGGGCTTGAACTTTGAAGTTTTTGGACGAATGAAAGTGTTGAGTTTGTCCCAAAAGGATGAGTCCACTGGAGAATACATAACACGGAATTTCAGAGCATGCACCGGTTTAATATTATTGGAGTGGTAGCATCGCAAAGAGTACGATGGGCTTGTAAAGTTGTAAGTAAAGGCTTAGTAACCAACGAATTCCGAAAAAGATAACGTAGTAAACGTAAACTGGAGAGTAGCTTTAAGAGTGATTTTACGGGTTTGAGTTTGGGAGGTAATTATTAGATGTAAGTTTGCAAGCATTGGTTGATAGTTTGGGAGGTAATCATTAGATGCAAGTTTGTAAGCTTTGGTTGAATGTTTGGGAGGTAATCATTAGATGTAAGGTTGTATGCATTGGTTGATAGTTTCAAATCGAGTCTTCGGGTTCGCTAAGCCTTTTATTATTATTGTTAATAAAGTTGATACTATTTTTTCTCTTAACTGATTCAGATATTTGATACAAATCAATTGATATCAATAATCCCTATGTAGGAAAACTTCAAATACATTTCCAGTAAATTGCACTTGTTCATATTGTACCAACCTTCGATTTTCTACATTCCGATGACAAAGCGAACTGCCTATAGCCAATGATGGAAGTAAACTGAAAGGGTAAACAAATACGGATTAAAATTGAAGCTTTAAGTAAATAAAACATGATTGATTTTCATTCCAATTAAGCAAGACCTCTACTTTCATGGTGAATTCACAGGTTTAAAAATGCCCATTGAAACAACATCATACAAAATAAAACTCATGTTAAAGTTTAGAGATAAACATTAGAGGTTTAGTTATCAAAAATAATTTCAGGCAACGCAAAAAAACAACAACTAAAACTGTCGAAATGATTTCTATATATTTATATTGATAATTAATTTTGCCACTAATTAACCTCTTAATAGTTAAATTCTAATCGGAAAATAATTCTGAACATTAACGTATTTCTATTTTCGTATTTTTCTCCGGATCCTAATTTGCAATATAATTATAGCCAGGTGCCAAAAACTAAAACTGCACGACTTCTCTCAAGAAGATTGCGTTAATAATTTTTATATTCGTCAATAATTTTTTTTTTCCAAATTCCAATGTTTTCATAAATTATCCTAACTGTTGAGCCTCACAATCGTTTCAAATATAGAAAAAAAATGTTATCTTCGCAAGCTGCTAGATTTTAAGACATGAAAAAAACAATCTGAATTGAAATTCTTCGCCACATCAATTGATTAATGATAAATTTGTCGATTGACTTTTATTAAATTGATTTCAAAATCACAATAATTTAGCTCAAAAATCTTTGAAAAGTAATACGATAAATAATGTAAGATGTCCACGATAAATAATCAGTGAACGAAATATAAGATAATCAGTAGATTCCTGTAGAAAATAAAAATCCTGAAAATGGTGTTGGTTTGCAGTGTTTTGATCATGATTGGTGATATCGTTTATATTTGGAAAAAAAATTGTTTTCTTAGGCTATTCGACTATTTAAGTTATAGTTATAGTAAGTTATAGTCGACAAAATAATATAGTAAAATAAAATAATAATATAGAAATAGTTTTCGTCTAATTCAGATTTATACCGAAATTCCTAGAGAAAAACTTTCAAGCATTTAGCTTGATTTTTACTATAGATTTTTATCTTAAAATTTTAAATTCTATTAATAAAAATAATATTTTTATTTCGAAGAGTTTGGATTTAAGGGCTAAAACACTTCTTATGCAAATATTCTTAGACACACTTATTCAAATATTTTAAAGTTATTGTAGTAATGAGGAACGGTGCGTTTGATCGAGCAGTACCTGAAAAGTTCAGTTTAAAATTAGATGGTCATATCGTCTTACACGGTAATGATAATTATAGACTTGAAAGGGAATATTGTTAAATACCGCCTTGCTGCATTAACTTCCCTTACCTTAGAACCTTTTGGGTTTAGTAAAGTATGGTGTAAAGACCAGTCTTCATTGGTCATGCTTAAATATTTATGCACTCTTCCGGAAGTACGAGGAAGGTGTTTATTTTTTCCAGGTTTAGGAGATTTTTATTTCCAGGATGGAAAAAAAAATATTAATAAAAAGCAAACCAGAAACAGGATTTAGGCTAAATATCATGCTTACTTTGTTATTTATTAGTTAATTAAATGTTTAAAAAATACATCATTAAGTAAATTATAATAATTTAAAGTTTTGAAAATGTATATCGTAGATAAACATTTTATCATATACATGTGAAAGAGGGAGTAAAATAATACTTATCAACATAATCACCATTCAAATTCAGGCACTTATCATATCAACTCTGAGATTCCTGTGTCATAGAAGTCTGCCGCCAGGTCTTCATTTTCGGAAACAAGTGAAAATAACTTGGAGCAAGATCAGGACTGTTAGGGGGATAAGGAAAAACTTCCCAATTGAACGAGTTCAGGAGTTCTTTCGTACGGTTTGCCGTGTGAGGTCGGGTATTGTCATGCAAAAACAAAATTTTGGATGACAATTTCCCTCGGCGCTTGTTTTGGACAGCTCTTCTAAAAGTTTTGTAATGTTTCGCTGTATCGCTCAGAGTTTATTGTTGCACCACGCTCGAGAAAATAAATAAGAAGAACACCTTGCCTGTCCTAAAACACTGTTGCTATGATCTTCCTTGCCGACAAAGTTTGCAGACATTTCTTTGGTTGTTTAGGGGAACTTGTGTGCCCCCACTCCATGGACTGTAATTTTGTCTCAAAATTCACATGTTTCACCCAGGTTTCGTCTCTTGTTACGATTCGATCCAGTAGTCCATCACCATGACTGTGGTAGGCCTCCAAAAACGTCAAAGCTGCCCCCTTCGTTGTTCCTTATGGTGATCTCTAAGCATTTTTGGCACCCATCTTGCACAAAATTTGTGGTATCCTAGCTTCTATGAAACAATTTCAAACAATAAAGTCCGTGAAACTTGTGGGAAAAGAGAAAGCTCAGTTATTGTGAAACGGAGGTCTCACGAATCTTTTCGTCAACTTTGGCGACCAGATCATCAGTCACAATGCTAGGACGTCCACTCTTCTCTTCATCGTGAACGTTTGTTCGGCCATTTTTAAACTGAATGCACCACTTCCTGACAGGAATGTCACTCATTATGTTGTTCCCGTACCCTTCACACAGTTCCCGATGAATTTCTATTGGTATTAAGTTTTTTGCTAACAAAAAACGAATCACAGTCCGAAACACACAACTTGCGCGATTTTGGATTGCTGCACACATTTCAAATTTGAATATAAAAAAAAGGGGTAGCACGGAGGAATTCCCGTTCTGCTGGACACTGACTGAGGTGCCGAGCACGAGCACACCAATGTATAAGCTATTGGCGAGCGCCTGGTGGTATAAGGTCGAAACGTTCCTTACTTTCTGAATAGCCCTCGTACTTACGCTCTCATTACTGTGTTCATGATTAAGCCCGTGAGCACAGTTCATTTTCATGATTACTTATTACTTACTTCCTTACGCGGTCCGTTGGAAGGGACGTACGATGTCAAGTACTCGTTAAAGAACAATGTCCAAAATTATACTTGGATAGGCAAAATTTAGGACTGTATAGTCCTACCTGTCGTCCGATATAGTCTCCTTGAATGAGTAAACAACTGTGACAGATTAAGCTCGTATAAAGTATCTCGCTTAAAGCAATTTATTATTTTACATTGCCTTAATATGTTAATGTGATGCTCATGGGGCCAAGGAATTAGATGAATTAATGGCATGGAATATGGCTGAGGGTTTGATTTAGCCGGCTCCGCTTGATGGTCCACTTTGAAAAATTGAGCCGTTGCCTGCGGATTAAGTATTCAAGGGCCGGTGTCTCATATCGATCTAGATCTTCTGTTTTAGCTTCTTCCTCGGTTATGAAAAAGCTCATAAAACTCCTCAGTTATAACTTCGGTCTTTTAAAAATATTTTGAGCGCTTTTTCTTTCTTTTTTCTCATAGCCTCTTCATTGTTTCTTCATCTGAATATTTGGTATAAACAAAAAGAAAATGGCAAAATTATTTTAATACCCCCCCCTCTCTCTCTCTCTCTCTCTCTCTCTCTCTCTCTCTCTCTCTCTCTCTCTCTCTCTCTCTCAAAAATGAACGATCCAAACATAAAATCACCATGCTTAAGATCCGAGAAAATAAATTTGAGAAACGCAAACATTTTGATATATAACAATCGTTATATATATTAATCAGCCGAAAGATATATATGGAACGACTGTTATCTCCATTAATAATAAAAATACTAAGGGGTCGAGAGAAAACTAAGAAACAAGAATTCCGGAAAGTAATATCATAGAAATAAGAGGACAGCCTTGAGAGAGCTCTACGTCAGATAAGGAGAGGTGCTATAATGGTTTTTAGAGAAGCCGAAAAGAAAAACTGGGAAGAGGTTGATCAAATTCTGAAAAAAATACACCACATTCTTTTGATTTAGTATTAAGCAATGATAGAAAACCGAACCATGTTTGGAATTTGTACTATAAAACAGGATTTTTACAGATATCGCGATGTCAATATGTTGAAAATTTTTCTGGTAGCAATTACAAAAGAGTGGAACACCGATCAAACCAACAAGAATGGAAGATAATGTACTCGTAGTATGAGAGTAGGATATATTAAAAATATGGTATTTTTGCTCAATGGAATTGGTTTACAACATCATCATACCGATTCACAAGGATAGAAGTTATCCAGGAGAATAGCTCGAGTTATTGTGAACACCATAACTACAAAGATAGATAAATAAGTAGGAGGTCTTAAAACCATACATGAACTCACTTACTTTCGAACTGCTGAATTAATAAAAAAAAAACACCAGCAGTTTACCGATATGGTTAAAAAGAAAATAATGCAGATTATTATTACAATGTGTCTGTGCTTTTAGATATGCTGATGTCGTAAGAATAGAGTAAAGGCTCTTAAGGTCCGCGGGGATGACAGATGGAGAAATGCCACAAATATTGCTGACTATGCTGATTCATGGCAAAAGAAGAAGATGGAGATCTAAGCTGAGGTGGTCAGATTGTGATGCAGGTGATGCTCGAAACATCCTCGGAGTTAGGAACCGGATGGTGTCAGCACAAAACCGTGATGTTTGGAGGAAGTGGTTAGAGGATGCCAAAACCTGTAACCGTAATAATAATTAAATAATATGAAGAAAGGATATTGAATATAATGTCAAATTACATATATTGATGCCAAAATCCCATGGAGATCGTCGTCGGGAACCGCCTTGGATCATATGTTCAGGATTTGATATAAAAAGGACGTCAAAATAGCCAGGACGCCAAGTTACAAAAGGTACAAAATAGTGTTAGCTGGAAGATATGGACCTGGAATGGTAGAGGACAGGATTAATCTGAAAACCCATAACAAGTTTTTCATGGCAGAAAATATTGGATTCCCGTCTCGCCAGGTGCAAATGATAATAATTTTTTGTTCTTTAGTAAGATTTTAAGATCACTGATCTCACTATTTGGAGAAAATGGTGTAAAAATTGACTTTTAAGTAAGAATTGGTGTTCTTTGTCAGCCTTTGTTTTCCGACTGCTGTTTTGCATGGCACGCTCGCACTACTTCATTTCGATAGTACATCAGTATGAAAAACAAAGTGTTAAACTAAATGTTGGAATAAGTTTATCAGAGGGCCTGTGTTCCATTTTAGAACCCAACAGGGTTAATAATTACCAAATCAATAACTTGGAAACAAGCTGTGAAGTGAACTCAATAGTTTGCCGAAAAGTTACGAATAAGCATCAACTAACAAAGTCTAAATTAATTGAACAAGGCCTTTCCACCATTCCGGTCCAATTATTCTCAATGTAACTCTGGCTTATATATTTTGACTCCCTCTTGCTTCTCCTTGGTTATATTGTCATAAAATTTTGGATTCATACTTTACTCTTAAAATTAAATAATGAATATTATACTGTTCTGCGTGTGTGGCCTTCTAAAGCATCACGTCATATCTCATAAATTGACATTTTTTTTTATTTAAGCCTAGAGTTGCAATTGTATTGGTTGTAGCTTTTTAATTCAGGAACAACATTCTGATACTTCCGTATCCAAAATTTTTTTTTATGAAGTGAGTGAGTGAGTGCATCATGTTTGAGCTTCAGGTTTTATGGGTATGATGGCATAAGTTCAAATAAAAAAAGTTTCTAGCTTTTAAATATTTTCTATTAGATAGTAAAACAATTTCAAAGCCTCCATAACAATAGGAGTTACTAGCTTTACCAATACCCAACTATATGTTTTTTTATTTTTTCAACTCCCATAGAACTTTAAAATACCTGTACTGAAAAAGTTTTTTTAGTTTTATAACGTTTATCTCTTGAAGGAGTTTTATATATATACATATATATATATATATATATATATATATATATATATATATATATATATATATATATATATATATATATACAGATGTATATACATTTAATTTTTCTTGACATTATTACATTTTTTATTAGTTTAGTCAAACAATATAATTAATATATAATAACTTCAGGTTTAGGACCAGACTAAAAAAAAAGATAAATAAGATCGCACAGTTTCGTTTAGACAAAATTGCATGAAGACCTCAATTTTTGAAATTTCGGTTTTATCTGTTAGGTTTTTGTCTGTTTTTTTAAATATGTACTTACTGTCCAATTAATCCAATTAAAATATTTTATGCCGATCTGTAAACCGAATAATATAAGTTGAATCAAATCAACCGTTTCTAAGGCGATGATGAATGTTTAATCGGCTCATCCAAATCGATTGATTCCAACCGATTTCGGAGTTATCCGCTACTGATCCTGAACGCCTCATATAAAAGGACGATATATCGTATACATATACATATTTATATATAAGTGTGTGTGTGTTTTTTTTGCCACAAGAGTGCCCGTTGTCGCCTTTACCAGTGCAAAGTGCACAGCTAGGACTCTGTGTACAGTCGGCGGCTAAATGTCCTTCTTTGCAACATTTTGTTCTGTCAGGTCCCTGACATCTTCTGGCCAAGTGTCCCAGTTCCCAACACCGGAAACAGCCTTGTAGTCGCACCTTCTCCCGTACACGGCTGATTACTAGGCCTAGGCCTACATTGCTGTACTGATTGCCTTTCGAGACAGTCTTCCGGGCCAGTAGAACTGGCAGAGCAACCACTGCAGTCTGTGTTCCAGCATACGCTACTCGCATCGATCGCACTGGGGTAGGTTGGATCACTTCTCCATCTAAAACGGCTGTGAAAGCCTCGACAATCTCTTATTTTGACGTAAGTGCGTCCAAGCCCTGATTTCAATCAGTGACTCTTGCGTCCACGATCTAATTTGAGCCTCTGTTCCCCGTGCACCCTCTAGAGTGCGCTTAATGGTCTCCAGGGCCCCACCAGACTTCCGACCCAGCTGGATTAATAGATTCCTAGCCTCATTTTTACGGATCTTTGAGATATTTGTACCCAGGTTTTTAAAGGCGGGGTCGTCTCGGACCTTCCGGATAGTATCCGCATAGGTGCTTGACTCCGAGATCTTAATGATCAATGCATCCGGCCTTGGTGGTTTAGGGCGCTTTTCCTTCCCAATATCCTTTTTCTTCCTGGAAACTGTTTTCCACTGCTCATCTTTCTGGAATTTACGGTTTTCCACAAGTTACCGGGTCTGATCCGGCGTCCCCCCTTTTGTCTATAATGCTGGTGGGCTCCAGTGATGATTTTGAAGGCACTGGTTGACTAGCTGCTCCTTTCTTTGAAGCCGTCGACTTCTTTTTAGTCGTAGTCACCTTCGTTCTTTCTTCCTGGCTTCCAGCTGGTAAAGATGGAGGCACATTAACCTTCTCCCTTGATAGGAGTGTGCCTGGTATTAGCATCACTGTCTGAGTGCCTACGTCTGCTTCCCCACTCTCCGCTGTGTGTTCCCGTAGTTTGCTTTTCATCGCTTCGAGGTAGTTCTGTTTATACAGACGTATTCCCTTATTTCACCGTGGACATTATGCCTTTACTGGATGTACTTCTGTAGGCCATCTACCACTCCAGTTAGCTTCGTCCAATCTTCTTGACAATCTTCAAGACTTGTAGTACTGAATGCCACAGCAGCCAAGTTGACCACCACTGCGGCACTGCGGTCGTGTGATAACCACGTCCGGGAGCCCGCTATATAAGTGTGTGTGTGTGTGTGTGTGTGTATGCCCACAACAAGTTAAAGAATATATTATATTAAAGATACATTGTTAAGTTAATTGAATTAAAAATATATATATGCCTATCAGTAAGCTAAATTAAATAAGTTTAATTAAGTTTACTGGTCTTAAGGTGATGATGAATGTTTAATTAGTCGGTTCATTCATACCGATTGGATTGGTGGGGATCCAAAAGCTGTTTCAGTAAGAATGAGAAAGTGGAGCATTAATAACCGCTAATGAATGAGCGAAGAAGTTGGACCTAACGAATTCATTACCTCTCGAAAAGATAATCAGCAATTAATCAAGAAATAAGAAATGTCTCTTCGAAAAGTAGAAGTTCCCTAGCAGTTGAGGGGGGGGGGGGGGGAGTTAAAAACTTTTCTCCTAAAACTTCTCCTGTTATTTCTTTTAATTCCTTCTTCTCAACTCCCTGTAACCTTCCTCGAGTTTGAATAAATATTTTTTATAAATAAATATAGTTACTTAAGATCGCTTAAATTTTTAAACCTATATGCATCTGTAAAATGTATTTTGAAACAATTTTGAAGTATTTTATATAATTTTATTCCAATAAGAATCATGATTCTCGTTTCTATCATAATTGTTATTTCTACAAATAATTATTATAATGTATGTACTCTTACCTGTAATCGTTTTACTCATTTGTCACTTTTATGATATTATGACTAATCTTATGATGCTACAGCGGGAGTTCTAAATTTTACCTATACTGAAATAGGGATAGAGTTCTTTAAATAGTGCCTGACATCGTACAGGCTTAGGACCCATTTTACGTTTAAAAAATCCCAAGACCACTTGCCGGTCTGCCAACCCGTGATCTTGGAAATAACAAAATATTATGGCATAGTCACCCTACCAGTAGTCGGGGAAAAGTTTTTACAATTGTTAACTTTTAGGGATGTAATTTTGATTTTGATATTTAAGTGTGTTCAATATTACCTTTGCCTCGGGCTCGATATTAAATTTTAGGCTTTATAATTATTTTATTATTTCTTCTAAATTGTATGCAAATTGTTTTGTGCAATATCACTTACTGACATACTACTAGTATCACTACAATTCAATGATGTATAAATTATTCTATGAGTTCAGTGCATGGTTGTACTGATAATATAAGCTCATTTGATCTCGACCGCCGGGTTTGTTCTCTAAATTAAGGTTGGTTTATAGAGATCCACAAACATTTTAAGGCCCCACCGTGTCGATCCACGGCTTTTAACAGAAAAGATGAATGTATTCTACCATAGCCACATCGAACATGCGCCCACTGTTCAGTAACTTAGTTCAGTAAAAGTGTGATACATTGCATTCTTAATCAAAAACAAACAAACAGCTATAAGTAACAAACGATATTAAGTGTGAAATAGTGTGTTCTTAATAATAAAAAATAATAAATTAACTAATTAATTTGTGGAAGGAAATGATCCGTAAGGAGGACGGAAAAATTTTTTAAATAGGGTAGAAACTATTTATTTGAAAGCCAACGTTTCGAACCACACTCCAGGTCTTCTTCAGGGCTTAAAATGAGGTAGAATAAATAAAAGACACTGGTAAGGCACAATTTTTCGAATGCTGAATATTTTAAAAATATCATCTTAGCTATAATTTTTTTAAGTTACGTAACTGTGAAACGTGATCACATACGTATTAATTATTGGTGTGTAATTTTCATTACTCCGGTTTAAATTAATACTGACAACTTTCGACTTAAGCGCTCGCGTAAGTAAGCGAAAGGTAAATAAACGATCAACGAGCACAGCTGTAACGGAGTAATTGTGTACGTGATAGACACTATATGGCAGGTTAAGGGTAAAGGTCCAAGGTTAGTCGGAAAGTTGATAAAAAAAAAGTCCCTTCCAACACAACCTTTCGACCCTTAAACTTGCAAGCATTGGATCTGATCCTTTGACAGGCCCAACCACTCAGTCCTTTGACACAGTTCATTAATAAGGAGCAATCTGAAGTAAAACAATTTTAGTTCCTTATAATTACTCTTATAGATATTTAATTAAAACATAAATAATTACGTTTCTCGTATTTATTGATATCCTTCAATCATATTTGTGTTAGTCAAATAAATACCTTTATTTCGCTTTCTTAATAAATATTTGCCAACTTATAAATGAATGATGATTATTTACTGATTATTTATTTTATTGTCCTTACATTGTTTTAAATAGTGTTCTTTTCGAGGGGTTGGTAGTGTGTTTTTACCAATTTACTGATCAATCAACTTAAAATCTTAATTAAACCATCAATATCGTAATCATAAACGTATAGTGTCTCTGGATTAAGTAAGCAATTAAATAATGAATATATACGTACTTTATTTGTACGATTACTTATTTTGAATTACATTTAATATATAAATTAAAATTTGAGGAATAATGTTTAAGGTAAATAGAGTAATACCTGAGTAGCACTTGACTAAATTGAAACTTATCTGTATCTAAAAGTGGGTACCTTTCCAAAAGTTTCTTGGTCAGACTGGTCATCCCCGGGTCTGGCCATCTTTGAGCCACAGCTTTTCTCCTCTGACTCCTTAGCCGACCGATCTCCTGAAGCCAAGCCCTCGATCCTGACTCTCCATTACTGCAGCTCTCTCCCCCCCTCTAGGTTCTATTGCGACCAGCTTACGTGATCCTTCGGTACCTGGACTTGTAACCGTCATTGGTTCTCTTATTCTCTCTCTATCGATGATAATTCATACTCTTACTTGTCATTTCTAAAACCCAACATTGCTTTTAAGATACGCATAATTATAAATATACTATCTAAAGAACTATTGATACAAGATAAAAAATATACCTTTTTCTGTGATTTATTTTCAGGATCTAACTCAAAGTTATTTAGTTGTTTTTTTTAAGTAACCATTTCAAATATTTTAGAAGCCTACCGTTGTTTTTTAAGAATTATAAGTCCTCCGCATGTTTTACATACCCAAGCATCTGGTATTTAATCTTTAAAATAAAATCATTGTTTTTAATTGGTTTTCAATCGTGTCATATTGTTGTTAACTTAAATCGAAACCATAAAAATCGTATTAACGGGTCATTTAAACATATTGTAAGTATGCATTATAAATAGCTAAATTCATTTAGCATTAAATAATACTGTAATAATAAAATGCAGTAAATGACTTACAAAATGATTTAATAAAACAAATTATAAGGGATGCCTCCTGCATTATAATATTACCACCTTAAACTATTTATTTTAAATTGGACATTCTTCATTCTTTTATCAATTCCTAATAGTTACTTTTAACTAATTCTAGATTTCTAATACCATTACTCCAATAGGAATGCTTTGCTTTACCAATACCCAAATTTTCAAATACCTGTAGTGTAAAATTAAGTTTTTTATTTATTTATGACATTGTTCTTTTGAAGGAGCGACATATGAAATTTGTATTAATTTATACGGTGTATTTTTTTTAATAAAAAATAAATAAAAACTAGAATTTATTTAATTCATATATTATAGATTATAAAAACACAAACGGAGAAGAAAATTCCGCTATCTACTTGGTGGTTTGTGGTCTCTAGGAGATAGGTATATTCCAGGGAAATGTTGAAGCACCACTTGGACTTAATTCGAGGTGAACCCCAATCCCATGGTTAGCCAATCTCACCTTATATTTACAGTCCCTATACTGGAAATATCGGTTTTATATTTATAATATGCCAATAAAATAAATAAAATCCAATTTCGATATCCGCTTGTTTCCTTTAAATATTCATAAAAAATAATGCTGGTGTACTGATATGATTCAATTTGAAAAAATAATGTTTTAGTTTATTTAATTAAATATTAATTAATTTATGGAAGAATTTATTTTTCAATTACACTTTTTTTCTCACAGAAGCAGCTACCAAGGAAAACATTGCAGGTTCAATTTAAAATAAATAATTTTCCTTTTGTACTCGGAGCGTTGGTAAAGTTAGTTACCTGTCCGTCAGCCCCTTTGAAAATTTTTCATCTGAATTCCATTTAGAAAAAGTCTTGATGAAATGAAAAGCCAAACAATGATGTTTCTTTAGGGGCCAAATGAATATACAGTTTGATTACAAAGGAATAAAACCTTGTTGAAATATGTTCTCATTAAACCAATCTGTAGTTTAAATATTTTCCAACTGAGTTTTCTCAGTTTTTAATAATTGTATTTTTTTTACATCCATTTAACTATTTCAAGTTAACCTTTATAAAAGTAAAACTAAACAGTCCGATTATTTTAGAATGATTTGATTCAGACGAATTGCTTCTAAATTACAAGGGTTTTCACACTAATCTTATGACTTAAGTTTCAACCATGAATCGCTTTTTTAATTGTTAAACAAATTCCAATTCAGAGAAAAAATCAGGCTCATTTTGAATACTTTTGAAGAAATAAATGAAAATATTTAATAAAGTAGCTAATATTTAAAAAATAGAACGATAAATATATAAATTTCAGTAAAAGGTCATACATAATTAAATTAAATATTAAATGTCCTTATTTTGGATGAATTCGCTAATTAATGGTCAGTAATTATATTATTTTTTTATAACACTGGGAGAGCGAGTTTGCTCCTTTTATAGAGCGCTGAGTTGCTGTGCTCAATAAAAGTTCCAATCCGACTTCGTCAGATATATTATTTAATCTGTTAGCTCGGTGGTGGATCTATGTTGGTAGAGACCCTCCTGGGGCTTACCCAACCGCTGTAAAAGAGTACCTGGGGGAAAAACCTGACGGATAAATCTCCCCCCCCCCTTGCAGAACCGTTGTCTCAGTTCAGTCTCTCTCATGTACTGAACCCAAGATCCTTCATCCGCCGAACACCTTTTTTTATAATTAAAATAAATACCTCTCGGAATGTTATAGTTTTCTTGATTACCAGGAACTTTTATTGCACGCAATGATTGTTTTATTGCTCCACTGTGGCGTCCTCAGCAATCCCGGGAGCTGTAACATCGCCATTTCAAACCAACTGGATACTGCGGTCAATTTTCTGGAAATGCAGTTCGCCCCGGAGATATCAGCTTGTCGGATCCACACCAAGCCACTGAATGAATTCACTGATCGTGGGATGTAGTTTCTGTCCAGCCATAGCTTATTGCTTATTTTATTAACGTCGCAGTCTGGTTCCGTATATTTTACAACACTGGGATGTACGCATTGTTCTATAGCGCTTTACAACTGTTTAAAGATCTTTCTTTGTGTCTAAGAAAAATTACAGATAACATTAAAAATAACTGACCAATACTAAGCATTGCACATTTTTTATTATGAAATTTGGGGACGTTTCCATAAAGTTGTATTTATAGCCTATCTGTTCGTTTGCACCATTTCCATGATTTTTTATTTATAAATGATTCTTGAATATTTGAAAGACCTGAGATCGATTTTAATTGTGCTCATCTTTTCGAAATAAAAATTATTAGTTACGTTCTGCACTGCTTTGGTAAATAAGATTTGTGATATTTTTATTGCTGTTTGAACACTTTAAAAGTCTTATATATTTGAAAAGGCTTCGAGGAATTCTTCATCTATTAACGTTAGTAAAAATATTTGAAATGTGTCTTTTCAGATAATTTTAGGTTCTATTTTCTAAAATATTGATTGATTATTACATTACACAGTAGGAATTAGGTAGACCTGGTATGTCGGAAACAAAACAATCAGGCAATCTCCCATCCTCTAGAAAGTGAGTACCATAAATTTACGGAAAAGCTGTTTTCCTAGAAGCAGTAAATGCTCTACCATGTTCTGTCCTCAAGACCTTACGTGGGTAGTAGAGGAACAAGTTTTTTTTTAATGAGAATCTTTTGAAAAGCATCAAATCATAAATCAATATTAAAGATGGAATTAATCGAAATAATTTTGATGGACGTCCTATTCGCTAGTAATAATTTTAGAAATAATTGTTTGCGAAAATTGTGTTATGATTTTTATTTAATTTATTACAATCTGTCTGCCAAACAAAACAGTTTTATTAAGGATAATGAAAACTGATTGTAATAATTAGTCCCAATTCCATGGAACGATGGATTTTGATAAAATTAGAACAATGATTATAAAAAGGGAACCATCCAGTTTCATCCAATCCTAATCGTTTTATAACGTAGAATTAGAGGTTCACCATTACACGAATATATTTCATTTTCTAAACGTATGGTAAATACGAGTAACAGTCCAAAGTTTGTTTGAAAAGGACTTTTCCAATAAATAACCGCTAGCGAGTGAAAACAACTCTCATACTTTCTCGTAAAATTGTTCAGAAAAGTTATCAGATTCAAAGTCCTACTCGGTTCTATTACAGTGGGGGAAAAAATTAAAATTCAACATTTTACTGTTTCATTCTTAATTTTTAGATGTGAGTGATTGCTTAGTATAAAAATATATATGTAATCAAAACTGCTTTGATAGTAATAACAAAAGACCCTACAAGCTCGAAGGTTCGATGCCGATATCACCAATCGCCGTTTACTAATCCACGGAGTACTGTCCAAACCCGCGAGATCACACTTGATAAATCTCCCCAATGAACGAAGTTTCGTTCGTTGTTGACTTAAATTTTATTAACAGGATGCTAGATCCGCAATTAAGCGTTGTAAAATCTCTTTTCTTTCCAATGGACTCATTCTTTACAGGACCGAGTAGTTTATGAAACAACTGATTTTTCAACACCCCGAGATGTTTTTCTTCCTTATAAGTTAGTGGTTACGTTTCACAGCCATGAAGAACAGTTGATAGGATTACTAGTTTTATAACTTTTAGTTTTTATTCATTTCCTGCTACTCGTTGGAATTTCATATAACCTTGATGGAACCGAAGTCTGTAATCAATCAACAGTATCAAATCATTTGCAAAAATAAATAGCAAGAAAGTATATTTTACCACCCAGATTCAAACTTTTTCGGTGCCTTATATTGGATTTACTTCCAAGCATTAAATTAAATAGTATTAAACAAAAAGTATCTGGGGCAGAATATTCTGGATAATGGGTTAGAAAAAGTAGCTTTTGAAGGTCAGATTCTAAAAATGAAAATGGCTTATGGATTAACGCAGAATATCTACAAGGAGAAGCACCTGGAACAACAAAATCAAGTATTGTAACACTACCGTAAAAACCGGAATGTCGCTTCGCCAGTGAATACCTTTCTATAAACTACGGTATAAAAAAACTGCAAATCTTGAAACAAGAATTCTAAGAAAAACTATGGGTGCAGTTCAGACTGAAGACGGATGAAAACTTTGAAGTAACAGAGGAATCTACGTAACAGAGAAGGAATCTCGGATACTATTGGCTGAAATTTCTCGGACGTCTGTGTAGAATGAACTTGCATAAACTGAACAAGAAAATATTCTGTAGTGTATTGAAGAAATAATGAAAGATTTTGAAAAGGTGAACATTAAAAAGTCTCACATGCCAGAAGAGGGTGTGGATTTGGAAACGTAGTGATAAATCTGTAAGGATTTCAGGATTAAGAAAGACCTGAGAAGGTTGTACGAAGCAGGGCAGAAGATCAAGAGATACATGTCAATGAACGTATGAAGGATTATTGGAGGTAGAAAAAAATCTTCAAGAGACACAAACTTTTAAAGTAAAAAAACCCAAAGAAAATAAAGTTATAATAATATCTAAAAGAATGAAGTGACGGAAAAAAACCGAGTGAGCTGCCTTGTGTTTAACTAGAGTGGTCGATGGAGTCATATATAATTATTTTAAATGGGATTTAAGGCTGATTTTGATTTATTTCCATTCAGTTTAAAATAATTAACCAGTTCAAAATAATAATGAGTAAATTTCAAATAGTAATTACTTCTATAAGATAACGAGGTCATCGTACCTTTAAGCCAGTGGTTGTGAAGATGTATGCCACCGGTGGGAGGGCACAGGAGTGAGTGTGCTGATGGATTATCGATGTCACCGCTGTTGGTAGGAATGATGTTGGACGAGTTGAGGCATTTTATAGCCCAAGCTAACAGATAGCAGCCTCCAGTCAACCGGGTCGTGACTGGAATTTACAGTTCTTGTAAACAGATCTGCCCCTGTTTACAACGACTGTAAATTTATCCCAGGTCTCTATCTAGCTACAACGGTACAAGGAAAATTCTTAATAATATATATATATTTGTTTTTACACAGTATCAGGGCATGAGCATTAGCGGTTGTAGAGTTCAATGACACAATATTTTAAAATGCTAAGTATAATGACAATTCCTTAATTATAATGGTCTACATTTAAAACCCTTTCCTGTGCTGAGAAAAGGGTATATATGAAATGAGAGGGGTAAATAAATGTAGTTATATAGAAAACCTATTCACATAGGATAGATATTTATCTATAATAATTATAATTATTTACCCCTTTTTTGTCCAAAGGAATAAATGTTGACTTCCAGAAAGTTGTTTAATAAATGAATATCTTTTTTATATCAGATACAAATATAATTTACTTGAATTAAACTTTCGTGATATGCTGATAAAATATATATCTTTCTTTTCTTCTTTCGTGGATCAATGAGACTTGGACTCCTCAATACGCTTCCCCCTATCCTCCCTGGCCAGTGCAGCGGCTTTCCAGTTCTTGGAATTGAGTTAATTTGCTCCTGGAGTCCTCCTGGCCCCATCCAGCTATCGCAGCTTGGGCCGCCTTACTCTTCTTGTACCCTTTACCTTTCATTCAATCATTCTTCAGCATTTGTCTTTCCGGCCACATGGCCAGTCCAGCACAACCTACCAAGCTTATTTCATTGACCACGTCTGGGACCTGAAATAGACTTGCCAGCTCCGCATTGGTGCGTCTTCTCCATTCAAACACATAGAAAAATACTTGTGAATGAGAATATTTATTAGAGTTTTAACTAGAATGACTCATGACTAAGTTTTAAAAAATGTTCCATTAGGGACGTAGGACTACAGAAGGCGTTTGACGTTTGTCTGATAGTCTATTTTATTGCAGCTACGTTTTAACTTTACGATCTCTTTAGCCCGTTACAGGGCTTATGGTTCACTCACTGACAGATAATTTCGCCATGTCCACCAAGACAGCGGAACCCTACTCAGTACAGGTGAGATGGCAGCCTTCCAGATTGGTATTAAGTGGATAGTTTATAAGTTTACATAAATCGGGAGAGTGAGCACTTTGATCAGGGGATATTAGTTATGGTTGACCGGGGCGGAAGGTTCTTCCACATGGCAGCCTTCTGTCTCGTCCCAATCGATACCACCGTGCCAGGGGTACTTTTATTAACCAAGTCTTTCAGGAAGGAAAAATAAAATAAACATAAAGATACTTAAAATCATTCCAAAAGCAATCATCAATTTTGGAGACTATTTTGGTCCAAGAACTTGAAAACAGGGGAATTTGAATAAAAAAAAAGAGGAGTTAAATAATAATAAAAATATCAGATATGTTGACTAAAATGTGAATACAAAAATTCGAATGTGAAAAAAACGTACTTTGAAGAAGTTTTTCTGTATGGAATATACCAATTCCACCCCTATTGGGGAAAAAAGGGGGAAAAAAAGGCAACGTTTCAGTCTACTGTTAACCCTTGACCTCGTTAATATCCCTGAAGAAGACCTGGAATGTTTGTCGAAACTTTGGCTTTAAAATAAAGTGATCTTTCTAAAGAGAATTTTTTCTGACCTCCACCCGGACCATTTTCTTCCTCGTTTATATAAAGTTAACTAATTTTATTTTTCTATATATAACGATTGCTTTATGATTGATGAATGTTATAGAGTATTCTTGAATCTATATTCTTTTGTGGAGGGGGAGAATAATCCAGTCAAAAGTTGGAATAAGAAACTAATGTTTTTTAATAAAGGAGTTTCAAAGTCTTGAATATACTACGTTCGCAAATTTGACCTCGTTTGAATAGTAACAAAATAAAATATTACATATACCATGTCATGTTCGTGTGTTAGCCATACCATTTTTTTGTGATCCCAGCGAGGCGTTTTAAAGCAGGCGGAGATCAACATCATCATAATCAATCCTCTTTACCGCCCAAGCAATGGGAGGAGGAATTCTGCACAGCCTTCACCAGCTCTGCCGGTCTTCCACCAACTGTGCTCTTCTGCTCCAATGGAGTTGACCTTATAGTGGTGTTCCGGATTCGTTCTCTTTTTGTTTTGCCCTCTATCTTCCTGAGAAATCTCATTTCTGCAGCTTGTATTCTGGATTGGTGTTTCTTTGTCACCGTCCATGATTCTGAAGAGTACATGAGGATAGGGAGAAATCTTGACTTAAATACAGCCACTTTCGTTTCCTTTTCCACTTGTCTACGGTTAAGAAATCCTCTCTTAACCGCTTCAAACATCCTGCCCGTGGCACCGATTCTCTCAGTCACTTCCAAATCGATGTATCCGTTTTCTTTTAGATGCGCCCGAAGTTCCGAAGATTTGAAGTTCTCCACTTGATCCAGGACTTTAACTTCAACTCTAATGACCCTCATTATTCTCCTTGGCTTCTTTCCTACCCTCATTACTTTTGTTTTATTAGGGTTTATGGTCATATTTATAGCCAGCAACTTTTCTTTTAGTCTGCTAATATTGTGCTGGAGCTTTCTGTCACTCTCTGAGAAAACCACAATGTCATCCGCAAATGCCAGCAGTGAGAGGCTTATTGGGCTCAGATTAGCATATCCTAGGTGGAACTTCCTCATTTATGTCTTGACCTTTCGAGGAGCTGAGTCCATGACCAAAATGAGCAGTAGGGACATTATATAGATATATTCATTAATTAGAAATTCTGATCTAAAGATGTAATTATCTGACCATCATGTAATGTTCTAAAATAGATTAAATAACCTAAAATTCAGCAACCAATCTCAGTGACAAATTAAACTTATTGCTATTTTTTTATAATTTATTAGTTAGTTGTTTAAATTTAAATATTTTTATTTTGAAGAGAAAAGATATGCCCCCCGCCGGGATTCGAAACCGGGTCCTCTGTCTTACCGTGACAGGACTCTACCAACTAAGCTACCGGAGTTGATACCAGCCAGGGACAAATAATAATAATAATAATAATATATATACAAATAATAGGAACAAATAATCAGATAAGAGAAAAGATTTGTCCCTGGCTGGTATCAACTCAGGTAGCTTAGTTGGTAGAGTCCTGTCACGGTAAAACAGAGGACTCGGTTTCGGATACCGGCCGGGGACATAACTTTTCTCTTCAAAATAAAAATATTTAAACTTATTGTTATTTTAAAATCGGAAATCTATTTTTATTATTATACAACTAAAGTTTCAATGTGAGCGTATTCGATTCGTTCCGTAATTAATACTTGGTTCTTAACCATATTTGGACTAGTAATCGTATTTGTTATTAAAATAGTATTAATACAAAAAACTGAAATATTAAACCACCTAAAAACAACTTTTTCTGAAGTATTAAACCACCTAAAAAACAATACTAATGATGAATCACGTAATAAACTGTTATAATTTTTTATACATCTATTGATTAATGACGTACTTAGGTCATATTTTCAACACTAAATGTATTCTCCCACGCGGTATTCACAGTTTTTCTTTCTTCAGCTTGGACATTGCTTGTTTATTATTAAAAGATTAAGGGAAACTATTATAATAGCCCACGTTCCCACAACTTTATCGCTTCCTAATCCTTCTTCCCAAACTTTTTTTTCGCCAAGGTTTCAAGGAATAAATCTTGACTCTTAAGGAGGATGTTTCTTCTTCTTTCGCAACACTCTTTTGCTCCTCTCAATTTAGGCGGGGTTAGCTATTGCAATTCTTTCCTGGCTCTGGCGAGCTTTCGAACTTGCGTTTTCGGCAAAGGAGTTCAACATGGTCTAGCTACGACACTCTATGGTTTCCTTGAGGTCTTCTAACCTCAGAGTTGTAGTCCATTGTTTCAACGGGCCCCTATGGTCTTCCATTCTGAATACCTGCCTAAACCATTGCCGGGACTTTAGGAATTCCTTGATTGAGGTGACTTTCAGTTCCTCCTTGATCGTTTCATTGCTCTCTTATTCATATGATCTCTTCTTGGTTTTCCCTCAATCCTTCCAAGGCATTTATCTCTGCAACGGTGACTTTGCTCTCCAGTCTACTCAGTGGTACCCTGCTTTCAGCACCCTGTTAGAATGCAGTTAAATACAGTGTTTTGAATATGTTTTCCATGTCTTCCAATTTATCTTAAATGAAGATTACAGTGCAAAGAAGGTGGTTATCATGAATAATTACGTCTTACGTAATGGTCATGCTTCTACTTTGGAGTAGGATGCCGCTATTTCATGAATAATTGTTATTCGTGAAGAAAATCAAAGAGCAACACTCCCTATTAGTAAAAATAAAAACGTAATTTCTCTCACCCCCCTCCTCCAGATAATTGTAGTAGACAAATCACTCGGAACAAAATTATTGGAAAGCGATTGAGCCAAGGAACACGTATAGGTGATCGGAGATTAATTCACTTGGCTTACGTGCCGCGGAACCTACGCAATTGAGATCAGACCCGGTTTTGCATACATCCGGTGCAACTCTCATTGGTTCGGATTTTCCTCAGCCATTGTTCGTACTTCCCTCCAAATATCTTGCGAAGAACCTTTCTTTCTTAGATATCACCAATGCTCAGGATCATTTTTGATAATCGACTAAATAATCTAGGATATTCATGAAATCGACCAAAGGTCACCTTTGCATTCAGTTCCTCCAAAATTTACTGTTTTTTTCGTTTTTATACTTCGGCCGAGGTTTCCTACGTTGAGATTATTTGCTCCAAGCGTTTTTCTCGATTTGCATTTAAACGATCTTCTTCTTATTGATTTCAACCCTTACTTCGTTTACTGTCAGTCTAGTCCATAATCCTATTAAAATATAAACATGATAAAGGATGGGAGATTAACAGAAAAATCTTGAAGCAAGTATTCAGGTTTTAAGTAGTGATGACGCCTTATTCTTATAAACGACCTCCTTTTGGAATAACATAAAATTGCATCAATAAAACTGAGCGTGAACTCAAAAAGAGACATAAGTTTCCACCTAATTATAATTACATATATAGGATGCAACGTATAAAAACCATAAATAAAGCTTTAAGTCTCCCAAATACTGGAACAAAAACAACCAGTCAACGTTTCGCCTATTCCGACATCATCAGGACAGCATATCTCAAGGAAACCACACCAATGAAGACAAATTGCCACGAATCTCAGACCAACAGTTTGAACAGACTCATCGAATAGAGATACAATCTTTTGCCAAAACGCTCCACAAATAATTAACGAAAAGTCAACTATTTAATGAGTCTGTTTGAACTGTTGGTGTGAGATTTGCTGCACTTTGTCTTCTTTGATGCGATTTCCTAAGTGATGTGTTGTCCTGATGATCCGGAATAGACGAAACGTCGAATGGTTGTTTTTGTTCCAGTATTTTGGAAACTATAGATTTTGCTTCGTGAGATTTTTAAATAAATAAAATTGAAACTCTAAATACGATGTAGATTTTATAAAGTAACAAGAGGCTCTTCATGACGTACACAAACAAACACATAAGAATAGCTCGTTCGGCCATTTCGCATACCTGGAGATCAGGGAAACGAGCATTAGGCCGATTGTGGAATGCAGACCCTTTCAAGTTATTTATAGCGAGAGCTTTCTTAGAAGAGATTTATTCTGCTATTTCTCAGGCAGCAGATTTTGCCTGTTATCAGAGCTCTATCTGGGCCAATCATTTGCCGTCAACCGCCCCGGCCCTTCTTATCAGCGTCTGTCACCTCCAGGATTAATCTTCCACGCGTTACTCTTCTTCAGACCATCTTGAATCGTTTCACGACCGTTATATATTATTTCAGAATTATTTATTTATTTTTTATTGTTCAAAAAATATAGTAAACTGTCAGTCTTGGGTAGTAGCTATTACTATACATATCTTCTTCTTCTTTAATGGCACTACAACCCCCGGGGGGTCAAGGCCTCCTGCAACAGACGCCACCAGTCATCCCTGTTCAGAGCAGCCGCCTTCCAATTCCAAATCCTTATTCCCAAGGATAGACCTTGCATCGGCAGCGACGCCGTCTGCCCAACGCAATTTGGGACGTCCAACTGGTCATGGACCATGGATCTGTTCGTTGAGGAGCTTCTTAGAAATTTGGTCATCCGTCATCCTCGCCACATGTCCGGCCCAACGTAATCTCCCCACTTTTATAAATCTGACCAGGTCGGCTTCTTGGTACAACATTTGTACTTCCGCATTGGTCCTTAATTTCCGCTCTTGATATATACGCCAGAGAGACATATGATGCGGAAGATAGTGACGGAGGTTTTCCAAAGGAATAGAGAGCGGTATAGCTGAGTGTGTGAAGTGATCATTTGCTATGCTGAATTTCCGAGTTCAAATCTGCCAGATTAATTCATTAATTAAATCAGGAGAATAAATGTTTTGCACGTTCACTTAGTTTGTGTTGGTTCAAACTAGAGTAAGATAGAACATATTTGTCAACGCAAAAAGATGTCTCCTGCTAGAATGGATTTGGGTATTAGTCCTGAAAGTGGTTGTTTCATTTTTTACAAAATCTCCCTATCAATTTTCATTGCAAATAGGAACCGGTCAAAATGACCGGTTGCATCATGTATTTATAACATTTCCTGTTTCAGCCTTATTTAATATTTTACGATAATGTCATGATTTTTATTAAATTTGTGTATACAATAATATTATAAATTATTTTGTTCTTACGCTTCTAATTTTCAGAGATATCAATGTGTTATTCCTAAATATACGAACCGGTAATTTTGACCTATTTGGTAGAAATAGGTATATGGTAAATCTTCGTAGTTCTAGTGATAATAATTAATCAATTAATTTACCATAGTAAAAAATAAAAATATATGAGGCAGTTGATTTATATTTCAGAAGCTAATGAGAAATAATATATATTTATATATTATATTTTCGGATTTAGGAAATTACGGTGGTGGAAACGGAGATCGTTTGTTTCGGCATTTTATTATTATTATTTAAATTTTATCAAGTATTGTTTCCATTCTTATCTTATTCTGTATAAATGTAACTACTCCTACTTAAAATATAGGCTATATTTTATTTCGATTAATGACCGCCATATTTGTATTGCAAAATTATATTTTTTCCTAACCATGATGCTGCATTTTTGATATGTTGTAAGGGCATATCTAAGTAGTGTAAATCTAAGATTGCAATCGAAACAACAGATGGGAAAACTTTTGGTGGCCGAAAAACCTCGAATTTTCCGGAGTTATTTCAGTTTTTGGCTTGTATCTCCTAATTGGTGTGTTATTTTACACATGTTCATTTATTTACGTTTATTCACACATGTTATACGTATATTCGTTATAGAAGCGTTGATTTATTTTTTTTAATTTAATACTAATTATTTTTTCATGGTGCTGTGTAATTAAAAATTATTAATTAATTAATTATAATAGAACTATGAAAGATTTGAACATCAACTACCTCCTATTCGGTGGAACTGTTCTATTACTATCTAGTGATTTCCGAAAGACATTTCCTGTCATTCCTCGCTCTACTTTTGCCGATGAGATTAATGCATGTTTAATAAAATCGTTTTAATGGCAAAATGTCGAAACACTTCGATTGACCATGAACATGCGAGCACAATTACAAAATGATCCATATAATGTGTGGTGAAATATAACTGCATCCAAATACACAATCCATCAAATTGCCAGAAAATTTCAGCATTGTTGTTCAGACAAAAAATGAATTAATTAGGAGTGTCTTCCCGGATGTACTTAATAATTACATGGGCCATAATTGCCTAAGTAATGGTGTTATTTTGGCAGCGAAAAATGCTGATGTTGACGAAATTAACTTTCAAATATAACTGTTGATACCAGGTGATCTAATGTCCTTCAAATCAATCGATTCTATTGTTGATGAAATGCAAGCCGTAAATTATCCAACTGAATTTTAAATTCTCTCAATATACCAGGAATGCCACCACACAATCTTCGGTTGAAGATCGGTCCACCTATTATTCTTCTGCGTAATTTGAATCCACCTAAATCATGCAATGGTACACGCTTGGTCTTCAAAAATATCACCGGAAATGTTATTGAAGCAGCCATGTTGACTGGAATCTTTAAACGAGAAATCGTCCTGTTGCCACGTATTGCAATGATAACATCAGAACACATAATACCGTTCAAAAGACTTCAATATGCTATACGCTAGGCTTTTGCTATGACCATCAAAAAGTCTCAAGGCCAGACAATGTCCATTTGCGGTTTGGGCCTAGAACATCCATGTTTCTCCTATGGACAATTATATGTAGCATGCGCACGTGTTGGTAAACCATTTAATCTATTTTTATTATCAAAGGACGGATTAACAAAAAATATTGTGCATCGATTTGTGCTCAATCAAATTGATATAAATAGTTATAATTTATTAGTGATGTGCCGGATCGTTAACAATGTAGATACGGATCCGAATACGGCTATTTGGTGTCAAGATCCGCGTGTACGGATACGGATCTTAACCTTTTTAATCAATCGATGTCGGTGCCTTTGACCTTGATAGTTGTCGCCACATGACGCTTTGCGTGACAGACAGGACGGTACAAGTTTTCGACTTTCACTGCGCGGCATTGGTAACGTTTGTGTTCGGTAGTGAATTATAAAATTGTCAACAAAGAAGTTTTTTAAACCTTGAAAGGATTGCCTGAGTCAAATGTTAAATGTCAATAGTTTTTCACTGCTACCTAATATTATTTATTCAGGGTTATTATAAATTTACTGAAAACCTCTTGGGTACGGGTTAGTACCACCATAAACAACAACTTTTGTTCTGGCCATACATCGAAAACGAAATTTTCTTTCATTTCAACTTTGGCCAGTACAAAAGTTGCTGTTACTAACACATACCTAAGAGCTTTGCAGTGAATATGAAATAACCCTATATAAAATTTCATCCATTTATTGAAAATTAATAAGGTAAAAGATCCGCCAAAAAAGTCACGGATACAGATCTTTCTTCTCCCTATTATATATATATATATAATACAAGCAAAATCCAAATATTTCCACGAAGCCCTTTCCTCGGCTCCCGATCCTAAATCTAAATGGCAACTCCTCCGAAAACTCTCCCTCTGCAATTCAACATATTCCAGAGCCTTTCCTGCTTCGCCAGATGAAATGAATTCGTATTTTTTGTCTACCTCAACTAACACATCAATATCATCACCCTCCGTCTTCTCACTAACTCCATCTTTCAACCCCGACAATTTTTTTTTCTCTGACATTTCACCTACCGACATTATTTCCTCCGTTCTCAAATCCTCCTCCAGTTCTACTGGCTTTGATGAGATTCCCGTCAAACTACTCAAACTATTCCTCATCGATATCCTACCTGTCCTTCTTTTCATTTATAATTTCTCACTACAAAACGCAATATTCCCAACTTCTTAGAAAAAAGCCCTAGTCCATCCTACAAATAAAACCTCTACCCCTTTTTCTCCCAAAGACTACCGGCCAATCTCCATACTTTCCAACCTTTCCAAACCTTTCGAAAGAATAGTCCAGTCGCAAATATCAAATTTTCTCAAACAGTCCAAACTCCTGGATCCGCTGCAATCTGGTTTTCGTCCTGGTTTTTCCACTCAATCTGCCCTTACCAAAATCACTACGGACATACATAAAGCCATGGACAACAAACAACTAACCGTGCTAATCCTATTAGATTTTTCCAAAGCTTTTGATTCCTTGGACCATTCTATCCTTTTTTCCAAACTAAAGTCATTGTCCTTTCCAACAGCTCTATACTATGGTTCCAGTCCTTCCTCTCTGGCAGGTCCCAAGCGGTTTCTATGCCCAACCAACCCCTTTCCTCTTTCCTAGCCCTATCCTCAGGCGTGGCACAGGGCTCAAGCATCTCTCCTATCCTTTTTAACTGTTACATCAACGATCTTCCTAAATCCGTTCACCACTGTTCCTACCATCTATATGCTGACGACTTCCAAATCTATTTATCCTTTCCTCCTTCTGAGCTATCATTCGCGTTCGCCAGTATCCAGCAAGACCTCGATAGGATCAGTGCCTGGGCAAAGCTGAACAAATTGGAATTGAACGCAATGAAAACCCAGGCCATTGTTCTAGGTTCCAACTCCCTTCTTGCAACTATCCCCACCCTCCCAACATTGATCCTAAACGACAACCCTATCAGTTTCAACCCCTCCGTTAAAAACCTAGGCATTACCATGGACAAAAACCTCTCCTGGAAACCACATGTCGCCCAAATATCCCGACGATCAATTAGTTCCCTGAAATTATTCCATCGATCCCGGCATCTCCTTACACAATCTACCCGGAAGCTTCTTGTATCTTCCCTTATCTTCCCCCACTTTGACTACTGTTGTGTGGTATACGGGGGCCTCTCGAAATTGCTAGAGGATCGCTTAAAAAGAATTATGAACTGCGCTTTAAGATTTGTCCTTGGTACTCCGAGGCGTTCCCGGGTGTCACATCATTATGATGAGTTAAAGTGGCTCTTCCCACCCATTCGTAGACATTATTTCCTTAGTGTTTTTCTATACCAATCCATTAACTCGCAACACCCTTCATACATCTATAGTCTCCTTCAATTTAAATCCACTGTCCAACACCATCAAACAAGATCCCGCCTCTCCGATCTCTACACTCCATCCCATAGAACTAAGGCATTCGACCGTTCCTTCCTCGCCCGTTCCACCACTGTGTGGAACTCAATCCCTCCTTTCATCCGCCATTCATCTTCACTGGCCTCATTTAAATCCCTGCTTTTCCATCATCTCTTGGCATCCCAAAAAAATGCTCTCCAGGCAGGCCAATCTTCCGCTTGAATTAATGTGTGTCGAAAACTCGATCTCGTTACCTACGTGTTTGTTTATTTTTCCAACAACAAAGAAGATACAAACTTTGTAAATACTTTATTGCATGCTATGCAATTTATTTAGCAATTCCGTTATTAACTATTATATTAATGTTATTTATTATTATTTTGTTAATATCAAATCTTTATATATATATATATATATATGTTTTATTTTTATTTTTATTTTTCTAGAAAATTAGTTGAATTCCTGTAAAGTCTATTACTTTTTAATCAGTTATTTATTTTATTTTCTTTTCTTTCTTTCTCTATTTCTATTATGTTTTGTCACTCATGATTACTTCTTGATTTGTATCATTATGTGCCTCCTGGCCAGATGAATATTATGTTTTTTTTACTTGTTCTTTATTGTTATTCTAAAGGGACTTGGTCCCAGAATAAAGTTTGTTTTCTATTCTATTCTATTCTATTCTATATATATATATATATATATATATATATGTATACATATATTGATTTGTATCATGTAGCCTTCTGGCCAGATATATATTATGTTTCTTTTTACGTTCATGTTTGTTATTCTGAAGGGACTTAGTCCCAGAATAAAGTTACTTTTCTATTCTATTCTATTTTATATTTCGCTAACCAATAAATTATTGTATGCATTTATCAACTTAAGAATCGTTGTTATATGTTCGATAAAAGTTGCTCTTTATCATTGAAACTTCGCCATTTAGATCAGAAAATATACAAACATATATGTAGGCTTAATGTTTAGTTTGCATTTTTTCACCTATTGTTGAGATATTTTGTTGAAATTACATTTATCTGAAATAAACACCTTTAACAAATTTGAATCATGCACTAATATCGTGTATCGAGTATGCTTAATAAGCGAAGTATCTATTTATAGCTCTTCTCTGATAACCCGTTATCATGCTTACCGCTTCTCATTGACTAAGCTTGATCCTCGACTTCACAATAACGGTCGCAAAATCGACAGACAGCAGTTGTGACGTACTAAGGTTACATTAAATGGTTAACAGATAAAATCAATATATTATTTTTAAAAAATCGTTGTTTTGATATGGCTAAAATATCTTAAATGAAATATATTTTAATGTACATTATTATTTAAACAATTATTTACAGTTGAATACAAATGATATTGTTGACTGATTATTAAATGAACACTAGTATTTTCTGACACGTGTCGTTACGTCTCACTCAATATACAAAACAGGCTTAAAGGCAACGTGTGCCCTCTTATTTGTAATATTTCAAACAGTAACTGGTTTTTTTTTCTCAAGGGTGAAGTAAAAAAAAAATGCATTGGACTTATAAAGGATTTATTCCGATAAATGGAACCATGCTTATATATATAGAAGCTTCTCAGCACACGTCTGTAGCAGCCCAATTAGTTGACGTCACATTACATGTGTCCAGGATCAGTGATATCAGGGAAATATACATTGAGCTCCTTCCTTGTTATATTTTTAATATCCATGGACTACGTATCTTTTATTTCACCTTCGTTACTTGTGATGTATAAAAAATAACTTATTCTAAAAAGAAAATATAATTATAACTTTTTTTAGTTTCGCATTTAAAATTTATTCAAAAATAATTCTGTGAAGATATAGGACACCATGTCCACAAATATTAATCTTAATCTAAATAATTATATCAATCTCTAATTTGTTAGCATATAGTTTTTGTTTTGATTTCGGGTTGTTGTTTTCTACAGTTTTTGTATATCTGTTTATTTTGAAAGTTTTCTGAATTTTGTTTCGGTGTAGTTATATGACTTATCCATTTTTGTTCCAATTACGAATACTACGTTATTTATTTTAAAATGTTGAAATTCACTTTGAATTATTTAATATTCATTTAATTATTTAATAACCGAATACAGTTATATATTTTATAATTTAAATAAAGCATCTTGAGATCAGAAGCGAAGTGGTATATATAGTTGATGATATCTGAAAGACCACAACCACTAAATTATGTACACGCTCTAAACTTGGCTCTTGGAACTTAATTCTGAACACGGTGACCAGAAATTGGAAGACATGAATTTGTTGCTAAGTCTTTGTTGCTTAGTGATTGCTATTATACTCAATAAAGGAATTCATTACAATATATTATCATATTGAATACTTTATTAGTATACTGGCCTTTCATAAGCAATAGTTTGATTTTCTTAAATATATTCACTTTGCTATTTTCAGAGTGTGCTCGCACTTTAAGATAAAAATAACGCTTTTATAAATATTTTGCACTGTCGTAAATTTGTCCCCCCAAAAAAGTTATCTAATAAGCTTTGTGTAAGTATTGTATAGGCCATGTTATTTGAAGTGACGTCAAGGTAGTATAAAATCAAAGGCATGTAGTTATACAATATTGCCATAATAGTTGTTTAAATACTTGGTTACGTTTCTGTATACGGTTTATCCGTTTATGCATACTGACGTAAAAAATACGATAGTAAGTGATTTCATGATTTTCAAGTATACTGGCTTTAGTACTTGATAGTGACTGTACTTTTTCTATACCAACAGGGTCTCGGTGTTACAGGGCGATTTGCCGAGATCACGCTCAATTAAAGGTATCTACTTCATTGAGTCTGAACTAAGTGACCATTTGAATATTATCCTATATTTTCGCAACCTGTTCCATTATCGAATGAGTTTATTTAGTTTTATGTCTTCATGCAGCTATTAATGTTTTTATTTATTTTATTGCATTTTTTAATTGTATGATTTAATAACTAAAAGCTGTCAATGTTAAAGCACATTCTTTGGAGGACTCCCATGATCTTCATTGCTAGTTAATTTGAGAACTAGTTATAAATTATCTATGTTATTATGTTAGAAGTTAAGAATAAATTTTTATTAATTTTGTTTTTTTATTATTTTAAAATATGATATTTTGATGAGTTTGGTCAGTTGGGCTACGGGTTCAAAACTGGGCGAGAGAGATAAATTATTTATCCTGTTAACTACCATGAACCATTCCCTATAATACCCAGTTTATGTTATAACGTTTAATCTGAATACCCAGTTTTCAGATTCAAATTTTCTAACTTAGTTGTTACTTAATTAGTGGACCCTGTAGAATCTGGAGACGACCCTCACTGCACTCATCCAACATCTAAATAATTAATTTTATTTTAGTTGTTACTAATTTTTAAATATATTCATTTGAAAAGAAAAGATATGTCCAGGACCGGGACTCGAACCCGGGTCTTCCAGATCACTAGTCTGGGACTCTACCATTTGAGCTATCCTGGGCCCTAATGAAGCACGCTTCTCGGCCATGGTCATATCTTTTCTTTTTTCTGATCCTAAGTCCCCGCGTTCTTGCATTTTGCGAAGTATACGAGAGGAAGAATGTTCTTTGAACATTATTTTAATTTGGATCTAGTTGACTTACGTCATTATAATTATTATAATTAATTTTATTTTAGTTGTTACTAATTTTAAAATATATTCATTTGAAAAGAAAAGATATGTCCAGGACCGGGACTCGAACCATGGTCTTCCAGATCACTAGTCTGGGACTCTACCATTTGAGCTATCCTGGGCCCTTTTCTCTTCAAATCAACATCTAAATAGTGGGTACACTAAGTGTGAGGAAAACCTGGCGGTTGAGTATGATCTCTGCCGAATCACTTCCCTTCACAACGTTTGATTTAGGAACAGTATAGTTTCTACCATGTTGTGAACTCAGAACCCTTCATGGATTGTTGGGCTTCAGTTTTTTTAATTATATATATAGTTTGAAAATAAGATTCTTTGTACGATGTTGCCGTGGCAGCCATAAATTTGTCCCCTCTCGGTTTAACTAGGATCTGTAGGAGTTCCTGACATCCCACAGGTTAGGCAACTTCATTGTACTTCCTATCCGAAGGATGGAATAACTAAGGGTTTTTTACTCCCTAAAAAAATTCTGAGGCTTCCTGCCGGAGCATATTAGGATTTTATGATAAACAAAACATCACAGGTTGACCTAATTTAGTGTACTTGTTTGCGAGGATGGTTTATTGCTATACTTATAAATTATATTCCTTGTTTTTCTATTTAGGGGAAATACTCTTTTTGATATAAGTTTACTTTCAAGATAATTCCCAACAACATAGAATTCTCAGAGCCGCGGGCAAAAAGGCCTGGATCCAGTTGATACATTATTGAATGGCCTTCCTGTGGGTCGGATCTCCTCCCCAGTGACATCACATATCCTTCCTCTTCCAATAATCCTATTCCTGGATCTTTTATATCCTTTAGGTCCTCTTGGCGGTGTCCTTTTCCTGCAATTCCCTCAGAGAGGTTTATTTTGAATATATTTTGTCACAAATTAGCAACATGCTTTCGATACAGGACTTCATATATACAATTTCTTTGACATTAAAAGATCAATTATGATGTTTACATTAAGCTTTTGGGTCTTAAATAACGAGAAGGGAAATTGCAAAGGAGTTACTTAGAAATTTTCTTGTTAAACTTAACGGAATTTAAATCATTGAAATAAGGAAAGGATCCCCAATATCCTTTTCAGGACTTCTAAAAAGATTAGATTGAGATCCATGGTGTTGTCAAGATGACTGGCTCCCTCCTTGAATAAATAGAATCTCTTTCTTGAGCCAACCTGTTCCTTCTCAATGGCAAGAAGCCTTTGAATTGAAATGCAATGGATAAAAACTTTAAGCCTGATTGAAACCGACCGAACATTTTCTTTTTTCAAATACTTTCTGATTTGTGTAACCTTTTGGAATTCCCGAGTTACCACTGTATTATATAAAAGAGTTTTATAAATTTTATATCTATTTTTACATTTATAAATTTAAAATGGCTTAGAATCATTGAATTTTTTTTTTTTTAAATGACCAATTGTTTGGATTAATTGTATGAGTATAGTGGAATGCTATTGTGTGTGATCGTGGATATGTGATCCATTCATTCAATCTATCCTATCTGTTCTAATTCAGTCATGGAGTCATGGCTGTTATTTCAACCCTCATGACTAATCTTATCCAATTGATCTGTAGCCCATTCAATCGCTCGTTTCTATCATTCCCTTCGCCCCCTCCCCCACAAAAATAGCCAGGAGTTGTTTGCATGAATTTGTTTGTCCGCCTTAATTGCCTGGATCCGAATGGGAAGAACTAAATGGACGATGTAATCAGAAAACATGGTAATTAATTAAGAAGCTAGTTAGGAGTTGGAAGGCTTCTCGACCGTCCTCTTGGATTATAATCAAACTAGCTCACTCCTTTGTCTGCCCACTAGAGGCCTCCACCAGTCGCGAGCGTACGCTTCTTCTTCTTTCCTAAGTATTGTCTTTATCAACGCGGGGGTGTTTATATAGCGCCTTAGTAAACGTTTTCAAACAAGGTTATTAATCCGTAGGCTGTCGCTTCGAGTTAGTTACAATATGTTTTAACTTAACTCCTTACTCCTCGCTTCCTTTTTAAAGAGCTTTAATATGGAAAAGGGAATCTAATGATGGGAAATGTATACACTTCGGTATTCATTTCATCCAGAAATGAAAATTTCAACAAACATATATCATATGTCACTCGAAACGTTATAGGTCTTATGAAATACTCTTTTCCATACGAAATCTCGCGATAACTCCTATTTTTGGAAAATATTAAAAATGAAACGAATAATCAAAATAATAAAACTTGTTGTAACTCAACTAGAAGGGACAACCTACGGAACAGATGCATAAAATAATATTTTTGGGACTATATAATAACATTATATCTTCTTCGAACAAATTAAATATTCACGGCTAGTTAATTTTTTTTTAGTTTCGTATAGACCACTTTGTCATGGAGATTAAAATAGCCCTGTACAGTTGCTGGGCGTAATAACGATCGATTTCCTGTGAGGTACAGGTGGGAGGACTATATTAAGAGTGATCTGGCGGATTTGGGTTTGGATAGTGATCCGTTGACACACTTCATTCAACAATGATTGGTGGTATCGGCATCGAGCCTTAGGTTTCGATAAGCTTTATTATTACAATTGACCACTTCGGATCACATTGGATAGGAGGCATGCATTCAAAAATAGGCATCTATTTGGGGTTGATAGTACTTGTTGGGATTGATAGTTGATAGTCTCTATCGTGGCTATAATTTTTCTTCGTGCTGAAGGTAAAGTGATTGAGGCATGCAAGTCAGATAACACGAAATGGTCATCTAAGCCCATTGCTATTAGGACCAGTTTCGGGGAACTATAACCAATATTCAATAATTGTAAAGATAAACGCTCTTAAACATTTTATTTTTAAGGTTTTAAACAGATAAAAAAAAAAATGGTAATGATACAGCATTATGACTATGTTACAACTTTATTTTTCTTTCATTTCATCCAACCTACTCTGGTCTTTCTTCATCCTAAAAACCTTCCAGATTTTTCACTTCCTTTTAACATGTGAGTCTTTGTGTTGTTCAACTCTTCTATGTCTTTCCTTACTTATTTAGTCCGAGTTAATGTGGCTATCTCCTTCCAGAATTAGTCGAATTTGCTTGGTCAATCTACGCTAGTTTATTCTGTAGAGATGTCCGAGGAATGTCAACCTCCTCATGGTATTCGATCTTGTTTCCTCTTTTATTTGTAATTATTTAGAAAATATATTAAAATACTAGTAATAGTAAGTTTTTACTTTTAAGAATTTAACTGACTTGATTTAAGTTGCCTCAATCCTAAGTAAAAAGTAAACAGAAACTGACCTATATACCAAACCGGTTGGTTTTATGACGACCTGGTGGCATGAGATGATATAGCGGTTAACTGTAAAACAAATATTAAGGATTATTTTATTTACATAATATACAGTTTTTAAAGAGCCACTCAATTATCTTTAAACAACTACGCTTGCCCATGATAGTTATAACACATACCCATACTATATATATTTGGACTAAACTTACACTGTTCTGCACGAAAATCCTCCTTCAAACCAAAACATGCTTTCTTACTGTTATCAGATGTGGTGAACACGAATTTGAAGTCAGATTTTGTCTATCACGCACAGTTTCCTGAGAAATTCTAGTTTTTTATCCAAAAAGGTGAGTTTTTTGTGGATTTGACGAATTTTTTTTCGGCATTAAAACATAGTGAAAAAAATTCAAAAGCCCAATGATTTTGAGCGCAATGAAGTATATTTGAACGAAAAAAATTTGATGGGAATATTACAAGTGGTTAAAGAAATATGGCTAAAAGTGTTTTTTCAGTTTTTCAAGGATCTCACTTTTGAAGCAAAGTTAAATACTACTGAGAAAAAGGCTTGGATTGCTTTTCGAGAGGTATGTGCTAAGTTTTTGGGAAACAAAAAATCTAGAGACTACCGAAAAATAGTCCAAGAACTGCTTACTTCATATAAAATATTGGGATGCAAATGTCCTTAAAAATACATTTCCTGCATAGTCACCTAGACTTTTTCGCCCCAAATTTGGGTGCAGTTTTGGACGAACATGGAGAACGATTCCACCAAGACATATCCAGAATGGAAAAAAGATATTCTGACAAATGGAATGAGAAGATGCTGGCGGATTACTCCTGGACACTGCAGCGGGAGACAGAGGAGGAAGAGTACAAAAGAAAAAAAACTACTCATTGACGATGTGTGTATATTTTTTGAGTTGTGTCATATCTAGTATTATACCTGATAGCATGCAGGATTCAATTAATTATATTTTATTGTTGAAAAAGAAAAAAAATCTGTTCTAATAAAGACAATAATTTTCAAATACAATTTTTCATTTTTTCCAACTTTCACCTCTTTTCTCTCAAAATCAGAGGGTGATAGAATTTTTCTGAGTTCGGATTCGGACTCAGCACACCTGAAAACATGAGAAACAGGCAAAATTGTTCAAGGGAGGGGAGAAAAGTTTTTTTTTGCAGAACAGTGTTATCAACCATGTGACTCAGAAGGACAGCTGGACGTTCAGTGTCAAAGACTAATACTGGAAGTATTTTCGGCAATTCAAGGATTTGTGTGGTTAATCATTACTACACGAAATCAATATTATAGGTGAAAAAAGAATTTTTGGTCTTTTTTTTTCATTTTCTTATTTGCTATTTCCAATATAAATGAAAAAAAAAATTACTAATCATCTGCTGGTTACTAATCATTTTTGATGACCTCGTTATCGATACATGTTGGAAGGAGGGGACTCTTTGATCAAACCATACATTTTGTTGGAAAAATATTTTTTCAAATAATTCAGATAATTATCTTGAGATTTAACAAAAAAAAACCAGTTAGTAATAATTTTTTGAGAATCATCAAATCGACATATTTTATCCTTCCTACCTCTGTTAGCTACCACAATCGAGAATTTTCGCACAGGAAATTGTTGGACGTCTTATCGAAACGAAGCTATTCACGAAGTTTCAGCTTGATAGTAATCAAGTGCAAAAATGGACCATGGATCCTGGACTATAATACAAACAGTAATACATTTATTTTTAAATAATTCATGTTGGATTTTTCGCTCAATTCGCTCAATCGATTCGGGTTTGTCGTTTTAATTTGTTTTTATATTTAAGCAAATTAATAAATGTTCTCCTTTCCTCTTTGGGGGCGAGAGAGAAAACATTAATTATTTTTTAAATGAATGAAAGAAAAACATTACAATTTTTTTTTTCTGTTCTTTGATAATTTTTAATGAAATAATCTATGTCTAATTTTAACTTCAATATTGAGACATATAGAGTGATAATTATGGATCTACATTATATTTTTAATGAAGATATATTCATACCACAATATAAATTTCAATATAGACACGCGAATTGTCCACGCCACAACAATTTTTCACTTTTTTTAATGGTTTTCAAAAGTAAAACGTCGTCCATTCTTGGAAATGATTCATGATATTCTTGTTATTGTGAAGTTCGTTTATTAAAATAAAAATTTTAATAGAATATTATGAATTGTAATATTATTTGTTTCTATTTACATGCCATTTTTCTTGAATCATAATAGTTGACCTTGATAATACATGTGAAAGAAAATGGTCCGGGTAGAGGTCAATAAATTTCTCTTAGATGTGGAGAAGTGTTTATTAATTAGCCAACGTTTCCACCTACTTTGCAGGTCTTCTTCAGAGCTAAATATGCAAAATACAGAGAATTGAAATTTAAAAAATATTAAAAAAATATTGCTAAGCATGGTAAATATAAAGGTTAAAATACAAAGGTAGTAAAAAGGATACTAAAGAATACAATAAGGATAAAACAGAAAGTGTTAAAAATTGTAAGTGAAAATACACAAAAAAACAGAAAGTGAAAATACAAAAAAAAACAGAAAGTGAAAATACAAATCTGAGTGGTGAACAATAAAGATGGGAGAGGGGAGAGAACATCAGATACATATCAATAAAGAGCAAGGATGATTATGCGGAGCAAAAATAACCATAACAAAAAATAAATAAATACTATAGTAATTAAAAAAAATTGGAAAATACAGTATGTAATAAATAAAGTAAGTAATTGCCAAGTAATAAAAATACGGCATAGTGTAATAAAAATGAAAATGTAATAAAAAGTGAGAAAGGAGAACATAGTAGATATTAAATTAACATGTAAAATGGTATAAAAAGGCGATAAGTAAGTTACAATTGATGGGCTGTATTGGACTAATAATAAATGCAAAAAGAAAATGAAATGGAGAAGAGAGGGGGGAGGATGGGTAAATTAGTGAAAAATATAAAATAAATTACCTGTCGCGGGTGGGCGTGCCGGGGGGGGGGAGCCCGATAGGTCCGTTTTTTCTTCTGTGTTTTCTTATACGTAGCTTTTGCAACAATCATTTTTTTTCTGTGTTTTTATTTTTTATTTTTTTAATCGTAGCTATTGGTGGGAGTTATACCTCCCCCACCCCTCTTAGTACGTTAGGGAGTGACGTGATTACAGCTTGGACGGACCTATCGGGCCCCCCCCCCCCCCCCGGCACCAACCCGCGACAGGTAATTTATTTTATATTTTTCACTAATTTACCCATCCTCCCCCCCCCCCTACATTTCATTTTATTTCCCTCATAGCCATATACATTACAAAACACATCACACTGTTATTCTTACTATTTCCTTGCTTACTGTTTCTGTAAGGCGTTTATTCTTTTCCCACCTTTAATTATCAGTTTAACGACTTTCATCCGTGTTCACTTTAACTTACTTTTTTAATTTTAATTATATCTTTCCTTAACCACGTATCATTGTCTTTTTACATTTATTATTAGTCCAATACAGCCCATCAATTGTAACTTACTTTTTTTTTGTACTTACTGTAGTTTTTATTTATTTTTTGTTATGGTTATTTATGCTCCACATGATCATCCTTGCTTTTTATTGATATATATCTCATGTTCTCTCCCCTCCCCCATCTTTATTGTCCACCACTCAGATACCTGATACTTTTGTATTTTCACTTTAATATTTACCCATTTTAATCTTTAATTTTTATCTTTATTACCTTATTCTTTAATGTTTAACGCTTTCTGTTTTATTCTTATTGTATTCTTTGGTATGTTTTTTACTTCCTTTGTATCTTAACCTTTATATTAACGATGCTTAGCAATATTTCTTTAATATTCTGTATTTTGCATAATTAGCCTCTGAAGAAGACCATCAAAGTGGGTTGAAACGTTGGCTAATTAATAAACATTTCTCCACGTCTAAGAGAAATTTATTGGCCTCTACCTGGACCATTTTCTTCCACATAAATGCCATTTTATTTAATTTTCTGAGCTCTGACAAGCGATTGGATAAATTCGAAATGCTGTTACTGTGTAGAATGCAGTGGATACCGTAGACCTACGAATGATTCAGTCATAGATATGTGTAATGCACTGCGGAACCTCATCACTTGCAATAAAGAAAGAAAAACAAGGCATCTAGGCCAAATCATACGTAATTAAACAAAGTGTAATGTTTTTCTCTTTGCAATATAAGGAAAAGTAGATTGTAAGCGAGGTTTTAGACGGAGTGTTTCCTGGCTGAAAGATATTCAAGATTGGCCGGGTATCAGGAAACCATCATAATGGCTAAGGGCCGCAAGAGATTTCAAAAAGTATTAGTTAACTTTCTTAAGGTAGACAATACAAAAAAAAGAGATATCATTTTCTGATTTTTTGAATACTGGAGCCAGGAATAAAACATATATGAATATATACGACTTAAAACCGTTCCTTTCTCAGAACTAGACTATCCTCTGGTTTCGGTAGCTGCATGAAAGAAGTCAGATATCTCTATTTAAAAATGGAAATATAAAAAAACAGTTAATTATAACGCTAATGACTTGGCATTTTCCCATCGTATATCTTAGAGAACGTCGTGTACAGTTAGTGTTAGTAGGAGCTGGGGTATTTAGCGTCCGCTATCTGCTTCCTTCCTTATCAGCCATCAAACCTGTACCGCCCTGGACCGTCAACTCTATACTTGATAAGCATCTTTATATTATCATCGCTACAATGGCCGTCTTTCTGTATATATATCTATATATAAATATATATATATATATATATATATATATATATATATATATATATTTGTAAAATATTTTATGAATAGGAAGGTTATGTATGAGTGATAATGCACTCAGAACCTTCTTGGTAAGTAAGAAAGCCTTTAACGGATATTTAATAGTCGTTTGTTGTAATTGTTATATTATTGTTTCGTAATAAAGAATTTAAATGAGAAGACTATTAAATTTAAGTTAATTCAAGTACTTTTTTTCCATTTGTATTTGAGTAATTATTTATGTTTATTTCTACTAACTTCTTGTTTGGTTTAATACATTCGTCTTATGGTTTAATACATTTTTAGAAATTGGAAAGTTTTAACTGAGATTTCTTGTTATTTAACTAGTATAATATAGAAATAAATATATATATTTAATATCAATAATAATTGATAAAGTAATTACGACTGAATTAATAATGGCTGAAACATATTCACCTCATACACATATTTTATCATACAATTTTTTTTTGTTTATTGAACTCTGAAATGAAAAATTGTTGTAGATATCAGACTAAAATATCGCTATATATATTTTTTTCTTTAAATATCAGACAGATCCTATCCTATAATAATATCTCAGTTTTTTATGTCTTAAATTTATTCTATGAGGGGAAAACGCCCAATTATTTTATTAATTTTATATCTAGTCAGTTGCTTTAATTGAGAAGAGGGCTTTAACTACACAACAAAATTTCATCAAAATATTGTGTTGATATTAAATATATTTTTAAATCCCTATCTAGAATTAATGCACAGCATTTGATATAGCCTATATATGCATGTATTTTATATAAGAGTTATAGAAACTTGCAGATTATTACTGGCTGAATTTTGTTTCTATATTACCAGTCATGTAAAATTTTTGGTACAATAGCAATATGGTTAATGAACAGAGAAAGAGTATTATTAAAAGCTTTGTTGTTTATTCATGTTTGTGGCCTGACAACTGGTCTTCTTTATTTTATGATATATTTTTATCTCAGGTAATACTCAATATTCATTTACTATGTATTTGTATATTGCAGATAGATGTTTCAATGGGCATATATGTGGTCATCGAATTTGGAAATATTTTTATCATGTCTAAGTTAAACCCTAATACATCTTTAACGATTTTTTTTTCTCTATAGTTATCTTTCTTGTTTAAAATATAAATTTGTTATATGACTCTCAATTTTTATGTCGTAGGCAATGTATATTTATATAATATGTAAATAAATATATATTTATATATTTTTTTAATTTCAGGTAAGCGGTTTTTTTTTTACCAGCATGGCTAAATGGTTGAGAAGTTGGTTTTGTAAAGTTATAAGGTTAGTGCAAATGTAAATTGTGTATTAATCTAATTTTCATTATATTATGAAATTTAAAAAAACATGTTAATCATTATTAAAGTATAATTATTGTAGATAGCACTGGTCAACAGTATGTTTGTTAAATGGGTAAATGTGGCTGTCTCATATGTATTTTGCTATGGTAATTCCGAATATGACCATCAAAATTGTCCACGGGGCTTAGATTTTTTGTAATTTTAAATTTTGTAAAACAAAAGTGATATTTCATAGCTATGAACGTGTCTTGTGTGAAGAGACATATGAAGATTTTACTGTCCGAGATACAATACCAGAAGCATTCTTGGAATGTGTATGGAAAACTTAAAGTGTTAGGACTTTTGTTAGGTCTTCAATCAGGTTATACAAAATTTTGTTGTTTTCTGTGTGAGTGGGACAGCAGAGATTGCAAAAATTATAATATAAAGAAGGAATGAACCAAAAGAAATCTTGTACCTGGAGAAAAAAAATGTACTTTTCCAAGCACTAGTAAACTTAGAAAACGTCTATCTTCCACCATTGCACATCAAACTCGGTTTGATGAAAATTTTTGTGAAGGCACCGGATAAAAGTGCCCCTGGATTTCAATATTTAAAAGCCACATTTCCTCGGATCAGTGATGCAAAAATAAAAGAAGGTGCATTTGTTGGTCCACAAATAAGGGAGCTTATGAAGCATCAAGACTTTGAGGAATGTTTGAATGGAGCCGAAAAATCAGCTTGGATTTCTTTTAAAAATGTTGTGAAAGAATTTCTTGGAAATAAAAAAACAGATAACTACAGAGAGGTAGTTTCTGATCTTCTACAGAATTATAAGGTTTTAGGACGTAATATGTCTCTAAAAATACATTTTCTTGCCTTGCATTTGGATTTCTTCCCTGAAAATCATGGGGCTGTGAGTGATGAACGCGGTGAGCTATTCCATCAAGATATATCCACTCTGGAGAAGTGATACTAGGGAAAGTGAAATCCAAAGATGTTGGCAGATTATCTTTGGTCTTTGAAAAGAGATGTACCAGCCGCAAAATACAGCAGGAAATCATCAAAGGCAGGATATATATCAAAATAGATCATTTTGATTTAAATTACGGCATGAAAGCTGATTAGATAAAATTCCTTGTTTTAACAGCATATTATTTTTTTATTTTGAAATTACACAAAATTCTTGCCCCTGAGACAAAAATGTTTTTCAAATTTGCAATCAGAGCACCAAATTCTAAAAGAAACACCCATTGTAAATGATTTAACAGAGAAAAAGTTAAATTTTTTTGTCCAGTGTAATTTTTTCTTAAGAATAAAAAAATCATAAGAAGAAAAATTGCATTTTCAGCAATAATGTTTTATTTTATTATTAATTTTCCCAATCAAATACAAATCATTGTCTTTAGAAATATTAAACATTAAACATTAAAATATATATATTTTCTAGAATTAACAGTTAGATTTAGGATACTAAGTGATCAAAGACATTCTAATACATTATTTGGAAATATTTTATATGGCAATATATCATGAAGAGGTCGTAAATGAAACCAAATATCGTTTATCTACTTCTGTTTTTTATCCGTAATTTATTCCAAGTTGAGGTCCTCATATTGAGATTGGATATAGCACCTCGCTTTCTCCTTCTCTTTTTCTTCCCAAGGAAATAGAAAAGGTAAACTTTATTATACAAAACCACTATCTCTTTTAAGAAACAACGGAACATTATAGTTGTTGGGGAGAGCGACACCATAAAAGAAATAAGCCAACAGGTGTAAATCTCCGACCCCGTGTCAATAAATGCCGGTTATTATGAGCACTTACGATGCTAATGAATTTATGGATGAGAAAGAAAATAAGATTAATGCTGTTAGAAGCAAAAGAGGATTAAAATAAGAAATATTGAAATGAACAAAAATGAAATTTAATGAACGAGAGAATTACATGTAATAGATAAAATAAAACAAAAAAAACAACAACAAAAAACATATGGTTAATGAAATATATATAACAAGGAATAAACTAATAATTATGAACAATAACTACGCAGGCCTGATATTTACTGAATAGAATTTAAATGTATAATTTAAAGAAGAAATTAATTAATTATATTAACTATTAATTTAAATTTAATACAACAATAATAGACCTAAATGCCCATAAGTGACACCAAAAATATGTCTCCGACGTCTTCTCTTCACCAAGGCCTTTAGTATAATTATTAATTAGAAATACCTTATGAGAAGTGTTATGTCAGGTACTCAACACGATCGGCGATCGTCATTACTCCCACTGTGTCGAAAGATGTTGATGATGCCAGGAGCTCCAAAGGTACTCGTAATGAGTAATGTTAGACTGCACTAAGTCTACACTAAAAGAAACTCGCAATGAGTGTTCACTGATTGATGTTCAAAGCAACTATGACTGTAAGCGTCTCGCGTTACCAAGACAACGGTGGTCCTTCGCCGCCGTCACCAAGACAACGGCGGTCTTGTTTTGTCGACATGAATTAATGTGATGCTTCACATTATCTATAAATATATATAACCTATTAACTTCTAATTACAAAAATAAAGCTTTATGTACATTTTCTCCAATATTTTCTCTCGTTCATTATAATCAAATCAATTACAAACTAAGGAATTAAATATGACAAAAAAAATTATAATATTGGTTCTAAAGTTTTATTTTTAGCAGTTTAAACACACAGGGGGGTAAAGGGTTCTATCTAATATGTTTCTCTTTTGAATATTAAGTCTTCTGTAACGATTATCCTATACAGATATAATCCTTTATTTTAAACTACCATCAAATACGAAATTTAAATTATATTTATCTAACTAACTGGATATTTTATTCAATTATTCATTAGTCAATATTATTCTGCAATGTAATTGTACAATATAATACCTATTAACTTATCCACTCTTTATATTACAGACCGTGCTGTTATTACAGTAAGGCAAGAGAATGCCCCATCTCCTAAGCACGAGATTATTGACTTATTTCCATTATGTATTACGGCAGGGTATTTTCCTTCTATTTTGATCCGTTACATCACAACCCCCCCCCCCCCATCAGCCTGTAAGTAGATTCCAGTCCTCTCTATTATGCAAACCACTGTCGAAAGACGATCATACAATTTGATGCGGTAAATTTTACACTAATTCCCATCGTCGTTGACCCAGTTGGTAATCTTGTAACGACAATTGTTAACGAATACTTACTTTGATATCTATCTGTCTGATTTTTATCAATATTTCTTCGAAATGTTATTTGAGATGAATCGTTGAATCCATAAAGGTGTCTACATAACTTAAATACTTATATTTAAAGAACATAATGATACCTTCGTTACTGGGCTCTACAAGAATTCATTTTCATTTTCCTTTACCTCAATAGTTTCATAATTTATTTTATTAGTCAGGTACAAACATAATAATCATGATAATCTGACATGACTTTATGACATATCTTGACACCAACAGTTTTATCGCCATCACATTCTGTCCTCTTGAACCTCCTATGAAGTTTGAGTAGAAAATCTGCGCAGACTCCTCCAGCCCTGCCGGTATTCTGTTAACTCCTCAATTCTATTAATCCTGTGTATTTTCCATTACTCCTGATGTTTAAAAATCACATGGGCAGAGTATCGGCATGTCCCATCGTAGATCAGTCAGACGAATTTTTGCAACAATTACTCCTTTCAATGATATATATTTTGCCCAAATAATTTTACTGGAATTCATATCTTCTGCTTCTTCCCATGACTTATCCGTTTCGGACATCGACTATTAACATGATGGTATTAATTTTGTTCGCTGCACTTATAAATAGTTGGACAGTTATGAGACCGAACTACATAATTAAAGGCAATGCTTTAATTATGTAGCCAGTACATCCCCCTCGTCATACTTTTTATCGTTGCTTTCATTACCAGCTGTATTTGTTTTTTCGAATCATGTGGCCAAGATATTCCAATTTTCGCTTTTTGATAGTATATGAGATTTCTTAATATTTTCCGATCCTTTTCGCACTTCTCTGTTGGTTATGTGGACGGTCCATGGAATTTGGAGTAGGCGGTGGTATACCCACCTCTCAAATACTTCTACATTTTTTTTATGATTGACTCCATCATTGTCCTCATCGTCGTGCTATTCAGAAGTATACGGTATATATATAGCATTTAGCCAGGATTATTTTCAGATATTTAAGCATGTCATTACTTGTGAGAAGTTTCTTCATATCAACTGGATTGGTATCTGGATCCTCGATAAAAGTGGAAATTCCCTAAAAAGTTTCTCACTTGAAAAGTTTGCCAAATCTTTGATAAAGTGGAAGTCAGTGGGATTTTGATAAGATAAGATAGAATACTGTTGGTGATGAAGGATTTTGTAGCCCATTTCTTGCACTACTAGTACTAGTATTAATCTAGCAAGGATTATTCCTTGCCTTTTGTAATACTTCTGCCAACTCCTGATGGTTAGCTAAGCTTTTTTTACGGTGTCCTATCCAAGCTGGGGTTGTCCAGATTAATTGCTTTATACCTACAATTAATAAATACTATATAACCGTGGTAGGACTTGATCCCGCGCCTTCCAAACAGAGAGAAAAACTCTTTGCTCAAACATCCTTGACCGCCACGAGTGGCAAATTGAAGTCAGGAAACCTTTTTTGACACAGAAGAAGTTGATAATTTATTCATTATGTTAACAGCCGTGAATCGACCTTGTCTAGACACTCTCGGGGGGCTCTAGTGAGTATCCAGATTCGGAAGAAAAATTGGCAGTTGAGCTTATATCGGCGTAATCGCTGCCTTAGAAACAGGACATAAAGGATTGTCCAAACTCATTTATATAATATTTATTTATTTTTAATAAAAGTTAAGATTTTGTTGTTCTTGAAAGTAAGGGATATAAAAACAATTTTCAGGATAAAAATCGGATCACTCCCAATTTAAAAAACTGTCTTATTCAGATTTTTCGCTCGTTAGTCAAGCAATGCTTTAAGATCCATAAACTCAAGGTCCAGAACAGGACTAAATCCATGAGAAATAAGGCGACAGAGTGTCATGTTATACAAAATTGCTTGACTAAATTAAAGAGTCAATTTTTAAAAATTTCGGATTTATCCCCCATCAATCTTTAATGCCTCGTATGTAATAAATCAAGAATTGTTTTGGAATGAAGAAAAGGTGAAACCTTCATTATTTTCTAATGAATCAAATTTGAATTTAGTAAAATTAATATACAGTAAAAGCTTTTAAACAGGATTTATTTTCCTTGGAGTTTATGGACTTTCACTTCTGGCACACCGGGCAGGGCATAACACTAATTACCTTAACCTAACCAACCTTTATATACTACAATTGATAATTTCGACGTCCATCACTTGTATTCACCACGAAATAATTTTCTACTCACCTAAATATTTATAGCTACTATGGCCTCAGTTAAAAATATCTCCCTAAATAGTTCTTATCCGGTTATGATGTACTCACGTGCCCCATTCTACTGCTCTCGTATCAACTCATTGTACTTTTTATACAGTTGGCATTAAGGTTTTTTTTAAACCTCCAACTACAGGATGAAGGAACGGTCTATTTTTAGCCTGACAACAAAGGAACGTTTGTTTACGGATCTCGTTGAGGACTCGTGTACCGGGTGTGCCGTGTCGGAGATCTCTCGGTACTTCTGGTACAGACCCAACAGCTACTGGTAGCAGATAAATAGTACCAACTGCCTCTCTTCCTTCCATTTCCTCTTCAGATTCATTTCCTGGACCATTTCTGAAAATGCGGGCGGAAGTCGCCTCTATCCCGCATTATCTCTGGCCTTCCCGCTATTTATGATGATAATTGACAATGGGTCAATGACTCAACAGAATAACTGATATATTTCTGATTTATTTTGGATTTTATAAGGTATCTGTACCGCAGATCGTCGCTTCGAGTAGTTGAGTTACAAGTTTTAAATGTTTTTTTTCATTTCATTTTTAATATTTTCCAAAAATACAAGTTATCGTGAGCTTTAGTTTGCAAAAGAGTAATATTTCATTAGACAAATAACATTTCGAAGTATAGATGATATAAGTTTGTTGAAACGTTCATTTCTAGATGATATGATTACCAAAGTATAAACATTTCCGATAATTACATTCTCTTTTCCATACTAAAGCTCTTGATAACTTGTATTTCTGGAAAATATTAAAAGGGAAACGAATGAAAAGTACTGAATGACAGAAATTCGAACATTCCACAAAAATCACGAACTGCATTATTCTGTCTTTTCAATGTTATGTCCTGTGTACATCAATGATGGATTTATCCTTTTAAAGTCTACTTTTTTTAATTATTGACAGTTTTATATACACGAATGATTTCTACTGTATATCCTGTCTGTAAAGCCGTTGTATATTCTCGTCAGATATATTCTCTTTTATGTGACGATAATGTTGATAAATAAATGTGAAATAAAACGTTTCATGATTTATTGTTAAATATAAATAATATCGTTTATATCCATGCTGTAATATAAATTGTCTTTTCCAATGAAAATCGAAAGCTAAGAAAAATTAGAATAATTGCCAGAATTATTATGAATTTTTCCCTAGCTCTAGAACGGGGCTGACAATATTTTTTTTAATACTAACATTATGAGGGAGCGGAGTAGGTCAGTTTGTAGAATGCTACGTTGCTGTGTCGAAGGTCCTAGGTTTAAATCCGGCTGGTGCATATAAATTTAATAGATTCAAACTTCTAACAGCCATGTACCTACAGACTTTTCTTGGGCTCTATAAATAAACAAAAAAATAACGTTTTCATAGAAACTGTATACATTCTGCCATGTAGATACTGAATCCAAGACTTGTTCATTGGTTGGAGTGGTACTATTCTTTTTTAATATTATGTACCCATATAATCCAATTCGGAGAGCGTGGTTGCTCAGTGGTTGCTCAGTGGTTGAGGACTGAGTTGCCATGCCGAAAATCCTGGTTCAAATCCCGCTGCTGGCAAGACTTTTATTTAGTCTTTTATCAGCCGGAGATGGATCATATAGGATCTAGGACTCTCCTGGGGCTCACCCAGCCTCTATAAAATGGGTACCAATAATAATGGGGAAAATCTAGCGGACCTCCCTGCAGAACCGTTGTCCATGAAACAGTACAGTCTCTACCATGCAATGAACCCCAGACCCGTTCATGGGTTATAGTGATATAGGTTTTTATAGTCCAATTTTAATTTAAAGTGTTATATTAGTTTTTTGGAATATTGGTATTGGCAGAGGTTGTCAAAAAAATAAATAAGACCTGCACACTTTTCTGGAACTCAACAAACCTCTATGAATAAAAAAAAAAAGTTTTCCTAGAAACATTATAGCATCTACCAGTTAGAAGCTGAATCCAAGACTTGTTCTTTGGTTGGAGTGGTACTGTTGGTTTTTTTTTAAATATTTTGTACCTCTATAGTCCAATTTAAATTTAATGTGTTATTGCAGTTTTTGTAATAATAGCATTGGGAGAGGTATTAAACAAAAAAGTTAATAATTGTTCAATTTTTTAATATTAACTTATAAATGGAATGACATTGAGCTTATTTTTTTATCTTAGTATAATTTGTGAATGTTTATTATGTTTAATTGTATTGGGGGAAACTTTTATTTTATGGGAGAAAGTTAACCGAAGACAAATTTTCAAATAAACAAATAAATAATATTGTAAATTACTTTAATGGACCCCGGAGTAGAACTCATACAATAGTCAGGTCAAAACTTTAATAGTTGACCTATTGTTACTATTTTAATGAATAACACGAGCTTATTGGAGGAAGCTCTTGTTGATCGAAGATTGGAGATCATGATTGGACACAATGAAGTTTCAATTACCTTTGCAATAACTATTCAACTATTGTGATTTTAGATTAGTGATTCCAGATATAATTGAAATTGGATTGTCCCTTCAACAGCGGTTGATTTGATTATTGCTCAAGTACAACTATCCTAATCTAGAAACATACGTTGGATAGGACGTTTGGATTACCCGGAAATTCAGCCAGATATAGTGGTCTAGATATTTTGGGACGATCCGTGGATCTTGTCCGATCAATGTCCTTGAGGCTGGACATACCCTAGGTTTTTCCTCCACATCCAGGGTTTTCCATACCCTTCCGGACGAGGAAGACACCTCGGAGAAGATGCCGGAGGTGATTGCACTACTGACCTAGAGCAAGCAGCCGTCCTAAGGCTCCCCCACCATCCGAGCCTTGCTATGGTTCAGTCAGTTCTGTGCGGGTGCCCGCTAAGGTGCCGTGTCTGTTCTCTCAGATGTGTGTGCGCATGCGATGATTTAGGCATTTAAATCATTCGTGTTGTTAGTTCGCCGACCGTTTATAATTGTTCCTAGGGAGTTGAATAAACATCTGAACCATTTTTACTCGTAGCACGGTATGTACGCGGAAGTCATTGTAACTGTCATGCAAAAATATATGTAATTTTTTAATGGAAGCACAAATTTCTTAAATAAGTACTCATTAATTCAAGTAAAGGGTGTTTAATTATTTTTAAATATATCTATTGAGTTTAAATTCAGAGGGAAGCGTTGGTTCAAACAACACTCCACTAATTTAAGGCTCAAACGTGATAAGACTGATAAGGCATTTTAGATTGATTTGCTTTAAACTGCTAGAGCAAAATTTTTTTTTATTTGAATATTTTTTTTTTTTAAATTGAAGAGATATAATAAAAGTTCTTGATATAAATTATAGTAGATAAGTAACTTTATTCCTCAACTATTAATATTGATATACAAACATGAATTTTAGTATCGTTATATCATAGCCATAATTTAAAATTTAATTTGTTCAAATAAATAAATTTATGTTTACGAATAATAAGATATTGGCAAAATAAGTAATTTTAATAGATAAAATCAATGTTATTTATATCGCATTCACCATGCTTGTTTGTTGTTGAGCTATGAAAAACTATTGCCATGAGGGGATTGAAGTAAATATGAATCAGGCGTAGGATAAACAAAATAAAATCAAATATATGGTTCCCGATGGATTTTAACCTACTCTACAGATTTTATTTTTTTTAAATAATATTTTAATTCGATTAGAACAAAAACTAAAACTTTTAGTAACAGGAAAGTTGAAACTCTCATTATTAATTTGTTACTAACCAAACAGGATAATAATAAATGATATCGGCATCTGTGCAAGTACATGTTAGTAAACTAATATTCTTTAATCAGCAATTTGATAAAAAACAATTCAAATTTTATCCAATATTATTTTATTATTTGGCTCGCAATAATTTTGGTTTCCTAATGACAGATTTGTAGTTTAGATATACTTCTTTTCAACTGCTCTGTAAATAAAAATAATGAGACTTTAATCGTAATATTAATTAATTAATTGTAATACTACTTAATTAATACTGAGCTCTCGAAAATGATTAGCCATGAATAAGAAACAGGATAAAAACGTTTAACTTATTTGATAATAATAAAGAAACCAGATAAAAATAATTGTCTTGATAATCCTACTAAACATCGCATTCAATTTTTTTCGTGATTATAGAAAAATTCTTCATGTAATCCTTTTTCGGCTATAATATCTGAAACATAATTATATCTAAGATGAAAAAACATTTATGAAATAAAAATTGTTTCAAGTAATACTTACTTTAAACTTTCAGAAAGTTTCTATCAGTCTTAATTGCTATTTTGAAAAAAAATTTAATTTATTTCAAAGCAGCTAACTATCTAATTTTCTATCTTTCCATGATTTGAAGTCTTGTGATTTCATTCACGGAAATTCAACCTCAAAGTTATGATTTAGTCCTAGAGAAATATAATATATAATGTATAATAATATAATATAATAAATTTGTCTATTTAAGCAAGAGGCTGAAGTTATGTCCAATAATATACTACATAGACTATCTGCACGTGTTTACAAAATATTTTTACATTACTAATTGGTTTTAGCGCACTGCACTGGCTTCGTAGTATGCTAAGTTAAAAGCTCAACGCTGGGAAACGATTTACACAGACAGATTAGATAACTTGTGACAATACTGAGTGACCTGAGTTACACAACCCATGACAAAAAATAAATAAAATAACGATATAATAAAATATGTTTATAGTAACAATAATACATTAACTGTATAATAATAATAAAAGTTAGAGAAGAAATTGGTTGACTGTAAGTACTAATGGAGGATGGAAATAGTTGGAGGTGCAGTCAAAAATTTAACGATAAATAAGTGGAAATCTTATTATATTTTATGTGTGCCAATGCTTCGACCTACTTTGTAGGTCATCTTCAGGGCCAATAGGTGTGGCTACTCGGTGCAACAAGAAACCCTTAGAGTGAATTACTTTTGCACTTTCTGTGAGTTACTTTTTGCACCGAGTACCCACTCCTATTGGCCCTGAAGGTGACCTACAAAGTAGGTCGAAACGTTGGCACATATAAAATATAATAAGTTTCCACTTATTTATTGTTTAAATTTTTGACTGCACCCTCAACTATTTCCATCCTCCAATAATAATAAAAGTGAAATTGTCTTGACTACTGGTCTCCTAACTCTGATACTAAACCGCAATAGCAGAAAAAACAGAATAATAGAAAGCTTTTAAAAAAATCTAACATAAAATTAAATAAGATTTCGATTTTTTTTCTGATTTTTTTCATGTATTTCAAACTCATTCTTTCCTTACATCTTCTAAATTCTCAAACAGATGATCCCTAATTAGTCATAATAAATGGCTCATATCCATCAGAAGTTAGAAATGATTTACGGTCAATTTTTTTCATTTATAACATCACTTATTTTTTTAAAAATGTTTTCACTTGCTTTTAAAAAGAACATACCGCTTAGTTTAAATTTATTTTTAAGATCGTATGCAAAATCGTACGTATTACTATATGATTTTTAAACTGTAGCCTTTTGGGCGGATATATATGCTATTATTTTTGTACTCATTTGTTATTCTTAAGGGATCTGGTCCCAGAATAAAATTATTTTGTTATTCTATTCTCCATTTATTTTTATTATTAAAATAAAATCCTTTATTCTACTTATCGAACAATTTGTTTTTGTGTTTTTACGTGTTTCATATTATTTATTCCCGCACTATCGAATATCAAATTAAAATGCGTTATACTATTTTAATTTTATAATAAAATTATGGTTTGTTTAAAAAAAAAAAATTACCAATCTTAATTAAAAAAAATATATTTTTGTAGATGTAAATCAGGAAATCATTACTATGACACTTTTAAAATATTATTTTTTAGGGCAAATGTTCCTAATACCGCGGATAAACGTGATGTTTGCCCACAGCCAGAGATTTATACAATTGACGCTGTTGACAAAGCTCAATTTAGTGCACATATCTTTTGTTGTCTTAACACTCAAGGTCGAAAGATAGTACTGTCCAATGAATAGATATGTAACATTTAAAATTGAAAAATGTGTTAAATAGCTTAAATTCATTATTAGTTTATTTCCGGTCCTATAACTCAGTATTACATTACTATAAATATAAATGTGATAAATACTGATTTTAATTAATTTCGAAATAATTGAACTCTCTTTGCTATGAAGGAATTAACAAAAACAACGTATTGATAAAAAAAAATTACGATTTTATGAAAAAATCTATTTATTTCTATATATATATATATATCGATTAATCGAGTAATCGTTGACTGCACCCCCTGGCCATTTCTTACCATTAATAGAATTGTCCAGTCAAATATTTTCCACTAAAAGATAAATTTGTATCTTCTATTTTTTTAACAATTTAAAAAATTATACACAGTTCTTGCATAATGTTGCAAATATAGTTCATTAAACTTAGAAATGCTGAATAAAAAAATACTGAAATGGACAAAATAGTTCTAAATTAAAAAAAAAAAATCCCAAAACATGGACTATGTAATGGATATAACAATTTTTAATATTATATATTCTTCAACGTATTTTCTCATAGATTATTTTATAATTTCTATTACCGACAATAGTATTTTTTAATTTATTTTTAATGCCTAGGGTTATTTAAGAAAAGTGTGCTTCCATTAGACTATATTTGTTTATTATTGTTTGTTTAAATCTTATTATGATGAACAGCCAAAACATCCTTTCCATGAATCGTTTCAAATCTAGATTTAGTTCAGCGGTCATTAAAATTTTATGGCGTCTGCGGTTAGTCGGTGAAATAGCTTCGTGTATCTTCTTATATAAGTTTTTGTACTAAAATTTTACAAGGACTTTTATAGTTTAATACATGAGGTAAATTTAATTGTAACATATTTATTTATGTTAAAAGGTAAAAAGAAAATCGATGTTATTATTTTGTTCTAATTCTCATTTCTGGGAGAGAATACTAGCAACTGTCAAAGAGATTAGTACTAATCTTGTGTTTCTAATAGGATTTGTCTAAATATGGTAAGCGTGAGTCGAGAATCCCTTCCAGTTGTTTGTCAAGCACGTTTATAAATTCCATTTACTTTACGTAGGGAATAAATAAATATATTTTATTATATAAACATATTAAATATAGCATTTAGTGGGATCCAAGATGAGTCTATAATTACATAAAGTTATCAAGCGTTCTATGATAAGCCCTGTAGATGTAATTAGAAAAATTCAGATTTCATATATAAATTGGTACGTCATTTCTCCAAGATCATGTGCATCCCCCAGAGTTTTTCTTACTTTAGGTACCCACTTTATTCGGACGATGTGAGCCCCAGATTCAATAATTGATCTTAATAAGTTGGATTTCAACCCAGATCTTTAAGCATAGAAACTCAGCCCTCTACACACAGCTCCTTTCAGGCCATAACCTGGATCATTGTTTCTTGATATAAAATATTAATTTAAAAAACAGATTTGAATTTTTATTCAAGTTAAAAATTATTGATTTACGCAATACAAATTTTTAAAAAGTTTAAATAAAAGAGGCCTACTAAGATAAGTTGTTACAAGCTATGAATTATGATGATAACAACCCCAAAAGAGACCAACTCGTTTCTCACAGTTCGAAAGACTTCTTAACCGAAACATATTACTGATAAATATTTTATTACTGTTCTTTAATTTTTACTCTTGTATTATGTAATCAAATAAATATATCTGATCGTTTGAGCGCAAAAATTCATACTTTCATTTATATCCAAAGGATATATAAAGATATATGAGTAACTGGTTCGAAACGTTTTGGGTTCGATTCCCACTTGCGTCAATTACTCACTACTGCTTGAGAAATGAATCTTTACAGTCTCTCTTACTACTATCAGTAATATATTAAGAAGAATTATTGGCTCAAGAATATCACAGAGGACCTATATATTTTGATTATTTCAAAAAAAATACCTAAGGAAAAAGAACTTGGAAACAACTATGAGGAAAAGACGACTAAGTTTCTAAGGGCACATAATCAGGATGGGTCCAAAAAGGTTGAATAAACAAATATTTGATAGGTATATATACAATCTGCAAAGATAGAGTGGTTATACTAAACAGATGAAAGAACTTGAAAGACTTGGAATTACTGATGAGGACTTCTTTGGCATAGAGAGGTACAGGAGCAGACTCAAAAACATCAGGACTCATGCGGAGGAGAGAACGATGCATAGGTATATAGGATGGGCCGAGGAGAGAATGAAGGATTATTGAAGGAGATAAAAGAATGAGTGTGTGATAACATGATATCTGAGTAGTATTTTGTTAGTTCAAAAAAATAAAATAAATAGAAGGTTGTGCACAAAAAAATATTTAATTTAAAATATTAGGTTTCCAGAAGATATACAAGTAAATAATATGCATATTTTTTAATCGATTGCTAAATCATATTCTCTAATTACTACTTTGTTTATAATTAAAAGATTACTCGATATTAAGGTTACTTTGGCTACATTTATCAGCTTGTACTAAAAATAAATACATTGCCATCCTACTAATCTAAAATATTGAGATACATCTGCTGATTTGATAGTGAAAAATTGTAGAAAGATAATTTATTATCCGGAAATTTTATAGTTATTAACTAATTTCTTTCCTTGGTTTTAATGATCTTAGTTCCGCTTTATCAGTTTTGATTTATTATTCCTTTCCTGATAGAGGAGATAAAGATTACTTTATGGGATCTTCTACGTACGATCATCTCGACAGTACAGTACGAACGACTGAGGTTATCAATAGCGGTGGATAGTTTATCATCATAGAATTATCGTACTTACCGACTCTCCATGATCAAGGGGTTTTCTAAGGCCAATTATATCCAACAAAGAACGAACATAATAAACCATAGAATATACTTGGTCGAAGTTGATAGATCTTTTTAACTGATTTTAAAAGAATAATAACAGACATGAAATCAAAATTGGGATTATGTAGACGATTTGAGTAGTTTCAATTAGGGTTATTTCAATGAGAAGGAGATATCTCTACCAGTACCTCATTTCTAACACATTTACAGTGTCAAGGAGATGTGTATTTAATTTTCAAGTAGGCGGTTCATAAGAGGGTTGAAAACCACATAAAGTGGCATTTTGTATGTAATATAGTAATAATCTAAAATATTACATTTGTTTCTGTTGCTTACATGGCGACGAATTGGTCCACATTGGAGTAGATCTTCATTGGTGGATTATACCCTTTTAAAAAAAGGGACTAAGACGTGATATGTACCATTACAACTTAGTGAAGGGTCTTGGGCTCAGAACGTATTAGAGACTGTACTGTTTCTTGGGCACTGGTTGAATTGTACGAGATCACGCCCATGCGTTCAAGATAAGCCCTACACATGTGACTAGAAAAAATCACATCTCATATGTAAATTGGTATGTCACTTGTTCGAGATCACGCTCAACCCCCAGATTTTCCCCTTATTTTGGGTGCTCACTTTATACGGACGGGGTGAGCCCCAGGAGGGTCCTAGTTCCCATAGGATCTGTCTCCGGGAGTTGACAAATTTGAACCTGGAACTTTTATGGGAAATAAACGTTCTATCACTGAGCCAATCCGTGGGAATCCACTTTATAACAATATATAATCTTAATAAGTTGGATTTCAACCCAGTTCTTTAAGCATAGCAACTCAGCTCTCCAAACACAGCTCCTTTTAGACCATTATCTGGATCATTGTTTCTTAATATAAAATATTAATTAAAAAAACATATTTACATTTTTATTCAAGTTAGTAATTATTGATTTACGGAATAAAAATTTGAATAAAATATTTTAATTAAAGAGGCCTACAAATAGGTTTCACTAGAAATCGTGTGTATTGTTAAACGAGATGTAGACATTCATATAGGTGTTGATAGACGACTCTATATGAATTTATATATCAATTATCAATTTTAAAACAATCGCTATATATTCAAAAAGAAAAATTAGTTACATTAGTTCTGAACCGATAATAGTTCTCTACCTAAAATACTCATGGCTTTGTTACCACTTTATATAACTATGGTTCTAACAATTCATACCATCACTGAAGGATTTACACCTGCGATCTGGGAAAACATCTCGACTTTTTTTCTACTAAAACTCTACTATTGTTTAACCGATAACCTTTATCCGTCCTTCGAACCCAAGGCCCGTTGCACAATAGAATTGGAAATGAAGGTGAGCTTTGAGGCCGATTACGCGACCCGTTGATGGACACCTGGAGGAAGGCCTCTCTCTGATCACCGACCCGCTCATTGATGATGTATGCAAACCACCGCTGGAGGATGGAGTAGATGCAGGTCAATGATAGCCATCGGCTTCCTGGAGCAGGTGCTCCATCGGATCTCGTGTTAGAAGGGTTCTGTATCCCCAATCCCGAATTATTGTTGTTTTATCATTCTTAAGCATTTGTATACTAGACAAAATTCTTAAATGTCGAACGTTAAAACAAGCAAGAGCTATTGTTTGTTTGTTTATTTAAAGTCACTTTATACTGGATATGGCTAATCGGATGATGCTACAGTGGGAGCCCTAAATTGTGCCTATCCATGTTTTATTACGAATGCCGGACATTGTACCGGATCGGGACTTCCGTTAAACGTCCCTTCCGAAGGACGGCATAACCAAGGATTTTTTTCTTCCTTAGAAAAATCCTAGGGCCACCTGCCGGGTTACGAACCCGCAATCTTGGGCTCAGTAGGCTGTTATGCTAACCACTAGACCACAGGTCGCCCCTCAGCAAGAACTATTAAACTACACATAACATATCGCTCCTTCAACAACGAAATAACTGAAAAATTAGTATTTTTGACTTAACCCTTCCGTAGAAATTGATTTGTTAAAGCTTTTTAATTCAGGAACGACATATCTGTTAGTCCATTTCCACCATGTATTTTTTCGACTAAGTTATAATTTGAATTGTATCATGTTTATCATATGCATTATATGTTTATCATCTATGAAATTAACATCAACAAAGTTTCAAACTTTTCTGGTTGTTAATAATAAAATTTCAATTCCGTCATTACACTTAGAATGCTTTGCTTTACCAATACTCAATTTTTTATTTTTTGAGCTCACATGGAACTTTCAAATACCTCTATTGAAAAATTAGGTTTTTTTCAGTAATGGCGTTCCTTTTAAGGAGCGAAATAACATTTTAACTCTTTGGAAGAAGAGGCTCGTAATGATAATTGGAAAAATTCTATCTCTTTTGAAATCACCGGCTGTGAAAATAAAAAAAAAAGCCAGATAGATTTATTTTGTATCATTATATATTAATTTTCCAAAAATACCTTGGATTTCAGCTAGAGGAAAAAACAGCAAGTAAATATATAATGAGAAATATGAAATTGAGGAAATATCGCAAAGAATGAAATTCAAAGAAACACTGAATTATAAAAAAAAACGTGTACCACTACAAGCGCCTTAAGGGCCTTGGGTTTAGTACATGGTAAAGACTGTACTGTTTCTTGGACATCTGTTGTATAGGGAGGTGATTAGTCCTAAATCACGCTCAACCGCCAGATTTTTCCCTCTATTCTGGCTACCCATTTTATAGTGGCTGCGTGAACCCCAGGTGGGTCATAGATGCCAAAACATCCATCTCCGGCCGCTAATAGACTAAATAAATGTTTCCCAACAGCGGGATTTGAACCCAGGGCCTTCGGTACGGCAACTCAGCTCTCAACCATTGAGCCACTCCGCTTCATACTGAATTATAAAATGACAAATTGTATAATCTGAAATTAAAAATATTTATAATTCTTTTTGAAGAAAACAAACTACGATGCATCTTGTATAAATGACATTTTTTATTTAAAAATCGATGTATAAAATTAAATTAATTTAAGCCTCGACGATAGATAGAAGACTAAAGAGAAAAAAATCATTTGTTTTCACTATTAATTTTTGAGGAAGTCTCGTATGGTATCAAAATAGTTTTTGGTCAGCAAAGAGATAAAGTTTATTATATATTTAATTAATATATATAATTTGTAATATGCATTATAAAATATGTAATATATAAAATTGCATGCCATTCAGAATAAGTGGTTTCAGTTACTGTTGTTTATTTTACAAATCTGAATTATGTCGATTTTTTAAAATATCATATGAGAGAGATGAGAAAGATAAAGTTATACCCAATATCGTTGGTTAAACCCTTTGGGTATGGCGTCTTCCGGGGGGATGTTAAATGGCAGTCCCAAGCCTATGTAGTTACATTTAAAGATCCCTATCATAATTATACCGTAATTGGCAGAATATGACTACCACTGTAGCATCATCCGATCAGCAATAACATCATAAAGCAACATTAACTAAATCAACAGTATCGAGCAGTTTTTATTTTGTATTTAGCTATAACCTCACCGAATCGGTGAATTTATTTCCACTCATAAATTCCCAGTTTATTTGAAGTTATTTGTTTCACTGGAATAAATAACACTCCATACGTTTCGATGCCTCCTAAAAGCACCTAAGCCTGACTCTAATGGCTCTATTTGTTTTTGCTACTGGCTTTCAGGGAGTATACTTTAGTGGACACTTCGTACTTCATTTTCCGTCCTCGACGTATAAAACATTTTCTTGAGGACATAATATAATTATATTTAATGCACGTCAATCCTGCCCTCCGATGTCGTTATTGTCATTTACTACTTTTCTGTGAAAATATCAAGCTTCAATTTCCTGGAAATTTAAATTGGGTATCAGTTCCGCAGCTTGAATTCGAGTTATGTCACAATAAGTTTTAACTTTTCATTCCTTTCCTTTTTAATATTCCCGATAATAAAAATAATCAAGAGTTTTAGTTCATGTGTAAATTTCGGTTTAATTTCATCAAGATGCTGATGACACATGTGTATTATCAGTCAATACCAATCCAGTTATTGCATCCCAAAGCCTCCAATCCCATATCACTGATCTTGAAGAATGGTGCCAGAACTGGAGAATTAAAATAAATTCTCAAAAATCCCATCAAATCACTTTTACCTTACGTCGTAAACCAATGACTTCCTGCCCTTCAGTATCCTTTAATAATATCCCACTTGTGCCTGTAGAACAGATCCGATACTTAGGGTTGCATCTCGACAAACGATTAACCTGGAATCCTCATACAAGACTGAAAAGACAAGAAACCGCTCGACGTTTCAGGCTACTTCAACACTTACTAGACAAACGCTCTAAGCTCCCAATTCATTACAAAAGACTCATCTACATGACCATCATACGACCTATTTGGACTTACGGAGTAGAGCTTTGGGGCTCCACTAAGCCATCGAATTCTTCTCGTATCCAATCCCTACAATCCAAAATCCTTCGTAAAATCCTCAACACTCCTTATTTTGTTAAGAATATAGTCATCCATAACGACCTTAATGTCCCATTTGTTGCTGATCTGGCCCGATCCCGGTATCTATCCTTTCATAACAAACTTCATTTCCACTCAAACCCTCTAGTTACAAACCTAGCTTCCTCTTCAATTCCCGATAATCCTCCGAAGCGTCTGAAAAGAAGATGGCCACGTGACCTTCTTAGTTGAACATGCGATTTGAGTACTACCAGTGGGTAGTTTCTCTACTTGTCATTATATCATGTCATTATGTATCACTCAGCCAATTTACTTGTTATATTACTGTAATATAGTTGTAAATAGCAATAAATAAATAAATAAATTTCATCAAGAAATAACTAGAATAAATAGAAGTTTCAATAAATAATAAACAAGAAGTTAGAATAAATAATAAATAGTAATAAATAACAACAAGAAGTTAGAATAAATAATAAATAGAAGTTTCAACAAACTAATATTTATGCTATGCGGAATTGATACCTTAAATTGAATTGTTTATGGGGATTAATTTATTTTTCGTTAAGATGCTTTTTATGTGATTTGTGTGATTTTGGATAAATCTGTACTTTACAAAAATAAAAGTGGTGATATTACTACTGTCTGCTTTGGAGTGAGTGGTGTGCATTGGAAGCATTTATTATTACTCCACCAATTAGTTAAGAAATACCACCAAAAATTAATTTTGCAATATTATTTTATAATAAACTAAACAGCAAAACAACAGCGCACCCTATTATTTTCGATAAATGTGTATTTAAATTACATTCTGAGCGTTTTGTTTGTTTTGGTCTGGTTAGATAACGGTTTGAAAGACTTTCACATTAATAATCGTATACACTTCTATACTGCCCTAGGAATAATAATGATTTCCACATTAGTTCATCTGCAGTTATTGTGTAGCTACGTTTCATTTTCGCACCTTTTTTTTTTTGAAAGCCATTTTTTTTTCTTCTTCTTATCCTTTTCAGGATTACCAGTTACACGCCGAAACGGTCGCGAGGATCGTCGCGTTGGTAGAGGATGGGAGAAACCAGCGTTATGTGGCTAGGTCCTTAGGGCTACCAGAAAACAACGTTCGCAGGGCAGTCCAGAGGTACAGGGAGACTCGTAACTTAACCAGGAAGCCAGGTTTAGATCGGCCCAGAGCAACTCTTCCCGCTGACCATAGATTTATTGTGATGCAGGCGTTATGAAGTCACTTTCAGGCAGCCGCGGAGAACAATCAAAGGCTACGAATTGCCCGAAATGTGAATATCAGTGTGGATACGGTGCGGAGGGGGCTTCATGAAGTTCAGCTTCAATCAAGAGCCCTAGCTACGGGAGTCCAGCTCACCCCAGCACACCGGGCATCTCGTCTTATGTTTGCTTCAGATCATCGGGTTAGAGTGTGGAGAAGGCCAGGACAGCGATTTGCATCATGCAATATCTCCGAAAGGGTGCCTTACTGTGGTAGGTCTGTAATGGTTTGGGGTGGGATCACTTGAGTAGCGAAGACCTGATCGTCATGTGTTCCAAAGAGGGAATCTAACTGCACATAGGTACATATCCAAAATTCTGGAAGAGTATCTAGTGCCATTCGCCCCTTTCATAGGCGACAATTTCATGTTAATGCATGACAACGCACGGCCACATGTTGCAACTATCTTAATGAAGTCGGTATACTCACCCTACATTGACCAGCCCGCAGCCCCGACCTTAATCCCATAGAACACCTATGGGATGAGGTAGGGAGGTGCATCCGAAGGTGACTCGATCTTCCAATGGAGCTTCAACACCTCAGAACCGCGCTAGTGGAAGAATGGGACGGCATCGAACAGGAAAGAGTAGCCAGCATCATCAGCAGCATGCCAAGGAGAATCCAAGCTGTGATACAAGCAAATTATATTTATATAATAGAAAATTATATTTTTGCTTTTAAATCACCCATATTTGATCGAAAGATTGCATATTTACCTCATGCAAACATTTACTCCAATTTTTCATACTCCTAAATTCGTTTAGGATTCATTCAATTCCCTGTTGCTATTGACTACGGCAAACATTAATTATCGTTATAATTGGACCGTTCTTAATTTATGTTGTTATTTCAGAGTATGAAAGGCTTTTCGATATACGGATACTCCGACTATAACCCTGATACAACACCCAACATGTGAACCATATTTACCAAGATTAAACTCATAGAGTTATTAATAGTTGCAAAGAGCTTGATGCTAATATTAGTGTTGATGTTGTTAGCTTTGGAACCTTTGATGGAGCCTGAAAATAGATCGATCAACTCGTTAGGGATATTAAAAAAGTCATTGCCGAGCCACTGTCAATCCTAAACTGATAATGAAAAGAAAACACTTCTCAAAACTCGAGGGGATTAAACTATCGAGGGAGGCTACAGTCTCTCAGAAAATGTGCTACATAGTGATAATAATAATATAGCTCAGCAAACGGAGGCTCGATGTCGATACAACCAGTCTCTGCTTACAAACTTCTGTCCACGGACCACTACCCAAATCCAAATCCGCCTGATCACTCATAACGCAATCCTCCCACATACTTCTCGGTCTTCTCAGATGCATCCCAGTTGGCACAGTGCTAATTAACTTCTTAGGAATTCGTTCGTTACTAAGCCCAACAACTTTACGGGCCCATCTTATTTTTCGTGATGCTATCATTTGAATAATATTTACTAGATGGATGCTTCGCAATTCCGCGTTATGTAATCTCCTATATTTCCCAGTGTTTTCATCCTTTTACAGAGTGATAAAACTGATAGTTCAGTGTTATTGGCCAGAAAATGAGTAATATTTGAATAAAAATCTATTTAAAATAAATTTTAAATATATATATATATCCAAGTTTAGTCTAAATTATTGTGAACTATTTTTATCAGTATTGCGATCACGACATAAAAGTCTATGAGAAATTTAAAAATGATTTAAATGTTTTAATATATTGTACGAATTAAACGTTTAAATTAAAGTGTTTTATTTCGCATTGGCCTACCAAGTGATGCGTCACTTCAATTGTCTTTTTTTTTATTTCCTCTTTATATCGCCCTGTACTCCCTCATTTGTCGCCGGTGATGCTTCCTTCCTCCTTCCGTCCGTTTCTTTCCCATCTTCAGCTTTGATTTTTCTTGAAAACTCACGTGAGTATCCGGTTTCATCCTGAGAAGGTTTCTTTCCAGAAGGTAATCACCATCTCTTGTAAATCCTTTTCTACATCTTCGAACCGTTTCTTTTCGTCTTCTTTTATTTAAAATACGTAAAAATACTCCAACAGTCTAATGGGTTTCATTCTTTACAAGTGACCATAAAATGCAATTATCCTTTTTCTCATAACATCCGATATTTTGGAACATGAGTGTAAAGCTCACTGTTATGCCGTCGTTTGTATTTATCTTGGTCTTAAATTGGGCCAAGAATTTTCCTTAAGATCTTTCTTTCTTTGATCTCCAAATTTCCTACCTTTCTTATTAATAGTTGGGCATTCTACAGCATATAGGACCTCCGGTCGTACAACAGTGCAATAATGCTTTAGTTTTAACATTGACCTTTTGTTGTAAATTTTAATTGTAGTATATAATTATTAAATCGATCAATTAAAAAATATAAAGTTTTGTTATGCGATTTATTCCAGTTTTTACTTTAACTTTAATTAAATATCAGAAGAAACGGCAGGTAAAGGCTAACTTAAGCAAGGAAATTTCTATACGATATAGCTCAGTTGTTATTTGTAATAGTCCTCATGATGTTATATGATTCCATTTTTATTGCTCCAATCTTCATAGATATAAATCTTTAAATATCACTGCCATAGATTACGTGTGCGATGTGCTCACTGGCCTAGATGCCTATCCTGTTATGCTTGTGTATGCACCATGTTCTCATTTCTCGCTGCGCAACTTTCAGGCTTATTAATAAAAATAACGTTATGTTCATGTCACTTCAGGCAACAAATACTGTAATTATTGTGATTATCTATCTTTATTCTGCCTAACGATTGTTTGGATTCACATATATGTGATTCATGCCCCCTTCGATAGTGAAAAAATTAATTAAAATAGACTTAAAATTTGTTGTAAGTCCCAGGATCGGATCCGGCTGCAGCAAATGAATTATTCCATCTATTGACAGTTCCATAGACCATGGGATCTGCAGGCCCTCCTAGGGCTCATCCAGCATCTATAACACTTTATATCGGGAAAAACCTGGTGGTGATTACTTCTCTGTACATCCTTAGGCATAGAAACAGTACAGACGGTATCGTGTGATGAACTCTATATACACAGTGATATCAACAGTTTTTATCCAGTTTGAATAAAGATAAAATAGGAAAGGCATATTTCTTAATGTATATAATTTAGGATATATAAAATTATCGTACGCAATCAGTTGAACTGCGGTTCGCCGATCGAACCTTTGGACCTCCTTTTCCCCTTTTATTATACGTTATACATAAAATAAATAAATTTATTCTCAATTTATCCAGCAATATATAACTTATTTATTTATTTTATAATTGATTATTGATTTATGTATAAAATGATTACATGGTAGAGGGGTAGCTCATTAGGTAGAGTCCTGAGATGCTTTGCTGAAGGTTCCGGGTTCAAATTATTTAATTTTTTTAACGGACCCAGTTTGACCTGCAAACCCTTCACTAGGGCTCACCCAGTCTCTAAGCGGGTTCCCATATATGGGGGAAAATCTGGCGCTTGAGTTATCTAGGAAAAATCGCCTTCCTGCCATAACCTTTGTCCTAGAAACAGTTCGGTCTCTGCCATGTACTGAATCCTAGACCTGTAGAGCTGTAGGAAAAACAAATATATAATTTAAATTGTTGTTATGAATTTCTATATTAATTGTCTGTTATACATCAATATTGTTTACTGAAATTTATATTTTTATTTATTTACAGACAATATTTGTGCTATCCTATCAGTTTCAGCACCACGCGCAGAACAAATGACATTGTATATATAATTTAGACCATGTATAAAGCCATTTTTTATTCATTTTAATATGGACAATAAATCAAAATAAACTTCAGAGTTTTGATTTCATGTGGCGATTTTAATAATATTTAAAAAAAAACAAAGAGGAAAGGTGGTTTTGAAGCCATTCGTGTGAATGGCATTGTGGAGTGCCCTCAAACTTTTCGTATCTCTCATCCGCCTGCCAACAATAACTACCCTTCTCCCCCACAGCCCAGCATTCTCAGTAATTTTCACTAATCATTGTTTATATATTTCATTATTATCAGTCAACTCAGCACAGCCGTAATGACGTTGTTTAGTTTAATTAAAGAGAGTTTGCCTTCCCATTTGGATATAATTATTTAGCATGCGAATAAGGCACAGTACGTTTGGAATTCAACTGAATTGTTTGTTGATATACTAATTTTAGTTTAATGTTTAAATACCTCCATTCCATCAAAATGTTTTAGTGGTTTAGTGATGTTTCAGTTAGAAATTAGCGGTTTAAAATAAATAAGTTGGTTATTTATATAGAATCGCTCAGTATCGTCGTTGTTTTTTTAAATAGACCTTCTATGTCAATTTCTAAGTTTTGTTAGTGTTATTTTTGGCCAATTTTTGAAAAACTGAGTATGTTACCTCTCCCCAAACAGTCAAATATGAACAGTTTACCGAAGGATATCAATCATTAATCATTCCGTTCTTGTTCATACTTTTTTAATTGTCTAATCTAGGTGGTGGTGAGCAATTTGACCTCGTTCTCATCCACGCTAAATCACAACACCGTCAGCATATGACCATAAATAGTTTGCGGGTACCTAGAAGTTTAATATTTTTGATGGTTGAGGCATCTTTTATAGTTCTAAACATTGCAATAGTCGAGAGTTCGGTTAAGGATTTAAACCAGTCTAAATTTCAGAACACTAATTATGTAGCACCGGATTAACAAACTTTCAACTCTAGCTTTGTAGAATCTCCAAAGCTTTTATGGACAATGTTAAGAATAGTTTATTGCCCGGTGTAATTTGTTTTAATTATGTCGACCAGAAATACATGGCCATCCTTTTTTCCCTTCTATTTCATACTGTTGCACCACCACCAGATCTTGATCCAAGTCCTTTGTACTTACTTTTATGAAAACTTACATTAATGTTTCTTCTTTATCCTAATTTATGTTATAAAAGTTAAAACATTACATGAATTCATACATCAAAATTCGATTGGACCCTCCAAGATTGATTCCAATATCAACAAAATAAAGACCTGTTAATTAACCCCCCCCCCCAAAAAAAAATTGATCCAGAAAAAACGCAGACATATTTCAAAAACAATTTATCAATATTCGGTGATTAATTTTTAGACAATTAATTTAAAAATGGGCAATTAATAATTAAAAATACTCTACCATAATAAATTTAAATATATGCTTTGGTGATATGAAATTATACATCATATATATTTTTAGGAGCTACTATCACAAGGGACAGTAATTACTTAAAAACGTTGTATTCAGTCTTTAAAGTATATTGGTCTGTTACAAAATTGAAATTAAAGTTCTTTCATTTTCTTCTAATGTAAATGTACTTTTAGCTAATTTAGACACTCTCTGAGGAAACCGTTCAAATTACATTTTTAATATCTTTAAATTAATGCGTGAACTGCTACAATCGAGGTAGATTTATAGTGATAAAATTTGCCCGGTTCTAAATAATTCCGCTTATATTTAGGATGGTTTTAAATAAACATTATAAATAAACGATTGCACTACTGTACAGTAGTAAGACCAGCAATACTGTATGCTATGGAAACAGCCTTCCGAGTCTGGAGAAAGTCCTGAAGATATAGAGAGAAATTCTGAGGAGGATTTTTTTGGACCCAAAGTTACTCAAGAGGGGTATAGGCGAAAATCCAACGAAGGAATATACAAAAATTTGGAAGATCTTGAAAAAGTCATCAGGACCAGGAAGACTGAAGTTCTACGGCCACATGATCAGAATGAACAATAATAGGCTGAACAAAAAAATGTTCGATAAAGTCGTAAGCTGTAAGAGTATAGGTGCATATGTGAAACAAATAAAAGAGGAAATAGACACTGGATTGGCTAAAAATTAAGGATAAGGACTGCTTTTCGGAAAAAATTAAAAGAAGTAGGGGTTCTTGCAGGAAGGAAGGAGAGACGAGGGAGAAAATGGACTAAGGAAGAGCGAGAGGAACAGTCCAGGAAGATGAGAGAGTATTGGAGTAGAAGGAAGGTGGCAAATGTGAAGAAGATTATTAAGTGATATTCGTGTTGTCCTTGCTGGCCGATTCGTGTAAAAAATAAAAAATTATTATAAAGGTTGGTATTAGGTATTTTATCGTAGAGAATAGTAGTTTTTTTATGAGAGCAATAAATAAAGTTATTAAAGATTTATTTTGTCTGTTACGTATTCTAGTCTACTCACTCAAGCATTACGCTCTTGTTTTTTCCTTAAATGATCTTATTACAGTTTTATTTCATAACTTTAGGTAACAATAATTCTGTATAAATTACTTGTTCTTATGCAAGGTATTATCGGTATTGGTAATATTTTCATTTAAATTTTATTTTATTTTGCACAGTATTTTCGGAACACTGTCAATGTGTCAATCAACTGGCATACCCTTCATTTTATTTATTTTTTTAAATTGAACTATAACTTGAATAATTATTGATTTAATCGTATGAATTATATCCAGGAGAAACTAGTTCAGGTGGAGGTGAAAATAAATTTTCAAATAGAATGAAACCAAAGTTTCTACCCTAATTGCAGGTCTGTTGCATATATGAATAATCCACATACAACAAAACATAAATTAAACAACAATTAACACAATAATATCAGTGATGTTCAAATGTCATCTAATTTTTGTAGGGATACACAGATTAATAAAAGAACTATAAATAGGTAAGGAGTTTATAGAGCTCTGAGTTGCTGCACTAAAAGTCCCGTTTCCAAATCCAGCTGTGGCTGATAAATTATGTAATCTGTTAACCACCACGAATGGAACCAGTGGGACCTTGATTGGGGAGAAACCCCGGAGGCTGGGAGTTATTTATTCATTTCTGACTAATCACCTTCCTCCACAATATTTGTTCTGGAAACAGTACAGTCTCTACCGTGTACTAAGCCCAAATACCTCCGTGGGTAGAGCACTTCTTTGCCGTGAAAGTCCCTCGCTGGCAGACTTTTATTTAATTTGTTAACGGTTGGAGATCGATCCTATGGGATCTAGAACCATCCTGGGGCTCACCCCTCCCTTATAAAGTAGGTACCCAAAATAAGGGGACTGGTGGTAGAGACTGACTTTGGACTAATCGCCTCCCTGTACTGCCGTTCTCCAAAAAACATTACAGTCTCTACAGCGTACTGAACTCAAGACCCTCTATGGGTTAGCACTACACGTTTTTTAAACTGTAATAGGACGAAACGTTGGTTTCTAATAAACAGTTCCATCTCCATCTGTACTATTTTCTTCTAGGATTAAGATACTAGCATGACAATATGTTTGTCTGTAGTTTAATATGGCCTACTACATTTATTGTTGTGGATGTACTTAATGCATATAGGAAGGGTTATTCTATAGATTAGATTTACCTTGGTTTCTAATTTCCCATTTTTTTGTATTTATTTATGACAGAAATCCAGACTTGTACAACGGATGTAATTTCTTCCCATGTTTGTGGACCCATAACGACTCTTCACTTCTAAACTCTGCGTGGTGAATCCAGGATCTAACTAGTTTACCTTATTTAGTCGACTTAGTGATCTGTGGCATTTAATGCTCTGACATTTAAATGCCCACTCACTAAAATTAAAAAAAAAAAGTTTGAACCGGCCTGAAGCTATCAGCATTATATAAAGTATGTCTTTGATGTAAGGCCGGTGAGTGAGCCCACGTGCTCTCGGATACAGAAAGGTTTTTAAGCCTTCGACATTTTTTTTCGCGAGCTGTTCCTAAGCCCACCAGCTAGAAGACACCGCCTCTGCACTTGGCCATTAAAGGGAAAGAGGTACACGTCCGGGGCAAGTGGGTGTGGGCCTCCATTCATCAGCTTCTGCATTTGAATATGTAGAAGTGGATATTTTATTGAAAAAACAAATATTTATAAAGGTTATTCTTGATTCAACTTTTTTTTTTTAAATATTCATTTCTTTATTGACCTTTTCTTCATTATTTCATAAGTCTAGATATCAAATTTGTATCTACAGCTCTAGTGAATAAGTGTTCAAGTCGTATTTGTCCAGAGATAAATAATTGTATTTAGGGAAGCGAGATCGTACATTCTCGTAGTTTTTGGCTTGAAATGGAGTAATAAAATTGATTTTTATATATCACCAGGTTTCATGGGTACAATGGAGTCACCAACAACATCATTTAAAGCCAATGCCTGACTTATGCGCTGAGTGATTCCGCTTCTCTAAGTACAATAAACTCGACATAACATAATAAGATTTGACCATTTAGTTGCAAATATATATAAACCATTATTAACTAAACTTAGTATACCGTGTACTGCAGAAAAGAAAAACACCTGAAAAGATTCCTTGATTATGTTCTAAACTTTTAATTAAAATCTCTTAATTAAAGTTTTTTACTACTCCTACAATAAATAACCACTATCTTGCATAAAAATTATAATTTTATTGAGATTACTATGAGTTAACTCATAATAAATCTAGCAACACGTTGCTTACCCACAGGATTTCGGATGTTGTTTCGTTTCGACATGATATTTCTTTATGAAACATTACCCTTGTAATATTTGCCATTAACAAATAATCTACTCTCTTTAACCTTCGATACCAAATTAACCATTCCTCGCTTTGAGGTTTTACTTTGGTTTACATTAACGGATACTTACCTTAGGAAAAGCCGCACAAATATGTTACCCGTTGTTTAAAAATATGGTTTTAATTTAAAGTTTATTACTTTTATAACTATAGTATATTAAATTCAAAGTAGTTTAATTTAACCATTAAACTATAAAAGTTAGGATCGGTCTTTTTAAATATTTGTGAGTACTTTAACACGAATATTCCCATGATAAACAAAGCCGAAACCTTCGTCATATACCAAACCTTTGAGCATAGATCAAGTTTCAATAAAGAATTCTCGAAAAATAAAGTTGCAAGTACCTTAGTGATGATGTTTCTTGTGTAATTATCTAAATAACTAAAATAACAATACAATACAATACAATACAATAACCGGCACAACAACTCGTCACTGAGTCCTGGCCGCCGTTGGCTCTGTAACTAAAATAACACCAATTAAAATAAAATAAACTGAGCTATTAATTTTTGCTTACTATAGCTTTGTATATTATATTTCAAGAACCTTCCGTACATTTTTTGGTGACCGATTATTAATATGATTTTTCTTGACTGTTTTTTAATTACACCGGTGCATTAAATTTAATGCTACACCTAGCTATTGTTCCTGATATTTATATTTATGAAAAGTCTAGATATTTCTTCTTAATTTTGTACAGTCGTCTTTTATGATAGTTCTGACTTACATTACAAGCCCGTAAGACCTACAATGTGGGTCGAAACAGCGACTTCTGATAAATAGTTAATCACTCCGAGTGGACCATTTTCTTTTTCATATTTATATTCAACTAATGATTATTCAAGATAGATTACTTTCCATATCCCAGACGATTTTGTTCATAATTAGATCGAGTGGATCCATTAGAAATCCAAAAGCTGGGATCAACTTTAACCGATTCAGGACTCGATGATCTTACCTGCTCATTAACTCATCCTGGGTTCGATGAACTGCTTTATGAGAACAAATCCATTTCTTTTACTTTTTAAAATTAAGTTTGAACTGTTAATTCATTATAAGTTTATATTCCACTAAGAAATCAATGCAAACTTTTACATTTTTTTTGTAATTTATATGTTGAGATGATTTCGCGGTAGCAAATGTCGTTAGTATTTATTATGTCACCTTTCCTGTGATACTAATATATAATATATTATTATTAATGTAATATATTTTAGTATTTTTTTTTAGTTCGATACATTTTCTTTTATAAAATATCTTTAACTGACAATAACTTACTATTTTCCAATACATTATTATTGACTTTTAAAGTAATTTTTAAATAAAAGGTAATTCTTCTTGGAAGCCTCATCATCTTTTTTCCTAACGACCCTCCTTAATGTTTAAATGCTTAGTAATAGGTAGGGTCATTATATCCCAGATCCCACTAATGAGGTTTTAAGACATGCATTGAACATTGCGGAGTACTTACATACAACTTTTTTTTAAATATATAATTAACTATGAATAATTCTAAATAGTTAAATTAAGTATAATTACTGGTTGCTGAAATAAATGGGGGGTTATATTAAATTTGTTTGTCCCTTACATAATCCATGCAAATGCTTATTTTTACTTCATATGTGAGGGGTGGGTTGATCATTACGTAGGTTGCTGTTCTGTAGGTCATTATTTCGAAATCAGTTGTAGCAGGTAAATTATTCTGTCAACAACTAGGAATCGATTTTTTTACTTTTATATAACCAGTTATATCGTGGGGTACCTTTAATCGAGGTGATAGCTGACAGTTGATTGTGATCACATCATTGCACAACAGTTGGCTTAGAAACAGTAAAGTCTCTATCATGATTTTTCTGACTATTTCAATAAATCACATGAAGCTGGTCTTTTTTTTTTTTTTTAGTTATCTATTAGTTTCTGTCCAACGAATTATAGTTTTATCATTATGATACTTATTTAATATTACCATTATCAACAATTTTGTATAATTCGAAAACAAAAATCACGGTTCTTAACGTTAAAATATTTTCACTATTTTTTTCAGTTCGCTACCTTATAGGTACTTGAGGTACATATGTACTTGAAAAGGGTGTTTTGGCTGTGCAACTGTTTCGGATTCGACTCATAACGATCACGAAATTAATTAAATATTCTTAATTATTTACCTTTACAACTTTGCCCATTATTTACTTAGCACGCGCCCTGGATATCAAGCTGTCTCTCTGGGTGGCCTCTTCTGGTGACGATCCACTGCCACCATGCGCCAAGAAGAGCAACAGTTTCTTGAGGAGGCCTGGCAGCATGTTTGCCAAGCGAGGGGTGTACCATGTCCACAGGAAGGAAAGAGTGAGTCTAATACTTTCCATTAACTATCATCGTAATAAGGTTTATCTTTATGTGACTAATAGGTAATTCAGAATTGCTTAGTCCAAGTTGCCTGGAGTACGTTGACCCTTCATTACATTTTGGTGTATTAGTTTTCAGATAATTATACCTGATCTTTAACAATGGTGTCAATAAAAATAAATTCTCACAAATCACCTTCACTATTTGTCGTAAAACAATGACTTCCTGCTCTCCAGTATCCTTTAATAATATCCCACAGACTCCTTTTGAACAAATCTAATACCTAGTACTACATCTTGACAAACGTTTAACTTGGAATTCTCATACTGGACTGAAAAGACAAGAAATAACTCGCTGTTGGTGCTCCACTAAGCCATCGAATTCATCTTCAATCTTTACAATCCAAAATACTTCGTAAAATCTTCAATGTTCCTTACTTTGTTACGAATAAAGTCATGCATAATGATCTCAATATCTCATTTGTTGCTGATTTGCCCCGAACCCGTTGTTAGTCTTTTCATGACAAACTTTATTCCCAGTCAAACCCGCTGGTTTCAAACCTAGCTACTTTTTCAATTCCCGATAATCTTCCGAAGCTTCTGAAAAGAAGAAGACCTCGTGACCTTCTAACTTGAATTATTCATTTTAGTTCAAGCACTGGGTAGTTTTTCTTATTGTCTTTATCCATACCATTATGTATCATATATTATATTTACTTGTTCTATCATTATAATAAAGTTGTAGATTCCAATAAGTAAATTTTTTTAAAATAATTTTTTAGACCAAACAGCTGTGGAATTCAATTTTGAAAACATTCACGATAAAAATATAAAAAGTTTAGTCCCAACCATTTACTAACCCTGGCCATGTAGTGGCACAGGAATGTAGGGATTGGATACGATATGAATTCGATGGCTTTTGGAGCCCCAAAGCTCTACTCCGTAAGTACAAATAGGTCGTATGATGGTCATGTAGATGAGCCTTTTGTAGTTAATTGGGAGGTTAGAGCGTTTGTCTAGTAAGTGTTGAAGTAGCCTCCCAATTAACTACAAAAGACTCATCTACATGACCATCATACGACCTGTTTGGACTTACGGAGTATAGCTTTGGGGCTCCACTAAGCCATCTAATTCATCTCGTATCCAATCCCTACAATCCTGTGCCACTACTTGGCCAGGGTTAGGAAATGGATGGGACTAAACTGTTTATAAGCGAATTGTTTTGCTAGGATATGGTTGGCCGTGATCACGCTCAGGTTTTCTTCAGCTGGTTGATAAAAAATAATTAAATGACACGATGAATATCGTATTTTAATCTTGAAATAATAAAATAATAACAAAGAGATAATATTAGATATTTAAAGCCCATATATATAATCTTTCGAAAATATTTTATTCAGGTAGAGATTGTGCAGAAGAACTTGCATGTTGCATTTGTTTTTTGCAAGGAGGTAAATTATTATATTTGAAGTGTTGCGTAATTTATGGCCCTTCATATTACCTTGCCCGTTTGATTTACGATACTTACTTAAACTTTGAAATTATGGCTATAAAAAAAACAACTAGCCTTTTACACAACTAATAAATCATAACACAAAGACCTCAACGTACCATTCGTGACTAACCCAATCAAGAAAAAGTACAAACAATTTTATGGCTCACTTGTTGGATACCCAAACTTACTGGTACAAACATTACTGACAGAAATATCACAGAATACGAAAGGAGACTGAAACCTCTCTGTAGCAGGAATTTTCTACAAAGAGATGAACCACGCTAGGAGTTACTTCAATGGGAGGTTTCTCCATACGCCCTTCCTTGTGAATCTCTTAGGGGAGGTTTTCAATAGAAGATTGCTGAAACAATATCTGCCAAATGGAATTTCTATAATTTCCTTGAATAAATATTATTATTATTATCATCATTTATAATATCGTTTTAGGGGTATTGTTACCAATGTTTTATAACAATTTAAAAACATTAACAGTAATGTTCAAAGTACCAAGTAGGGTGTATTTTTAATCGTATTCTGTCTCCCGCATCGCCCTCCATTTCAATACATTTTGCTAGTGATTTTTCCCAGAGTTTCTTTTTCGCTAATCAAATAATGGTAAAGCGAATCGAAAGCGCTCTTTGAGAAAACTGATACTGACACTTATTAAAGCTCCGAGTGGATCCTGAATTCTGAATACGCAATGCGCTATGAGAAAATACCGATGTGTGCAATCGGACCCTTCTATGATATACAGAGCTTTCACCAAGTGGTAACCAAAGATTTCACTGGCTATGATTTCCTCACGCCTATCTGTTTAGAATATTTGATACATATGCAGGCTTATGTTCTGATAAACCGGAACGAATGATATTCCGATATTGAATAAGCAATCTGAACGGAACCTGAATAAGCAATAAGAGAAGTGAAACCCGCCATCATAAAAACTAACCTTAAGAGAAGAGGAGACGTTTAATACGCTAGGCCTAACGAGGTGACAATTACAGAAAGTGTGCTACCGACCTTTTGCTCAAGAACCAACATCACGCCTGACGTGATCCATACAAAGCAGGCTGAGTGTCTTAGTTCCTTTCTATGCCATATATCCTGCTTAGTTTACCAACTATGTGTTACGTACATTAGTGCTTAAACTAAATTTAAATTAGAAGAAGAAAATTTCCGGGCTGATGAGAAAAAATAATTCCTTAAATATTAATTCCTTGGGTATTAATATTTACGTATTCTTTATACTTGTGACCTAGATTACAAGCCTTGAAGAAGGCCTGCAACGTGGGCCAGTGGAAATATCAGTTTTTTTAAATAGTTTCAGTATTTATGAATTTAACTATTCATCATCAACCGGACATTGTCTTCTCAATGTTTATAAGGTCGATTAGTAATTATTCAAGACAATTCAAATTAGTAAAGATAATCTAATTAATCTTCCCTCCGTGAAATATACCTTTTGAAGGAGGTAGTTGAAAGATAATCGATGGTAGCCTATTTGAATGTTCGGTTCCCCAAGTCATTTATTTTAATATTTCTATTAGTTCTCGTAGTGGGTTTTCTCACAGCCATTCTGAAGAATTAGAAGAGTTTGCAAAAGGGGAAAATATTTATTGAAAAGTGTGCCTTTTGTTTATTCTTCTTTTTATATATAAATTCAAAAATACTATTTAAAAAACTACCCTTTAACGTTTTATAATGGTAGATTAAATTTACCATCATTTGAGCTAAGCCCAAAGTCCGGAAAAAACCCCATACAAAGATATTTTTTGTTTATTTATTAATTTATTATTCGATAAAATATCGGTTTTCGATACTTTAATATCATGATCATGATATATAGCAGGGGTGGCCAAGCTCCTTGATAGTCCGAGCCATTTTTAAAAATTTGAAATTTTTCGGGAGCCGCAATTAAATACGTATTTAAAAGATATGCAAAAAGGATATTAAAAAAAAAAATTCAGATATATTTATTGAAAACATATAACTAAAAGTTCAAAATATGTGTACTGAATTTAAATATTAAAAATTAAAAACATTTATTTTACTTCTCTTGATAATTCTTTAAAACTTGGTGAATAATTGGTGACAGCACATCGCAGTAATTATTTGAGATGCTGGTTAGTTAATACTGATCGGTGTTTGGATTTCACGAAGTTTAAAGTGGAATAAAATGATTCACATAAGTACGTTGTTCCGAATATTGAAATAGTTCGACAAGCAGCCTTTTTTAATTCAGGATACTTTGATTCTGCTACAAATTTCCAAAATTCAGTAATCGACGTCGACTTATATTTTAATTTCAGAGCTTGATCTTCTTGCATTTCTGTTAATTCTAATTTTCCAGATGCTTTTTGGGTTGTAATGTCAACGTAAATTGCTAGCTTTAGAATTTTTGATCGTAGAATTACAAATAACACAAAGTTTTTCCGTTGTTGTCAATAAAAAAGAAAATCTCCTCCCACTCATTATTACAACTTCTATTTTCTTGCTCGTGTTTTATTTTTTTTATTTTCATTACCTGTCGTCATATTTTTAAAAGAATCGGAAATAAATAAATACATTTAGAAAATACAAGTTTTGTTTTATTAAAACAATAACAGCACATGTTACATACTACGAAACAAATTTAGTTACCTTACGAAAAATTCCAGATTACAAATTATATCCGTAGCAAGAGTGATACGAATTGTTTCCTCCAGAGCACAATGTCAAATGTCCGTTGCAATGAAAGTTTACAAATTCAAAATCGGTCTGGAGTCGTTCGATTACGGACGATTATGCCACTGTTTATGTTCGTTAGCTCAGTTTTCGATGAGTCATATCATTCTTAACTTGGACGGAAATGAAATTTGTTATAACGTTGCATTTAATCTTTCATATTTGTTGTCAGTAATTTAAAAGACATTTTGAAACGCATACCGGACGACAGTATTTATAAAAAATATAATAGCACAAACATGAAAAGGAACTCGGGTGCTTTTATCGAGAGCCACAAATAATCCTTTAAAGAGCCGCATGTGGCTCGCGAGCCGCAGATTGGTCACCCCTGATATATAGAGTTAAAGTTGGTCTGTAGTCTTAAAAAATAAATTTTCTAATAAAAATTACGTTATGGTTGAATATATCTCTACACCTAGCAAACCTATAACCGCATCACCTGGTTGCATCACTTGAGGTGCGACTGTGGAAATTCCATTGTAATTTGATCACTGTGCTGCCTGAGGAGCGCCTGCCAGACACCCTAATTAAAATAAAGTTCAGGTTTTTATTCAATATAGATCAATTTAGAAACACAATTCGTTGTTCGATGCCTGTTAAAATATTTTCATATGTATATATGATAAATTATTTATTTAACAATGTACCTTGTATCGGCACTGTGGGATCTATAGACAATCTTGGGACTCACCCGGCTTTATTAAGTGAAAATATTTAATTAGGGGAAAATCCTGGTAGTTTAGTGTGATCTCTACCGGATTGGATTTTCCAATCTAAGTAGATGCGTGCTCCGAGTATTCTTTCTAAAAGTTAATAATTCGGCGCTACAACTCGATTTCGAGTCTGGCCTCCTCTACCAGCTTCCACTAATTGTCTCGATCCTGCGCTCCCGCCATCTAATTCATGACAACCAACTACCACTTGGTAGTCTCATCGCACCTAGCTAGGATCAAAACACCATCCCTCCATCGTACCCGAAGTCTTCGTCTGCGCCTTGTTCCATACATCGCCTCTGTCATTATTTTCTTGGGGAGGTCATTTTCGGCCATAATAACAACCATCAATAATAATAATATTATGTTTTGATGCCATGGTTTGATTCCTGAGGAAACAATCAAATCTATGAAGGCGCTCGAAATAAGCTGGGAACTTCAAGAAGTTCAGAAGCGGTTATGCTGGGAACTGCCAGCATCGTCAGAAAATTCCTCAACATTCCAAATTAATTATAAAATGAACTTTTATAACCCTTGACTTTGGTCCTCTATCCACTGGGCTAAATTAGCTACAGCCCTAGGAAAAATCCTTTAGGAAGAAGCAATTTTTATAGCTATTATAGGTTCTGCTTATATTTATATTATGCTTAATCAAAATCTTTCGTAGCGACTATTATAATGTAATATAAAATACTAAACGGGGTATATCTTACGAAGAGGGACAAATCGTTGGAGGAGTCCACGAGCTCAGATCTTCATAGTACTTCTCTGGATTAAGATCAAACCATAGATTTCTTGAACATATTTATTAATACCTTGTACACGATACCAAGGAAAATATTTAGATTTGTCGACAGAATTGATATTTCATAGCGCACCCGCCAGTTGAATTCATAGAAGAGTATATATAAAAACGTAGATAAAAATCCAAATATATTATTTGGTTTGAGCCAAGTTTCCGAGGCAACAATTGGTCAAATAACCCAATTCATAAAAATATGCTGAGAGTATAATTATAATTGGTAGTATTACGAGACATGACACCAGGAAAGTAGCCGCAGTAGGAAATAGCGGTTGTATGTTAATTAATTAGTTGTTATGCTACTTCTCCACTCAATTAGTAAGAGATCTTTGTTCCGTCATTTCCCTATCTTTAACATAGATAATACTCGCAGATGTAAATGCCAATTTTTTTAATTCGAATAGTAAAAACAATTAGGTAACACCGTACCAGTAATTCTTTATTTAATTGTGTATTTGTCAATCGTTTGTTTGAATTTGAATCTTGTACTGATAATAACTAAATTATCACGTAATTATTACTACAGAATACATAAAAAATAGCAACTTTGAATACATAACTAGAAATCCGGATAAATGATGAGCATAGTTCGCTCTACCTCCTTTTCTATTTTTCGAGAGGCAAAAATTAGTTTAAAGTATCGCTGCAGTTTTAGCATTATAATATAGTTATCTCTCGGTTTAGTAGAACCCTATTTCATTGTTAACAGTTTTGAACAGTAAATTCTCTGCGATATAGAAACAAATAATGGCGCCTATAATCAAGAAAGGGAAGGAGTTTAGTGTGTAGAATGCTGTGTTGCAATGTTGAAGGTCCCGGGTTCGAATCCGATTGTGGTAGATAAAGTTTTTAATATGTTAACAGCCACGTATGGAGGATCTGTAGACCCCCTATAAAGCTTATATAAATCCCCCATCCCTGTGCAACCATTGTCCTAAAAATAATACACTCTACCATTTACCGAACACAAGATTGTTGGGGGTTGTAAGTGGGTTGCAATGGTACAGGTGTTATGAATTTAATTATGAAATTCTGTAATCCCTATTAGTTCGCCAAGGCTCCCAAATCCGAAGACGTCAAAAATTCCGAGCTGAGAAAATACTTTGATATTTGTTATTAACCAACGACATCTTAATCCTGAAAGTATTTTATGTGGGAAAGATATGACTTCTTAGTACACCATCATCCGCCTGGTTTTCCCTTCTGGACTGTTTGAGTCCAGCGACCCTAGCACGATAGATGACAGTCGCCTACACTTCGGTTCAATGCCTCGCTCCATTTGGATCGACACCTCCTCAGATCGGTCAAATATCGCGAGGCTAATTTACATTCTTGCTCCGTTGTCCATTCCATTTTAGGAAGTTGCTTCGATTTATCAATGGCGTTCGGCATTGCATGTCATAAAACTTTACATATACATAATCTGAAAGGGCTTAACTTTAAACTAATTGCTGCCAAACGATTATTTATACATTAGAGTTATTCTTAACTACTATACTTTTTAACTTTGAATATACATAAAAAATTGAAGAACTGAGGTTAAAAGAAGGAGTTACCTCCTAGGAAAGAAGGAGTTTTTCCCTAAAATTAGTAACAGCGGTTTCTTATATTGTAGATTTTTCGATGGTGTAATAAAAGCAGGAGAAAAACAACTTAAACGGCTCAAAACAAGCAAAAATAATGTTTGTGCATGGGAAAAAGGTGCCATTTTATGGCCTTATTTCACATTATTTTTTCAAATTTGAAAATCGCATAATATTCAGCGTTGCACAGAGAACCTAAAGCTATATTTTAAATTGTTCTACTTGGATCGTGTGAAGAGTCCTGAAAGATTCCGAGGTTAACTGTGCTCCCCTGAACATTTACTATTATTATGAACTCATTATTTTATATTACCTTTCTTTACCTGAGGCTTTTTTTAGTTATTAGTAATTAGGAGGGTTTTCCTTAAGAATTAGTAATTCTGTAACGTATAGAAATGTATTACCAAACTATTGTATATGAAGTATTGCTGACAATTAAAAGTATTTGACAAGGATACCGTTATAATACCAAAAAAAATTGAAATCGTGAAGTACCTTGATTGTATTTGATTCTATAAGACGTCAGAAACTTTCAAGTTTTCTTCTTCTTGAAACTTCTTACACTATGATAAAATTCATAGGATGTGAATGGTACAACTAAGTAAAGAGTTAGGCTTGGATTGTGACCTGGGAACAAGGCAAGAGTTTCCTCATTTCAAATTCATTGGAAAGTTACCCTTGTCAACGTAAGGGGCATGAAGAAAATGACAAGTAGTCGCAATTACTTATTGTCAAAGATTGAAGTAAAGTTTGCAAGTTTTAGAATAAATTTATTAGTCTCATTGGAACAGATGTAATAATAGATCCAGTTAAGAAAATAATCAATTATTATTGAATAGTAGTAGGGGTTACTACTCGGAATATATGTATATATATATATTGTAAGTTGATGTATATCTATATAATATATATATATATGTATGGGAGCAATGGTAGCTCAGTAGCAACTGCAGTGTATTATTAATCTATAGATCCCTATAATTATCTGCGAGATCCTCGCAAATGACTATTCAATCAGCATTGTATAGGCCCTGTGGAGTCTTGTTTGAATAAGTTGACTTGCATTATTCCGGCAAATCCTGGTGGTTGACCGTGACCTCGGACAAATCGCCACCCTACACAATCGTTGGCAAAGAAACATGACCACCCATTCGACCATTCGATGTACTGAGCCAATTAGCTTCCGTAAGTTGTACCGCTAGTTTATCTATTGGTATTTCCATTATTACTTTTTTTCTGTATCATGTAGGGTGCGAATGTAGTCTACATATATAATGCCCTTCCATTCTTACATATATAATATTTTGTATTCTTACATATATAATATCCATTTATTAAAATATCTATGTAACATTATTTATATTCTTATTAAAAATTAATAGTATTAAATGTTTTCCTTTTAAAATTCCGAAAAAAAGGAAGTTTAGAAATCTAAGTCTATTGTTATTATAAATAGTATTATATTTCTTCATACATATGACTTATTTTATACGACCTATTTTTTGAGGTCTATATTCCGTCCTACAATATTTTCAATAATACCATATTTTATTATTAGTTTCATAAGTTTTCCCTATTGTTATTCAGGGATACTCTACTGTACATTTATTTGAATCCAATTTTTGTTACGGAAAACCCATGACCCATAATACCAAACCGTCAAAACCGAAAGTAACTCAAAATTTTTTTATTACTGCCGAGCCTTGAAGGTTAGAAGAAGTGTAATCATGATCAACTAAGATCAACAAAGAAACGATGGAGATGGTTACTTTAATCTTGATGACAAAACTTTTTTTTATTCATTGATTAAAATTCTGTCTTATATTGTAAACAGAAAATGATACCAGAGGATTTTAATAACAATCTTTTCTGAAGTTTAAAAACAAAAAGAGGTTTTAGGTATTCTTTCTTAGGATTTGTGTTTTAAAAAAACAAAAAATATAATCGGGAACTCTGGGGACGATTAAAGCCCGCCTATTAAATAATCATATATTATGAATATATTATATCTAACTCCATTGTATATACCAAAATAAATGATAAATATACTCGAGACTTTTCAATATTGATTTAACTAATAGCATTTTACGAGATGGACAAAGAATGAAGAAGACTTTGAGAATGGCTTTAGATACAGTTTAAAAACGTATATAAAGAAGAAATACACGATATCTAAATTGTATACAAAAGTATTAAACCAATCACTGTGTGTGATTACGTGTAGTGTCCAGTGATTACGGATAGTTTGGATGTTGTTGGTTACACGTAGTGAATGATCAAACACTGAAATATCAAAAGGATCAACTATATTAACTTATATATTATGTTCAATTTTTGGTAGTTTATTTAACAGTTACCTCATTTAACAGTTAAATATAGTTCCTCATCTTTTGCAACGACGTATCTATATTGCAATCATCACCTGTGGTGTAGTGGTTAGAATAACGACCTTAAATGCCCAAGGTCTTAGAGTTCGTAGTTCCAAGAAAAATCTCGGTCCCTGGTAACCTTTTTCTGATAATCTTCTTCGGGACTGAAAGAACTTCTGAAAGGTTTCTGGAACTAAACAATAAATCTACAGCCCCGGTGAATATGTGTTTAAGTCAAATTTTGTCGAGAGTGAGCTAGTTGTATTAAGGGAAGCATAATCGTGTTATTCTTGTAGTTTTTGGCTTAAAATGGAGTTGTAGTGTAACCAAAAACTCCTTTTCAAGCCAATGCCTAAATTATGCCCTTATTCACTACGAAAATAACATGATTAAGCTTCGCTGAGTACAAGAAACTCATTTTGGAGAAACTCTGACTTAACCTCTTATTCACCGGTGCTGTAGAACTAATGTCTCCTGAACATATTAAAGGATTACTTACTGGACCAGTTTGCAGTTAAGAAAAGGATAAAGGTGCCGTAGCGAAGACTACAAAATATTTCTGGGAATAGCAAATAACCCTAAGTCGAGGATTATTGAGGATGGCTTCGGGTCAAACAGAATCATTGATCAAGGCACAACTTTCATAATTAGAGCATCTTGATGCATATATTATCATCTCCTCTCTCTAGGGCTTGCATTTTGAACTACGAGCTTCATCGCCAACGCCTCTCCTCATCTTATTAACGGAATAGCATTTGAATTTTTTAAAAGGCACTAAAACTGACACGTGCTTATTTTCTTAATATCGAATATCTAAAGCTATAAAATATTTTTTTAAATGTTATATATTCCACTTTTGCTCTTTTGTTCTTAGCTAAGTATACAAAAGTGGTATTATTCCTTCAATGACTATAGATTTTGGGGATTGTCAAAATTAAAATATTTTTTTTCCTTATCACCTCACTATTATCATGATTTAAAGTATTTGTGGACTCTCAATTGGACAGTCAAAATACACTTTGTTACCCTTTGCATTGTTCAATGAGATGAAATTTGTTTTCACCTATGTATTTAACTCTTTATGTTTTCAAAATAGGTGTTGGGATGGCCTAGCGGGTAAACGTGGTTAGATACCCAAACATCCTGGAATTTCTCAGCCCCCAGTAAGTGATGATCCTACCCCTTGTACTTCTATCTGGAATAGCGGCATGGTTTTCCAGAGTACCAGAGTGGTTTGGTGCATGGATGGTCTGCTTTGGGGCAAGAAATGTAGGTCCTAGCGCCTACTGACCATGAACACACATAATCCTCGGATCTAGACCAATCTGCCTCTGCCCTAGAATCCGAATATATATGTGTGGGAAGGACGCTGGTTAATCGGCCCCAAAAGTACTAATTTTGGTAAAACCATGGTTGTGCGCCCTCTTCAAGCTGGCATATATGTCTGAAGATGATCAAATAGCCCGGCCAAGATCTATAAGGCTTACAGCACCTACCAAAAAAAAAAGAAAACAGAATGTTTACCAAATACACCTATCTTAATGCTCTTTTACAGTGATGATCTTCTTTTCCTTAATCTCATTAACACATGTATATATTGATTTATCCTTTAATTAATATGATGAAATTTTTCGCATATTATTTTTTTCAATTATTGTTTCATGAACTTTAATATTTGAATCCGTTGTGTTTTTTAAATCTGAATAATTCACTTCAGTTTTAGATATTTGTAATTTCGACTAACGTTTTTCATTATTATATATACTATGAGGGTTGAGGATCAATTTTTAATTTATTCGAGATTTGTCAAACTCGACACTTTGCCGCCTTATTTCTCATGGTTTTAGTTCGGTTCTGAACCTGAGTTTTCGGAAACATAACAGTATCGCCTGAATAAACTAGCGAAAAAGACATTATGTTATTGTATGTATTATAATATGTTATTATAATATATCTTATACTAGTATATCTTAACCTCTTTTATATTCCGTAATCTACACAATGGTGACATTGAAGTTGTTGAACTGTACATTGATAAATAACCTAGTAGTATCAAGAAACTGGTTCATTGAAGCGATGACTTGTTGCACAGGAATGTGCACGCGTGTCTTTCCAGTAGCATATCCCGTTGAAGGAGCCAGCTATCAACTGCACAGAGATATTCCGACCTGCGAAGGCACAATGCTGCTCTGCTGATACACTGGGGTCATTAAACGTGGCATTTTCGCTTTGTCGTTAAGGCTGTAATAAACATTCCCGCTTTTATTGTTCTCTTGCCGCGTATTGTTGGTCTCTGAATATGTCCTCTCTTTTGTGCTTTCTAACTGGTTGTCACGTTCTCTAGCGTAAGTTTGCTGGACATGGAAAAGTATTTGGAGTTGGATCACGAAACTTTATAATTCATATTTAGTTTTTGAATTTTCAATAAATGGATGGATGGATGTAGTTTCGGTGATAGGTACGTCAAGATCATTTAATTCTATCTCAAAAAAGTTCAAGGGAATATGCATATTATAGTTTTGCATAGTTATTTGTTTATCAATTGCATTTATTAAACGTACAAACTGAAGATATCAGTTGTCTACTAAGTTGTATATATATCTACAGCCCCAGTGAATAAGTGGTAAAGTCGTATTTTCTCTAAAATGAGTTTCTTGTATTTTAGAAGTGGAATTTTCGTAGTATATAAGAGGTTAATTCTCTTCTGTATTTATTTTCTTTCCCAGTATTCCTTTTCTGTAATACCATATCTTGTCATTACCTCTTTCTGCTGTTTCTTATTTATATCACTTTTATCTGTTTGTTCAACCTGTTTTTAATCATTATTTCCGTATGCCCGAAAACATTCATTCCTTTTTTGCTGTTTTATGTTTTTATTCCGTTATTCTACTCCTACTTTCCTTGGTACGTGGATTTTGCTTTCCATTTTTAGCAATTCCTCCAACCATTGATTCCGACCCGTATAGTATCGCCGGTCATAGCTACTGCTTCATAGTGTCTTATTTTAGCCTATTTCGAAAGACTCTATCTATTTCAGTTAGCCTTTGTAACATGCCCCTCTCAATCCAATTTTACTTCACTATTTTTAGCTGCCTGAGTGTCCTATGTACATAATAACATATAATTTGAATTATGTGTTATTTTAATTACACTTAAATATGAGTATCATTATAATTTAGGATCCCTCCCCCCCCCCAGGACTGCTTGACTGTTTTGATTATCCAATAGTTTCTCTTAATCTTCCTTTTTGTTTCTCTGTATTATTATATTTTCTATTTTAAATTATTTTTTTTATATTCCAAAATATCAATACATGTAAGAAGGTACTTATTTATTTCTTTATAGATTAATTTTATTTCGTATGCTTAGGCTCTCCTACTGGAGCGATTGACATGGAACCCAGACTTTCTCCAAATCCAGAATAAATTCCATATTTAGCTCTTTCTCCTGCATAGTAAGGCCCATTGTTTCCGACTCTTAAACTCGCTCGGTCTCACTACTGTTTCATTGATTCTGAAATAAACATTTTTCGATTTTTTTTTTTTATATTCCATAAATCCCATCAAATTACCTTTACCCTCCGTCGTAAACCAACGACTTCCTGTCCTCCCGTATTGTTTAAAAACAATCCCACTGATTCCTGTAAAACCGGTCCGGTACTTAGGACTACACCTTGACAAACGCTTAACTTAGAATCCTCATACTAGACTGAAACGACAAGAAACAGCTCGCCGTTTCAGGCTACTTCAAAATTTACTAGACAAACGCTATAAGGTCCCAATTAATTTCAAAAGACATGACAATCATTAGACATCTGGACTTACGGAATAGAGCTTTGGGGCTTCACTAAGCCATCGAATTCCTCTCGTATTCAATCCTTACAATCCAAAATCCTTCGTAAGACCTTAATGCTCCGTCGTATGAACAAAGTAATCTATAATGAATTTAATATCCCATTCGTTTCTGATTTGGCTCCAATCCTTTCATAGAACACTTCATTCCCACTCAAATCCACTAGTTTCAAACCTAGCAAACTCTCTATTCCTGATAATCCTCCGAGGCGTCTGAAAAGAAGATGGGCTCATGATCTTCTATGCTGAACTTATTATTTGAGTACGATCACTGGGTAGTTATGTCTTTCATTTACTTGCTATATATAATACTGTTGTAAATTTCAATGAATAAATTATTTTTAAAGCATTTAAAAACTCGTTCTCACTACTGTTTTATAGATTCTGAAATTATCCTTTTTCGCAATTTTTTAAGTATCCTTTTAATTTTCCCATGTCTCCAATTTTACTCCCCTACCTTTGATCGCCTAAGTATCCACTTTGTTAGGATTTTTCCAAGTATCATTGATTTATTTTTATCCTTAAATTCATATATAATATTTTCAATATGTAAATATCTTTAATGACTGATATCTTTAAATTATTCCCTATCGAAGCTAAAGACATGAGGCGAAGTTGGATATCGCTGCTACGTGCAGGCTGCTCCCAATAACTTGGAGAGTAATTACCGATCGTAATTAAAGTGCGGAACATGAACATAGATAAGACCAGTCTCAATTAGTTCCTGTAATTAGCATCGTTTTGGAAATCCGTTCTATATTCTGTGTTTGCCAACCCATTTCGGCGGTGGTACTCGTGTTTTAAATACAGCGCTTCATTTATCCTCCATCCTTTATTAACTTTAGGTGCATACTTTTATTACAATTTTTATAAAACATTATAAAAAATAAGTCTTACTGTTTGTATTTGTATTTTGTAACCTATAGGAAAGAAAAAATCTACCGATTAATTGAATACGTCTCGTATCTGCTATTAATGAATTTTTTTGGGTAATATAATCTTCCCAAAGTATAATAAGAAATATAGTCATCTTTCAAAGAAAAATTTGAATACTTTCCCAAAAAAAAGTATTCTTTCTGCCAGAGCCAGAGCCTTTTTGGTTACACTTTACAGTACATGTGAGAATACGTATATACAGTTGATGGGGTGTACGTATCAAATTTTAGGCTAGGCTTATATTATTATTTTAGGCTTATATAGTAATAATAATAATAATAAGACCTAGAAACCCCGAAGGCTCGATGCCGATTCCACTATTCTCTGCTTGCACACTTGACTACCCACGGATGACTACCCAATCCCAAATCCGTCAGATCACTCTTTAGTATCTTCCCACCTACATGCCAGTCTACCCCTCAGACCCTGTAGAGTCGGCACAGCACTTAACTTTTTAGGAATTCGTTTGTTACTAAGCCCAGCAACTTTACAAGCCCAACTTCATCTTCGTGAAGCTATCACTTGAATAAATCACATATGCTTCGCCATTCCGCGTAGTGTTATCTCCTATATTCTCTAATGGTATCATCCTTTTTTGGACCGAATATTCCACGCAACACCTTCAGCGTTAGTTGCCTCGTTTCAGTTCCGTGAAGAAGGGTTGTAGTGATGGTTTTATTAATTCTAATTTTTAGATTTTGGGACAAAGACGCGAGCTTAGTAATGTCGAGACCTATAATGACAAGCCTTTAATTCCGCCTTTATTACCTATTGAATTTCATTTTTTCTAGTTACCATAGGCCCTAAGTACTTAAACTTCTGGATATTCGAATAATTCGGTACGACTATAAAATACCTTTTTATAAATTAATTTTAACTTCTTGTTAATAACGCTTTTTATTTGTTTTACAGGAACTTAATGTTTTATGATTGTTTAGTTAGCGCTCTATTCAAAAATACAAGGGAAGGCTTGATAATCTTGTAGTATATCAGTTCACCAACATATCCTAGTCTAACGATGCACAGCAAACTGATATTTGTAGCCCAGACTCTTACTGGCCTTATTTTAAGTTCCAATACAGCTAAACTATGGTTCCAACTTTGCCGAAAATCTTCTTTTGCCCCAATTTGAAGGATTATTTCGGCATTATCCTGTACGTGATTAAGTAAAAGGAAATTGTAAATAAAATTTGGATACAAATTCATTATTCAGTTATAACCTTGAAATTAAGTCGTTAAATAAAAAGAAGCCGGTAATAAAAAACCTGTTAGGTGTAAAAAAGCAACCAACGGTTAGAGGGCTTAGGTGCCGAAGTTTATAGGGACTTAGCTACTTTACAGTTCACTTCTTTTACTGCTCCTTCCACTAACTTTCCTTCGAAGCTTTTCAACTTTAGTAATAGAAGAGAAATATAATGTAAAATATTTTCTGAAACGCTTTAGGCGACCGTAATATAACAATCGATTTGTATAACTGCATTCTTAAGTATATTATGTCATCATAATTACGCTTTACCTGTCAATTGTATACGGTTGTTTGTTTGTTTAACAATTCCTTTATGCAACCAGCCGATTTTACAGTGGAAGTTCTTAATTTCGACTATTCAGATGTAGTTAGGACGGGGATCTTTAACGATTACCCAACATCGAACATCCTCGGGACTATCATGTATATTACATCTGAAGGAAGGCATAGCTAAGGGTTTTGTAATCCCTTTAGAACCGCGACCTCGACCATAGTAGTTTGTTATGCTAACCACAAACGACCCATGGACATATATGGTTGTTTCGCAAAATTAATACTAAATAGTCATGTCAGCATCACCATTTAACTGTTTTATATCCCTGTTTTCTGAAAACAACAAGATAATATTATCTTGAAACCAGAAAGCAGTTAGCAACATTAATTAAAATATCGGTACAAACTATGGTTTAAGTTTAATTGTTAGGTTGTTGGTATCCATGTTAAAATTTTATCTTTACTTAACGATTGTTTTTACAGCTAAGTTGTTTATCGTTCTTAAAAGTTCCCGCCAAAGATCTCGGTCAAGCCAGTCTCCTTCTGTGAGGCCCTTTGCTGCCATGCTATCCTCCATACCTAAAATTACATATATTAATAATTTGTTTGTTTTTTTCATTGGCGTTTTTTTTTTTACTTAATAATATTTCTATATACTTGGGGGGTTTATACCACAAGATTAAGCATTCTTAAAGAACACTCATCTTAAGCAATAATTAATACAAAAAGTAATGACTGAACAGATGGTTATATGTATTACTATCATATCTAATAGTGTTACCGCCACTAAACATATGATAAAATTTACTACTATGTGTTATTACAGTATTACAATACTGTTAATATTTTAAAGTTGTTTGTACATAGTTTTCTTTATTATTATTTTTATACTTATCTACAGCTATCTTTGGATTATATTGGAGCCAATAATATTATAATTAAATGATTAGTATCATATTAGACTAGAGTATAATTCATCATTATTACAGCCCTTTTTAAAGTTTCTTGATATACACTTATCAACTGGAATAGGATCTTATTGTCATATTCTACTCATTTTTAATTTTTCATTATCTAGAAGAATATATTCTACTCGATTTACATAATACCGAGTACTGTTTGCATCAGTTCCAGGATTCTGGTGTCAACGGTGGACTGTCCTGGAACGGTTTTTAATAATTATTCGTTCCTCGATTTTCTGTTATTTATTTTCCATTCTTGGAGCTCTAGTTTAATTTAACTTAGATTTGGGCCATTGGCTCCCCTTCGATTTAGCCATTTCTATCGAATTTCTGGTGTTATTTGAACTGATCCAATCTCCTGTGGTAACAAGTTCCAGTTTAGTAACTTTTGGGTCACTGCTTTCTCTAGTAATCGCTAGTGGCTTTTTTATTGCCTAACATTCCGGCATGAGACCTGGGCACCCGGTGAGGATGGCCGTTTGCTCACTGAAGCGAATCATCCCCCATCATTATTGATTTTTACAGCCTTAAGGTCATTCGTGGGTCTTTTTCGATCTATTTCCACCAGTTACTTTTAGTGATCACTGTTATTTTAAAATGACAGCAATAAAAAAACTATGAATTAAAAACATTTATATTTATTTATTAACCTCTTCTAAATCCCCCAAAGTTACTTGAAAAAGAGTAGAGAGTCTCTCCGTCACTGACGTCACATAAATTCGCACAAATATGGTCCTGTAGTTTTCTTACTCTGAACTTTATACACTTCTTAATAATTTAAGATAAAATAATTAAATAAGCGTGTCTCATTATCCTTATCAGGATCTTTTAGCGGTTTTCCATAAGCGAAGACATGGTGGTGCCTTGTTCCAAGTACTAAGGCATGTACTTACATACATACATGGATTCATTATGTTGATAAAAGTACTTGACTACTAGAAGGATCAACACATTAATATAAAATTTCTACTTTTAAAGACAATATTTAAAACAACGTATTAATAATAATCATCAACCCCCTCACGCTCTATGACGACGAAATTAATTTTTTTGCTCATCAATCTATTCATACTTTATTAAAAATTTATTAACAACTATTTTCTACTTTTTTCTTTTGTTCTAAATTAAAGCGTGATTTTAAACTAGTATTTATTGATTAAATATTTTCAGTACTGGTAATTTTTAAAAGGCTTTTGGGGTCTTTTTTAGATTAAGACTGCCAGTTACTTTTTGTAACCAATGATTACTTTAAAAGTAATCGCTTACATATGGTTAGGTAAACAAGAATACAGGTTAATGAAATATTTATTTGAAATTAATACAAAAACAACAACTAAATATGAATTTAAATAGGAAAAAAAAGCAGCAATCTCGTCAAATATTTGTAGAACTAGTTTTTGTTATTGTTCCTCTGTCTCCATAAAAACTCACAGAAATAGGATTCTAAAAGTTTCCTCCTTGGTCCACACTCTTTTCTATTCCTCATTTTGGCTTTCGCCCAGAGAGATTCCATTGATTGTGTGTTGGCTCTTGTTGTAGGGTCGACAACATTTTTTGAATAATTGACAGTAAGATGCTCATAATTCATAGAATATAATGTTTCTCCTAACCCTTTGTATGCCTTCCAGCAATCCGAAATGATCGTCGTTCCTTGCCTTATTGTAGCTTTTATACAATTTAGAAGAGTTTCTGATGTCCTATAAGGTACTGCATACATAAATCACTCTTTGGTTTCCTTACATATACCTCCATAAACCCACTGATGAGGGTACATTCTTCCAACATTGTTTTTTCTTTTACTAAAACAAGTTTCGTCAATTTCTACAGTCATTTTCCCCGCCTATATGAATAGGATTATTTATTAAAGTATAGGCGCAAATTTCTCTCAACATATTCTTCCAATCCGTAATAGTTGCACTACTTATATTAAGTTCTTCAGTACAAAATTTCGTAAGGCACCTTTATCTTGAAAAAAATGTACGATATTTTCTTCTTCATTGCAAAACAAAATTAAATTAATAAAATTTATCTCTGTATCCATTATAAACATAAATAACCTGCTTAATAGATTTTGTAGTTGTCATATGGTTTAATTTTTTTTTTTGAAAAAGATGAATTACTTTTAAAGTAATCATTTGGTTACAAAAAGTAACGAGCAACCTTAATCTAAAAAAGACCCGACTTTTGTACAAGATAATTAGGGAAATTTCTTCTAGTGAAGTGAGGGAAAGGTACATAAGCCCTAATCAGAGTCCCAGAATGCTCGACCCTTCAGGAAATCTCCCCCTCACCCAAATTCCCATTTGGACTCACTCCGTGGCAGCAGGTCCCTCCCTTAATGCCCTCAACAATCTCTGATTAACTGTTTTATTCTTCATCCTTATCTCTGTAATTGTTTATTAAATTGAAGTAGCTATTAGTCCAGGGGATATTCCGTAATCGTGGTTCAACTTAAATAATATCATACTAACGCTCAGGTCACTTCAAATAGTACTCTACAAGTACATTTACTTAAAGGTAAACGTTTTTGTGTTTAAACTTTTATACTAAAATTAATACCTGTAATTTGCTAGGCATATAAAAGTCGTAAGATAATTGATTTATATAGTTTATACATATTGCGGAATAATATAATAATAATAATAAGGGTTAGTGAACCCGAAGGCTCGATGCCGATACCAAACTCTGCCTTCAAACTTCCGTTCATGGACCTCTACGTAGTCATATAAATGAATAATATAAATGTAATCTTAACAACTGTTTCTAATGTCTTTAGAGATGTTGGAAACACGTCGATTTTAATTGGTTTATATTTTTTAAGTTTAGCGGCTTAAATATAATACCCTAATTGGTTTTGAATTTTCATCCAGCTTATGTTCTCTAAATTATTAGAAGAGTAATTAAAATTGAAAAATATATAGTTAAATTTGACCATTTTGAAGATAGATTTCTCATAAGCAAGGTTAATTTCATCACAGTCATTCACGATTTAAATTACTGGAGGGTATATTTTTTTAAATAAGTTCTAGTTTTTTCAGTCATTTTTGTTAAGAGGTGGGACTTTTCCTCATTCTTTCCTTCTCGTACAGGTTCCTGCATTTTAAGGCTCTTTCATATTTAGTATAGTAGAGAATCTTGTTTAAACACTACAGTTCATCATATGAATTTCACCTCACATTAAATTCTCATTCCAAAATAAATTAAAAAAAAAAAGAGTTTGCCTTATCATTTCGAAATACTTGAAGTGGTCTTTTGAATTTCTTTTTATTCAGCCTCCTAACAATTCTGTGTTCTGTCCAATCTTAAAAAAGTTTCGTTCTGGATGACGAAAGTCGCTTCAGACCTACTGACCTATATCATCTCATTTAAAAAAGAAACAAGTTTGAAATACTTGAATTGTTCCCATGACGTTCAATTCCCGTTCCGTTTCTAAAATTCTTGCCAAGTGATGCGGAAAGAAGGAAACGCTCGGTACTCTCTAGCTTTTGATAATGGAAAAAAATGATAAACCCACCAGAGGCTGATCCTTGGTGGAAGAGATATTACTAGAGAGAATCTTCTTTCTCAACCAATCCAAAAATCAATGAGAATTGAAAAATTGGACTATTTTAAATTATATTTCTGTATAACAGTATTACATTATCATTGATTCGATAGAGGTGGAATTAATCTTGTTCACATTTTCACATTAATCGATCATCGAAAATAACTTAACATTACTGTTAAATGTAAGTATATAATATTCACTTTTATATCCGTTCTTAAAGGGGGCGTGATCATTAGCGCTGGGTGGTTCTGGTGAAGGTCTCGGATTCAAATCCGGCTGTGATCGATTAATTGTTTAATCCTTTAAAATCGATAGATAGACCCTCTGAGGCCTATAGGCCCTACTGTGGATCACCCACATAGAGTGGGACCAAACGTGGTGGCTGAGCATGGTCTCTGCTAAATAAAGTTCCAGCACAACAGGTTGTCTTGGAAACAGTACGGTCTCTACTATCAACTGAACCCTTCATTAGTTGTATTGGTGCTGAGTTTTTTATCCTAACTACTTTGATAAAATATTTGTTTTAAATATCTATCGTTATATCAGGCAAGAGATAAGACAACACATCCGCATAATCCTACATATAATCTTTTAAAATATTCATAGTACATATGCATTGTCATTTTAAAAAGGTGGGTACTCCAGAAGAAGAATATATACAAATACATGAAAAATATGTTTTTATTTGAAAAGAAAAGATATGTCCAGGGACGGGATATATCTTTTATTTTCAGATAAAAATATTTAAAAATTATGACAATTAATAAAAAATAAAATAAAATAAATGAAAAATATAGGTTGAACAAAGGGCGATCCAATCCCTTGTCTTGAACTGAACAAATCTTCGATTTCTGAAAACTATTCAATTTAAGATTTAGAAAGCTAAACCGTCTACTATTTACAAAGGAGTATTTATAATATTTTAACAAGGAAAATTTCCGTTATATTCCAGGAGATGTCACGTAGCGCGTCCTTCCACACGGCACTTCAATTGACATATGATATTAATCACGTATGACCTGATGTATAGGGCAATGTCATAGGATTATGAAATTGGTCACGTTGTGTTCTCGCCTGGCGTGGGAATGCAATTTCGACCGCTCTCTGACACGCACGTAATTTCAATTACTGACAGAAAATCTGCTGGACAACCTCATTACGTGTCCATCTCTTGCCCGCTTTCCGTCTGAAACAGACTGCCTCTGACATTGAACTTGGCAACTGAAATAACCAATTTTTCGCTTGTTTTAATACGTGCCTCTATATTAAACTAATGTATTATAATAGAATAACGAAGTCTTAAAAGATATATAAAATGATTGTTTAGACTTGAGTATAAGAATTCCTTTAAACACTTTTAAACAATTGGAAAGTCATATGCCTGTCGAAATTTCGCCAATTCAGGCATCGTTAGGATAAAAAGAGAATAATAAGAGGAAAAACAAATAAATAAAACACACCCCAACCTCTACCTCCACAAACTAACTCGGCCCCAACCAACGAAACCCACCACCAACAAAGGCCAGATGCATGTACTGAAATATAAGGAAGGTATATCACATCAGCTGGGAAGAAGTTAGATGGAGACAGATGATGATAAGTAAGCTAAAAAAAAGAAGCACACTAAGCATCCGAGAAATAAAAATCTAGGATAAAAGAGAACATTAAAAAAAAAAAAACATGAATGAGATGATATAAGTAAGGGAAAGCAAACGTGCCAAAATCTGAAATGAGAAATAAAATATCTGCTTAGTCATGGCTAGGAAAATTCCAAACAAATGCTTAAAGTACCTAAAACAATTGGAAAGACAAACATTTACCGATATTTCGCCAATTCAGAAATTCTCAGGACAGAAAAAGAATTAGAACAGGAAAAATAAGTAATAGTTGAACACATCCCAACTTCCATAGACAAACAGAGCACCAATCATTGATAACAACCCACCAACAACTCACACACCAATTCATCAGAATCATACAGAAGATTATAGGAGAACTGCTGATAATATCATACGATAATTTGATATTAAATAATGATGCTAAAAAGCATACATAAGGAATGCTTAAGAAAGATACTGAATATCCACAAAATAAAAAAATACAAATAAAATAACAAAAAGGAAAGGAGCCGTACAAGAGATAAGACTATACCACAAAATGTATTTAAATAGAATAAAAAAGCTCAAAATTGACAAAAATATTTGTTAAGATACAAGTGGAATAATTCCACCCAAAAAGGCTCTCAAACAATACGAAATATTATCAAATATCTGTCGATGTTACGGCGACGATTTTAGTTGAACAGCTACCCTTGGGCATTTTTTAATTGTTTGTTTGTTTATGTTTAAAGGCGTAAAACCCTTAGGTTATCAACGTCTATGGTTCGCTTTATACATTTTTGGAACTATGTATTATTGGTCAGCAATACACATACGCGATACCACTCACAAAAAAGGGTGATTTTTCTATATTTTTTACGTTCTTTCAGTAGTTCAAGCAGTTACTTGTGATGATTTAAAATTATTTTCTATTTCATAGCTACTTTTATGTTTGTTCCAGAATAGAATAGATACATAGATACATGCTTAATATCTAAATCCCGTAGTAGGATCGGTTAATTTTATTATATTATATAATATTTCCTCAATTTATTTTTGCTAAAGCAATTACTAATAAATAATTCCGTCAGTAATTTCCACTTCTCATTATAAACTGCATAGTGACCCTGTATGTGTTACTATGCTCAATATGTAGTTAGCAGGGATGGTTGACAGCGGATACCTAGCTTGTGCCAATATTGCTGGTGGCATTATGGAACTTGGAAAATGGACTGAATATGCTAGCACGGTCCCAATGTAGCGGGCCGCCATACCTCTCTTGTACCAGCTGATTGGGTGGCGGTTGGTTCATTGTTAGTTGCGTCAAGGGCGTAATACTAATTCGGTTTTATTGGGACGAATCGTCCGCTATACATTTCGGGTTTTCTTGTTTTATAACAATAATAAGGCACTTAATATGGAATTTTAATAAGCACCACTGCTAATTACTTCAATAGTATCATCCTAAAAGTCACAATGTATAAGTTTTATATGTTTAACGACGTTTGCGATTTATTAGTTAAATATCGTTCCCAATGTTTCTGCTACCCATCTTCCTGTCTCCTTCGCCAATTCAACTGTTCACTATTCCTTCCATATAAACTTCATTCCCAAATTCGTTTCTGCCGTCGTCCTTCATGCATCCTAGCCAAACACCCCAACAGCTTCAGCCTCATTGCTCCTATTCTGTGTAGAATTATCTTCATTTCTTCTGTCGTGCCTCAATATTCGGAAGTTATAGAGACCGAGAGATAGTGTATCTACTTCAGTATTCCATAATTTCTCTTTAATTGCCCATATTTTAGATGATTGAAGGGTAATGTGTCAATGTATATAAGAATATTTACCAATCTCCTACTTTTTTCCTTCGCTTTATCTGGCAGTCCAGTCCAATATTATTCTCCCTCTTTGTCCGTCTCTAGCCGATCCATTGCATTCCTTCTCCACGCGATCATTCCAAGTTTGTATAGATCCTATTCTACATCCTTCATTCCGCTTGTTCTTGGGCACACTTTCCTCTTTTCTCGGGGAGATCTTCCTTCATTATCTTCCAAGTTATCTGTATTATCTCCTACTTTATACCACTTAAAACTAGTGGATTTCATTTATACATTTTTGTATCAACTAGCTAGCGAGTGAAGATAGAAGTCTTCGATATGTTCGATATTCTAAAAATAATCGATTTTAAATTCGATAAAGGCCTAGATAGTATCCAAATCTAATACATTTCAACGACTAGACTATATTACTAATAACAATAATAATTAAAATAAGAGGTATATATATATATATGTGTGTGTGTGTGTGTGTGTGTGTGTTTTCTATTTGTATAAAAAATAGTCTAAAAAATAATACAAAAGGAACTAATAAGAGACTAAAAAGGAATATAACTGGCCCTCACTGGGTACAAAGCAATTTCCTAATGGCACTCGATTCCGTTCCTAGTCCGAACAACTTCCTCTTTCTACATCTCCTTTCCAAGATCCATAATTTCCTTTCATCCTGAAATAAAGTGTAAATAATTGTGCAGCGTAAATATTTTATTTAATTTTTCGGTTAATATCGTGTTCTCTTTCATATATATATTTTTTAATTTTTGCGTCATTATAAAATATATTGTTACGGGCTATTGGGTTTGAAATGAATTAAACTACTCCTAAATTCGAGATGCTAATATTTATTAACAAATTGACAAAAAGAGTACAATGAAATTACTAAACTAATATAAATTTACAATAACAATATTATAAAGATTATAACCTAGGCCTAACTTCTGTTTAATTACTAAAATAATATAGGATATTGCTAATAATAAATAACTTCACTATTTACATAAACTTGTACAAATACAATAAAATTAAATAGAGTTAAAGTCCACCGACCGTAAGGCTCCAAATATGACAAACTGACACACAATAATAAACAGAAACAGTTTTTTACACTCGCGACTGTCACAGTTCACTGATACCCTGGTTCACAAGTTCACTACTGACTCACTTATCACTGAGTTACTTATTACTGACTGACTTATCACTGACTAGCTCATCACACTGACTGACACTGACTCTAGTTCGGAGCGGATGGTATATATATATATGTATTTATCGAACGTTCTAGACACGCAGGAGGGGGGAGGCCATTTCTTGGATCTCCCAGATCCTTCTAATCTGCGTTAATCCCTCCGGCCCGTCTTAATCCCTCCAGCCCATCTTTCTCGCTTTGACCGTAACAATACATTCATTAGTGGGTTTGAGTGAGAATAAAGTCATGGAAGGACTGATATCGGATACAGACCAAATCAGCAACAGATGGTCACAATGGATGACTTTATTCGTTACAAAGTAAGGGGCAAGGAGGAGTTTGCGAAGGATTTTGGGTTGTAAGGATTGGATTCGATAAGTGGCCGATGGCTTAATGAAGCCTCAAAGCTCTACTCTTCAACTCCTAATAGTTCTTATAATAGTCATGTATCTGAGTCTTTGGTAATCAAAGGGAGCTTAGATATTAATGTTAACTAACAAGAACAAAATTTTTCATGTCGTCATTTAATGTAATAAACACAAAGTAAAATAATGAAAATTAACTTAACTAATTTTAGATTATATTGAACAAAATTAGGAATTGTAAATATTTAATGAGAACACCACATAAATAAGTGACGGTCTTCTAGATTAAAATAGTATATTGTTTTAATTATTTGGAATGAAAGTGACATTATAAGTATTTTATCAGGAAAACACACAACTTCTATAAATTTGTGGTATTCCATAACCACGAAAGCTGAGTGCAGTATGAATATTACAATGAGGACTCTACTCAACCAAGCTATGTGGATCCATTTTAGTGAAGTAAATCTCAACTGCTCTCCTCCCAGTAATAAATATAATATCAAACGGATCCTCAATCCTGGGTCAGGTAATATAGAAAATACTCTTGTTATTATAATTAATAATTATTTTAACAAATAAATGTTAAATAACTTCTGCTCAAACTATTTTTAAATAAAAAAAACAACTTCAATTTTCAATTTAACCGTTTAATTATGATTAACCTTAGGTTAGGCTATGTTGTGTTCTTGATTCTCGAACTATAAATTGTTCTCGATGGTTTTCATGATCGCTCCTTTCATTATTGACCAATCAATTTCTATGTTAGTGAGTGTTTTATAATATTGAGGTTATATTGAGCAATGATATATTTCTATGCACAGCTGACCAAATAGATACCCTTACTTCTAGCTTGCTAGATTGGATTGCTTCGTACATTGTGTACTTACTAATCTGCTATGAACATAGTAGGTGCATTACTAAATTATTTACTCCTGCATTTATTATTATTTATCAGTAAAATTATTAATTGTCAGGTGATATAATTATATTACCTATCTGTGCTTTTCTTGTTTATTTAAATTTCTCTTTAGCATGGGTCTAGAACCTTTTTTTTCCACGTGTCAAATTCTAACAAAATGTGAGAATTTAAGAGACTTAATCACTTTATTAGGAAAATAATTACAAACCTAGTTGAATGGACATTATTCATAAACGTTCGCTTCGATATCAATGATTATGTTTTGTGATTTATTTATTTATATTGTACTTTATTTTCGTAAGTAATGTGGATCTCTTGAAATTACCAGCGGTTCATAGGTTCCCGACCTCTGGATTGTAGAATTATTTGTTTTGCTTTTTTGTTCCTCTAACACTTTAATGTTCTAACATAATGAATTATAACGGATTGAAAAAAATCAGAGTTTAAGGTTTATTAATTCTTATTTTTTTAAAATAAATATTTCAGTGTTATATATATATATATATATATATATATATATATATATATATATAAATTAAAAGTAGACAATGAAAAAACCATAGATATCACAGAATGAAATATTGCTAGATATAATATAATATAGCGATAGAAATGGAATTAACCAGACTACACCGAAAATCAGGTGATCTGCATATTAAAAATTCATTAGTAATAAGTTAACAAAGTGGAGAAATCAAAAAAGAGTGGATCAGCATGGCCCCAAGAGCGGAAGGAACCCAAGAATGAAACTATGGGCATGCAATTATGAAAGCACAAAGAAAGGCAAATGCAGCCCTCTAAGCATTTAAGGTAGTCTTAAATGGCGCAAATAATAATGGTATATTATATTTGAATTATAATTATTTGAATTATATTTTAGTAATACAATTTTTATCCATATTTATCGTATAGTAATAAATTGGGCGTAAACACTCAATGCTAAAATACAAGAAAAAAAAACCTCATATGCTCTTCACACTTCACAGTTGTTAAACGCGTTTTACCATATTATTTTAAGATTGGCAGAAGATAGGCAAAACATGTTTGCATTGCTGCCTAAACCGTTTCATTCACTTCAACTGAAACGCAATTAATTCTACTAATCTATAAAAAAATCTTACACGAAACATAACTAGAAAGTAATCCATTGCTTACGAGAACAAAGACCACTGAACCCCAAATAATTAACAAAGGTGGCTAATTAGCTAGTTCAATTACAGCTGAGTACCGCAAATGAGCATGTGAATGGTTTAGCTATATCATCGGTCGTCGTAACAGAAGATAGCCTCAATCACTTCCTCGAACGTGATCCAACCTCCGCCAAAGAGATGAATGCCCGGAAGGACCGCCTTCCGGATTACGGACCACTTTCTTCTGGTCACGTCTGGGTCCATCGGGAGCCCTCCGGGAGCATCCTCCACTTCTGTTATTGGGGTAGCACTCTAGTTAATGTCCCATTGCCTTCTGCATACAATCGTAAAAATAAATGGTCATCATTTGCCTCGTTGGAACTATCGCTTGGACCTTGTTATTGCCTATTATTATATTGATTTAAATTTTTAAAAAAGGAGTGGAGTAGCTTATGCTGAGTTGGCATTCCAAGTTCCTGGGTTCGAATCAGGCTATGGCAAGTAATTAATTTATACTTTTAACTGCCGGGGATGAACCCTGTGGGTTCTAGAGACCCAATTGGAGCTCACACAGCCTCTAATATGTGGGTGCCCATCACTGGGGGGAAACCTGGTGACTTAGCATGATCTCCGCCAAATGAGCTTCCTGCTCAACAGTTTGTCTTGGAAACAGTACAGAGTCTAACACGTACTAAAATATATAACCATGGAGTTAGCTAAATAAAAAAAATCATACAGCAAAAAAATACTAGAAGACCACAAATAAGATTACGTAATGTAATTTTACTAATGCAGGAGTAAATAATTTATTTTATTTATGTACCATAAACTGTACTACTAAATCAATGTGTAATATATTTATAACCAATCTGTTATAAATATAATATACAAGCTTATAGTGCATAAAGCAAGCTAACAGAAAGAGAATCTATTTGGTCGTGTGAGGATAGAAATAGAGGATTTCTCAATATAACCTCAATATTACAAAACACTCACTAACGTAGGAATTAATTGGTCAATGATGAAAGCAGCGATCATGAAGATAATCGAGAAGAATTTATAAAAAAACAAAGAATATCTCAACCTAAGGATGTGACTTAAAAAATATTTAACAAAATTTTAGTTTTAGTTATACATTTTTATGTAACAATATGGATTAGATCAAAAGGGTATTTTTTTAAAAGAATTAGTTTTGGTTTTTGAAATCCCATAAAAATTACTCAAAAATAAAATTAAAATTAAATAAATCCGTTTTTTAGACACTCCTACTCTTGTAATTAGGCGCTGATGAACTTTTGAGTGTAGTTGTTTTCAAGTCTCTAGTTTATTTCTATTTGCCGGTTTATTTTATCGTCCATATAATTTTTAAAAAATACTAATTACACTGGTCGACAAGGTTTTCTTCACAAGAAATCTGATGTAGTCAGAATGGTGGGAATTGTAAATGGTACACATCCTATTCCATTTACAATTCCCATGATTTTGAGTGAACCGAAGGACCATTTAAGTGATTGTGATTTCTGTTTGACAAATATTAAAGGAATCCCATCTAAAACAAACTATACAGTTAAGTATCCGAATTTGCAATCTCCAATAAGACCTGTCTTACACAATGAACAGTTCCCTGTACCAGTATATGCGGATACGACCTTAGGTGATAACTCGGAATCTGACCTAACTGAAACTGAAAATGCTTCAGATGACAATAAAAACGATCCTACATATGAAGCCAATACCTGTTCATCAGAACCATACTTTCCCAATCAGATAGACCTTAGTGACCTGATTCGGGATTTAAATCTGTCTAAACAGCAAGCTGAAGGTTTAACTTCCAGACTCAAAGAGTAGAATCTACTTCTTTTTGGAGTAGATTATGTAGTTATCGTGGCCACCATAGTGATTTCAAGAACTGCTTCTCTGAAGAAAATGGTATTGTGTTTGTAGTGTTATTTACTCAATTATGGAAACTCTTGGGCTTCAACACCCGCCAGATGAGTGCCGACTATTTATAGATTCGTCTAAAGTTAGTTTGAAGGCTGTGCTGCTACCTATTGGCAATGAACTTCCATCAATACCTGTAGCGCATGCCGCTGATATGAAAGAGACATGTCAAAATATGAAACTAATTTTAGAGAAAATATCGGAATATCTGCGGTGATTTAAAGGTCATGGCTTTATTGCTTGGTTTGCAGCTTGTGTTCACCAAATTTTGCTGTTTTTTGTGCCTCTGGGATAGCAGAGATAGGAAGTCTCACTATGTTACTAAATCGTGGCCTAAACGTGAATTTCGTAACCCTGGACAGAAAAATGTGCCATATGTCCCGTTAGAGAATCCTGAAAAAATATTGTTACCTCCACTGCATATTAAGTTAGAAATGAAAAAAATCGTCAAAGCTATGGATAAACAGTCTGATGGATTCTTGTACTTGAAATCGAAATTCCCCGAAAAAATCAGTGATGCTAAACTGAAAGAAGGAATTTTTATAGGACCACAAATCCGTTCATTAATGGGTGATGAGCATTTTGAAGGACGGTTAAATCCACAGAGAATGCAGTCTGGCAGTCTTTCAAATGTGTATTAATTCAATTTTCTTGGGAATCATAAAGCAGAAAACTGTAGTGACATAGTGACTGGTATTCTGCATTCTTATAAGGCTATCCAAAACATGTTGGACTCTCACTTAGACTTCTTCACCGAAAATCTTGGAGCTGTCAGGGATGAGCACGGTGAGCGTTTTCATCAGCAAATTTCTACTATGGAATAGATGCACCAAGGCAAGTGGAGTTCCAATATGCTGGCTGACTACTGTTGGACAGAAGAGAGACGTTCCAGTTGCAAAATATCCCCGAAAATCACTATCTACCACTTTCTAGGTAAGTCAGAATGAGTAGTTATAATTTTGAGTTAAATCGATTTTTTCGAATATTATAAAAATTCAAATGAATACCACACCAAACTCCTAGCCGATGGAGAAAAACTACAGTTACATTTTAATTCAGCACGAAAAATACTTCTAGAAAATGTTATTTTAGTTCTTGTGAAAGAAAAAAAGTTCATTTTTGTCGACCAGTGTTATTAAAGACGAAATTTTCACTCAGTTAAATATCTTAATTTAATGTTTTATTTTTATTTATCTTAATTTAATTTTTTAATATATATTGATTATGCTTTAATGGTGATGCAATCTTGAAGACATTAAATGCTTCAAATATATCTGAAAACTGTTTATGTATTTGAAAAAATAACGTGTCCCTACCTACCATTTTTCACATCAATTGATTATTATACCTTAATCTCCCTTCAAAATACAATTACTGAAATAAAAATTCTATTTTCTTTAGTTATATTTCATTTTTAAATCGAACAATAATGTGTTTTGAATGTCTTGTTGCTACTGATTGCTTTTTACTCGATGGAAAAGCAACGGCTTTGTATTCCTACCCGAAGTTGTAATGACGTAAAGTTCAATTGTGTCCCGTGGGATAAGGTTCCCAAAATACCATTAAAATCTCAAATCATTCCATCACGAAGTAGATAGAACTTTGGAAGTGGATTGAAATTCTTTATTGATAATTTTTGTATCCCTTTCGTATCGTTATAGAAACAACAATTTTACTATGAGTTACCCGATGTATTTAAACATATTTATATTAAAGGGGAACGGTTATTTTTTTTTCGATTTATATTAAACGATTTATGTCATACAAAAACAAAAAATATTTCTATCAAACACTACTATTTTTTTCAACCCCGAACAATTATGTTTATTTATTTAAAAACTTTTTATTTATTAAATTCTTTATTTCTTAGATTTTCGGTATTTTGTCGTAGCTAAATTTTTTGATAATCAACTAAATAAACATGTGGAATCTAACGTAACCAAAATGTATACAAATTTAAAAAATGGTTATTTTAAATATTAATATTGTTACAAGACCAAAATTATATGTTATATCTTTGTTTAATCATTTCTCTGATAAGTTACTTTTTTAATTAAAGGGGGATTCGGATTAAAACCTCCGGAGAAAATGAAGGAGAAGCTCGTTAAATTTAATAGGAAATATTTCCTCAAGCCTCATAAATCTTTGTCACTTAAAGTGAAATAGGTTTAACAATAAACAAATCATAAACTGTATTATAAACCCGTAGATATATAGCTACTAAAAATAAGTGATCAACCGAAAGTAAAAGAAAATTGATAATAATATTTTTGCAATATATTAAAAAGCCAATATATGAAATTGAGTGAGGCATTCACAGTAGTTATAAACGACGGGTTGTAGCATTGGAGACTGTGGACTTGACCTTGACAAGGCGAGGGGAAGGGTGCGGGGGGGAAGCCTTGGAGGTCTGAATGCCACATTTGGCAACGTCGCAAGGAATGTGCAAGATTTGGCAACATCGCTTTGTTTACATTAGTGTTATAGTAGAGGTGCAAATGACCTTGTGACGTCACGGGGGCATTGACCCTCTGACGTCATCGAGGGGCCGGGGTTCCTTTATCAGATTTTTTTTTTTAAATATTTTATCTGTATAGTGTGTAAAACTGACCTTGCGACGTCAGTTCCATCAGAGCATGAGTCATTGATGGCCTAGCGCTGCCCGGGTATGCTTGATCGGCAGTTTATATTTTATCTCACGGACGAAAAGGTTGACATTGAACTATAGCAGACGACAGGACAAAATAAGATAAGTGAGATTGTCTTACGGATGCAATATAAACTTAAATAATCACCTTGTCTGTGAGTTACATTAACCAATTCATTCACAGTTCTCTATATTTCCATGTCCATATATGGGTCGTAATACCTCCTATTCCCAGTATGCCTAGCTCATCAGTTCATACACGATTAATATCTGGACCGTCAGTTAAATAGTCACATTCGCAGTTCTCTATATTCCCATGCCCATATATGGTCATGATACCTCCTATTCACACTTTGCCTAGCTCATCAGTCCATACTCCCTTTATAAACGTTCCCTCTTCGGCCCACTGGCACTCCGTCACTCCGTCTCGTCTGCGTGTTGTGCTGTCCACCGTCTCTAATCACTGCTTAAACGTAAGTTGTTATTGCTACTTGTTTTAACTAATCTTAACATAATTACAACAATCTGATTGTTATAAACATTGCAGATGTCCCTTTTGAATAGATTAAACGGTCTTACATCCTATAAAACCATAGGAGAGTTGCATGAGGGGGTATGCTATTCAATATTGGAGTTGCGGTTTAAAACAACTGAACACGGCCAAGGATTGGAGGCTATTATAGAGGCTGAAAGAGGAGGAGAGCGCTTTAGGACCTTTCTTCCCAAGAGGTACAGTGAATGTTTCACTGATGCGGAGATCAAACATTATAATGGTGAGTTTTCATATTATCAATTGCTTCATTTCAAACAATGTTAATACCTGATTGTTAGAAAAAAAAGTAAGATTGTTTTCTTTATCGTAGGATCATTGAAGATGACATACAAGGGAAAGCAGAGAAATTCATATATAATAACTTTTAGCGAATAAATATATATTAGCAGCGAACATAATGGTCATAGGAAAATATTAATTTTAAAAAGGTATGGATGTTTTGTGTTCAAAATGTGGGCTTTTATTGAAAACATTAAACGCACATAAATGCAAATGGCAATTTCATGTGTGCACATATTGTAGACGTGAATTTAATTCGAAAGTTAGCTGTACACGACATATAATTACCTGTAAAAATAAAAAGCACATCAGTCCCCTTCAAGCATTAGCCGGTAATACTAGTCAATCGATAACAATGGAAAATTTCCAAACTCCGGCTGGACCCTCTTTAAAACAATCTGTTTCCAGTTCTCAATCGCATTTACCATTCAAAAAACGGATACATTCGAACATTCCACCTTTCTACAACACTAATATTGTAGAAAAAGGAATTAGTTCTCCAAAAAAATATAAACTTTATAATAAGGAACAACTTGATAGGTTAATCACATATGAACAAGGAATTAAAAAGGCTGCATTTGGTAATTCGGTGATAGACTTTTATTTTGAAAATCATAATAATAAAACTACTCCAAAAATTTTTTTAGAAATCAATAAAGAAAAACTTATTGAGATTTTAACTTCATATTTGACACAATGGAACATATTTAAAATTAATTTACACTTAGATTGTACATACAAAAAAATAAATCATAACAACGAGGAAAAGTCCAATATGAATTTTAAGACTAGTCAGAACATCATAGATTCATCAACCGATTTGCACAATTATTTGAAAGAGTCATACGAAAAATTAATTATGGAATTAGATTCCTTTGAAGCCAAAGGTTCTGGTTGGGCCTTTGTTTCTTGCAACTTTCTATGTTTGCATTTTACCAAATATACACCTCTGAGCGGAAAACAATTTATTAATTTGCCAAAAGGTATAAAAAACAAACATGCTGTTATTAATGTAAAAAATATAAACAACGACTGTTTTCGTTTAGCAATACTGAGCAAAACAGTTGGTTCGAACGATCCTACATTGTACGAAAATTTAGAAACCCATTATCAATTCGATTGTATTTCATATCCTACTTCATTTAAAGATATTAAAAAATTCGAGGAAGTAAACAATGTTTTAATTAATGTGTACGGTTTGGATGAAAAAAACAATATATTTCCCTTAAGAATAAGCAAAAAGGAAACATATAACGAGAGATTTGACCTTTTGTTTCTTCAAAATGAAATAAACTCACACTATTGTTATATCACAAATTTAAGCAGGCTTGTTGGTAGTCAAATATCAGGTGACAAATCCGCTAAAGAAATTTGCCACAGGTGTTTAACATCTATTTCCTGGAGATACAAAACAAAAAGTGGAAAAAACGCGGAAGAACGATTAAAGGAACATTTATTATTTTGCGGTGCGCATAAACCAGTTAGGACAGATTTTCCTGCAGATGATAAAATCAAATTTAAAAAATTCGAATCCACCCAAAAAATTAAAATTGTTGCTTACGCAGACTTTGAATCATATCTGGAACCAATTGCAGGTCCTTCCCAAAATCCATCAATTTCTTGGACCAAATCAGTTCAAAACCATAAAATTTTTTGTGCTTCACTTATGGTCAAAACGGATATACCTCAATTTAAATTACAACAGCCATTAATTTTTACCGGTGAAAAATGTATGCTAATGTTCATGGAAGGACTACATGATTTGGCTAAAAAAGCTGATGAAATGTATGGTAAAGTTGAGCCTATGTCTGAAATGACGGAGGAAGAAAAGATAATTTATCAGTGTACCCATGTATGTGTTATCTGTCTGAAAACTTTAAATGAGGATGAGAAGGTGCATCATCATGATCATGTGTCATCTAAGTTCATTGGAGCGGCTCATTCTAATTGCAATTTACAAGCAAAAACACCCAATTTCATTCCAGTATTTATGCATAACTTTCAGGGTTATGACTCGCACTTTATTGTTCCGTTTTTAGCAAACCATGAAGGAGATGTTTCCGTAGTTCCAAGTAATACAGAAAAATACATAAGTTTTACCAAAACATTTAAAGATTGCAAAACTAAAATAAGATTTGTAGATAGTTATAAATTTTTAGCTGCGGGGCTTGATACCCTAGTGCAAAACATGAAAAAAGGTTCTTCAAGTCTTTCAATTACATTCCCTCATTTGCATCAGTTAATTCCTGACGAAACGAAAGTTGAATTGTTAACGAGAAAGGGAATTTACCCTTACTCTTACATAGATTCATTACTGCGGTTAGAAGAAACTCAGTTGCCTGCAATAAGTAAATTTTACAACAACTTAACTGCAGAAAATATTTCCGAGTCTGATTATAAGCATGCGCAAAACATTTGGAATACTTTTAATATAAATAACTTAAAAGAATATACCGAAATGTATATACAAACAGACGTAATTTTATTATGTGAAATATTTGAAAAATTTCGTAATCTCTCTATGGATATATATTCACTAGATCCTGCCCATTTTATGTCTCTTCCAGGCCTCAGTTACGAAGCAATGTTAAAAACGACAAATATTGAATTGGACGTTATTAAAGACATGGATATGGTATTATTTATCGAAAAAGGCATTCGAGGAGGTATTACACAAGTTGTCAAACGTTATGCCAAAGCAAATAATTATTATGTAGATGATTACGATCCAAATCAGCCCATTAACTACTTAATTTACGCAGATGTAAATAATTTATACGGCTATGCAATGAACTGTTTCCTTCCATATTGTGACTTTGAATGGCATAATGAAGATTTAGATGTGTTAAAAGTTCCTGACAACTCTGAAGTTGGTTATATACTCGATGTAGACATTGATTACCCTGAAGCCATACACGATATGCACTGTCAACTACCTTTATTACCTGATAAATTAAAATCGCCTGACAGTGATAAAACAACAGAAAAGTTACTTACTACACTCACACCAAAAACCCGTTATATTGTTCATTATGTCAATTTGAAACAAGCACTAAATCTTGGCGTTAAATTAACCAAAATTCATAGGATTTTAAAATTTAAGCAAAAAAATTGGTTGTCACCATACATAAATTTAAATACCCAACATAGAGCTAAGTCAACCAATCCTTTTGAATCGGATTTTTTTAAACTCATGAACAACTCCTGTTTTGGTAAATTTATGGAAAACGTTAGAAAACGAATAGATTTAAAACTTGTTACAAATAAAAAATCATTGAACAAACTAGTTAAAAAGCCAAATTTCAAAGAAAGAATAATTTTCACTGAAAATGTAGTTTCCGTTCAGTTAGAGAAGAATAAAATTGTATTTGATAAACCTCTTTATGTTGGTTTTAGTATATTGGAACTATCAAAAGTTTTAATGTACGAATTACATTATAACATATTTTTTTAAAAATATGGTCCGAAAAATATAAACCTCTGTTATATGGATACTGATTCATTTTTATACCTAGTAAATACAAAAGATATATACGATGATATAAATTATGATTTAAAAGACTATTTTGATACCAGTAATTTTCCAACAAAACATCGCTGTTATTCTGAAGAAAACAAAAAAATAGTAGGAATGCTCAAAGATGAAACTGCTGGCGATCCAATCGTTGAATATGTTGGCCTAAGGCCAAAAATGTATTCATTTATAACCAAAAGTGGTTTATTGATAAAACGATCCAAAGGGGTTAAAAAATGTGCGGTTAAAGAATTCACGTTCCAAAATTACTTAGATACTTTAAGAAATTATGAGTCGATGTACAGCCAATTTCAGATCATTCAATCAAAAAGACATCAAGTGCAAACAGTTTTAATCAATAAAAAGTCTCTTTGTCCATATGATGATAAACGGCATACCTTAGATAACGCAAGAGATACACTTCCTTATGGCCATTATGCATTGTCGCTACATAAGTAAAGCAAATGTTTTGTAATGTAATTAAATTGTTTATTTTATGAACTAATTATATCTGAGATTAGAAAAGAAAAAATAAACAGAATAGTAGCAATCAAAAATGTTTTATTTGAAATATGATAATAAGTAATAAAAACTTAGTGTCTAATTTCATCAATGATATGTATAAATACATGTGTTATAAAGCTACAAATAAATACATTCATTACAAAAGTGCATTATTCTTTTCACACCACTATGCGATATCCTTCCTGTCAATCCAGCTGCTTTCTTTTAGCCCCCACCATTTCACATACAACTTATTTCCTTTCCTTTTCAAAATCTTTTCGATGAGATAAACATCTGGATGTTTTACTTTTTGAAGCTCTTCAGCATAAAAGGAGCCACTGATAGGTTGACTTTTGAGATCTTCAAGTAAATATGTATATGGATCCGTCTTCTGAATCTTGATTACTTTAAATATTTCGCTTGACCAATTTGGCTTGTAGCCTTTTGAAAATGCTGTTTTTTGCTTAGATATCCTCACAAAATCGTCCTCTTCAAACTTCTTTTGATTTGGAACGAACAGAAGAAGAAGAATACACTTTGTTTAGCAAGTAGTTTTCTGATTTTTTATTATGGGCATCAATTGGTCTCATACCTATTGTTGTATGGAATGATGAGTTATAATCATGTAGAATCTGAGGTAATATATCTAAAAACTTGTAATTTCCACCCAAGCTAAATGCTTTCCACATTTTCGCTTTTAAAGTTCTATTAAACCTTTCTACAATGGAAGCTTTCATATTAGAAAAGGTCGAATAATGATTAATATAGTACTGTTTTATTAGAGATTTAAACTTGGAATTATAAAATTCTTTTCCTTGATCGCTTTGAATATTTCTCGGTGTTTGTTTGCTCGAACGAAACACGCTCTCCATTGCCTTAGTTACATCATCAGCAGATTTCTTCTTTATTGGTACGGCCCATGCATATTTAGTAAAGCAGTCTATAACTGTTAATAAATATTTGTATCCTTTATTTTCTCGAGCATAAGGTATCATTTCTACTAGATCTATTTGCCACAAGTCATTTATCCCTTTCAAAACAGTCTTTCTTCTAGGGTATATCTTGCGAGCTGGCTTATGTAATTCATTTACGATTGTTGTTTTTATTATTGATGAATCCATCTATAATTTTCTTTTTTAAGTACTTTGTTAAGATAGCCGAGTGTGACTGCGTCAGATTCCTCTACGGGCTCACCGATGTTTGTTATTCTTTTCCCGAGACAATCATATATATTGTCAACTAGAGTCAAAGCAACTCTGTCGAAGAATTCTTTTGTAACAACATCATAGTTATTTATAGGTGGAGCGAAATTGACAAGTCTTTTTCTTTTTCCATCTATATAGCTACCCGGCCAATTCTTTAAATCAGTGTAGGTCAGTGCTAGTGTATCACAATATACTTTATTTGCAGCGTCATGAGCAGCGACTGGATTTGCAATATTGACGATCCTTAAATGATGTGCATCAATGTCCTTTTCAGACTTTAATAAGCTGAATGGAAAATAACGTTTTTTGTATTTTGTATGCTTTTTTGCTATGTGAGATCCGAACTTGTTTATTGTCATGTTTGTACTGAATCTAAATATAAAAATGTGGGCATTAATATATTATATTTTCTTCTCGTAGTTCTTCAATTATAGATTCTATTTCATTTTGATGTCCTTCATGCCCGGCATAAGTTGAAGACATTAGCAGCCTAAGGCGATCGACTAGTTCGTTTGGGTCATTCCAACGCTCGTACAGAGGTTTATCGACGCTCATAAGTCCAGTGCCCCGTTTGTAAGAGTGGGAACGGAGTGAAGTTAGCCTGCTCGAAGCTGCTGATGCTGAGGAAGGAGGGCGGGGTTTTAAAGATTGTGTTGGGAATAACTTCGATATTATATTTCTATACTTCTCAGATCTATTTCCGGACACTCCTTGTTCCTCACTATAGCCTTTTTTGTGAGCATTGGTCGAAAGTAAAATATTCTTATAATTATCCAAGTCTGACTCGGTATAATATTTAGGATTTTTCAAGTAGAGTAGCTGCAACAATCCAGGAGTTCCTTCATACACTATGTTGTTTATAGAAATATCATCACTGTTTTCAAAAAGCTGAACATCGGTCGAGTCACCAATAGCCAATCCTCCAGAAGGCATTACTCGAATGCCGTAACGAGAGTCATGTGCCTTATCACCTTTTAACAACTTATCCAAGTATTCTCTTTGCAGGTTTCCAAATGAGGCGAGATGTTCCTTAAATTCGGCTTCTCCTTGTGGAGTTTTAGCGTATTCTTTGACTTGTTCTGATAGTGGATCGCCTGTCACATACTCATCCATTTCTACTTCTGGTGACATGAACTCATGATGGGGATTTGATAAGTGAGATAATGGTGTTAGCGCAGTACTTGGAACGTCAGATGAAATTTGTGTAACTTTTTTGCGATGAAGTGATGTTTTCGGCATTAATGTTGATTTTCTGTAAATACTAGCAGACTCTAACTCGCTTTTATCAGGCGATTCGCCCCAAACATTAGTAGTGACAATTCTTTTTACTTTTCTAGACGTCAATGCGGGTTCCGATTTGGTCTCTTTATTACTTAATTGTACAGATTGTTTAATGTCCTCGAGAGGTTTTAGCACGGGTGTAAAAAACGCTTTTCGACCTTCCTCGATATCCTGGAGACCGCGTTTCAACGATTGAAATTTGTTTTTCAAAATTTCACTAGTTTTTATAATCTCGCGAGTGACTTTTGGGTCCATGATCGCTAATGCTCAATTATTGTCATGACTGTTCTTTATATATCTACAATGAACGTATCAATTCCTTTTCTAAAACGTCCATTATTCAGGTCTCTACTTTTGTCAATGACGAGGTAACTAAATGGTTCTTCCCAACATAAAGAACACATGTCTTTAAAAAGTGGAAAACTTAAATCTGGAGTGCTTACATGTTCCTCGTAAATATGTTTCAAATTTAATTCATCTTGAGGAAATACTATTAAAAAGTTAAAGTTACATCTGATAAGATGTCTCGAGATACAAACATAACTCTGTATTAAATAGAAACAATCAAGATTCATATGACGACCATAACTAAAGTATCGTTTAATTATGTCCTGGTCTTCCATAGTGACGTCATCAAATATACAGACCGAATTGGATTCAACTTCTTGCGGCAATTCTTTCGCATCTTCAAATTCATATAACCCTATTTCAGGGACAAGATTTACGATACTTTTTAAATACTGGTATTTCCGTTGATGCAATGTTTTTCCGAAAAGATACACATTTTTAAATTTTAAACCATTCGGATTTAATAAAAGACCAATCATAATATTAGTCTTTCCACATCCGCTCGGTCCACAAATTGATGATCTTATAGTGCTCGGTAATAACGAACTGTGCCTCCCCTCTGAATCGCACTTGACAGGTGAAAAGTCTGTGGTAGAGAAACGTTGTACTTGTTTAACTAATTTCATCCTGAATGCGAACAACATCATTATTCCTCCGTATATATATATCTCAGTTCTTCATTTTCCAAGTGCAGTATGACTCGCAGGGTTCGAAAAGGAAGAGGTTTGGTGAACAGGCTTATAAACAAGTTACCAATTGAATTACACATACCAGGATATCAGTATTGCGGACCGGGCACGAAATTAGAAAAACGATTAATTGCGGGCGATAGAGGAATAAACCAGCTTGACAGAGCTTGTAAGGAACACGATATAGCTTATAGCCAAAATACGGATATGGATAGTCGTAAACAAGCGGACAAGATCCTAGCTGATAATGCTTGGAAACGAGTTAAAGCTTCAGATTCAACATGGGGAGAAAAAGCCGCTGCTTGGTTAGTTACAAATGTCATGAAAGCGAAAGGAAAACTTGGTTCGGGTATCAATAATAAGAAAAAAAAGAAAAAGAAGATTAGTTTTATTAACTTGGTTAAATCGTCAAAGGTAGATGATGTATCATCGATTCTGAGCGCATCAAAAGCGGCATACAAGAAGGCTAAAATGCATTTGCGCGGTAAGACGAAACCTTCACTGCCTAGAGTTCTCCCGCTGCCAAAGGAGGGAGGCTTCCTCCAATTTCTTGTACCGTTGATGGCAGGACTTTCCGCTGTGGGATCTTTAGCAGGAGGAGCTTCGAGTGTGGCGAAAGCGATTAACGAGGTGAAACAGGCCAAACTAAAATTAGAAGAGCAAAAGAGGCATAATTTGGCAATGGAAGGTCGAAAAGTTGGCGAAGGACTTTATTTGAAACCACATAGGAACGGTTACGCTCTGTTTATAAACCGAGAAAAAAGACTTGGAAAAATATGACTACCAAATAAACCATTGACCGATATTGAATTAAATTATATGTCTAAACTTTTAAATATTAAAAATTTTCGTGGAGTATTTATGATTGATAGTCTTCCTATATACCCAAAAAAACATGAGGCCGCTATTGTAAATTTGCATACGAGTTCAGAACCCGGTTCTCATTGGGTGTGCTATGTAAAAAAAGATAGTCTAGTGAAATACTTTGATTCCTTTGGAAATTTAAAACCACCTCCACAGTTACTTGAGTACTTTAAGGGTTCAGAAATAATTTACAACAGACGTCGTTATCAAAAGTGGGATACACCGATTTGTGGACATCTCTGCTTAGCGTATTTAGCAGATGTTTCTAGCAAATTTTGATCATTCATAATCATGAGCTGCACAGTAACGTTGACGGGGAATTCTAGTGTTCTCCATGCGAACTTTTTACCTCCGCTGGAATTAGGCTCAAGTTATACCGTTGGGTTATTATCTTTTGACTCATATAATACTATACCTAATATCAGGAAAGATGTTAACGATAAGTTTTACTTTGGAAATCTGACGATTCAGATACCTGAAGGATCGTATGATATCGATGCACTAAATTCTTTTCTTCGCGAAGAAATTGCTCACCAGGAACCTAGTGGTGGGTTTATGCTTCGAGGAAATGAGAGTACTTTAAAGGCCGAACTTAGAACAACGAAACCGGTCTACTTCAACTTCCCCGACAAGCCCCATTCTATTGGCCCACTGTTGGGTTTTCATCGTCCTAATCAAGTCATTGACCCATTGCATCGGTACAGCGAATCCGATGGCATTGTGAAAATTCTTTCTGTAAACACTATTTCGATTCATTGTAACATCGCATCAGGGTCTTATCTAAATGGGGATCCGGATCATAGCATACATCAATTCTTTCCGGCTGTAGAACCAGGATATAAAATAATAGAAACCCCGAATCCTGTCATTTACTTTCCAACTAACGCGAGGACTGTTGACAATATTACCGTTCGTTTAGTGGATCAAGACGGTGCGCTTATTGACTTTAGGGGGGAAACTGTTACATTGAGAATACATTTGAAGAACAATGGGGATTGATTTTTGTACCGGTGAGAATCGTGGTACTCATCACGCTTTTTTTTATAAAAGGGGATGTCATGCCATGGTAAGAATTAGTAAACCTAAGTCGACGAGACGGCTAACAACTGCAAACGTCAACTTTTTAAAACAGTGTGGGTTTCGATTAAAAAAAAAAAAAGAACAAAATGCATAACATACTAAACGTTACATCAGATGTAAAATTTGATGATTCTCTTACACAATTCCAATATCATTCACATCAGCCGTATGCGGGGAACACTCTTAACAATTCTGACGAAATCAGAATACCAATCCATCAACAAGATGCTTATACGTTTCCTTCTTTAAGTTTTGTTTATCTGGAAGGACGAATTTCTAAAAAGGATGGGACTGACGGAACAACTTCAAAATTCACTAATAACGCGTTTGCGTTTTTGTTTGATGAGATAAGATATGAATTGAATGGTATTGAAGTCGATAGAGTGAGAAACCCCGGAATAACTACAACGCTTAAAGGTCATACATCGTTTTCACCCAATCAAGTCAAAGGACTAGAAAATGCCGGGTGGATAATCCCAGGTGTTGATAAAACAGTTTCAATAGATAAAAACGGTTTTTTTAGCGTATGTCTGCCATTGGATATTCTCTTAGGGATATGTGAAGACTATCGAAAAATTTTAATTAATCTTAAGCAAGAACTCGTTTTGATCAGATCGAGTACTGACTTGAACTGTGTAAAGGGTAGTGATGATGTACAAATAAAATTAGATAAAGTGGTTTGGAGGATGCCTCATATTCGTGTTTCTGATCAAGAACGTCTAAAGTTGTTAAAAATGGTGGATAAAAACAAGGTCATTTCTATTCCATTCAGATCGTGGGATCTTTACGAATACCCTAATTTACCAGCATCACAGCAAGAAAATTGGACTGTAAAAACATCCACAAATTTAGAAAAGCCTCGCTATGTTATTATAGCATTTCAAACTGATAGAATGAGAAATGCTACCAAAGATATAAGTCAATTCGATAGTTGTAAAATAAAAAATTTGAAACTCTATCTGAATAGCGAACAATATCCTTATGACGATTTGAATCTAGATTTTGCACTAGGAAAAGTAGCTCTCCTATATGAAATGTATAACGAGTTTCAAACGAGTTATTATGGTAATAGACATTCACAACCCCTGTTGTCACGATCCGATTTTGAGACCTTCGCACCTATAGTCGTCATAGATTGTTCTAAACAATCCGAGGCAATAAAAAGTACGACTATCGATATTCGCGTACAGCTAGAGGCGAGTGAGAACTTCCCGCCTAATACTAGGGCATACTGTCTTATCCTTCACGATAAAGTAGTAGAATACGAAGTAGGAACCGGTTTGGTTCGTAAAATGTACTGATGATGCATATATAAAGCTGCTGTAGCGGCTATAATAATATCACTTCTCCGTTGTTCACCGACTAAAACAAACGATGCGTTCAGCGGCAATTGATTTTCAGGGGTATCGCACGGCTTCTAACTCATTGATTGTTAAAGAATTATCTGTAGTCTCTATTAGTCACGGCTCATCGTGGCATTGGTGTTTCAATCCACCTCGAGATGCTGAAGATGTTGTTCATTCAAAGACAAACCTTTGGGTTAAGAAACATATTCATGGAATGGGATGGGACTATGGTGATGTATTATATGAGGATATGAGATATTTATTACAACACGCCACTGAGAACTTTGACATATTATGGGGGAAAGGAATGGAAAAGTGCAAGTTTATTGAAGATCTTATTGGTAAACCGGTCTATGATCTACATGAATTCGGTTGTCCTAACTTAAAACAATTAGAAAATTGCAAGATGGTATGTCATTTTCATTTAAACTCGTCTTTTGTCTGTTCACTAAATCAGGCACACCGTTTAGCATCATGGGTCAGAAAAAATGATGAAGCAGTAAACTTTAAAAAAGAAGACGTTCGTAAGCATACATTTGTAAATATTATCTCTCCTCCTCATAATCTGCTCTCATTCGCCGGATTTGTAAGAGGAGTAAAAGATACGGTCAAATGCATATATTGTGGACTGTTATATGACAAACAATCGCTCATCAATCCAATCAAGTACCATAAAGCGAATAGTCCTCAATGTTTATGGTTTAAGGAAGAAGAGTACTTTTGAATCTACTCGGAAACATGCGGTATCAGCATGGAGTCAGTTATACAACGTTTAGGAGAGGAAGGCATTGAAACCACTGAGCACTGAAGAATTGAGTATTTTACCTCGGTCTTTGGTCTATACCTTTTTGACTACGCATTAGACTACATCTGGAACAATTACACCTGAAGAAGAAATGGGTTGCAAGAAGACGAGGAACATGTATCCAGAAACGAAGACTTTGCTACTAAATGAATATATTAACTATTAATTATATTATTATGCTTGAAATGTTTGTCAATCTTTGTTTTTTTAAATAAACTATACATATTTTACATCTTGTTTTTTTTTTTTTCCTCCTTCTTTTTATTTAGGGAAAGGTTCATTAAATAAAATTCACAGACATAAAATATAAAAAGTATTTATTGAATATAGTTCAAATTACAAGTTGCGTGGCTATTATTACATATTGTTGAGTTCATTTAAATTGTTAAAGAGAGTATTAGTATTAATATTGAACTCTAACGGTACACATTCCACAGGTTGTGTGAGTTCATTTTCTGTTTCTTTCTTGTAAATGTCGACCATCTTGGTTAGCAAGTCCAGAGAGTCGTTTATTTTTTCAATACTGGAACAAAGCTTCACCGTTTCATTCCTGTTGAAACATGTCGATGGAGATTTCATCTCAAGGGTTAGCGGACTTTGATTGAACATTGCAAAACAATGGTACACTTGTTCTATCTTCATTACCCTGTTTCTACCCCTCATAGAAAATAAACAGAGCACATTTTTACACCTCACCCGGTCTTCAACGCCCACCACGCTCTTGCCGCGTTTGCACTGCAAAAGAGACAGCAACCTAGGAATCTGGTCTGTGAGGAATCTCCACTCCTCCGTGTCCATATAGATGCTCGTCTTCTTGGCGATGATGGCGATAGTCGGCTCATAATCGCAAAGACCAACTCGAACTAGTTTGCTACTTGTGATGGGGTGATCAGTAACTAGTTCCAATCGTCTCGGAGCGACCATCTCACAAGGATTCAACGTGGACACTGTAAGATTTCCGCAGAGTGGAGGGGGAAAGATGAAGTTTTTCTAGATTCTTTATTAGTTGATTTATTTCATTTCTTTTTATTTCATACAAGGATATATGAGTTTTCAAAACCTGGAGTTGATTAATAAAGATTCCAAGTCTTCTGCACATATCACAGCAACATACATACCTTTTGTTTTCACATTTATTTTTTTTCCCCCTCTTCGCAATCAACTTCATTCTCAACATCTATTTTTATTGGCAAACTCCACTATCAATCTCATCCACAACACCTATTTTTATCGGTAAACTCTCCAGTTGATCCAAATATTTGATAAATGGACAATTTTCAGACCATTTCTTGTGTTCTAAAAAAGGATCGTCATATAATTCCCATTGATTCAATATTATTCCGCAAAATGGACACCTTGTATGGTCAGAGACTTTCAAGTAATACAATCCTGCTGCGGCCAACTTCACAACACTCACTGGCGATGTCCACCCGACAAATGTCGACAGGCGGTCTTTCTCATACCTCAGGTTCCTACTTGTCTGCCGTACCATTGTAGTGGACTGGTTAACAATGACCTGCAGTTACTCAGACACACAGGCGAGGAACGTATTCAAAAATGTAAAACAACACAGAGTTTATATACAGGTAGAACACGGAATAACTGTGTGCCAGGGGCTGGAGAGGAAAAGCTTATAAAGGAGTATGAACTGCTGAGGTATATAGGAGTGATAAGACCTGCTCGTACGGAACTGACGTCACAAGGTCAGTTTTACACACACACACACAATGTCAACCTTTTCGTCCGTGAGATAAAATATAAACTGCCGATCAAGCATACCCGGGAGCAGCGCTAGCCCCCCTCAATGACTCATGCTCTGATGGAACTGACGTCACAAGGTCAGTTTTACACACTATACAGATAAAATATTAAAAAAAAAATTTGATAAAGGAACCCCGTATTCGTCCGTGAGATAAAATATAAACTGCCGATCAAGCATACCCGGGCAGCGCTAGGCCATCAATGACTCATGCTCTGATGGAACTGACGTCACAAGGTCAGTTTTACACACTATACAGATAAAATATTTAAAAAAAAAATTCTGATAAAGGAACCCCGGGGCCCCTCGATGACGTCAGAGGGTCAATGCCCCCCCGTCACAGTTTTACACACTATATAGATAAAATATTAAAAAAAAAAAAAAAATTCTGATAAAGGAACCCCCGGCCTCTCGATGACGTCAGAGGGTCAATGCCCCCGTGACGTCACAAGGTCATTTGCACCTCTACTATAACACTAATGTAAACAAAGCGATGTTGCCAAATCTTGCACATTCCTTGCGACGTTGCCAAATGTGGCATTCAGACCTCCAAGGCTTCCCCCCCGCACCCTTCCCCTCGCCTTGTCAAGGTCAAGTCCACAGTCTCCAATGCTACAACCCGTCGTTTATAACTACTATTCACAAAAGAAAAAAATGTTGATGTCATATATTATCATAAATTGGGCTCTTCAAATATTATGCTTATTCTTCAAACATCAGGCTAAACCAATAGAGTCAGGTTTTCAAACAGGACTTCATGTTCGAAAAAATATACTCTATTTAGTAAAGTGGAGTGGAGCGTAATTTGTTTAGAAACCGAATTTCATAAATCTATTTTCATTATTTTTATTTGATTACCTTCTTTGCGTTATAATGGCCATACTTTTCAAGTCTGTCGTAAATTAAATACGCAACGCGTCATAAAAAAAATCCGATAAATTATGCAATACTTGAAATGTAATAATTTGCCTCTCTCAACTAGAAATGTAATAAACTGCAACTCGAAACAATTTTGTGCTCTAAAAAACCTCCTCTAATATAAAAGTAAAATAAATACTTAAGACAGATTTCCCTAAACTGCTAACTTATTTTAGATTTAAATTTTCTATATTATACTTTAATATAATGACACCAGTATTCTATATATTGAAAATGTAAGAAAGAAATTAGTTGACTGTAGGTACTATAATAGGATGTAATTAGTTGGGGGTGCAGTCAAGAAAACACGCAAAAATAGGTGAAACTATTTTTGCGAGTTTTCTTGACTGCACCCCCAACTAATTACATCCTATTATTGAATATGTATATAAGTTATTTAATATAATTACATTTGTATATAATGAGCCCATTAGAACTAGGCGAAGAACTTAGAGATGGATTTGCTTTTTTTTATGCCCATACTTACATTATTCTGCTTTGGGATTCTTTTCTCTCTTCAGACTATGTTGCTCCTGGTCAACATGCCACTTATGAATTTTAAAGCTGCAGTTCACCTGCTTTTGAAGAAATCCGTTGGTGTAATATATATACCGCTATTAGATGGATGCTAATGACTTCGATAATTTGTATCTTAAAACATCATAAAACCTTACCAACGAGGGGAACTCGAAGGGGTTGAAATAAACTGAATCTGTTTAATTTAGAAGATGGATTCCCTTGTAGGGATATGGTACCTTCTCTCTATGGTGTTACTGGACTATGTATTATTTAAATTGGTGGAAATGAATGAACAAACATTCTTAGTATACATATTAAAGAAATACAATTTTAGTTACTGATTTTAACAACTGAATGGCATCTTTCTTATTGGGGGGTTGTTGTTCCTCCTTGCGCTGGTGGCTCTCTGAAATGTCTACTCCATGATGAGTAGATGTCTGGAGCACATGTCACCTATCCTAGTTGCTCCTTGTATTCTTCTATTTGCCTGTACTGCTCAGTAACTGCCACTATCTACCAGTATAGGTGGCCATTTTGTGCCTAGTTGTTGGCCAATGAAATGATAGAGGGCACTGCCTCTATTGCCAGAACAGGTTAATTAGGAAGGGCTGGTTTAGATTGAACAGAATCATTTTTAAATGTAAAATTTAAATTTGAAAAAGCAATCTTTAGTGAACTCATTCATTTAATTCTATCTGGTCCTGTGGTATAATTTGAAAAGTGTTTCTATTATGGAAGCCAGTTGAGACTTTGTGAACGTTTAGTGTGAAATTTATAAAAGAAATATTATAAGGATGCTCTCTTAAAATGGCACGGTCAATATTTTTAATCCATTCAGTAGGTGTTTCTTTTGGTTTCGACCGTGTAGTCAAATTCGTTGCCGACGTTTCGCTAGCCATTCTGCAAGCTTTTTCAGGGCTTAATCTGAGACTGAAAATGTTCTTCTTCTACCTCGATATTTAAAGCTTCTGGGGACGTGGGCGGAGCCTATTTCTCCAATATATATATATATATATATAAGGATGTTGAGCAGAGGTCATGACTTGAGTTCAAATGGCAAAAAGGATTGGTTGATCATTAAGGAAACAATAACTCAAAAGAAGGATTTGTTGACTTAAAATGTATTCATAAACTCATATTTTACAAAATTTCAACCAGACGTCCGTTTTAATCGCCTACGAAGACTATATGAAGAATAATAGTTGTGCTGGAGGGCCGAGGTGGCCGGAAGGGTTTTGATTGATAGCTTCATATTTGTAAGGTTTAAGATCCGGGTATATTGTGATGGGAACTTCTATTACTTTATCAAGAGATAACTAGTTTATATTTGAACCCAAAGCTTCTATCTAGCATTGTGAATCAATTTAATCCTTATTGAAGGTTATACTAAAGTTTAGTGGATGAATTCTTGAATTTAGCGGTGAACAGCCTCTTGGTTTTTGATACATAATTGAAAGAGAAGCGTGGGCAGGAGGGGATATTAAAAATGCTTTCTCTTTTACTAATTTTTGTTTTTACTCTCCCGTATTTATACATAACTTCATGTACTGAAATTTAAAACAGTTGAAGCGTGGTTACGAAACATTTTTAACATGGTAGGCAGAGTTATACAATTGTTAATATGATTGAGAAATAGTATGGTCTTAATAGGCTAGGTAGTTAATGTTCCCTACGCTATAATTTTTATTTTCCCATCATTTTTAGTTAATTGCTAAGCCATAATTATTAATTTCATTAATACTAATGAATACATATATTTAATTTTAAAAAATGTTCCCCTCATGAAGAGTGTTGGGTTGAGACCGATTTCATGCTCAACCTTCAGGTGTTCCCCCAATTTAAGGTACCCTATTTATAGAGGCTGGGATGTTCTTATGGCCCCGCTAATCGATTGAATAATTTATCTGCCTCAGCCGGATTTGAACCCGGAAACTTCATATTAATTCAGTTGCCTAAGCTACTCCTCTCCTTTAAATATGTTTTATATAATAAAAATTTAAATTAAATTGTGATGTTTTGTTTTCTTTATAACCTCTGAAAAAACGTGTTTCATTCCTAAGGTTTCATTCAATTTGACGCCTCCTCCAGGCTTCCTGGCATCGGAAGATTTCATCCTCTATCCTTCTACATATGTGAGTTGGTTTCTATTATCACAGCCAGTGGAAGCTGAGTGTGGATGTCAAGGTTCACATTTATAAAAGTATTAGGGATGTTGAACAGAGGTAATTTGACTTTTAGTAAAAACTTACTATAAACATTATTAATTTTTAAAATACCTTGTTCTTCGCTGACGACTAGGTCGTGTTTGCGAGGCGGAGCGTCTACCTTAAAATGATCGTTTATGCCCTAAAGATTTGCTACGAAACGGTGGGCTTAAAACATCGAAAAGACCGAGTATATGCCAATCGGAGATACTGATACTGATACTGATTGTGATAATATTAAATAAAACAATACAAAATGACTTATAAATTCATTAAATGACTACTTTTTCATAAGGATTTCAATCTGTTGGTGGTAGGTTGCATTGGATCGATAACTAATAAATAATGAATGTTCATTGGCCCGGTGAATATGAAAATTTGATTTTAATTACGGTCATCGAGCACTCGTTTATTTCAACCAAGTATTTTTGATCATCAACAATAGGTCTCCTATCGATTAATAATGCTTTACGTTCGAGTATTCATCTATTCATTCATATATTTTTTTTAATACATTTTTTTCAAACAATTCATAACTTTCACTGAATAATCTTCAACTAAAATATTTTCTAAAGTAATACACGTAATACTACTTGCTTCTTTTTTTATTATCCTATCTTTTTGATTAAAATGAGATTTCATGTATTGATAAGAATAATTCTTACTGATAAAATGTTAAATTTGTATTAGTACTTACTAATTATTGAATTAATTCTTAAGTAATCACTCAACACTGCAGATTACATTTAATAAAAATATCTTCACCAGGAATCACGACTGTTTGCAAGAAAAGGAGGAATATAGGAATAAGAACACTTGAGAATTAAGATAATAATTGTAAAGAGTTTTTTTGTTTTTTTTAGAGTCCTTAAATATAAATATACATCACATACATAAAATTCAATAAATGAGAACTCAAATACAGTAATTTCTGAAGGTCCTTGGTTCAATACATCCTCTGTACAGTAGGCACCCGAATTTGGGGGGAGGGAAACTAGCGATTGAGCGTGATCTCGGACAAATCACCTCCGTACACAACCGTTGTCTCAGAAACATTGCTGACTTTACCATGTACTCAGTCCAAGATCCTTCATGGTTGTTAAGTGTGCATTCGCTAGATATTGTTATTGATATTTAGATATTGTTACCATTCAAGGTATAAAGTAATCTTATTTTTTATACTGAATAATATAAAAATTTAATTATGAATTAATTGTTAATTTACTAAAACTATGTGAGATAATCCGAAGAAGTTACATTTGGCCCATCTGCATCCGCTTTCAGCAGCGCCTGGTATTTCTCACCGGAGACATTTGAAGTGCCTTTAGCCCTAACAAACATTTCCATACATCTGTCTCGGTAATTCTGGTGCTTCATAAAATTATATCCTTACTTTTATAACGACTAATCAGTAATTAGTTGGTATAATTTTATTGCCTACCGAAATAAACTTAAGCTAAATTTTAATTATTCTCGCAGCATTGATATGTGGTCTCGTTTTTACTTATTCCATTTTATTATACTTCTCAATATACCATTTGTAGGTCGTCTAGGCTGATTTTGTGTGTATATCTTCCATTTTTGCGGCAACCATGTAGATGTTCAATTTTTTTTTTAATTGGTGGGAAGTTTATGGAACGATATGTTTTATTTTTTTAAATCTGCTTCTTCGGATTAGCATTTCGAAAACCTTCATTTTCATGAATAACAGATATTTTAAATCAGCTTTATTTAAATTTGTTCATTTCATCTTAATGTATATTAGTAGTGTGTTAAAGTTCCTCTCCAGCCTGATCTACTTGCTTCCAATCGCTGATAGATTTTGAAACAGTACAGATATCACACCTATCTTTGTACTTGGAGGAAAAGCAATCCAGCAATAAATGTTTTAGACAAATTTAACGGAAGATAACTGAAGTAGGAAGGAAAAAACACAGATAATCCGCGCTTATCCTGCGAAAGAGCTTTCAACCCTCAAGCCAATCCGAAGATATTTACTCTTCCTCTCCCCGCCTTTTTGTATACTTTATTGTGCTCACACAATAGGTCACAAGTATGAAATGTTGATGTCATTGCAGTCATATTAACCCTTAATCCACTTTTGCTTTATTTAAAAGACAAAGGTTTTCAAGTTTAGTGAAGTTGAAGTAACAAGATTTTTGTAAATTCCTCATTCAGCATATTTAGCACCCATTATTGGAATCACAATTGTATCAAAATATTAAATTCCTTATAAAATTGATAAAGTGAAACTTACTCAACTGGTTACCAATAAGAAAAAACAGTTGAATATACTTTTTTTTTAATTTAAAAAGAACTTTCGTTAAGTTTTTATGGTACATATAATCTGTACGTATTCGCCTATTTTAGAAGGTAATGATAAAATCCAGTATATCGAAGCAACAACAAGGATGATGTTATTGATGCTATTGAGAAGGTTGAGTTAATGTCCAATAAGGTTTTTCTTATAATCTTATTAGGGACCTTCTGCAATCTGGATATGGCAAAACTTCTCCAGAATTCTATTTCTTAGTCCAGTGCTTAATTTGCAAATATTTTTGTAAGTGTCCATGATTCTGACCGATATAAGGTTGTTTCAACTGGGAAGGAATGGCACATCTAGCATTTATGATATATATTATATTTTTACAGATTAGAGGAGAAAATATTTGACTGGAAGATTATAATGAAGGATAGAATTGGTCAGGGGATGCAGTCAATAATCACACTAAAATAAGGTTAATTTATTATTAATTTATTAATTGTTGCCGAGGTATATTTTTACCATTAATAATGTCTCTTCCATTTTCAATGTCTCTGTGTACTGTGCCTAACTTGTCAATAGTCACGCCAAGATACTTGAGAGCAATATTATGAAGTGTCGTCCAATCCTCTATGGAGAGAGATGAAACAGGGGAATCGACATGTATTCAGTTTTTTTTTTGGTACTTATCTCCTATTCCAACTTTTTTTACTCTTACATTTTACTTTACATTCATTTTATTAAATCCACAATGGAAGGTTTAAAGGGAGTATTCGGGATGGAAACCTGGTAATGGTCATCGGGGAGCGATAGGAGGAGAAGCCATTGATTGATGGTCCGCGGAACAAAGCTGTTTGCAGAGTCCATTAACTGTCCATTGTTTGCCTACCAACCGTTTGTTTTACTGTAGCGTCTCTACTATCGGGTATTTACCAATAATATTGTAATAGTCGAAAGGTTATTTAAATAAGATTACCAGTCAATTAATCGACCTCAATATAAAATTTGTAAATTGATTTAGAAGAGCAAAAGCTCAAAAGAGACATAAATGCTTTTTTAAAGATGGATAGAAAAAAAGCTTTATCCTCAGGACAGATAAATAATAATAGCTAATGAATAAATAAGCACATCGCTACCTCAAAAGACAGTAAGACAGCGACCAGAGGAAACATCCCACCACCGCCAAGGCCTAAAGGAAGGTTAAAGGACAACAGCTGGAAAAAGTTAAATAAAAAGAGCTGATAAATAATAAATGAATAAAGAATAGAAAATGCATTCACAAAATTTTCCAAAAGGCACTACATTAATGTATCAATGCTAATTAATATTAACGCCTTTATCATTTTTTAAAAATATTTTTTTAGTTGCATAGCATTAGACCTATATAATGCCAGTAATTATTAATAAAAGCATCTGTAGAGATCTATAGAGAAATCAAAGAGCTGGAAACCGAGATAAGAATCAGAAGGCTATATGGGCATATGAAAAGGACGAAGGAGGAAAGATTGAACAAAAAGATCTTTAACAAAATTTTTATCTACAAAAGCGTGGGAGGATACACGAAGCAAATAAGAGAACAATTAAAGAATCTTAAAATATCAGATGCCGACTGTCTAGATAGAGACACGTATATGAAAACACCGAAAAATCTCACCAATATTGGAAGAGAAAAAAGGAGGGGTACAGAAGAAAGAAAAGAAATGCAGTCGAAAATCATGAAACTGAGATGGGAAGAAACAAAATCAAGACTCCTAAAGAAGCCTAACTAATGACATTCGCGTGGTCCATAGAGGCCGATACGTGATTTTTAAAAAAAAATCAGTAAAATAGTAGTATAATAAATCATTAACTACTAGTAAGCGTCTGTTAGTTTTTGATAAGATTAGAATATACAGAGAATATTAGCTCTAGGAGAATGTTATTTGAGGCTATGCAAATTATATTTGATGTGGATATTACTGTTAAATATAAAACTGACAGTAAAAATTTAAATAAAATTTATTCTGAAACATTTAGTTTTTTAAATACTCTAATACTTAAAAAATACTATTTTTTGTATCATGGTTAGTAAAAAAAAATATAGTTTTTGATTGATTTTTTTTTCTGCTTATCAACTTTTTTTATAAACTCCTCAGTTGTTCGTGTATTACCTTCCTTAGTTGTTTGTGGAACATCTTGAAAATATCAACTTAGTCTCTATCTGCTGTCAATATCTGTTTAATGAGTCTGTTTGGGTGTTGATGTGAGATGTGCCGCACTTTTCCTTCTTTGATGGGATTCCTTTTTGGAGTAAGTCCTAACGATGACTGAATTTGCCAAACGTTGAATGGTTAGTTTTTTTTCCAGTATATTATAAGGTTAAGGCTTTGTATTTTGGAGTATTTCATTTGTATTCTAGTATTTGTATCTCTTCTTAGTTTTTGCTAATTTATATCGATTTTGTTTACTTTTAATATCAGTTAAGAGCTCTTCTGGTTTGGGCGAGAAGAGTCCTGAGAAATATCTTTGGGGCTGGCAAAGAAGAGCACAGGATAATCAGGAGCAATAGCGATTCGATGGAATTGTATGGTGCGCCTCATATCCTCTGTGATATTAAGAACATCATGGAAAGAATGGAGCACTAGTCTACTTAAAACGATGTTAAATGGTGCACAGGGAGGAAAAAGAAAAAGGGCAGACCAAGGCGTCGCTGGATGGATGACTTGAAGATGATTTGAGAAGGATAGGGGCGAGAAATTGGAGGACCATCACTGCAGACAGCGAGGAATGGAACGGTGGTTGATAAATATTAGTCGACATAATTTAATGTCACGAAACCCTCTGGTCCTCCAGGTTGGGGTTTGGGCTTAGGGTCAATAACCCTATCCCGTGAAAAGCACTGATCACAAAACCAAATATCAGCCTCAAGGACAAGGCTGGTAAAGGCGGCCAAAGATTTACCAGTTCTGTTCCAATTGTATTTCATTGGGTATTTGCAGCAGATTAATTAGTTGTTGTAACATTATTGTAGACTTTGATAATTTGCTAACTTTACCACTTATTAATTTAGTACTTCTAATTTTCTAGATAGCTAAACTTAACAGATAAACTAATGACTGTATTTCTAGCGCCTTGTTAAATTAGTCAGGAGACCTTTAGAAAAGACAGCCCACTGGTCGAGTAATGAAGTTACCCTGCCTGGGAACCAGGTCTGTTTGCCACTCAATTATCATCCCACTGTGATTCGGCTTTTTGCTCTGTCCTCTCTTCCTCTCTCTCTCTCTCTCTCTCTCTCTCTCTCTCTCTCTCTCTCTCTCTCTCTCGCTCTCTCTCTCTCTCTCTCTCACTCTCTCTCTCTCTCACACTCTCTTTCTATCTCTCTCTCTCTCTCTCTCTCTCTCTCTCTCTCTCTCTCTCTCTCTCTATCTCTCTCTCCACAACTTATTTGGTTAACTAGAGAGTTAACTCTCTCCACGATGAAGCAGTTGATTCGACCAAACAGCAACCGCTTTTGTGCCGTCCTCACAATAGCTGCTGTTGTTCAGAGTCGTCGGTCCGTGGCTCAAATCATTTGGGCTTCGTTACCTACTAATGCGAATTTTGTGGTTTGTTTATTTTTTTTTTTGCTTTGTTTTGTTTTGATTTATAAGCTTGCAGAATCAAAATGAGTAATTAAAATCGCTTATTTGTCAGAAACTGTGGCTTCTTGACGATTAATTATTTTATCATACAAAACAATACGTATAAGAACGAACTTCCTCTACTTTCAGTAACTTTCATTGTTGTGTTTGTGATTATCCTTGGGTATGCCGACCTTCGGAAGGGACGTTATACGGGGGTCCCGAGGTTGTATCATCATACAGGTACTCTTTAAAAATCTCTATCATAATTAAACCTAAATAGGCAAAATTTAGAGCTCCCACTGTAGCATCGTCCGATTACATGAGTAAAAATTACTTTAACATGAGTGAAAATTAATTTCTGGCCATTAGTACTGGTTAAAAATTAAAGGTCTCATAAAAATAATTAATTAAACATAGGATACAAATTAAATAATTACCGTTATACATGTTTTTATTTGGTATTTACTCACTTCACCAAATAGCTCATGCGGATGGACCTAAATTGGAAATGAGATAACATTTTGTGAAGTAGGAGCTCTAAAAGGTGGACTGTGATTGGCTGGTTGGCCCGCCTTCGCTTCAATCAGCTGTTCTCTTTGATAGCATTTCCCTATACGGCCTTCGTTAGCTTGTGTGAATCATCAGAAAGGCCTTGTTCTTTTTTAAAGATTTGAAAAATTGAAGGCATTTTAAGCATACATTAGGAGTTAATGTATTATGAAAACATGTTCTAAAATGCACTTGGAATTTCCAAATCTCACACTGCAAGAGCAGATGAGAGGGATGATCGTTATGATGATGATATGTCCAAGCTGTAGTATTGTTGTGACTGCTGGACAGACAATGCTCTTAACTGCAACAAACGTTTATTGTTTTTTCTTACGTTTGATGCCGAGATTCACATGCGGTGTAGTTGTCAGCATAACAATCTTACTATGCCCAAGATGGCTGTTCTACAGCTCGTCAGGTGGTCTTTATTATGTTTTGAAGGAAGTAAAAATCCTTAGTTATGCGATAGGAAGTAAAATGGCGGTCCCGTGCATGTGCCAAGTCAGGTACTTGCTAAAGATCCTATCCTAATTATACCTGTATAGGCAAAACATAAGACTCCCACTGCAGCATTGTCCGATAAGCCATAGCAACATAAAGAGACGTTAAATAAAGCAAACAGTGTTGTATTGACGAAGTCCTACGTATCATATACAATATGAATATGTAATGTATAAAAGTTTTAATGACTAAAACCTACATGAGTGACTTTTTATCTCTCAATTTTAATAAAGAATTATTGATCGAATAAATAATGATAAAAGATCATGAGATCGGTTATCGCATATTTATTTATTTAATCTTCTCCTCTTCTACCCCCAACGGTGTGAGGATCCTTTTTGTAGTGCCTGATCCATGCATCCCTCTCCTGTACCAAACCTCTTCTGTCAAAAGCCTCCTGGATTGCGCCTTCCCAAGTCTTCCGTGGTCTTCCTATCGGTCTCATACCTTCCACCTTTGTCTCATATACGGCCTTCGCCACTCTGTATTCCGCCATTCTGGAAACATGGCCGAACCATCTCAGCTGATGCTCCTCGATGATATCCCCAGCTGGCCGAAGTCCCACATTTGACCGTAATGTTACATTTCGCACTCGGTCTCTTCTGTTCACCCCTGCTATTTTTCTTATATATCGCATCTCCATGGCTTGGGCTTTTTTTAGAGTCCAAGATTCACTTGAATAGGTGAGAATTGGTAAGAAAGTGTTTTTATAAACTTTTTTTTTCTGTTTTTTGAAACTTCTTTTTTCGCACATACAAATCTAATACATGGGTGCATAATGTGTATTTTTATTAATTTATCTATAAATAACACATTTCATAATGTATATAACACATTGTATGCTTTATTCTTACGCTCATATAGTTGGAATTTTATAGATTGTTCCTTCTGACTTTATTCTTCTTATTTTCTATTAATTTATGTATTTATAACAAAATAACTTCTTAGCTGAAGATGTTATAAGTCGAGTGAATGTATTACATAAGTCTAATTTTATTATTTATTAATTTTATTTTGAAGAGAAAAGATTTTTTTCAATCTTTTTTTATAAAGATAAATATTTTTTTAATATTTAAAAATTATAACAATTAATAACCAAATAAAATAAAATAAATTATAAATGATATAATGACGTAAGTCAACAAGATCCTAATTAAAGTAATGTTCAATGAACATTCTTCCCCTAGTATACATCGCGAAATTGCCAGAACACGGGGATTAGGATCGGTGAAGAGAATGGATTTGTCTGGCAGTTGGTTAGAGCACCACGCTGGAGACTTGGGCGACCCAGGTTCAAATCCCGGCCGGGACAAATATTTTCTCTTCAAAATAAAAATATTTTAAAATTATAACAATTAATAAAAAAATAAAATAATTTTTTTTTTTGTTACAGGTAAGTCTCCACTTCAACTCATCCTAAATAAGTAACGTAAACTTTATATATATATAATTGTATTTAGTTATAAACTTATTTTTACTACTATGACTGAGGTTTATCAGTATTTTTTCAATTTACGCATTATTCTAATTTTTTTTCTTGACTCAATCATTTATTTTTTTTTTAAATAATAACGTCGGATGAAAATGACATTAAGCAACATACAATAGTTATCAGATTTAAAGTCGCTTTGCAATCAGTACATGAATATTGAAAGGACTGTAGGCTAGAAATTTCCAATTCTAATTCACAATCCAAGCCTTGCGAAATATATAGGCCTTGTTCGCCATGGCCAATTATACTAACAAAGCCTTCAACCTAAGTCGAAACGCTCTTAAGTTACAGAATAATTGTTACGTTCATCATGAAATAAAGTAATTCTATATGAATATTCATTTGGTTTATAATGGAATGTTTAATAATGTTTTATTGTTAATTATTAGGTAGCATCATAACAAAAACAGTGAAGCCATCGTTAATTATGGGATAGTTACAAATTAACCGAATTCCTCTAATGTGGCTGTCATCCTGACAAAAGATATGGGGTATCATCTGTCCTTCGATACCTAACATTTTCTCACCTTCAGAAATTTTTTTTTATAATTTAACTAAATTAAAACAGAACAGACGAATGAATCAGTCAGCCCGAAGCCTACTAATTTAGATGCAAGACCTTTACGGTAGCACTGTCATGATACTGTCACCTAGAATGTTAGACCGTAAAGGAGATATTCTATAAGGTCGTTTTCGAACATTGTCAAATATTTGCTGTACTCTCGAATATATGTATACACAATCATTGTTTACCGCACCAGGGCTTGTAGTCGTGAATTTGAATATGAAATTAATTTTATGATGATTTGAATGTTCACAAAATCAAATAAAACTTTCTAAAACCGCAAAGCAGGAGAAAACACAATATAACTAATGGATGTTTATGTTAAACATTTCGAGGTCTCCCTGTGAAAATCGGTTTCCACTTTGAAATCGCAAATTTTACATTTCGTTTTTTATTAGTTTGGATATTTTATAGGTGCTTATTTTCAAAGTAATTTTCCTGTTCATTTGCGAAGTTTAGAAATTATGAGACCTATTATTTGGAGTTTCCGCTTTCAACTTTATCTACGGCTGGATATAAGAAGGGATGTGTGTTACTCTTTATCTATCTTCGAACTCTATCTGTAAAGATATTTTTAATCCATTCTAGTACACGATGAGTTTTTATTGTATACACTAATTTAAATTCAATAATTTTTAAACATTACAAATCAATATGTAATTATAAATCCATAATTGGACTGAAGAACTTTGTTTTTTTTTAGAGGAAAAGAGAAATTTATGAGGTAAAAGTGTTAAATTTACATTCACTTTTACAGAACGAAAATGTACAATGTATAACTTGATAGGAAAAAATTGATAAGGTTATATTTATCAATAATAATTGTTGTAAAAAATTTATTTTTTATAACTATTTCGTCTGTATTGAAGGATAATTAAGTATTAAGTGTTATAGATTACCTCGGCTTGATTATGAAAGCTCTCAATAAGTAAATCATCATCATCCGCAATTTCTCTTGCTTTCTGACATTGCGCTAACTCGATTTTATTGTGTGTCGATTGTGTAACTCGATAGAAACTTTTTATTATTGTCAGACATGTTTGTATAGAGCTCTTCAAACCTATCAATTATAAGATGTTACTACCAATATACAGTAATCAATCCTTCTTGTATTTTTGATACATTGCTGAAAATTACATCAAAACTGATTCACTCGTCTGTTCTGTTTTAATTTAGTTAAATTATATATTTTTTTTACTAAAATATCTAAGCTTGAACATTCTATTAGGTTAGTTTAAGGTCCTAATAATAATATATTTCCTAGAATGTAGTTGAAAAAATATATCAAATAACTATATTTTATGAATATATCTAATAACTATAGATTATAATAATATAATAAAAATATATGAATAACTAAATAAATTGCCAGGATCAAATATAGCATATCACCCATGATCAGATAAGTAGCCGTATTAATCTGTGACAGCTATATCACTCCTTGACGAAGGAGTGACACTACTATAGGCTCTGCTGTAGGCGTTATTTGATTGGACGTTTTGAAGCGATGCTGCTGTTTCTGACTTTCGTCAGTTTGGCTGTTGGTGTGATACGTGCCTGAATTGACGAAACGTTGACCGGCCAGTTACCTTACTGTATTTTAGAGACTTGAGGCTTTGTATTTCTTCTATTGCATTATAGCAATTATTTTCTCTCCTTGAGTTTGTTAATTTTTATTTATGTAATACGTGTTTATAATAATGCAATCCTACTAATATTATAAATGCGAAAGTTTGTAAGGATGTTTGTTACTCTTTCACGCAAAAACTTCTGAACGGATTTGGATGAAACTTTACAGTAATATAGGTTATACATCAGAATAACACATAGGCTACAATTTATAATGATTTTGTGTAATTAAAAAATACTAGGTTATAACACATTCTCAATATTAACTCCCACATATGGTCAGAAGGTAATCGTGGTTATTTAATTTAATTGTTAAATATTGTTAGCATTGCTACTGGGCTCCCCCTGAGTAGCTTTCTCACGCGTTTCTTACTAGCAAAATTTATATATTTTGGCTTTACAAGAGTATATTTGGTTTACAAGAGTATATTGCAATATTTCAGTAGGTAAGTAGGACCGCCACTTATTTTAATAGTTTGAATATAGGTTACACACCAAAATAACAAATAGGCTAAAATTTGTAATGAATTTGTGAAATTTGGTCATAATATAATGATAAATATTATAAAAATCTCATGTAACGATGTTTGTCCGGGCTAATCTCCGGAACTACTGGACCGATTTTAATGAAATTTCGCACAGATATATAACATTGCTCAACTTAAAATCTAGGCTATATTTTATTTCGATTAATGACCGCGATATTTTTATTGCAAAATTATATTTTTTTCTAACCATGATGCTACAATTTATTTTGCACGTGGTCATTTATTTACGTTTATTCACACATGATATATGTATGTTCATTATAGAAGCGTTTATTTACTTTTTTAATATAATATTTATTTATTTATTGACATGGTGCTGTGTAATTAATAATTATAATAAATAATTATGATAATTAATTAATTAAAATAGAACTATGAAAGATTTGAACAACTACAAGCCATTCGGTAGTGCTGTTCTATTACTATCTGGTGATTTCCGACAGACATAGGCTCGCTCTACTTTTGCCGATGAGATTAACGCATGTTTAAAACAATCATTTTTATGGCGAAATGTCGAAACACTTCGATTGACCATAAACATGCGAATACAATACAAAATGATCCATCAGCACAAATATTTTCAAAACTATTGCTGGATATTGGAAACAGTGAAGTAGAACTACATCCAAATACACCATCCATCAAATTGCCAGAAAATGTCAGCCCAAAAATGAATTAATTAGGAGTGTCTTCCCGGATGTACTAAATAATTACATGGACCATAATTGGCTCAGTAATCGTGTTACTTTGGCAGCAAAAAATGCTGATGTTGACGAAATTAACTTTCAAATACAGCAGTTGTTACCAGTTTATCTAATGTCCTTTAAATCAATCGATACTATTGCTGATGAAAACCAAGCCGTAAATTATCCAACTGAATTTTTAAATTCTCTCGATATACCAGGAATGCCACCACACAATCTTCGGTTGAAGATCTGTACACCTATTATTATTCTTCGTAATTTGAATCCACAAGCTAAATCATGCAGTGGTACATACGTTCATACGATCATACGTTTGGTCATTAAAAATATCACTGGAAATGTTATTGAAGCAGCCATGTTGACTGGAATCTTTAAAGGAGAAATCGTCCTGTTGACACGTATTCCAATGATGCCATCAGAGCCCATAATAGCGTTCAAAAGACTTCAATTTGATATAAGCTTGGCTTTTGCTATGACCATCAACAAGTCTCAAGGCCAGACAATGTCCATTTGCGGTTTCTCACGTTTTGGTAAACCGTTTAATCTATTTGTATTACCAAAGGACTGATTAACAAAAACTATTGTGCATCGATTAGCGCTCAATTAAATTGAAATAAATAATTATAATTTACAATAATATTATTAGTCATAATTAAAAATCAACCACGATATATCTCATTCATTAAACTAATGTTTATATTTTATCAGTTAATAATTTTCTATATTATTTATTTATTACATAATATACTTAGATATAAGATGAATAAAATGTAAAATCAAAAATCTATTTAATTTATTTTTCATAATTCATTCATTATTTCTTCAAAATTCATATTTTAACGTAATATTTTTTTAAACTATTATAACAGCCACAGCAACGCTAGGCTAGTTTTATATAATTTATAAAAACAAAATGACAATAACTAAGGAAGATAAAGAACAAGGACTGTAGTAAGTGATAAGTAGTAGACGTCGCGACCCTCACCTAGTGCAGTTACTACCAACCGTTAGACGAGGACACGTCGGCATTGTCCTGTTTCTCATAACTGCAGCCGTTGTAGGATCATAGCTCTGGATTTCCAACATTCTTATCCTACCATATTGTTCGAAATGCAATATTTCTAATTAAGATGGTGTGAAATGTTGACATCAGTTTTGTTTCAATTTAATAGTTAACTGTCCCGCAAGGGTAAAGTATGACTCATATAAAAAAAAAACCTGTACAACTAAAACCCCTGAAGAATTATGGTTTCGGTATGTTGTAGATACTCGATTGTTCCAAAACCAACGGCTTTAAGGTAGGCGATTTGGCTGAGATCACACTCAATCGCCAGTTTTCCTCCACTTTAAGCGGGTATCTTTTATTTCATAATCCTGGGCTATCTCCTGCTAGTTATAAAGGCGGCTAAAAGGAGCAAAGATTTGGGAACTTGAGGAAACTATAATACTAAAAGAACAGATTTTGATTGAACGGATGTTTGCCATTAATCAGTCGATTATTAGAGCATGGGACGCAGGTGGGCATCTGGAAGCGGGGAAAAGTCGTACGTTGGAAAGATTAAGAATATGGAATTGATGTGGTGGCATCACCGGAACAAAATTGGGATCAACACCTAAGTCTCAAAATAAGAGAATATAAGACGGTACTTATTCCAATTGTCATGTATGATGGGGAACCGTGGATTCGAACGTAGTAGCGAGGCAAATTACCGAGGACTTGGGAGAGGAATATTCTTAGAAGAGTATTCGTATATATGGACCAACCAAAGAAGGAAATCGTTTCCGTATCGGTCCTCCTTGGATAAATAATAAATCATAATCCTTTACTTTGTAAAAACCGGATGACCCCAGAAGGTTCTGTAGATACAACAGGGTCCATTTATGGATGTTAACAAAATAAATAATTTATCTGCTACAACCGGATTAGAACCAAGGACCTTTATCTCTCCTAATAGAATTAGAAATAAGATTATTCTAAAAAATTCTTGTTTATTCCTGACACATATTAATACTTTACTGTCGAATATTTAATGATCCATCGAATGGATACTTTATTGAGGAGATAGCCACTAAATTGTACCCATGCATCCGTATTCATGGCTTCTGTTATACACAGGACTGGTCTCAGATATCAAAGTGGGGTTTATTGTTTATTTAGCAGAGTCATTAGTCGCTAACAGGGCCTGAGTACGCCACTCTTTACCACCCAGCTGCTAATGGACTTTAAATGTATGTTTTTCACTACTTCATCCCTTCAAATGTACCATTGAGTAATGTTTTAACAACACTGATGAATAAATAATACGTTCCTGGCCAGAGTTCGATAGACCAATGGGTGGAGAGGGTGTATTTAGGTATGTAATAGCCTTCCAACAAAGTTGAAACGATGTGAATGGATCGTAAAATGTTATTAATTCAACTTCTGATAGACTTTTCATTAGTGATTCGTCTTTGATTCCATCTAAATTTGACCATTAGTTGATCCCTTGTCGCTTAAAATGTTTCATGGTCAAGCAACCGAAGAAATGTCACATTACTTTGTTTGGTCCGTAAATTGCAGAAGATTTCAATTCCATGTTTGGTTTATAAGATCGGTTTATCATTTTTTAAAACAATTAAATCAGACTTTTTAAGTGCAATATTAAACAATTGATTATTTGCACTGGTTATTTAAAATACTTGGATATATTGAACTTGTAAAGTTTCTAAAATTTATGGAAAAACTTACAGATATCCTGCAAGTTTTAAATCGATAAGTTAATGTAGGGAATAATGAATGGTGCGCCGTTTCATGAAGTTGTTTAATTTAAAATAAGTAATGATTATATAAATAAAGTATAGTTTTAACAATACCATTCTTATAATAATTTAATAAATATAATTTATTTCCTCATTTAATCGTTTTTTAATTTATACAGACCCAATTGGGCTATGTTTTCGATTTCTTCAGGAATAGTTCTGTATTTTTGGTTCAGACCACCTTAGTATCACAATTCCGTAATTTTGATTTTTTTTACCACAGTATTATGCTCCTTTCGTTCTCTGTCCGGGGTTATATTATTCTTATTTTTCCTATACCTTTTATTGTAAATTCATTTTTTTGTTTTTCTCAGTCCTTTATTACACATTTTGTTATTTCTACTCTTTCCATATCTTTATAAACTTCTATGAAACCATTTAGATTTTTTTTTATCAAAATAGAATTTCTTAAAAATATTTATGAAATGAATATTTTTCAGCCAGTAAAGATATAGCCGAAAAATGTTAACCTTATCTCTTTGTTATTGTTTCTTCTATTTTATCGAAATATTCAGAAACAGTCCTAATACAAAATCGAATATGTGAAAACTTGACTTAACGTTGTATTATTTTATTTATACTAAACCTACAATTTCTTTTGAATATTAGAATTGCATTTAATTTAATATGGTAAGTATATTTTGTTGGCTTTTATATGTTTTTACTATCCTCACAGGAATAAAAATTAGATTAGCAATTTTTATAATCTAGCATATCCCGAAATTGTAAATATTTTACTTAATTATTGAATATAAAATTGACTTATCTTTTTACTTCAACGTAAAAATACCATCATCCGTTAAAAAAATGTATTCATTTCAAGAGATAAAACCTCGTAGAGGAAAATGGTCTCTGTTGGAGAACTAATACATTTCCCATCAAAGCCCCCATTTGCAACTAACTTTTTAAAAAAAGCTCTATCTAGGCAGTAAGTTATTGATTAATCCCTCTCCTCTATTTAATTAAATTAATTATAAAATAGTGAAAACACAATATATATTCCAAAATAAATAGCAGACACTTGTATCAACTGATAACATACATGAATCAAATATTGCAGAATCCTTCATAGTCCAGGACATTTGTGTTCTCTGTACATTTGTAGTCTACGGTTTCTTGACTTCAATGTTTACAAAAAAATATATCACTGTAAATAACTTATTAAGGAAGAAATGGGCTTGTGATCTTATTGCAATTTCTGATTACATTTTAAATTAAATAATTTGAAAATATATTTGTATTTACAACAAAGATTAAACGTTCTTTGTAATTTTATATGGCATGATATTGGTTTGTAAAAAAATATTTTTGGCAATAATTATTGTTTATTGTTTTGTAATCATTGTTTTAATATAATAACGATTCATGACAAGGAACTATCATTTCTCATTCATATGATTTTTTTATTTTATTTTAATTGTAATTTATTATTAAACATAATTTAACAATGTGTTTATATTATCCAATATACCAAATGAACACGTATGGTGTGTCTAATAGCTGCCGAAAGCAATTGGACAGCATTGAAACTAAATTATTTATCTTATTCAGTATTTTTTAAATATTTTTTATTTAGTCTATTTTGATACAAATGCATTTTTTCGTAAACCAATAATATTATTTAAAAACTATTGATCATCTACATGACCATCATACGACCTATTTGGACTTAAGGAGTAGAGCTTTGGGGCTCCACTAAGCCATCGAATTCCTCTCGTATCCAATCCCTACAGTCCAAAATCCTTCGTAAAATCCTCAACGCTCCTTATTTTGTTAAGAATAAAGTCATCCATAACGACCTTAATGTCCCATTTGTTGCTGATTTGGCCCGAACCCGGTATCTATCCTTTCATAACAAACTTCATTTCCACTCAAACCCTCTAGTTTCAAACCTAGCTTCCTCTTCGATTCCCGATAATCCTCCGAGGCGTCTGAGAAGAAGATGGCCACGTGACCTTCTTAGTTGAACATGCGATTTGAGTACTACCAGTGGGTAGTTTCTCTACTTGTCATTATATCATGCCATTATGTATCACTCAGCCAATTTACTTGTTATATTACTGTAATATAGTTGTAAATATCAATAAATAAATAATAATAAAAAAAAAAACTATTGCTTGATCTCTTTGTTCTTTTTTACATTTAAAAATGGTAACTATTACGTTCCAGTGTTTCTATTGTCCCTGTTCTAAAAAATAATAATAATAAAATAGATTCTTAAGGCCCTTTAAAAAAATTGTCAAAAGGATTTTTCATTGTTCTGGGTTGTTTTTAGGTATTGAACTTTTAGTATCAGTTCCGATGCCTGTCACTTCGAATTAAAGCGTAAAGTATTAAATTCAATGTTAAATGATTTCTAAATATTATATTCTTCAAAATAAAAAAAATCTTGTGTTTTATTATGAAAAAAATTTTAGTCACGGTTATTTTTATTTTCGATAATAATGCAAGTAGAAATAATGTAATATTTACGTTGCCTTAAATCGAATAGACAAGCTACAGAACTGATACCGAACCTTTTGTAATTCATTGATAGTTCCGACTGTCTAGTAACTATTAACATTTGTCGTCAAATTCATAAAGAATTTAAAATAAAAATAGGTACTACAGCCAGTGGTTAGGATTTGGTGACAAGACTTATTCCATTGAAATGAGATCCTGTTTGTCCAGTGCGACTCTCGGCCAATTAGTAAGCTCTGTAATGACAGGGCTCATCGGCACGAGTCCTCTTCAGATCCCTTCTCTTCAATTAACTTCATAGTTTATTAATTACACAAATTAGATGTATGTGTGTCAATTTTATCGTTTATGAATTCAAAAATGTGGAGTAAAAAATTGCTCCAGCTAAATGGAAATAGTAAATATTGGTATCTATATTATTTGCATTAGTTATTATCTATTTCGTTCCATAAGACAGAAGTTTTCCAGGGCAAGCATGATATCAGGATTAAGTTTACTCCACAAGTACTAGTCCCAATACTATACCCTCACTTACCGCTTCTATTGTCCTTCTTTGTTTTCCAAGGTGAATTTGAATATTAATATAAAAAATAGGAGATGAACATGCTAAAGAGGTCATTAGGACCAGTCAGAAAGAAAGGAGGTTCTTGAAGGGCAGAATAAGGAGCTGTTCAAACAACAGGAGGATATAGTTACGTCTATAAGGAAAAGGAGCCATTTTATGGACACCCGTTTATTTTGAATATTTGCTAATATTAAAAAATCTTTTAAAAATGGTGAATAAGCAACTTAAATCTGAACAGAAGAATTCTAAATAACTTCATTCACAATATATTTTTTTTAATTTATTGTATCACTGTAACTCATTATATTAGTCAACATCCCTGATTAAGGATTCTTCTGTATCTATTAACTCAGTACTGGCATATTTATGATTTAGGTGCTTGTACCACACTATATTAATGTAACATTAAGTATTAATGGCGTTTAACGTTTTCTGGAGTACGAGAACGTTTGAAGAGTACGAATTGATTCATCATATCATAGTAGTAATATAGTATAATGATCAATAACAGTATATATATATATATGCAAACGGTATACTTGTATATGGTATATACTTACAGGTAGTAGGATAAATAGGGCCGAGATCGGATTAAACTGTAGATACCATTCCCGGTTCAGAAGTTTATAACCGTATTTATGACACTCTCGCGGAAATAAGTTCAATAGGACGTTTCCCGGGAACTATGGATGGGAAATTCAAGATAGAAATTCACGGCTATTGGTGACCTGTTAGATATATGTGTTTGCCTTCTATGAACCTCCTTTCTACCCTGAAATTGTGTCTATCTCCCGGTATAATTTAATCTTCCATGATCCCTCTGTCGCAGTAGACTGTATTTTTAGTACAAAGAATCCTTAATATTACTTTAAAAACCCATTGAATCTTTACCGTAGCTTTTTTCATAAAGCGTTTTTACTATATTTATATTTATATTTCAGAAATCGGGTAAGTCTATGTTTTCGGAGTCTGAGCTTTCACCACCTATATTGATTATATTTCTCTCGAATAATTTTATCTCTTCCTAATTATAATAGTTCAAATACTTTCTCAAAATGTTATCATTTTCGTTCACAAATTAATCTTTAAACTACGGATTTATATTTTATAATATGTCATTGGAAGCTCTATGATGGAGAGAAACGGAATTTTGAAAAAAAAGATAAAACAAAGCATAAATACGACCCTCGAAGCTATCCATATTCTGAACTCTGTCCGTAAGAGCATTACAATGATGAAAGGTATCAAGAAGCTCATATAAAGTTGGATCATTGAACCCATATTGCTTTATGGAGTATAGGCACGGACGACTAGTACTGGATTAAAAAAAATGGACTAATGGAGAAGAGCTGCCAGGTTTTACAAGCTAGATAGAAGGACTAATGTTGAAATCAGTGAATGTATGCAAACACAACAAAACGTCCTACAAAATATCAAGAAAAAGAGATTGGAATGGCATGATCATCTCAAAAGAATGAGGAGGAATGATTCCCTAATTTAATTATGAGTTAGAAGGATGAAGGGAGAGAATGGAAGATATACAGGATTAAAAAAAATTAAGAAAAAGAAGGGGTTTAAAAGAAATTTTTGGATGACTGATTGAAGGTAGTTGATAATTGATGAAATTCAAAATTGTGAAAAAAATTAATTAATCCATTAGCAATTCAAATGACGAATCCATTACTGAATCTAAATAACAGTGCCCAATAACAGCCCAATGCGTGAACATTGATATACAATTACCTAACCATAAGTCGGTAAATCTTCCATTTTAAGGCAATACTTCAGTCAAACACCGATAACTTGTTGATAATTGCTTCAACCGAGCAACATTAATTCAGTAATATAATTCAAGTCAGCAGTGAATAAAACAAATGGCCGCAAAGTGGAAATGGCCTGGGAAAGGCAACAGCTGCAATTGCGCCTCCGCTAATTCATCTCTCTGATAGCCCATATCTCTTCCCCCTCCCTATCTTACCCTCTCACCCTCAAACCTCCCTCTCTCTCACTCTCTCTCTCTCTCTCTCTCTCTCTCTCTCTCTCTCTCTCTCTCTCTCTCTGTCTCTCTCTGTCTCTCTCTCTCTCTCTCTCTCTATCTATCTATCTATCTCTCTCTCTCTCTCTCTCTCTCTCTCTCTCTCTCTCTCTCTCTCTCTCTCTCTCTCTCTCTCTCTTGCTCTCTCTCGCTCTCTCTCTCTCTCTCTCTCTCTCTCTCTCTCTCTCTCTCTCTCTCTCTCTCTCTCTCTCTCTCTCACACACACTCTCTCTCTCTCACTCTCTCTCTCACTCTCTCTCTCACTCTCTCTCTCTCTATCTCTCTCTCTCTCTATCTATCTATCTCTCTCTCTCTCTATCTATCTATCTTTCTATCTTTTCTTCATTATGCCCCCTCCATACAGTTGGCAGTGGGTGGGCCATTATTCCTCAGGTTTCAAATTTTACGAGTGAAAAAACAAACCCATAAAGCCATAAAAACATTTAATTAATCATCAGACCATGAATATGGACAACGTTATGTGAGCAAAACATAAAAGCGAGATTACTTTTTTTAGGAAAACAATATTTATAATTTTTTAAAGAAGTCTCAAATCCAGCTTGAATTCCTTAGAAAACAAATTTAATGGTGGCTCTGTTTTAAATATTTCCGCCTGTCAAGAATATGAAGTCCACCTACTTGTTTTACCTATTAATGCAACAAAAAAATAATAATTACAATAATAAGCCTTAGCGAACCCGAACGCTTGTTGTCGATCGTAGGCATTGTAATATCTGTTTACAAACTTCTGTCCAAAGCCATTGCCAAAACCCAAATCCGCCAGATCACTCTTAACATAACCTCCCTCCTACGTCTCGATCTACCTCTCAAACGCACCCCAAACAACACAGCGCTTATTAAATTTTGATAAGGCATTGTGAATACAGAGGATCCTGTAGCGATGCATATAATGTTAAACAATTAAATTAAATAACTGCGATTACCTACTGACCATATGTTGGAGGTAATATTGGTAATGTTATGTTATATGCATGTACTGTTTATTAACGTAATATAACTGAATAATTTGATGTATTAAATTTGTGTTAACAGAAAATTAAAGTTGTAAACTTAATAAAGGTGCGTTTGCTCAAATAATTGATCTTATTTTGCACGACGAGGTAATATCACCAATCCTGTAAAAAACAAAACAAAAAAACTGTACTCCAAGCCCTTTATCAGCCTTAGATTCAGTACGTGTTATAAACTGTTGCCTTTTTTTCCTTTGGTTATTCCACTGGTTAAACAAATCTTTCTTCACTAGCTCAAACAGAGCCGTGAAAAAGGGCTGCTCGCTAAACCGAACCCTTGGCATGCTGATAAGAACGCCATTCCCTTTTTATTTACAATCCACTCTGTCTTATCCGCCCGATACTCCCCCTTTTCGGCTTATGTGAAAGATTTACGCTGACATTTCCCAAGAACATTTTCTTTAACAAGATATGTTCTAAACTTTTTAAAATATTTCAGGATATTCGTTTCAAGGTTCAACCTAGTCAGTATAGCCTTTATATACTAGAAAAAATGAACCAATTTTTAAGAATTTTAAAGTGAACTCAAAAAATTACTTCATATTTTAATATGTATTTCTTATAATATAGCAAGCAAAAGAGGGAATGATACGTAGTAGCATGAGGTAAAGGCATGTAGAGAAACTACCAACTAGTAATACGCAAAAAACATACTCAACAAATACACCAAAAAACATCTTCTTTTCAGAAGTCTTGGAGGATTGAAGAATTGCAAGGTTTGATACTAGTGGGTTTGAGTGGGATTAAACTTTCGGGTTAATAAATATCGGATTCTAGCCAAATTAGCTACAAATGAGACCTTATGGTCATTATGGTGGACTTTATTCGTAACAATGCAACGAGCCTTGAGGAATTTACGTTGATTTTGGATTGGAAGGATAGGTAGTATACGTATACGAGAGGAGTTCTATGGCTTGCTGGAGCCCCAAAACTCTACTCCGTTAGTCCAAATGGGTCTGGCCATGTAAATGAGTATTTTATAACTCATTGGGAGCTTAGAGCGTTTGTCTAGTAAGTGTTGGAGTTATCAGTTATCTGAAACAGCGAGAAGTTTCTTGTCTTTTCAGCCTAGTATGAGTTATTCAACGATAAACGTTTGTCAAGAAGTATTGCTAAGAATAGGATCTGTAATACGGAAATGAGTGGTATATTTTAAAGTATACTAGAAAACAGGAAGTCATTAAAATTTTTTTGAGAATATTTGACGGCCGGCCTTACTTTCGAAACTGAAAGATTTAGGACCTGACCGTTGAGGAAAACTCAGTTAGCTAAAATAAACAATTGCTTATAACAAAATAAAATTTAATGTGTGATATTTATACAATAAAAACCCAAAATGAAATACAAATATTACGTTTTCGAACCTTTTGCGGACACCCTGCGCTAGTGAAGCATTTGTCCCCTTATCCCGCATTTGTCGCACCATGGCACTGGATGCTGAAGAGGTCCTGCTAAACCTGCAGGATGGCGCTGCAGTTGGATTGCCCCGTACATAGAATAGGAAGAAAGGTGCATTTTTTGCAGTACGGTTATCTTCCCTCTGACTGTATTCCTCTAGCTCTCGTGATTTACTGACATGATCGGCACTAGCCACGTGACCCAGCCGATCTAGTACGAATGCCTGGCCTGGAGTGATCATTTACACGGGATCAGCCACATGTGTGTCCCAGATGACAAAATTAAATTTGATACAACGATATATTGGATCTGAAGTTATATTACAATATTAGTTCGGTCCCATTAAAATTGAACCATACTGTATTTCTAATAGTAATAAATCTTCATCAACACTAAACTCTCATAGGTATCATCAGTAGTGTATTGGTTAGCCTAGCAACCTTCTATGCCCCAGGGCACGGATTAAAAAATAGTAAAAAACCGTCGTAATAAGTTATTCCGTCCTTCGGAAGGGACGTAAAATAGAGTCCCGAGGTTGTTCGATTACAGGTACTCTTTAAAGATATCTATCCTAATTATCCCTAGATAGGAAAAATTCAAGACTTTCATTGTAGCATCGTCCGATTAGTCATAGCAGCATAAAGTGACGTCCGATGAATAAACTATTTTATGTGGCTTAAAATTCATACGAAATAAAAATTTATATTACCTCATTTTATCAGCTATAAAACGGGAACCCCCTATTCAAATTTTCATCATTCATAAATTAATTTAGTTCTGGCACCATTAATTTAATTTAGTTGATGCAGAACGTTTTATTTTAAACACGAGGGTTTTTCCACTTTCAGCTTCCTCTCTCTCGTTCATTCTCAAATTATTCCTCATAGATTATTCTTTTATTTAAAAAAATAAATTGATTTTCTGGGGAGGTATTGATTGAAATGAGCAAATAATGGAGAGGCCAATCTGAAAGAAGAGTTGAGCTTTTCATGGGAAAGGTATATTGTTCCAAGCCCCCAGAGATCCACGTGGGAGGGCGGCGATTCAAGGTAGGGAATATACATATATATTGAATGCTACAGAACATTACTTTAATTAGGATCTTGTTGACTTACGTCATCATATTATTTTATTTTTTATAATTATTATAATTTTTATTTTTAAGATAAATTATACAATGTATCTTCAAAATAAAAATATTTAAAAGTTATAATAATTATAAAAAAATTAAATAAAATAAATTATAAATGATAATAATATTTTGTTGATCCATAAAATGGAAAGAATTTGCAGATTTATAGAAATAGCTGTCCCATGTGATACAAACGCAATGAACACCAGGGCTGAAAAAATTATGAAATATCAGGAACTTGCTCTTGAGTTAAAATCACTTTATCATTTGGAGAAAGTGCTCATAACTGCAATAGTCATTTCCTCGAATGGTCTGAGGTTGAAAAGCACAAGGAAGGGTACAGAAGACCTTGGCCTCCATTTGGAAAAATTAAAATTGGCGTAAAAAGCAGTTCTGTTGTATACGTGCAGAATTGTAACACTTCTCTTGAATTTTGAATCCCGGGATGTGAATTTGGCCCCGGAGAAGTCTGTGACAAAAATAAAAATGATAATTGAAAAATAAAAAATCCTCCATGTCATTAATACTTCACATAATAGAACCTTTCATTCAGCTACGGAGAGTCTGAATACGGGGCATTGAAAGCCGATGGAGGGTGGATAAGGGTTTATTGAAGCGTGAGGGTCATTTCGGAAAGAAATGCCCAAGAAACTTAAATTGGCAGTTTAAAAAAGGTTTAGTGAAGCGGTATTGATACTTCAAGTCTAATGAATGGTAGATTGACTGAGGATTAAAGTTTTGATAAAATAAATAGTATGGTAATCAAAACACTAGACGAAAGTTTTTAGTTTTTTTTTAATGTGATGTTTTAGTTCTTGTTTAGCACGAGAGGCATGGACTGGTTCAACGATTGTGAAGGTAGATGATTTGGCCGAGATTAGGCTTAAACAACGGGTTCTCGAATTAAGAGTACCCACTTAGCCCCAATCAACGGATCTATGAGGCCTGCAGGATCAATTGCGGATAACTCCAAAAATTGGCTTTTTACATTTTTCGCTAGATTATTCAAGCAATATTGTCTAACACAACTCATTTCTAGCAATTCATTAGCCCGGTTCTGAAACTGATGCCTTCGTATCATAAAGCATTGCTTGGCTAAATTAGCGAAAAATGTAAAAAAAAAAAAAGGCATATTTTTTAAAAGTTTGGTGTTATCCGCTTTTGATCCTAAACACCTGATCAATACGATCCACGCGTCTTATGATAATTGACCCATAATCCGTTTTCGATCCTAGAACTTAAAGAGTTGCAACTTAGTGGCCTTACATGCTGATACATACTACTTCCAGAAAATGTAAACGTTAAACTCGCTGTTTCGTCTGACGTAAACATTGCTTTGTCTTTATGGCTCATTATGCATTCACACAAAATGGCAAACATACCTTAAACAATACTCTCCGGGAAACGGTGTTGCTGCAGGATTTATTAGGAGAGAAAGTCTGAAAGGCGTGAGCCCAGAAAGACTAAGTGGCTGCGATGGGAAGAAAACAAGGCAGAGAAGTCTATTGAGGACATATAATAGAACTGCCAGGGCTAGCTATATACCACTGCCTCACGTATATACCACTGCCTCACATATACCTCAAACAATGGCGCCATCCATTGCCTAACTTGTTTACTCCCCTTCGTTATTTACTGTCACCTCAGGTCATCATTTATTTCCCCTGCCGCAGCTGACCAAATAAATAATTTATTGCTCCCAGCGTGGCAGATATCGATTGCTCACTAATTACTTGTTTATCGCTCGTTGTTTCCCCTACACATTCTCACACTTTGATTTACTTTTCGAACGCTGAATTTGATTTATTAAACTTGATCCGAATAAATTTCGTTTTAGATTTTCAGATTTTTATCCGACTATGAATGATTAGTTAAACTACGAGTATTACTAGGAGAGCTGAGCACCTCTGTGCGTGCTCGTAGGTTACTGAGTTATTGATCCGATTTTGAGATAGGCTGTGCCTGATAAATTATTTACTGCGTTAACAGCAGTGAATCAGCAGTGTGAGATATAGATACCCTCGTGGGGTTCCCCTGGGCGGTTGAGCTTATTGTCGGCCAAACCACTTCCTTAAGAAAACACTCTTAAAAACGAGCTGTTCTCTACTCTGCCAGGAATTGAACCTAAGACCCTTAGTGGGTTGTATGGTTACAATTGTTTTAAATGTATTACTTAAGATGGATTTGCTTAATTAGAAGTCAATCTTCAAATGTCTTAATGTCCTCAATATCATCCAGATATGAATAAGTGATATCTAGATTATATATATATATATATTTAACATCTCTACAATCCAGGAAGGACATTGGCCTCCTCTGCGGTCCTCCTCCAGTCCTGTCTATTCCAAGCTTTTGTTGTCCACCCTCTTATGTTCATCTTTATTATATCGTCTTCCACATCTTGAAGCCAGATTTTACCTCGTTTACGAGGTCGTCCTTTCCTTTTTTTGGCATGAATACCATCATGGATCATCTTTTTTGCCATTTGATCATCATTTAAACCGATTCATTGGCTTATGGAGAGCTAATTTAAATAAAAGTGCTGAGAGACCATTTCCCTGCCGCACACCCGATTCTACTGGAAAAGCTCTACTCGACTTACTGTCAGTTATTACCTTTGCCTGGTTATGGCCAAATGTCATTTTAACCAGGTTGACCATTTTTGTTGGGATCCCGAACTCAACCTTGGCCTTTATTAGAGAGGGGTGTAAAATGCCTCCTGAAAATCAATAAATAGGATATGCAGGTCGAGACCAAATTCATAAAATTTTTCAAGAGCCTGTCGCAATACAAACACTTGGTCAATGATGCTTCTCCTTGGCCTATAGCCACACTGAGAAGATTCTGATCCTACTAGCTAGTATACTGGAGAAAATCTTTTAGGTAGCTTTCAGGAGTGTAATTCCTCTGTAATTCCCACATAGGGTCTTGTCACCTTTTTTATATATTGAGATTATCAGGCCTGTCTCCCAATCAACAGGCATTTTCTCCACTTCCGATAGTTCAGTGATAATTCTGTGAAGAATTTCCAGAAGTTCAGGCCCTCCATGGTTAATGAGCTCAACAGAATTTTGTCCTCTCCGGCTGCTTTATTGTTCTTCATCTTCGAGATAGCTTCCTGTATTTCTCCTCGGGTTGGAGGTTCAATCAGGGGCTGCGCGGCATCAAGAATGAACTCATCTCCATCTGCCCTATTTATCAGCATTTCCTCATATTGGTCAGCCCAACTCTCGAGAATCTTCTTGTCTTCACACATTAGATTGATCTCTTTGTTTCGAAGAATTTTCGCCTTAGGTTGATATTCCTTACTAACACAATTCACTGCGTTGTAGAATTTCCTTTGCTCGCTCATATCATGGTTATATAATTTAGAAGTCTTTTTACATTTATTTAGAATTTAGAAAGTTTTATTTTTACATCTACAAGAAACAGGATAATCAAAATACTATATAAAATTGCTTTATTATTTTATTCACCTGAGGTTTTTAGCCCTTTTTTTTTGACAAAAACCAAGGGTTGGTACCAGTGACATATTCTACTATATAACCAACTAATATATATATATATATATATATTGTTATATAACATTAGGTTCAGTACCTGTGAGGACTGTTATATTTCTAAGGAAACAGTTGTGCAGGTGGTTTGGCGGAGTTCTTGCACAGCCTATACGAATTTCCCGAATTAAGGCTGGTGCCTGAATGAATAATGTATCACAGCCGTTCCTACAGATTTGCTTATGTATTACGGATGGGGCCCAGGTCTTACAGATTTGCAGTTCAGTTCCCCATATATATTGAGCTATCTCGCTTCCAGAAAATGTAAATATTGCAAATAGAGCAAACGAGTAATCTAAATAATGTTAGTTAAAATAATCCGAGCCTGGTAGAATATTTTATTGTCCTAATTTTTTTATTTTTTTTTATTATTATTTATTTATTGATATTTACAACTATATTACAATAATATAACAAGTAAATTGGCTGAGTGATGTCCTAATTTTAAAAATACAAAAAAGAGCAAATCGTCGACCGTCTAAAACTATATAAATTCAATATACATATCAATAAAAATGGAAAGAAACATATAGCATTTCCAAGTCTATTTTAACCTTTTCCAAGTCAACTGTAACCTTTTACAAATCAAATTATACCCTTTTCAAGTCACAAGTAAGCCTTTCGAAGTCAAATGTAACCCTTTCTAAATGAGTTGAAACCCTTTCCAAAGGAAATGTAACGCTTTACAACTCAATTGTCACCCTTTTTATTTATATTGTAACCGTTTCCATTTCAATTGTCACCGTGGATCTGAACTTAACAACAGTATCTTCATAGTTTTGGTAATAATATAATAAACATAATAATATTCTTATTTACAAAAAATTAAGAAAAAAATTAAAATAAAAAGTTAAAAATTTTTGGGTTTTTTTCTCAAGAAGTAAATAATAAAATAAATAAAAAAATGTAAACTGAACTGAACATTATCACATTTAAAAAAAAGTGTTTATTCCTAACATTTTCAAGGGTGAAAATTGAAATGGAAACGGTTACAATATGAATAAAAAGGGTGACAATTGAGGTGTAAAGTGTTACATTTGCTTTGGAATGGGTTTCAACTCATTTGGAAAGAGTTACATTTGAATTGGAAAGGGTTGCTTGTGACTTGGAAATGGTTTTTGATTATTAAAAGGTTACAGTTGACTTGGTAAAGGTTCAAATAGACTTGGAAATGCTATATGGAAATGCCCGTATATAAGAATATTTAAGTAATGTTATATTTATGAAAACTCAAAAAATACAGATTATAAATTGTATGTAACTCCCTGAAACATAATGTTAAAGAAAACGATCACTACGACTATGATTTAAAAAATGGCTGTTAAAAAAATACAACTGAAGGGTTTCTGGAAATATTAAAATAATTATTATACTCGTATGCTAAGAATTTTTGTCAAGATGTGTTTACGAGCGTTATTCGCCTATATATCATATTTTTTACTATAGCTCCGGTTATACTAACATATCTTAATACGCGTGTTCTATTTCGTTCAGATGCGCAAATTAACAGCAGGAACTTTGTAGTCAATGGTAAATCAGATAATATATAAACGTCATGCTACAGTTTGTTGCTCAATTCAACCATGTTAAAAATCTTCTAAATTCATCTTTAGAAATGAATGTATTCTCTAAGCTTATAATAATAACAATAAACAGGAGACCAAAATTGCTATTATAGAAAAGCCTGAAAAATCCAAATTAAATGGGTCAAGAGGTGGTACTAGTATTGTTTTTTTCTAAAGAAGAGGATAAGCTCTGAAAACGTTTTCAAGAAAAACTACACGGACACCCAAACCCATTTATAAAACAAATAGCCACCACTCTCATGCCCGAGAACCCCAGGGTGAATGAGGGATCTGCTAAGATAGGAAATTAATTAAAGCCACAGGAGAGGTGCCTGCCGCTGAGTACTGTATTTCTTCATCTCTCTCATTTCATTTTGCTCTATTTCACTGACAGCCAATCGGCTGATTGTCAATTTTTTGTGTTTAACTGGTATGGATGCAAATATAAAGATTAAAAAATATTGTTAAGAGATAAATGATAAGCATATAAATAGTTATACATTTTTATTTCTCAAAAGGTTCTAGTAAAATACCTGTGAAGGGAATACGGTGATAACGATAATGATAGTGAAGGTTACAAACAGCTGGGTGACCAAAGAGGTTTTCGTGAAGGGGATTTGACACTCCCTCAACCACTTAATTTATTTTATTACATTCTATATTTTTTAAGTACCCGTTCATTAATTAATATTTATTTTTAGTTCATTATTGTATAGCTTTTATTTATATATATTAAAGTGGCAAATCCATGCGTAACCTACCCCAAGCTGTTCTGTTGTGATACTGGCTAAGTGCAGATTTTTTGTGGTGTATCTTTCTCCGTTTTATGGCTTGCGATTTGTACGTTTCGAACTTGATTTGTATAGGCTGATATAACCAAGTAAATAGGCCATTATTAGTAAGAACCTCGCACCTCCATTACCCAATGACCTATGTTGTTTCTTTGAAGGTTCTAGTGGAAATGCTTTATACTGAAGAGAGAGGCGTTTAAATAAGCTGCTAGATAGCTCCACAAGCTAGGGTGATGATAGGTACAATCAGCCTTAGATACAAGGCCCTACCCTAACTGTACCAAAATCATTAGCGCTCCGGAACTTCCGCAGGTGTTGAGCCAACTTTCCAGTAATTAATCGATATGGAGGTTGTAAAAAGCGCCGTGAGAAGAAGCGGGGAGCGGGAGCACTAATCAGAGGTCACCTGAGCCAGGCTGTTGCATATTAATAAGGACCGCAAAAGAAAATTTGCATTTCGCCGGCAGCCCTCTCTACCTTCGAGTACCCTCGGTCTCTTCCATCGCTATAAAGTGTCCACAAAGCCTTTCTAATTTAACTTTAAATTGCATTTTATCTGAATCGAGTGTTCTGCGCACACATGGAAGGGGGGTGGTGCTTCGGAGGAGATCTATTATCATTCTTTAAAAGGCCAATTACAAGGTAGTTGTTAGTGTTTGATCTTGCCTGAATTGAACTCCTGCCCCAGTTCGGTTTATTATCGGTTCGGTTGAAAATTGCTATTCAAACTTTGCTTGACTTTCGCTGGCTGAGTTATATTTGGAAATAGTGGGCTTGAGTGGAAATAATGAAAGATATCGGGTTCGAGTCAAGTCATCAAAGCAAGGGACATTGAGGATTAAAATTGAATTTTGTGCTCGATTTCTTTATAATAAAATAAAGTCAAACGAATACAACGGAACCATTATCGATCTATTTCTATTATTTATGAAGTTTGATTTGCTTTTACCTTAAACCATAATATACGGCGCTCCACACAAAGGGTGGATTCGCCATGCCATGTTTTGTTTTTTATTTATTTTTTAATTTATATTGGGAAAGAGAAAACCCTAATAGAATTACCTACTAATAGATATTATAAAATAAATTTTCCATTTTCATATTTTAATTTAAGGATATAATGAAATATTTTAAAATAAAATTTAAAAAAGGAGTTTATGTAGATGTTTTCTTTTAAGCATTATTTTGATTTATATATATATATATATATATATATATTTTTTTTTTTTTTTTTTTTAATATTCATAAGTACTTAAAAGAGATATAGTATTTCAAGGATCAAAGTTTTGTTTAAATGTAATATTATCTTGACCATGGAGGATAAATGATCCCCAAGAGTTTTTATTTAAACAATTTTTTTAAATGAATGTGACTTGGAGGTATCTATACTTAAGTTATTACTAAATATAAAGTTAATTTGGACACTTTATTATATTTATTAAATTACATAATTTAGTATAGTTATTATTATTTTTCCACAGAATTTTTAGACTTAAAACTGTTATAAAGTTATATAAATGATTGGTTCTGATGCAGAAAACTAAATGTAAAAGATTGAAAATGTCTCAGTGTCGAAACGTCTCAAATCAATAAGGAGATATAATTGACTGGAAAATGGTTTTCTCTTTCCCAATATAAATTCCTAAAGGAATGAGTCCAGTTTATTCGAAAAAATGTATACAAATTTTTTTTTTTTTAAATAATTATTTATTGAACAAATTTGAATTAATCTAATTCTTCTCATTGTTTTTCTCGTGGTGTAACCATGCTAGTATAGATAAAAGTAATTAAGACATTGATGCCAGGAATAATGGCCAACTTACAACCATTAATCAAGCTCCAAGAAACATAAAAAACTCTAGTTCAGTTTTGTTTTTGTTTTTTTGCAACTTTAGCGGGTTCTGTTGTATTGTTTTTTTCCGCTTTGTTCTCTTTTTCTACATTGTTCATGGTTCCTGTAAATGGTGGATTGGCGTGTTAGCCCTTCGTGTAGGAGCGCCTGAAATGATTTATAGAAGCATATCAGGTGTTCTACGCTATAATTAATAATTATCTATCATTAGGACTGGCCCAACCTTTAACATTGATTCTTACAGTTTTGAAATGGTAAATGGTTTCAAGTAGCCAGGATCATTGGTAAGAACTGATAATGATATCAGTCAAGAAGCAAAATAGGGTCAGCAGCTAATATGTAGGTTCGTCATGGAAACCTGAAGTATACGAAAATCGCTCTCTGGCGAGATCCACAAAAATAACTTAAGTATTAATACCTTGTGTCCTGAAATATACATCAGATACATGGATAATGACGACGAATGAAAGTTTTTAGTGTTTTATTTTGAAGAGAAAAGATTTGCCCTGGCCAGGATTCGAACCCGGGTCGTCAGTCTCTCCGTGACAGCACTCTACCATTTGAGCTACCAGGGGCCGCCTCACAGTCAGGACAAATCATTTCTCTTCTCCGATTCCATATCCCCGTATTCTCATAATTTTGCGATGTTAATAAAACAACAAAACAATAAATCAACAATATAAAAAAAAAAAAATTGTTTGGAAAAGAAAAGAAGTCTCTCTTTGCTCAACACCTTTCCTTTTTCTAATAACCCCAGGGAAATGCAACAAAACAATATAAAAACAATTAATAAAAAATTATTAAAAAAAAAATTTTAGTGTTGGAGAGAAAAAATCTATAATAAATGGCCCTGTTTCAGAGAATAATGAATGGAGAATACGAGATGATGGTGTGCGTTGGCCTTTATAAAATAGAAATCCGAATGTTTTTAAATACTTGAGACTGGAAAGGCTTGATGAGCAGGCGGAAACTGGATGAGAATGCATTCTCCAAAAAAGGATTTAGAATCGAACCAATGGGAGCGGGGAAGCTCAGTTCTTTGCTGAAGACCCAGGTTCAAATCCATCTTTGGCTCATAAATTTCCATTTATTTATCTACAAGTCGATCTACAGACCCTCCTGGGACTCATAAAGTAAGTACCCTTAATTGAAGAACTTGGAGGTCAGGAAATCTCCTCTGTTTACAACCGCTGTCATTTCAAGTTTACGTAATTGAGCGATTGATAATAAACCGATGCTTTCTCCAAATGAATATTGTTAAATAAACAAACAATAAATTAATAATAATTTTTTTTATTATTTTAGAAATTTTGAACTGCTACGAGCCTGCACACCACATTTCCTCTTTTATAGAATTCCCCTTAGGTGAGGGTTATGGTATAGAATGTAAATTCAGAAAAGTTATGATAATGTTAGCAAACCCGCATGCGGTTTCCCCGCGTTAAGAAGTTTATAACCAACTTTATTAATTAGTAACAACTCCGTGGAGCCCTAGTGATGTAGCTCCCTCTTGCTAAATTTTAATCATACTCCGTCAACTTTAAAGAACTTTCCTATGTTACCTTTAATCATTGCAGCAATTTATGTTTACATAATTTACCGTACTATGAATGAAGTACACCAAGTATATAAAAATATATATTCATATAAATGTTTAATATTTGCCATACATGCTAACTCCACATAAGACTATTTAAGTCAACTTAAGACTAAAATTCTTGCTCCGTTAGCCCAGAAGCCATTTTTTATTTTTTGAATGGCATTGGATACTTCCAAAAAGCCAGCAGAAGCCATTAAATCATACTAATATATTTACTTAACGTCACTTAATGCTGCTGTGGCAAAACGATGCTACAGAGGGATTTCTAAATATTGCCTATCCAGATATAATTAGGATTGGGATCCTTAACATGGACATGACACCCGAAACCGTCATTTTATGCTCCCTCCGATGGACGGCTCAATCAAGGATTTTTCACTCCCTTCCGAAATTTGTATGGCCATTTTCCGAGCAGCTGCAGGGAGCGGAGTCGCTCAGTGGTACAGCACTGAGTCGCCTTGCCGAAGATCCGGGGTTCAAATCCCGTTGCTGTCAAGACTTTTATTTAATCTGTTAGCAGCCAGATGGGATGCTATAGGATCTAGGACCATTGGGGCTTACCCAGCCTCTATAAAGTGGGTACCCCAAATAAGAAGGAAATATCTGTCAGTTTAGCGTGATTCAGGACAAATCGCCTCCTCTCCCTGCACTATCTTTGTCCAAGAAACAGTACAGTCTCTACCATGTTCTGAACCCCAGACCCGTCACGAACTGTAGTGGTACAGGTTTTTATTTTTATATTCCCAGCTGAGAACCCACAAAAGGTTGTTATGCTAACCACTATACCAAAGATGACTTATTTAAAGTAAATTATTTTAATGTTAACAAGAGTTTAACGAACAATAGTGGTTAAAAAAGCTCTAGTACATAATTAGAACATAAAAAAAAATTACGAATAAATGAATAAAAAAATAATTAACTGATGAAAATCTAAAAATAGGCTATCAGGTAACAATAAAAATACTTTAAATCTCTCCATATTTTTTTTTAATAATTAAAAATCGTTCATATAATAATAAATTAATTCGATTTCTTTTATATCAAATATAATGATTGGAAGAAATATAATGAAAAAGGATGTGCAAATAACAATAAAAGTTTCGTATCATTTAAAGTTATCAGTTGCTGGATTGGGATGTATTGAGCCTTAGGAACAGTAATTACTATGTCGAGGAAGTGTTCACATGTACAGTGTACAGGAAGTTCAAAAGTTGGGCGCTTCCTCAGACTTGGAAGGAATAGACCCCGCTATAAATCGCTAATGACTTCCTTCACCTAGAATCTTCAATATCATTTAATCAACATCCTAGCGATGTATTTTGCAATTTTAATTACCTTTGCAATAATTTCAATATTTTCTTCAATTAATTAATATGTTATAATGGTAATGTCGGGCTATTGTGAGCATCGAAGGAAAACAAATCACAATCATAATCCCAATTTTTTTCTTGAAAAAGATAGTAAAACAACCTGCCTAGCATAACAGTCTACTACGCCCAAGATCGCGGGTTCGTAGCCCGGCAGGTGGCCTTAGGATTTTTTAAATGGGAGTAACAAAATCCTTGTTTAACCCATCCTTCGGAAGGGACGTTAAACGGGGGTCCCGACCCTGTACGATGTCAAGTACTCGTTAAAATCCCCTATCCTGATTAAGCCTGGATAGGAAAAATTTAGAGCTCTCACTGTAGCATCGTCCGATTAGTAACAGCATCGTTTTGTCAGCTATAAAACAGGAACCCACGATTCAAATTTTCATTATTCATAAATTAATTTAGTTCTGGCGCCATTAATTTAATTTTGTTCATGCAGGAAGTTTTATTTTACATACAATTATTATCCATGGCAGAATAAAGTGACGTTCAGTAAACAAACGAACAAAGAATCTGTTACTCGCTAGTACAATCGTACGTCAAAGGTATATAAAACTACTGCAGGCTAGTTAAGTGCACGTGATTCACAAACGTTCTGAACACGATGGAAAGCTGGCTACTAACAGACTTTGGAAATATACACGAAAGATTGAATACGTTTGATGTTCAAACATTTGGTTGTCCTCCACAGTTTAAGTCCGTAGTTCCAAATAGCTTTCACGTATCTAATGTCAAATATTGAAAGGGAGAGAAAAAAGTATAGAAAAATCTGTAACTGGTATAAGAAATGCAAAAGTAAGAGTTAAAATAGTCACTAAACAGTATTGAATCATCTGATACCGTTAATTTATATTTTATTGTCTATCGAAAGATGTGATTATCTACTTAGTAGTCTAAGTATCAGTATGACTGTCCAAATCGTTTATAAAAGAGCCTATAAAACCAGTACTAAGGCCATTTCCGTATTTAGTCGTGCTTACTTATTGGGATAATTATGATCGGGATGTAGAACTTAATGCATATTTCAAGGGACCAAAAATTTTATATAAATATTGTGGGTATCTAATTCCAACGCAAGTATTTAAAGGAAGAAAATAATCTATAGAAGAAGAAAACTGTGACCGGCATATTTTTTTTTTATTATTATTTATTTATTGATATTTACAACTATATTACAGTAATATAACAAGTAAATTGGCTGAGTGATAAATAATGACATGATATAATGACAAGTAGAGAAACTACCCACCCACTGGTGGTACTCAAATCGCATATTCAACTAAGAAGGTCACGTGGCCATCTTCTTCTCAGATGCCTCGGAGGATTATCGGGGATTGAAGAGGAAGGTAGGTTTGAAACTAGAGGGTTTGAGTGAAAATGAAGTTTGTTATGAAAGGATAGATAGCAGGTTCGGGCCAAATCAGCAACAAATGGGACATTAAGGCCGTTATGGATGACTTTATTCTTAACAAAATAAGTGAGCGGCATATGAAATGGAAAAGGAAGAGATAGAATAGTCTCTAGATTGAATCGTCTGGTTTTGATGAGCCTAACTGCTCAATTCTCATCATTCACTCACAAATGTATTTCTCTATTCAATCAAAATGATTGGCTAATATTATGCAATCAGCTATTCAAGATAGATTCTACATTTATTTCTTTTTATTTAATTCGTTGTAAACTCATACGATATTAGTTTCAACCTTATATTGATACATCTGTTATTCCATTAAAGTTTACGAGCTAATGGTTGTCCAAGATAATGGAGTATATTCCAGACAGGTACCTTAACCTGTTTGGAATTTCAAATGGTTATCTAGTATCAGATTACAATGGTATACATTTATGGGCTCTCTCAAATCTAATAGACCCACCTCATAGTTTATTGGTATAGTAAATGTTTTAATACAGGGGCATGTAGTAGTGTACTCCCTATCCATCCATGAGGCATAATTAATTCCATGCCACTATTAAGTCACAATTGCTTTTAATATTAATTACTTAAACGTATTCTTATTGTAATGTAATAAGAATTCCTAATTAATAAGTAATATGTAACTATCAATTATTATAATATAAATAATTATTAAAATAAATTAACAAAATGAATTCTTCGTCTTATGGTTGTATCTTATTTCGTTAAGCCCTAATAAAGACTTAGACCTAGGCCGAAACGTCGCCACAAACAAAGAATAGAAAACGGAACATAATATAAACCTCGCCAGAAGGTTAAGACAAATCATAAAAGTATTTACAAAACACATTTTAAGACATTTCGAGACAAAATACTAACCAACTAAGGAGAATAAATAAACAACATTGAATAAAAACATTAAATGCAAAGAAGTTACAATCAAAAAGGTTTAACAATAAAAATGATTTCATATCCGTTAAACCAAATACTTTACCTTCATTGAGAGGAATGAGGAAATATTGGAAAATTTAGGGTTTAAATTATAATAGGAAAGAAGGATGACAGATGATGGAGGAACGGGCGATAAAGGAACTCTTTAATGTTTTGGTTCTACGGGAACGGAATAAAGATCGTAAAGTCGAGATCTTGTTTCCTATTGTTAGACTGAGGATTTGAATTTAAAAAAATGTAGATATAGGACGGATAATGAGTTGATGTTTAAGAATGAACTATATATTGTCGAAATAGTGTCTAAGGATGACAAGGAAGAGTCACTTCAATATACGGGAACGCCTCGGTTTCCCAAGGGCAAATCATAAACCGCAGATCATTATTCGCTCAAATTTGTCTTTAAGCACAATTGAGAGTCTCTCGTATATCACACAGCGATAATCAAAGTGGAGGAAGATAAGAGGAACATTGTAATACATAAGCAATATCAAAGTAACTATGTGTTTATTACGGTAAATATTTACGTACTTAATGTTTATTGAAAGTTTTAGGGTGGTATCTTGTTTTGAGTCTTTATAAGGGCCTACATCCTAAGTTGAAACGTCGATGTGAACATAAGCAGTATTTTAGTAACAATATGTTCCTACACTGCAATCTTCATCGCACACTTATCTGATCTTATTAGATATTAAGTCACTCTAAATCACATAAGACTTTAATTGACATTAATTGCTTCGTTTCGGATTAACATTTAGTAAAAGGCGTCTAGTTGCGTTGTATTGGCTCCCGTTGGAGAACATTAGCAAAGGACGCTGGCGATGAACGTTGAGCGCGACGTCGATAGCCCAAGCATTTCTCATCGTGCAATATCTAAACCTTGACGTCAATTCTCAATAGCTATTGTTAATCGCAACAGAGGCGCATCAATTTGGATTTACGTCATTTAGATACGAGGTGATAATAATGTATCTCCGTGTTATACTATCTTATTAATATGATATCATGATTTTAATAATATTAATAATGATGACTTTATTAATTATATGACTTATATATTCTTAGAAAAGGATGTCTTAAGAATTTAAGGGGTATTGATAATTAATCCGTCCTATAAATACTTTTGGTAATAAGGGTACTCCACTCATAATGGTAGAATGATCACTAGATTACTTAAAGGTAAAAAAAAAAAATATTTACATCTGTAAATGTCTTAAAGTAATCCTTTTTCTACTCCAAAAGTAACACAATGACATTATGTGAATGTTTACATTTAAGTAAGAAACTTTCCCTTTAAGCTATTGAAGGTTCAAACTCCCACTTTTTATGTGTGTTGTGTGTATATACATATACATATATATGAAAAAGGGTCACTTCACATCATCAGTTCATATTGATCCACATCAAATATTTCTTCATCATTCGTTGATTTATATTAAAATCTGTTGAGACGCCATAAATTATACATTCGAATCAAAATTAACAATTTTGTTAATCTATTTACAAATTAAAATTAACAGTTGCATTTACTATCTCGTAATTATATAGGTATTGCACTTACACTGTCTCTTATCAGTTATATTTTTCAGTTTTATTACCCGACAAATTCCGCCAATCTGTTCGTTCGCATAATTTAACCTTTTTTTTAACACATTGCCGCCCCACATTGCTAATGTTTTGCTAAAATTTACTATTAGATCGGTGATTTTATCATATATCAATATAATTTTTATCATATATATTATAATATCAATTTACTATGTGACCGGAGCTAATCAGCAAAACGAGAGTTTTCGTTCCCGGTCACCAATAACTGTCTAATGAAAACGAGAAATCACGTTCCCAGGCGTCAATGTATTAAAAATAAGTTTCAATAAATTACACGAGCATTCTTTAATTGATAATATTGATTGTGAGATACAAATGCAAAACCTAGTATTCTGAATACGTTGACTCATAGGGTGAGCCATTTAAACCGTTTTAATTTTATTCTTGAAAAGAACTTGTTGATAAGAAACAGTTTATTTGTTAACAGTTAAATAACTTTATGCATACTTTTATAGGTCTACTCGTTAATTTCTAACGTTTTGTTGATAACCTTTATGTATACTACTTCCCTCAACTAAGGAAAGCAAGTGTTTTTTAGCAAAGCTGATATCCAAAGTACGATATCAGAAACACGATCTTGGTATTTCCAGACCTTTTGATACACTAATAAATAAAGTAATATTCGGAACTTACTTTTTATTGGAAGATATAACGTGAAAATGATCGGAGGTATATCATGGGATAGAAACAAGGATGTTGCGATTATTAACATTCCAGCTCACCTCACCTCACTTCTGGGTCAATGCCAGAGGGGCGGCCTTTTGTTTTTGTTTTTATTTCGCTTTTTTCTTCGTATAAACCTTTTTTTTAAGTATTGTACTTTTTAAATAAAAAAAGAAAATAGCTAGTACTTTATCAGTTCTTGCTTGCTTTACCACTCAAGACATTAAGGTAAAAACGTATATCTATTTTTTCTAAAAATAAATAAAATTACCATCTAAATTAGATAAATAAAAATTAGTCCAAATTCTCGCAATTAAATGATTAATTAATACTATATATGATAGATCATATATTAAAATTATCTATAGCTTTATACTATAGGGGAGCGGAGTGGCTCAGTGGGAAAATCCTGCCATGCCGGAAATCCTGGTTCAAATCCCGCTGCGTGCAAGACTTTTATTTAGTCTGTATGCAGCCGGAGATGGATCACATAGGATCTAGGGCCTTCCTGGGGCTCACCCAGTCTCAACAAAAAATTATGAAAATTGGGTACCCAAAATAAGGGGGAAAATCTGGCGGATGAGCGTGACCTAGGACAAGTCACTTTGCAGAACCGTTGTCCATGAAACAGTACCATGTACTGAACCACACTCAATGTACAGTCTCTCAATGTACTGTAGCATGTACTAAACCCCAGACCCGTTCACGGTTTGTAGTGGTACAGGTTTTTTTTTTAGTTTTATACTAAATCCGTTATAAGTTATATAACTTAATATTTATTAAGTTATTTAAATCTTCATGCTTAACCCTGCCGTTAGGGCGACCTGTGGTCTATTGGTTATAACATAACAACCTACTAAGCCCAAGATCGCGGGTTCGTAGCCCTGCAGTTGGCCCTAGGTTTTTTTGAAGGGAGTTCCCCGTTTAATGTCCCTTCCGAAGGAATGATGTCAGGAACTCGTTAAAGATCTTTTTCCTAATTAAACCTGGATACTGGTACTAATATTTAAAATCCTTTTTATTAATTTAAAAAATAAAATTAAAATTAAAATATCATACAATATATTTATATAAAAACATATATCTTTTCTTTCAACGGACTACTCTCTATTAAGAAATAGCTTCAGAAAGCAGTTGTTTTTTTTTAATCACGAATTAAAGCTCTCCTCGGAGATAATTAAAAAATAATCTTCTTTCATCAAATCTTCCCTCTTATCCATTTCTTTATACAACAAATTACCAAGGATATCAAAAGAGTTAGGTCCTTAATCCTTATAACTGACAAGTCCTACTTAGAACTTCATCTAGTTTCAAAGTTGTAAAAACTAATAAAGGTCACGGACTTAGCTGTCTGAAGTTCTTCTTAAGTATCCTTCTTCCATAAAACTAGATGAACTCTTGTGTAATGCAGTTTCTTGTTTGTCGATTTAGTTTATGTGATCATCATTACTGTCGTGTAATAGCTGGACCTCATATTTGTAGTAATATGTTATTATAACTTTTCAAGGGAAGTAAACGTGGGAAAATATGTTTCATGAAACTTTTTCTCAGGAACTGTTAAGCATTTGATACTAGATTCCGTCTCACGGCTTGACTACTAGGAAATATTTTACGAGTTTTCCAAATAGTCAACAGGAAATGTCATACGACTTCGACAATAATTTTACTTTAATTTTTTTTTTATGTTAGAATTTAATTTTCAGCTTAGGTATTTAATTTTGCTCGTAGCTTAAGTACTCCATTAGATCAACAAAACACTTGAAATAATAAGAAAAATGTTTAACAACTATAAAATCTATTTGGTTGTCTAATTTTCAATAAAAAACTTGAAGTAAAACAAAAAACTTATTAAAAATTTGGTTTATTGGCTATTCATATGAATTGAACACGTGTTCTAACACTGTCGTCACTGGGTTAATTATTAAAATGGGAGCAACAATTCTTTTATTTTGCCAAGAAGACGTAAAATGGCGGTCCCGAGCTTATATAGAGTTAATCCGATATAGAGTTAAGATCCAAATCATAATTAAACCTGGATATTAAAAAATTAGGACTCCCACTGTAGCATCATTGGATTAGTCATTGTAGCATAATGGTGACGTTAAATAAATAAACACATAATTGCTTAAATAATCTGTTCTTTTTGCTTCTGAACTGCTTTTTAAATATTTAAGAATTAAGCTATATAAATTAAAATCTTTCTAAAACGAAAATTTCTAGTTTTATTTCTTGTTTTATCTATGATTGAATAGTTGAAATAGTTAAAATTGAAATAAGTGTGGAAATGTAAAAATATAACTGATATTATAAATAAAAGTCTATTTTAATTTATTCACATAAAATACATTTCTCTTGTAGATTGGGGAGTAACAAAAAATTTCTTTTGTCCTTTTCATTTTCATCAAAAAATCCTTTCCATTTTCATTACCCCTAATGAAAAAATAATATTTTTAGAAAAAATATTTAAGATAAAAACAAAAAAATTCCTATCTACACCTTCTTTTCTCATCGGATATTTTGATTATTCGCCTTATTCGTACCTCTTTCTTTTGTCCTGGGTTATGCTCTTGGCACTTCCATCCCTGATATTTTTTAATATTAACAACGATACATTATACTCTTTTTATTATAAATATATATATATTGAATATGCAATATCACTATATTAACAATATTAAATATATGTCATGGAATCTTATCATTATCTGTGGTACATTATGACATTTAAACTACTGGTGACCTATCAATAAAATTTTATTTTGATTTTCTTTTAAATAATTACGATGTCACATGTAAAAATGATGTGGCTATCAACCTACTGAATGATTTTAAAAATTAACTACAATAAGTTCTGAGATTATTTTCTTTTCCTTCCCCTAAGAAAGGGGGCTTATTAATTTTTGGATATTTATTATATATTATTTTCATCCAAATAAATTATTTGGACAACCTTCCGTTCAGTCGACGACTTACATTACGACGATTTTCTTGGTCACTCTACCTTCTGGTCTAACCGTTCTTCGACTAGACTAATTCCTTATTTTTATAAACTTTGACCTTATTCCCCGCTATTCTATAATGAAATATGGCCTAGCAAACTGTTTCCTGGTTCCGTTAATTGATACAAAAGTGATGCCCTACTTAGCGCTTTGTTATTATCATACGTAACTGTACTTGGGCATTCGTAAAGGCTGCTCCGTTGAAACTAGAACGCGAGCAGCGATCGGTGGAAAATGGAATATCTCATTATTCCTATAACAATTTCTATTTAATAGTTCATACACCAATATAAGTACATTTCAAAATAATATTATTATAATTCAGTTGTTTTTTTTAATTTATTTTATTACCTATGCTTCCCTATTTTTGTATTTTACCCCTCAAACCTATGATTGTATCAACATCTAGCAATCTATCTATTGGCTAATTAACCTCGATCTTCGAGACATGGCCTCCTGCACGTACTGACTTAACGCTTAACCTATTATATACAATAGGTTAGAATAGAAACCTCATACATAGAAAAGTTGTTACATAGAAAACCTCTCATATACTTATATAGTTTCGTATATATTTTAGTCCGATGTATATTTTGATCTTTTAATTAATATTTTATAAATTCTACTTTTATGTTTATTATTTGTTTTTTCTTATTTACTACAAACTTATTCTTGTTTTATCAGTATTGTCTCCGCTTTTCAATGATTTAATAGTTTGCTCTTTAGGGGAGAATTCTTTAAGTGTTTTCTTTCCCTTCTTGAGTGTTACTTCTCCCCAAGACGGTTCTAAAGTGAAACATGTTTCTTACCACTAAGAGAAGGAGACATTGATTCAATAAGCTGTATAAAAGCATCTGCCCTGAATCCATTCAAAAAGTCCATGTTCTGTTTATTCACTCCCATATGTGTGTTTACAAGAAGAGAAAATTAGTTTTGCAAACTCTTCGTTGTCAGGCACTCCAACTCATTCTTAGAGTACCGTCTCCTATGCGCTTTATTATAAAGTTAAATATATCTTATACTCCCGTTAATAATTTTTGAAAATTCAAAATTTTCAGTAGAATAAAAAAGTTACGGTAGATGTTCATTTTCTTGAAACTCATTTCCTTTCTTATATCTTAGAAATTGAACGGATTCCAGAAACCTTCAAATAATTGTTTGATTTTATTTATAAATTATCAATCCATATAGCGCTAAAGGAGCCCTCTCATTCTTTTAAGTTTACTTCGATTGAGGGGAGAAAAATTTAAACATGCTAGTGACTTTAAGAATCTTAGGGCCCATCTGAAAGAGAAAGGGTGATGCGAAAATTAGAGGATAAGCCTGGCCAACAAGTACTTCTACTCACCTAAAACAGACTTTCTAGGTAGTATCATTCCTATACTGAGTTAGGCTGTAGTGAATCTTGGACTATTGCACCCCAGCATCGAAGCCAACATCAAGCCATAGCGATAAGATTCTAGAGGAGAATACGAGGGGATGATGATCAAATATGCTATAATTAGAAGTAATGTTGGGGTAAACGATTTAAAGATCTAATGGGGGAAAAAGGTTACGCTGGTTGGTCATGTGGAAAGAATTCAGGGAAAACGATAGCCTTAGTAGTCCCCTAAGCGAGAGTGGAAGGAAGAAAGACAAGAGGAAGGCCCAGAAGCACATAGGGAGCTAAGTTAGCAATACTTTCGAAAGAAGAAGCATAGATTGGAGGAGGTGGTCTTCTGGCCCAGGACCGAGCTACTTGGATGAGGCTTTACAAACGGGATCCCTACCACTGATCACGATATGAGAGGAAAAGATCAAGAAGAAGCAAGTTATTCCTTCAAAAAATTGGGATATAGCTAAAACTTTAAGTAGCTTCTTGTCTAGGCCTAACGCAACATCGAAATTCAGACCGATAAGATGTAAAATATATAAGTTTTGAGTTTCATTTAAAGTATCACTTTATTGGCCTTATTTAAAATACCTTTTATTTATTAATGCCTTCATTTTTACTGACTCCACTTCCGACCGATTTCTAGATCACAGTTACTCCAATGTTCAATATTTATCCAAACTTTTATAAGGAGCGAGGGTAGATTTGTGTTTAGAACTGTGATTTCCTCTACTGAAGAACCCGGATTGAAATGAGGCTATGACCCTGTGGAACATGGAGACCCTCCCAGGGCTCACTCAGCCTCTATTAAGTCGGCAACCTTCATTGAAGGAAAATCCTGGCGGTTGATAGTGATCTAGGGCATATCATCTTTCCTTCTACACAACCGTTTTCTTAGAAACAGTACAGTTCCTGCTATATGTACAGTCCCTGCAATCTGTACAGGCCCAAGATAAGGGTTTTTTGTGGTACAGTTTTTTTGTATACCTTTTTTTAGATTCATGTCTATCATCGACGTTGTTTGGGCCACTTCAAGGCAAAACCGTGCTACCAATTAATCTGAAACTTGAGAAAGAAATGTGATGAATCTGAAGCTGCCTTCTCAGAGATTAGCCCATACTGCGACAGAACACAGTGGGAAAGGGCTTCAGGTGAGCATTGTGCCGCCGAGCGCTGGGGCACTTTACTAATTAGAGTGCTGCGATTGTTAGCTCTCTGATTGCCCACTCCGTAGCCCACTGTACCGCCGATCCCAGTCCTCTCTTCCCTAATTGCCTTGTTAATTCCTCGTCAACTTGTTTTTCCGAAAACACTGTACCTCTCAGGATAATGATTGATCTGTTTATTTATTATATAACTCTATAATCTGGTAATAATTCTGATCAGGTTTTATCCATATCAATGTTTACCCTAAGAAAATAACTATAGTTGGTTAAAAGTGAGCAGATTGTGTTCTGTTAAAAACCAACAAATTTTCAGAAATGGCGATATTTTAATCAAGAAAAACCTATTTCGCTAGGAAGTGCCTTCAATGGGAGTTATCTCCATCCATGCTTCCTCATGAATCACTAAGGAAGGTTTTCAAATGAAGATACAATATGGGCCGAATGGAATTGTTATAAATCCTCATATATAATATCTCAAGAAATTTAAAATTAAGTGTATAATACTGTAATAAAGCCGATTCTGATATACGGCTGTGAAACTTGGACTCCCACCAGCACCCTGGCAAAGCAGAATCGAGAGATGGGAAAGAAAAATACTATGCAAGATAACAGGAGCGGTATAGGACGAGACGCTCAACTCATGGAGGAGAAGGACCAATAAAGAATTGCACACGGAAACTGTTCAGGTAATATCTCAGGATATGAAAGCAAGAAGGCTAAGATGGGCGGGGCATGTAGTGATCCGTCTGGAATTCGAAGTGATCCGTCTGGACGCCTCTACACAACTATGAATGCCACAATAGTTGGCAAGAGACCACGTGGAAGGCCAAAGACCAGATGGATTGACAGGGTCAACAAAGATGCTGCGGAGCTACATGTAGCAGACTGGAAAACAGTGGCCCAGGATAGACAGAGGTGGAGAAGGCTGGTAAAGGCGGCCAAAGATCTACAAGGTCTGTAGAGCCAACCGAAAAAAAAAAAAAAAAAATATATATATATATATATATATATATATATATATATATATATATATATATGTGTGTGTGTTAACACAAGACTTATGATCGCATAGTCGCTAATATCAAGCTGGCATTGTAAACAGCTGTTAACATGTACATACTATAAATAGAGGATCAAGATGGCAATAAAGTCAGTATTAAACCAGTTCTCGTGAGAGTCGTTTCTTTCTTATTTTCCTTTTTTTAAATATTTTGATATATATATATATATATATATATATTTTTTTTTTTTTTTTTCGGTTGGCTCTACAGACCTTGTAGATCTTTGGCCGCCTTTACCAGCCTTCTCCACCTCTGTCTATCCTGGGCCACTGTTTTCCAGTCTGCTACATGTAGCTCCGCAGCATCTTTGTTGACCCTGTCAATCCATCTGGTCTTTGGCCTTCCACGTGGTCTCTTGCCAACTATTGTGGCATTCATAGTTGTGTAGAGGCGTCCAGACGGATCACTTCGAATTCCAGACGGATCACTACATGCCCCGCCCATCTTAGCCTTCTTGCTTTCATATCCTGAGATATTACCTGAACAGTTTCCGTGTGCAATTCTTTATTGGTCCTTCTCCTCCATGAGTTGAGCGTCTCGTCCTATACCGCTCCTGTTATCTTGCATAGTATTTTTCTTTCCCATCTCTCGATTCTGCTTTGCCAGGGTGCTGGTGGGAGTCCAAGTTTCACAGCCGTATATCAGAATCGGCTTTATTACAGTATTATACACTTAATTTTAAATTTCTTGAGATGCTTCGGGATTTCAATATTCTTGAAAGAGCGAAGCATGCTCTATTTGCACTTGTTACGCTGGTCTATCTCAGTTAGTAGGTCATTAGTTGAGGTCATTGTGGACCCGAGGTATTTGAAGGTATCTACTTTCGGGAACGATTTGCGATCCACGCAGATGCTGTTTCTGGAGTGGGCTTACTATCATGTATTTTGTTTTTTCCTCATTTACCTGTAAGCTGATTTGGTTTGCCTCTTTCATAAGCACCTTAGCGAGTCTCTCGATATCCCTTTCATTACCTCCGAGGACTGCTATATCATCGGCGTATGCAAGAATTTTTTGTACCTTTCCGACGTGCACCCCGCCATTCTCTCTTGATGTTGCTCTTATCACCTTTTCAAGGGCTATATTGAACAGTAAAGGTGAGAGTCCGTCTCCCTGCCTCAAACCAGTTCCAACTTCAAAGGCCTCAGACACATCTCCCTGTATCAGGACTCTGCATCGGGGGTCGTCTGCACACGCCTTCGTCAATCTCACCAACTTGCCGGGAATACCCAGCTCAGTCATGATCTTCCATAAACAGCTTCTGTCCAAGGAATCGTATGCTGCTTTGAAATCAACAAATAACGCGTGTACATCTTGATCTACTTCCCATCGTTTTTCGAGTACCTGTTTCAGAATGAATATGTATATATATAAGTTATCAGTGTAAATAAAGCCTAAGACTGTAAATAATATTGATAGTTTAGTTTGTTATTCTTAGCTTTTGTTATTCTTAGTTGATAAGCAGATACCTTTTCTATATATACTGATGTAATACGAATAAGAGTCTGTTGTTCTCTAGATGCGGTGTGTTACTCTGTCCCCCAGAATCTCTTTCTTTTTAAATAATTGTTTCAGTCCGATTATAACTTATATATATATATATATATATTATATATTATTATTCGAACAAAAACAAAGAAACTAGATATATATTTCGATTGATTTAAACATTTACACAATAAGAACAAAGGTGCTTGGTCATGGTAATGTACAAGCAAATAACAGAAAAGTTCTAAAAAAAAAAATGCTAATGACACATAAAACGCGAAAAAAACTCCGCCGCTACAACTCATGGTCTCTTCGGTGGTAGAGACGGTACTATTTTAGGACTACGGTTGCGCAGTAAGGTGATGTGTCTGAGATCACGCTCAACTGTCAGGTTTCCCTCCCTATAAAGAGTATCCACTTAATAGAGGCTGGGTGAGGCCCAAGAGGGTTTTCAGATCTAACATGATCTTTCTCTGGTTGTTAACAGATTAAATAAATTATCAGACACTGCCTTATTTTAACATACGACCTTCAGCACGGCAACTTAGTGGTCTACCACTGAACCACCCTCTCCCAAAAAAATAATTAAAAGAGTTATATGAAAAACAATAGCCGTGGAGTAAAACAAAAATTTTATTGAATCGATATTTATGTTATTTCGTAATGATCATCTACAATAAAACTTGCTAATTACTGACCTATTAAAACTTCTCACAGCATAATAACATATTTATTTTTTACACAACTGAATCATATTGCAAAAAAAAATTAATAAATCTTCAAAAACCTCACTATATAAAATACAAAAGTTGAAGCCTTTTGAGACTCAATTCAAACCTTGAGGGAGCCAAGCAGCATGTCTGGCGAAACGTTGGCGAGAATTTTAGCGACACGGTCGAAACCAGAAGAAACCATCGAAGCCTTTTATATAAATAGTGGCCGTGGAAATTTAAAAGAGTATTCATTTTATAATATTTTAACTAATGAACCGAATAACATATTACCATTTTTTTCTCATATAAATTTAAGATTTTTTAAAGGGAGTAAAAAATGCTTAACTACATATGCTGACGTCCCGGCCTGTACGACGTAAGGTACTCATTAAAGATAAAGAAGGACTCCCGCTGTAGCATCATCCGATTTGCCACAGCAACATAAAGTGGCGTAAAATGTATAAACAACAAACAACAACTCATATTACCAGAACAACGTAGCTCGTTTAAAGTTATGACAAATATTCGTGAATAGTTTTTGGGGAATTCAAACGATACTTTAAAGATTTCTTAGAATCTATAGTATAAGTATATATATTTTTTTTTATTCATTTATTTTACTAAGCAATACATTCTATGAATCTAATTATTGTAATTTTGTCTCAAACACTATTCTAAAAGCCGATAAAGAATAAATTTAACATTATAAGAGGAAAACAAAAGTAAATTTTATGATAAATAATTTTAAAAAAAGTTTACTATTGTTAAAAATATATAAATTTATTTCCGAAAATGGAAATATATTACAAACGTAAGTATGTTTTTATTTTTGCAGACATAATTTTGTAAATAAATACAGAGTTAATATTACATCATACCGATTTTTTTCTTTTTTACTTTTACCTCACGACAAAAAAACTCGGATCTATAAAATTGATCTTGAAATGTATCCCTTCCGTATTTTGGATGACAGGATTTGCCTTTAGCCCTTTTGCGAAGTTGTAGCAACAAAGCCCAAGAAATGAGAAAAGTTTAAACGAAACGCCACTTGTGCTATCCGTTCAAAGTAGCCCCCCCCCCCCCTTGCCCCCCCTTGCCCCCCCCCCTTGCCCCCCCCCCTCGCCAGAGCGAGACGGCTAAAGTATGCGACCAATCTCCTTTACAGCCCTTTCAGAGCTCCTCTTTGATAAATTGTATCGAGAGCTCTGCAATAGTCCGAGGTAAAACTTGTATTTTGTTTCGGGAAAAGTCAGATAAAAAATTCCAAGTTCAATATATAAAGTACAGCCCTGACAATAAAAAAAAGTGTACAATTACAATCTGTAAATGGTCTGAGGTTCTCAGTAAGTGGTAGAGGCTGTACTGTTTCTTGGAGAACGGTTGCGCTGAGAGGTAATTTGTTCTAGATCACGCTTAACTGACAAATTTCCCCCTCTATTTTTGGTACTTTTACCCATTTTATAGAGGCTGGGTGAACCCCATGAGGGCCCTAGATCCAATAGGACCTATCTCCAGCTGCTAACAGATTAAATAAAAGTCTGCCTAGAAGCGGGATTTGAACCCAGGACCTCCGGCACGGCTACTCACCGCTTTACCACTGAGCCACTCCGCTTCCCATATTCCCGACAATGAATCGACTAAATCTTGACATCGCTCTGTTGATGTTTTTTCATTTTTTTTATTAATTTATTGGGCCGTTTAATATGAAAATGTCCATTTTCAAAGGAAAATTGTTTTGTAAAACAACTTTATGAAATAAAAATATTTTTATTCGAAATATTTTCCCTTATTTTCTATACAGTTTCCCTAACATGTTCAAATTTTCAATCCCAGAACTGAACGATTTGGGGATTCAGTTTTGAAAATTCGTTTTTGAATTGAGGATTATTTTCAAATCTTTAACCCTTAAGGGAGATATCCCCATTTCCGAACAGATGGAAATCTTTTATAGATAAGTGTGACGAATAAGGTCTGACCTTGTCTTTTTTCTTGTATAGTTTCCTTCGGATTACCCAATGCAGGTTGTTTTTGATTATGTTTTGTTTCATTATATCAATATCCCTGTCGTGCGATGTGGATGCGATGGTTTCACTTCGGGGTATAAAGAACTAATGAATTATTCCTGCCATTGACTATCCAAATTTGTGTCACCAGCTAAAAGTTTTTCATACCAACGGCAAATAATAGATTCGTTATTACACCCTTCCACGATCGCAGTGGTAATGTCCCTTACTGCTCGGGCTGCAGAGTGCCTAGTTTAAACTAATTTAAAAAAATGAAACGTTGTTTCTATGGAGATATTTGACTGTAGTGATAGTAAATATAAAAAAGAGAGGATTAATAACAGCTCATTACAATCTTCAAGTGCGCATAGAAAACAGTAGAAGAACACTAACTTTAATTCGATGTTTAGAAATAATAAAAAAAATGGTATTTCATATGAAACAACACTATAGTTTAAATATTCTGTGTCATTTTCGGTGGTTACTGGCGCCAAAACTGGCCTGAGCGTCACTTTTCACACTATTTTCGTACATACAAAAATACATACCATTATAATTATACGATATTAGTGTATTTCATATTGAAATATTAATATTATCCATCGCCCCATTGAAATGACAAAGTCCAATCAACCTATTAAAAGATCTAATAGCTTGGCTATTTCTCGAGATATTGTAGAGGACACGTGTACATTCAAGGGCACCTAGGACTTATCTTTAGCAGAAGGGGATAAGGTCCGACCCTTATCCCTTCTATTGACGTCATGCTAGGGAAGGGGGCTTCTCACTTTCAACTGTACACTGTACACTATTCACCAGATTTGCATTCAATATATCACCTTTTTTTGATTTTTTAAAACTTCTAGGGATGTCCAGAAAGTAACGTTACAAAGGCAATGCAGTTCGTGGGACCTTTTTCATATCTGGCACCAATAAAGTGTGGAGAATTTCCTAACTGTCGAAACAAGTCATCGAACATTGAGTCAGTAAGAAATGTCGCAGCAGCCAATCGCGTCAACCTGTCCGCCTTACGTTAGCTCCACCTACTGCAGGAGTAAGATTTTTTGAATCAGTTGTGGCTGGGGACAATACATAGGCGTGTTTTTTAAACTGGACGGAGTTTTTGAGAGGACAGCAATTTGCAAATGACGAAGAGGCCCAAGAACACACTCACTCCAACATTTATTACCAATTGTAAATGAGCCATAAATATTCACGAACAAACCTAAAAGTAATTTAATGATAAATTAAATAATTATAAAAAACATTATACCCGTGTCGTTAAATTGTGTATTGTGTTGATAATCAAATATCTATTGATTTATTGTTAAATATTATTAAAGATGTTATATTATTTTTTCGATTGAGCCATATTTGTTTCACCTGTTTTTTTTTTCTCTTTCTTTATTTGATGTGTCCTGATCGCGCCTGTTTTTCGTTCTGGTGATTCTTGAAACCTCTGAGCATTCTGAAGTTCCTTCAAGAATGGATTATTATTATTATTGTTATTCTTATCGAGGCGCTACAGCCCAATGAGTCCTGACCTCTTCCAAACGTCCCGGCAATCGCCGCGTTCCAGTGCACTTGTAATCCAACTCCTGACGCAAAGGATGATCTGAACACGGAGTGAAATCCTGAATAATTTTATGAAATATAAATAAGATTGAGCGCTGTACTTTGTAGACGTAGGTGTTAGTCTACAATATTATTTTGAATTTTAGGCCTCTAATTAAAACCTAAGAACCAAGAGATTGGTGTTTCCAGTTGCCCACTCTCTCGAGTACCCTCTTACCCACTCGTAGGCCTCGTTGCCGCGTGCACACTCATGCACATCCTCACTCCTGGAGTGGCCGTGTGCTTCAATAGCATGGGTTGAAGGGGCCATCTCGTAGTCCTGCGACATCAAAGCATCCCGACAACAAACGCTCTTCAGCATTGTGCTTCCCCTTTGCCTCCATTAGTAATTCAAACAAGTCAGCTTTGCGCGCCGAGGAAAATGAATCCTGCGAACAATCGTCCCTTCAATTTTAAATGGTAGTGTAAATTATGAAAAACCAGGACCAAGAGGAGGAAATATCTCCTACGTGATCTAATCTCGTCCTGGGCGGACACAGGTCCCACAATAGCGGCCCTCGGGCCATTCTTCCCTCTCCTATCTCTACTATTCATGGAATGGGATAGGCCAGTTTAGCGATCTAATTGCAAACAAACAAATTTAAAAATGTTTCGATCAAATAAAGTTTAAAAATTAAAAACGATTAGGTTATAAAAAGCATGTTCTTCTTTTATTTTTAAAATTTTATTTATTGAAATGTACAGCTGCATTATAATACAACAAGTAAACATAATGAATGATGCATAATAGCTTGAGATAAAGGCAAGTAGAAAAACTGCCCGATGCAAGTGCTTAAATAACAAATTCAACTTAAAATGTTACTAGATCTTCTTTTCAGACGCCTTGGAGGATTGTCGGGAATTGAAGAAGATACCAGGTTTAGAATTAGTAGAAAATAAAGTTTGTCAGGAAAGGACTGATGTTAGGTTCGGGATAAATCAGCAACAAATAAGACATTAAAGCTATATTCTTTTTAAAATACAGTAGTCATTCATAGTAAAAAAAAATCCAATAATCGTATCATAAAATATATAAGAAAAATTTCCATTCCAAAAGGGCTCAGTACATTATTGAGTCGTACTCTTTCAAAGTCAACGGGGGAGCGGAAAGGTGATTTTCCCGAGATCATCTTCAGCTGCAAGGTTTAGTGGTACCGACTTTATTGAAGATGAATGAACCCAAGAAAAGTCTGCATATCCAACTGGCTCAATCCAGGGCTGTAAATAATAAATAATTAATATGTCACATCCGAATTCCAGAACTCTATACACTGTGTTGCTCCGTTCGCTTTAATATAAATATGAAACGAAGCACACATCACTAATTTACTATAAAATTAAATTTATTACTTATAGAAATAATGAAAGAAAAGTAATGATAAGATCGTATATAAACTAAACAAGGATAAATTTAGAAATAAGATGGTGTACTTCTTTGAAAAAAGAGCTTAGTGTTCTTAGTTAATTTTATAAGAAACAATAATTGACAACGTATACGCTTGTTGTCAATTATTTTGTCTTATAAAATTATTGACAACCTATTTTGTGGTGATAACCTTTACGAGATACCAGTTTCGACCTCACTCCCGCTCCTTCATAAAGAAAAGAAATGTAGTTATTTCAACCCCATTTCTTTTATTTAACAAAAGAAACCCTCTCTCGTATTTGGAATAATTTACATATATATTTATTTTTAAAGGACGTAAAGGCTTTTAAATTATAAGCCTCTGAAGATAGGCCCTGCTGACAGCCTCACATGAGGTAGTCGATTAGACCCTTTTTATAACCTTTTTCCCGAGTTACATGTTTCTTTTTTTTTATATGTATACATCAAAGAATCCCATTTAAACCCACCTTAATGTGTTGAGCCTTATCTTTGTCTACTATTCCACCGATTCTTTTAGAATTATATCTTTTGTAATTACGAGTGTTTCCTACAACTCTGTAATTAAAGAGTGTGGTATTAATTAAAACACATATAATTACCACAACTTCGTACCTTTTGAATCCCCATACTATTCTATGATTATTCAAATCACATTATTTAAAAATATATGTTTATATGCAAATGACAGAAATAGATTACACTTGGAGTTATACTTCATTTAAAACACAAAACAACGTTATACAAAAAAAACCCTTAAAATTCATTGAACAATCTCTTCCATGTGATTACTTCTTGATACTTAATGCATCTTTACTTACGACAACATACATATATTGCTATGTATATACTCATGTTTATACTCATACATCCAAATTATAATTTGAATATTCTAATTTATTTTGGCATGCCAAAGTGTTCATTTAGGATTATTACACAAATTATTATTTCTATACCTTAATCTCAATTGGATTATTTTCCAGAGGTCTGTTCCTGTGTTTACCGATTTACTCAGTATTTAACCCTTCGATATATTATTCATAAATAAATAGTGCATCTGGGGTAAGTAAGCACCAAAAGAATTATAATGGTCATAGTTTATTAACTCAATTTTAGACAAGATTAATGATTTGATAGATATGTTGAGAAGTATAGTTAATGATTCAGATAGATATAGATATAGAGGATTGCAATAAAATACATTACAGGAATTGAATTACACTTATCTATGATACTGGGGTACATCTAGAGTCTTCTGGGTGGGGTGTGTATTCGGGTCTCTTCTCGCCGTCTTCGGATACTCCGCGCCCAGCATCCTCCGCCGTCTTCCGCGGGATCTTCGCTAATTCCTCCTTCTTCGGGATCTCCTCAAAGAATACTCTTTCAGTGGAGTCCTCGACGCCCCCTTTTCTTATCTCTTCACTCACCTTGACCATAAGGGGGCCATAGGGGACACCCAGGTACCTGCGTGACATACTTCTCGCAAACCAACATTGCTCTTTGTCCAAAACACAATTCCTTTAATGATATCCTATACTGTTATATATACGATTATATGTCCTAACAAATCCTCAGTTACGTGACGCCCATCACCCTACTGAAGGAGCACTTCTAGCGGGGATAGTGGTGTGGTTTTCTACGATGTTAAATGGTCACTCCGATGTTTGGTCCAAGAAAGGCCTGTTTCGTGTAAAGAAACATAGACCCTCATGCGCCTGCTGACCTTGAGCACCCTTAATCCTCGGACCTAGACTCTCACTGTTCTTGAAACATATTGTACATCGGTGGGAAGGACACTGGTTATGAAACTATGGGCAGACTGCCGCTGTAACATCGAAACCATGGTTCAGAACAACATGAGATTGGTTGGCACCCATGATAGGCAAGGCAAGCATGATAACCACATTGCTGAGCGAAAGATCTATATGGTCTGCAGCTCAAACCGAAAAAAATATAAATATAAATTGAAATTAAGTAATAAATAATAGGCTTCTGAAGAATGTTACAAATAAATTTAAAACAAAAATTAAAACCTTTATTGATACAATATTTTATCAAATTATGATTTTTTCGTCTCAACTTCAATTGATGTTCTGTTTTTTAAAAGAACAGATAAAAGAACAGTTTTTACTCAGAATAGATAGTCCCTATAGATACTACTACAAACAAAAATAATTGAATGCTATATTAGCATTTCAAATTTTCTCGGATACTTTTCTATTGTCAATCTTCTTTTCATAATGTTCTTGAAAAGACATTTTTTTCTCATTCTTGATATGTTATTGATCTTTAAATATGACTATGGATGGCTATTGATGATGGATGGTTGGGTCGATACAATATTTCTTCTGTATTAAAATTAACAGACAAATCATCAACAGTACATTTTTGCGCTATTAATTTATTTTCTGACGCTCATATATTTGAGAGCGGCCTAAGACGGTAGCAATGTAGACGGAAAAAAATGACGCCCTCGTAGGATTGTGACCAGCAGCATTAGCTTTCCTGAGCACGTCTAGGCCCTAGGCCTTCTTTTTGGGAAGAGGATCGTCTGTCCCTTAGGAGATGAAATGGTTCAGTTTTGTATCTATTCAATTATGTAAAAACTAACCTGTATCACTATAATCCATGAAGGGTATCCTTTCAATCCATGGTAGGGAGTGTTCAGTTTCTAAGCCAACAAACAGTATGACAAAACAAATCTTTTCTATTTTTAATAAATTTAACGATTTAATCCAAGTAACAATTCTAGAAAAGCCTCGGTGAATAAGATTTTTAGTCTAATTTTGTCAAAAATGTTTTAATTGTGAGCAGAAGTGTGTCCTTCTCTTAGTCTTTTGCTTGAAATGGAATTGTAATATAAACAATAACTCCTTTTCAAGCCAATGCCCCTCATACAAGTTTCGACTTATTCACTGGGGCTGCAGAATTAAGCATTATTTGCAGGATTTAGCCGTATATAATACGGTTTAATGATAATTCCAAGTTTTCCTTAGACAAATACTTCTTGTAAGAGAAACAAGAATACTGTAGTAGAAAACTTTACTAACAGATGGTTACAGGAGCGGTTTATTCTCGGAAATGTTTTACTGAATTAAAGTTGAAGGTCTGGCGATGCGGAATGATAAAATGTTTTGTTTTTTTTTTGTGTTTTTTTCCTCTCTATTGTTTTTCCTCTTGTTTATTTTATTTCATCATTTTTTTGGTTCACTCAGAAATAAATTATGTATACGTTTATTAAACCACCGGAAAATTGCTTATTCCTCTGTTGAATTTTTTTTTCCACCATGTGTTTTGTTTGCCAAGAATAATGTTGAAAACTATGTCAGTTTATTGATCTTCATATTTTCAGAACATTTGTTTCCTTGTTATTGCTACAGGAATATGATACATTAATTCTATATGAAAGTCTATATGAATTTAATCAGTTGATTAATTCTAACTCTGTAATCATCACGAAGCCTTATAAAATAATGTTCAAATAAGTATTTATTTACATAACGAACACCGATACTAACTAAGGAAGATGAATATTTGGAAAGAGAAAAAATTGTAAATATGAAACTTTTTGGGTTTTCATTTTAATTGAAATAGATCTATTAATTTTTCTGGAAATATATTGAAATTTTTTTATAAAACGTCCTCTATTTAAGTAATTACTAAACTGTTTAAAAAGTCCTTAAAGAAAAAAGAGTGCTTAATTATTAAAAATATTTTAAGTTTAAATGGGAATAAGTAAAAACATTCATAGAAGCATTTAAAAAAAAGAACACTACATTTTTGAAACGATTACGGAAGAATTAAATTATAGAAATTAATTTATGACAATTGTAAAAACCTAGATTTTATTCGAAAACAATAAATAGAAAACTGAAGATGAATAAGAAGAATATAAAAATTGCGAAATATGGCCTAAATATAGTTCTATACAATAATTACATTTTCTATCTTAGATCGATAAGAAAAAAATATTAAACTTGACCTTGGGTATACCTACAAATAATAAAACTCAATGGCTGGAGTTTATTTATTTTTAATTACGGTACATTCTATAGTGCTCAGTTTCTATGCTGAATGTTGCGGGTTCGAATCTGGCTGTGGCAAATAAATTAATTAATCTGATAACAGCCACAGATGGACTCTGCGCCAACTGCAGACCATCCTTAGGCTCATCCAGCCTCTAAAACGTTGGTAGAAGGTTTAGCGTGTTCTCGGAAAATTTCCCTCCCTGCATTGGCATTCGCTTAGAAACAGTACAGTCTTTACAATGTACTAAACCGAAGACCCTCCAGGGATTGCTAATAGTACAATTTTTTGTTAATTAAAAACGATTTTCATTACAAAAAAAACTTCTTTTTTGTGCTATAAAACCACTAAGAAAATCTTTCCCTCAACAAGAAATTTTCAAACTCCACTACATCTTGCAGTTTGATAACTTAAATTTCGTTTGTTTCTCCATTATTGAAATAGATCATTTAATTATGCAGCTTCTCAGGAAGCATTTCATTTTATACTTTTTTCTAGGGAAGTCTATACAAATATTCACTAAATTTATATAATTAATTATTACAAGATATTTATTATTACCCACCATGGTGGTCAGACCACTTACTGCCCTCCATGAGGTGGTTGGTGGTGGGATGCCGAGGAAATTGCCTAAGGCGGGCTCTAGACACCTGTCAATTACAGGAGAGGACAGTCAGCGGCTCACTGATTGCTTGACTCTGGAAGGGGGATATGCTTGTGGCAAGGTAGCATATAATATATAGAATAAATATATATATATACAAAATATAAACTAAAATAACTAAGTTGTCAAAGATTCGCCAATTCAAGCATCATCAGCATTTTAAAATAACATCATCGCTGGGGCCACATACCACTTATTTTTCTGAACTGCTTGAAAAGAGCTTTCTGCCTATGATAGATGGGAAGTTCAGCATTTGATCTTAGTTGTCAGTTTGTTTTACTTGTTTAAGTAAAATCTTCTAGTGTTTTTGAGACTTAATTTCTTTGAAGTTTTCCAATTGCATAGTCATTTATTTATAGTTAATGAATGTAGAGACAGATGAACTAAAAAAAAAAAAAAGGTTTAAATGAACAACACACTCTGCACCTGAAATTATAATGACTTATTACCCTTGTTAATCATTTGTTTATTCATTTGTCTACTGTTTACATTCATGTTTTAATATTAGCAGATATAGCGAGTGTTTTATCTCCTGCTATAATTTATATACACATTCAAACACCAATGCATGTATGCATTTTATGAATATTTTCTTCCTTTGTTTAGGGACAATAATTTAATATATTTAGTTTTTTTAGTTTTAATTTATTATAATTAATTTAATTAATAAATAGGTAAATTTATAGTGAGTTAATGAAATACACCTGGATATTTAGGCGAGATAAATAATCTGATGTGTGGATCCCTTACGTCTACAAAAGTATTTGTGATGAAGTTTAAAACTGTATTGTTCTTGAAACCCTGGTTCAAATCCTGCTGCAGGCAGTGACTTTTATTTAGTCTGTTTGCAGCGGGAGATGGATCATATAGGATCTAGGACCTCCCGGGCCTCACTTAGACTCTATAAAATATTATAAAAATAGGGTACTCAAAATTAGAGGGAAAACCTTGGTGGTTGAGCGTGGCCTAGGACAAGTTACCTCCTTGTAGAACCGTTTTCCATTAAACATTACAGTCTCTATCATGTACTGAACCCCAGACTCGTTCACGGGTCGTAGTGGTACAGGTTGTTTTTTTTTTGTTCTTGCAAGTGACCTAAAATGGTAAAGTAACAATCAGGAAACTGAGTTTCTACTTCATTGAGAATCGCATTTACCTTCGAAGACCAGATCGATTAGAAATCCGAGCCCGAAATATACAATTTTATTTATTCTGAATTATTGTTAACCTTTCATCCAGACGGGAAAACAGAGGTGACCTATATTCCACGGTGTAGTATCTTCTTGTCTATCCATTGCATTCTTATCTCACTTCTCAGGGTTTATAGCTCTGACGTCTTTATTTCCTGTCTCGAAGAGTTCTTTGAGGGTTATTTTTTTTATTTTTACGTTATGTCTGTATGAGACGGAAAAAACATAAAAGTTCAAAAGTAATAAAAGCTTCACTATAATATAGAGTAAGGCTTATCCGAGCCTTGTGTGCTTTCCACATTTTCTTTATGGAGTTGAGACATAAATACGTTGTACATACAATTATATGCAATTATACAATTATATTATTTATTATATACAATAAATAAGTTGGAAGGTGGGGATGTGGTTGTAAACATGGACCGCTCATGTCACAAATTTGTAAGTTCTACAGCGAAAAAACAAATAGTAAAAAAAAAAAAGAATATCCTGGCCTTGGATACTAAATAAATATATTTTCCATCATCTAATAATAATTTATAAGGTGAGATCGAAGAAAAGCGAGGTGCCAGATGTTGGCAATGCTCTTAATTAATGAACAAAAGAGACTGTACTGGCTTAGACTCACTTGCTGTTTTAGAAAGGCATAAAATAGGGAAAAATTCAGCAGAATTGTCGCTAAATTAGTGAATATCAACTATATCACTATGATATGTATTAATAGTTGGCTATAAACATACTAGTTGGCCCGGCAGATATTCCTAGTAACATAATTGGTTGATTTCAGCGCATGTACGAGTGTACAAAATGCCTATTAATAGAATGAGATTGCCGTTCAAAATATAATTGGTTCATCTGTTCCAGAGAGAAAAGTAAATACGGAGATAGACCTACAGTCACATGTCGTCTAGTAGTTACCATAACAACCTACTATGCTTAAGATCGCTGGATCTCACCCCGGCAGATGATCAGGATTTTTTAAAGGGAGTAAACAATCCTTCGTAATGCCGTCCCTCCGCGTTCGATGTCAGATACTCTTAAAAACCCTATCCTAATCCAAATTAAATCTGGACAGGCAAATTTTAGGGCTCCCACTGTAACATCGCCACATTAGCTATTGCGGCATAAATGAACAAACAACAAATTTGGAATTTCTACAGCAAAAGAACAAAGAACTCGATTAAAAACACTAAAAATGGCTCATTTCGGTCCTTCCTTCCTTTTCTTCTTCCATGTATTTACTGCATGTATAACTAAAAGGCTTCAAGAAGTGTCGTGTTACACTTCAAATCTGCTTTAGCTCTATTCTCTCGGAAATAAGTGTTATTCGGCTGTTGGTCAACCGTTACATCAATCATCAATTAGTAATATCTGTAGATTGCATCAGTGCTAAACCATCAGGAAACTTTAAAGATGATGTAATTAAAGTTTTAAAAGCACTACTGCAACACAATAATTTTCGCGGTTAGTCATCAAAAACGAAAAGCCAACTATCCTTGTCGGTTGTATTTTTAATGACTTATTTGTCAGTTAATTGTTCGGAACGAGTTGATATTTTAACAGAAAAAAATTTTGTTCATGAAATATTAAATTTCCACGCAGGGCCTTGAACAGTAAAGAGCTCATTTAAACTCTGTAATCAAACACCCCTTTTGGAATCTTGATAAAACCGCTCATATAGCGCAGGGAATGTAAACTTCATAACACTTTTGGAGGTTGACTTGGAGTACATTTTATGGAGTCGGCTTTTGTTTATTTTAATTTAAGCGGTGTAGAGCGTTGAGTTGCTCTGCTCTAATCCGGTAGTGGCAGATAAATCATTTGATCTGTTAAAAGCCATAGCCAAACTTTTTGGGATCTGGGGCAGACCCTCCTGTGATTCACTCTGCCTCTACCAAGTGATTTTGTGAAAAACCGATGGTTGATTCATCTCCATGCTCAACCGTTTGCTCAGACACAGTATAGCTAATACCGTGTTCTGAACTCTAAACCTTACATGGATTTTAGTGGTACGGGTTTTTTGAAAGGAATGTTTTACATTACTTTTAAAATACAGTATCAATGAATAGTTTCACCGATCGAGTTATGTTTTTTACACTAGTATATCCCTACTTATTAGAAGCATAACTTTACACAAATGACTTGCAAATTGGCACAAGCTACAATTACATACAGTAAGTATACTTCTTTATTAATAATTTTATAATACTTGAAATGCAGTAGTATACAAATGAAGTAAGTTCACTTGATTAGAAATCCGTTCCTGAAAGATGAACTTCAGAAAAAATCCTTTATATTTAATATATTCATAATTGAGATTAAAGAAAATGTTGGAAACATTTCAGTTACTTTTCTTATGGTATACAAACGTGAAAACATTTTTGTCCACTGAATCAATAATTTCAAGTCTAATTTTACATTTTGAAAACAAAATAGGGTGTTTCTCATGTGTTATTAATCAAATCCAGGTGAATTATAAAATTCATACTGCTGTCAATCCGATATTGATGAAATTTTCCGGGATCGTGCGGTTTCGATTGTTTTATTTTAATGTTGGCTGACACTCATACAAACTTATTAAAGCCTCATTAGTGAAAATAACAAACCCTAAATACGTTAAATAACTAAGTCTACTTTTTACTGATTTTAATGTCGATGAAATCTTTATTCAAGCGATTTGATTCCAATAACTAGATTCTATGATTGTATTATTTTTTAGAATGTTATCTAAATTTTAATTACTGAGCTTAAAATATTCTTAAGTGAACAATCTTAAGTCCTATCCTGGGGGAAGAAGTTTTACAAAGCCAATATTGAAACTTTCATTGTGTTTAAGTCCTCCAACTCGTTGGGCACATAATGGATTTTTACTTCAGTTATAGTAGTTTTTAATTGAAAATTTTTCTTAACTGTATCGGATTACACCCGTTCAAGCTTTTATAAAAAAAATACCTCGACAGAACTGTAGGTATTTAATTTTGTTCTTTTCGATATAACTATATGATAAAACTTGTAATAGAAAATTAATTAAATTCGTTGAAGTATTTTTTATTTTATTTGTCTCTGTTACATGATTTCAAAATGTATAAACATATTTTAGACTTGTTAGTTAAATTTGGTTTAATAGGCTATCGGTTTTACTGTCACCGGATTAATCAATGGATCGCATTTGTTCTATACAAATAATTATCATAGTAATAAACAGTAATATCTTTTTGAGATTAATCAAAAACGTTACGAGGTCAAGATTACTCGTCAAATCATTACAAACTTTCTTAATAATAAAATCGCCATAATTCAGTATTAGATTAATAACGGCCGGAGATGTCCTATGGGACTACTAACCTCCTGGGGCTACCACAGTCTCTACTACGTACTGAACCCCAGATTCTTCAAAGGTTATAAAGGTACAGATTTTTATTTATTTTTTATATCTTGAAAAGAACTAGATGTAATATTCCCATCTGCCATATTTCCCTATTGAGTTACAAGCCCCTGAATTCAAGCCATCTTTCAGTTTTTACCTTTTATATTTAGTTATTCATTAATTAATCATGGACTATTAGTCTAAAATATTACTCAACTTAAAACCAAAGAATAAATAAATGACAGAGGTTTAAAATGTTCAAAAAAGACATAAATATTTTTTTAAATTTAATTTAATAATATTTGTTATTTTAAAATTGCTAATAACAGTTGTATTTCTTATACAAAATTACATTACAACTTTAAAATAGTACTTTTCTTTTTCGGCTTAGATATTTAGATGGCAATTAAGATAAATTAATGCACTAAAGTGTATAATGCAGAATTACTATTTTGTAATTGACAGTATTATTTTTTTATTGCTTGTAGCCCGGTTGTAAAATACATCATAAAACTTTTTTTTTTCTAGGACGGTTTTTATTAATTTTTATTGAATATTAATCATATTCTATCTCATATAATTTAGTAGCAGATTTCCCCTGTCCCTTCTCTACCGGCTCGTTAAAAACGGATTTTGATGGGGAGGAGAGGAAAAAGGTTTTATTTATTCACTGATGCTGGCTCACAGCACACACTCAGCGAAACGGGCTCGTGGAGAAAAAAAATTCCATTCTTACGTTCAGATTTTTGAATGACGTTTTGTGTTTCTGTAATTTACTCAAGGTTATTATTTTAATGTACACATAGTCATTATAAAGTAATACATAGATCATACCCATTTGAATAATTTAAAATTTGAAGAAAAAAAATTCAGGGCTTATAAACAATTTTGGTAAATTACCGCACACGATATACTAAAACATTAGTTAATGGTCTAAGAATCGACCTCTGATGACGTAAATGTCTAATATCATCCTGGTTTAACCATTTCTGAAAGTCCTAAACATATAAATAATTATTTATACGTTTAGGAATTTCAGAATTTGTTACTTATAATTAATTAATTTTTTAAAAATCGCCTGCCCCATCAATAACCTCTAACCATACAAACTAATAAATAATTTTAAAACTATTTAAACAAATATCATTCAACAATGATACGTAATATTAATTTCTAAAATTAACCAGAAGTTCTGAGACAGTGTGGTAACAGACCTTCAGAGATGACTAGATACAGCCCCTTGCTGTCTGTAGCATAAAGGAACCGCATGACTGTACAGTTGAGCGGGATAGCATCAGGACTTTTTGAAGGGGCCAACTGCTCATGATACTTTTACCTGCCGGTAGATCAATCTAATTAAATAATTAATAATTTTACCATTATTACATTATTATAAAAAATATATGTCATTGTTAAACTATACTTTCGGCTTGCAAGTGAACTAAATATTCACGTCCATGTAAACTTGTTCTGGTCCTTAAAAGTATTAAACCATAATCAATAAGTGAAAAATCTAAATTGGGTTACGCGTCTTAAGGGATCTTAAACTAATACAAAACACGAATGGATTGAAAAAAGAGTTGCTGCGAATTTTAAGATTGATTATTAATAATCGTTTAAAATTATATGAGCGTGATAAGTCATAAGTGCAATAATAATAAGTTATAAATTAACGGTTACAGTTTACTAATACAAAAGGCATATTATTTATTTTACTTTTAGTATATATATAATATAGTATATTACGTATTTAGTTTTAATATAATATTGTATTACGCGTTTAGTGTTTCATAAAGCATTGGCATCTATATTCATTAGGAGACTTGATTAGGAATAATTCGGTTAGTGTTTTCCAATGCTAATTAGATTCTAGACATTAATTTTTATTTTGTTAATAACTATCTATTATTGTAGTAGAAAAAAAACAGCCAATCGATAGAAATGTAATCAACTGAGTTAAACTATTTAAGCTGTGGGATACTCAAAGTACTCGTTGAACTACTGCAAAACGAGGTAAAAACATTGATAGGCCTTACTGTATAATATGGTTAATATTTAAATAATGTAACTTATAAAAACGATCAAAAACATTTTATAGAATTTAGTTTAGAACAATGGAAAAAACAGACTTTGCTTTCAGAATCATTGAGAATTTAAAACTTAGATTCTTAGATGGATTGTATATGAGTGATATAGCATTGACTCAATGCCGTCAGTAAAATGTTACTAACAAAGTTGTAGTTTTATGAAATTGGAAACAGAAATCGGAAGGAATGTGAAGCAAATTTCATATTTCAACCTAGTGGAGGTATAAAGAACAATGCAATGAGATAGGACTGTATACTCTAAATGAAGGAGGCCGGAACGTACTCGAGAAGAGAGAGAGAAAAGCTATTTCAACTCCGGGAATTATCGTGAAATAACATGAACGAATAAGAAAATCCCACAACTTTTATTATGATTTTTTTTTCTAATCCTCCTTCGTATCTGATGTTACTACACTTCTTTTATAAAACTCATTTATTCCTTCTACTGTAGCCGCATTGTATTGCAAAAACTTTCTATTTTAATAGTAACAACAGAACAACTAAATACAATGGATGACAATGCCATGAATAAACTATCTACAAAAAAAAAGAGAAAACAGAGAAACTAATTAATCGTATTACTCAAGTAACAAATTCAAGTTTAATGTCCATGTTAGACCATGTTCTTTCCAGACACCTCGGAGGATTATCGAAAATTGAAGAGGTGACTAGGTTTGAAACTAGAGTGTTGAATGGGAATAAAGGTTTTCATAAAAGGATTGATACCGGATTGTTCGGGCCAAATCAGTAGCCAGTGGGACATAAGGTCATTATGGTTGACATGCTTCTTAATAATGTAAGAGGCATTAAGGATTTTAGATTGTCAGGATTGGGTACGAGGAAAATTCAATGACATAGTGGAGCCCCAAACTTCTACTCCATACGTACAAATAGGTCTTATAATAGTCATTAATGATGAATTGGGAGCTTAGACCGTTTGTCTAATAAGTTTTGAAGTAGCTTGAAACGGCGATTATAAAAATATTATGTTTCAACTAAAGAGTTCCTCGAATCCATAAGTGATCGAGCCATTCAGCTTCAATACAAATTAATTATAGTTTTTAATCAAAATTTTTGTAAAAGTATGTTTGTTGAGATTTGGAGAGGTTTGTTTTCAAAATATTTTTCGAACCGTGAGATGATACTCCTTGGAAAGATAAAAATCAAATCTCTTTTCGGCCATGAAGCAATCTGAGGGAGTGGTGGCTCGGTAAGTACCGTTATTGAAGCTAGAAGTAAACTTAATCACTTAGCGACTCAATTCCTAACAGCCCTTCCCCTTTTCTACCATCCCTCCCTTTTTGGGCTTATCGCTCGGTCATTGGCGGCTCTTGTGTGGCTTTCGAGCCAACTTGTTGTTCCCTCTCTCAAAGCTCTGCTCACCGAAAGCAAAGGGTCTCGCTTCCACAAATTGTATGCTGTTATATTGATTAGTGTCGATAACCGACCAAGAACAAATATTGCTGTCCTCCTAGAAAGTGTCTACATCCTAAAATAAATAGAAACTCTTAAACTGTCTTAAATAATCAATTTTCTGACTCTTTTTCATTTCGAAACTGCCAGCGAAAATTATCTCCAGAATTAGTGCTGTAAAAATGGATTATTGAAGGAGTTGTATAATGACTATGGCAGATGGGGTCATTAATGAGTTTATAAGAAAAAAAATAGAACATGGAGGAGCAGTCGGTGAAAGAAGTTGAGATGGTACGGGCACGTCCAGCGTATGACTCCTGTTCGCTGGACCGAAAAGAGGGATTGGGCTCCTGAAAAAAAGAAGAAAGCAAGCCGTCCTGTAAGGACATGGTGTAAATAATTGCAGGAATTATGTCAGTGAGGGGTATCTTTAAAACTAAAAGTAGATTGCGTTGAAACTAAGGGGCTCAATAATTTATAGGTTCGAGAAACATCTCTTTAGTTGGAACTTATAATTGTTTATTCATTAACCGTCACTTTATCGATAATCGGACGATGCTACATTGGGAGTCCTTAATTTCGCCTATCTATGTATAATTTGGATAGGGATCTATCTATAAGAAGTGCATTCGCTGCATTCCCCCCGAAGACGGCATAACTAAGCCTTTTTTCTTCTTTTAAAAAAACTCTAAGGCCGCATGCCTGGCTGCAAACCTGCATAATTTATAATTTATAAATGTTTTGTTGTTTATTACTTGATGTAGAACTTAATTTCCAGGAAAAATTGTGAACTCTGGAAGGGATTTACTTAACGGTTACCCTACACTGGGGAAAAATAATAGACCAAAACGAATACGTATTTCTACAAAAGCCCTTGTGTAACCACGCACAAATCTACAATTCTGCAAAATACGCACTTATAATAACTAATGTATTTCTTAAAGACTTATAACAGAAGCTCCATTATATTTAAAAGACATATTTATACGCATCAACTTTCTCCTTATTTCCTTTTGGTAATGACCTTTGTAAGTGTCAGAACAGACAGATTGAATATAAACCTACGTCTGACATGGCCATTAGATGAAGCGGGAGAGAAGCTGGATGAGAGATCGCCGACATTATGGCGCTAAGAGACCCTCTTGCATGCTATGTCATGATTCCATGTACCTTATATGTCATGACTATTCTTGACAATTCTTTCGTTTAATTCCATCCATCTTATAGGTGTGAATAAAGATTTAAAAGTTTGAAAAAATGTTAAAGTTATAATAATGCAAAAATAAATTAAAAAATGTTATGTGTAAGCTAGACTCAAATACACGAAAAATTACATGTTTTTAATTGATTTATTTTATTAATTAATAGTCCTACCCTGAGATAAAACAGAACTTAGTGATAGAGTAATATGATATGTTAAGTCAATCCCCAAAATATAGAATTGTAAGCCGTAATAATTAAAAATGAACGGAAATAATATATAAGGACATGGAGATGGTGATGTGTACTTGGAAAAATGTACATCTAGTTATCCAGAATGACATCGAAACATCGGTGATTTTTGTTTCTAATCATAATGGCAATTTATTATTAAAATAATAGTATAAATTCATCTTACTTTATAATTAGAAATCATGTAATATGGAAAATTACTTGTAATAATAGCAAACGAAAAAATGGAGTGCGAAATATGATACATGATATAGTTAGATAATAGTGCGATAGGTCTCATGTTCGACACTGGGTGTGCTTGGGACCAGATGGATTATTTATTGCATTATCAACGGTGGCCAGAGTAACGTATGGAGACCCTTCTGCGGCTCATCCAGTATCTAGAATTTGGTGTCCTTAATTGGGAGAACAATCTGGTTCTCGGTCACCTACTTGCACAACTCTTGGTTTGGAAACAGTACGGTCCATGTGGTTCAGTCGAATTTTATGCAAAATGAGTTGTTTTTTTTATTTAGGGGAGTAGAATCTTTATATTTATTTTCATAGTGAATGAGAGACATAGTCATTGTCTTGAAAAGGAGTTATTTCTCTTAATATAACTCCATTTCAAGCCAAAAACTACGAGAATGACATGATTCCGCTTCCCTCTGAATTTGACCACCTATTCATCGGGGCTGTAGATATGTGACATATCTTGTCTCGTGTTCTGTACTGAATGCTTTTATCTCTGTGTCGCTATAATTAATCCTTTTCCTTTTTTTTTCAGAGCATGGTGACGCTGTGCACTCTCGGAGTCGGAGGATCTTTCGGAGAAGGTGTCCTCCACGATCTGCCGAGGGATAGCACCGCCATCACCAGGACTTCTTGCGAGCTCCTCAGGCTCACTCATCAGGACCTCAAGGCTCTCGCGGAGGTAGGACAACTACTAATTCATTTTAGTAACTATTATTAATATCGTCGATACAAATGCAAAGTACCCTGTACAAATGTAAAGTAAAAAACACCACTTTTCCGGAGAGTGAAAAAACTCTTCCAAGGTTCATTCGAAGTCAGTGCGTGTAATCGTAATTTACCTATCTCATTATACGTTGGTATTGTGCCTTATGGCTCTATATTAATTTTAAAACAATTCTCAATCCTAAATCAAAATATGAAAAATGTGTTGTTGTTTTTTCACAATCGATACTGTACATTTTTATCGGCGGTATAATGTAATTAATTAGTTTATAATTGAATAAATGTTTTGTATAGAAGAAAAGTAGAACTATATTACTACTTTGGGAGAAAATCGTCACTCCTAAAAAGTGAGATTATTCGATTATATATTAAACACAACGCAAATGTGGTAATCAGTTATGTGGATGAATGTCTCAAAAGTAACTCGAATAGTAATGTCCTTGTCGAAGTACCGTTCTTCTCCAAGATTTGAGGGAACAGGCACAATATCAGTTAACTGGTGATTTTGAGTTGTGCCGGTTTTCTTTCATAAGAGTGATATATTAAAAGTGAAGAAAACAAATTAAGGATGTTAAAATATTTTCCGATTAATGGTTTCATGTTATCCTGTCCTGCCGGTTATCCATTGAAAATATCCGTAAATGGTAACAAGGAGAAAAAATATGTAATGGAAGTGGAAGATATTCTTGTGAGAGAGTCTTGTGGAAGCGAGGTTAGATAGATCCGGAAATAAGGGCTATCAAACCCCATTCAATAAGTCCCTATTCAATTCAGTAGTCACGGCTCACTAGTCTAGACTTCTATCTCTTCCTGATTTATTTTTCGTTTGATATAGGTTTGAGAAATTCATACAGGATTGTTAGTTTTGTAGAATTGATCTAGTAAGTTGATAAGACGTAATTACAAGCAATACATGGTTAAAATCGTTATCATTTTCTTAATTTCCCTTAGAGGAGTTTTTCAAAAGAAGATCGCAAATGCAATATGTGCCAAATGGCATTTGTATAATTTCTTGAATAAATATTATTATTATTATCATTTTCTTTATTTAACATTAAAAAAGTAAACTGGCCAAATATTAACACTACACCGACCATAGGCATATAATAAATCTATAGCACAGGTTAATAAGTGGCTGAGTCAGGCATTGTTTTTAAAAGGAGTTATTGCTTATATTAGAACTACCTTTCAAGCCAAAAACAAAAAGAATGATATGATTCCAATTCCCTAAAACTGTACGAAATTTAATTTTTCCATTTATTCACTATGGCTGCAGATATATTAATCAGGGTAATAGTATATCAATTAAACTTTAAAATCAATAACAGTTTAATAATCAAACAGGCTATGGACATAATTTTGGTATTATTATTTTTATTTTGCAGAAACTTCCACTGTAGCGTTGCTTAGTCAAAAACCTCATTATGTTTACAAAAACTGATATTAAGTTATTACTATCCGTAATGTTACTATTATTAGGTTAAATTATAAACCTTTATTATGAGTATTTATCTTTAATTTTGATGTACAAATGAAGGCAACAGACCTCAAGCTCAAAATAAAACGTAAGTTATTTATTAATTGTTATAATTTTTAAATATTTTATTTTGAAGAGAAAAGAATTGTACACGGCCGGGATTCGAACCCGGGTCACTCACGTCTCCGTCATTGTGCTGTAACCAACTGAGCTAACCTGGCTCGTAACACGGCCAGACAAATCTCTTCACCGATCCTATATCCCCGTGTTCTCGATATTTGGCGAATATAACAATTAATAAACAAATAAAAAAAAAATTATAAAACGTAATTTCATTCTGCATGTATGAAATATTTATCAAACCCCTAAGCATTTAATATACTATATGGTTAATCTTTGAAATGTTTTAGAAGTTTTCTATCTAAAGTTAATATACCATTTTTTCATACAATTGGATTATTTTGACGAATGGCAATTCCATACCAGAATATTATTCAAATTGTATCTAGTTTTAAATTTCAAGTCATCAGATATGTGATGTGTGTTTGTGTAGACTCATAAAGGTTTTAGTGATGAATTTCTTGATTGCTGAAACCTTGATTGTTTAACTCATTGTTATTTCCTAAGGACAATAGACATTTTTTTTAAAGTTTTGTTTTCGATTTCATTCATTGGAAATATGTGCATAACACCAATATTTTCTTATCCGAGGATGATTTTAATTTCACAAAACTAGTATTATCATTTTAACTTTATTTGCAAAACTCTAAAAAGTGTGACGCCGGTAAATTGATCAACCATATTCGTGATAAGAGATACTGATGAATCACTAATCAGAAAGTGATACATGACCAATCAATAGCCACCGCATCCATGACTCACGGCTGGAAATGATGACAAGTGATCTGGGGCTCAATTCTGTCGCCCCTGTTTTGTTTTTTTGTATGATTAGCTTCCAAGAAGGAAAAATAATAGTGAAAGTCACTTCAAGCCAAAATTTAAATGAAACATTCAGCACAACAAGAAGAATTATTCTTCGTAAATTAGATTAAAAATACATCTTACAAATTTCTAAATTATAAATTATAATTTTTCAATAACTAAAAAAAATCGTCTTTTTCGACCTGCATAGATTGTGATTTCAATATCGCAAAAATAAATATCACCGATGTGGAACTAAAAGTGATCAACAGTAATTTTTGCAATCAATAGCCACTTTTCAATTTTGCAATCAATTTTGTAATTTTTCCCCACTAGTGAGGGAAAGTGGTTTTCTCTCACTAGGGGGGAAAGTAACAGCCACCTAGATCAAATTTGACAATCAGCACTCTGTGTTTATAAATGTTAAATGGTGGTATTATAATAATATTCATTTTATATTCCGAAAATGTTAAAATAAATAATTTTAGAACTATTTTATATTTAATTCATGATAGATTTTATTTATTTTGAAGCGATTTTATAGAAATATTTAATATAGCCTTAGATGTATTAGAACCTTCGCACATCAGAAATTTGGAGATCTAGCATTAAAACAGTGATCAGACCACAAACAAAATAAAAAATGGAAATAGATAGTGATGAGATCATATAATTTACTCCTCCATTCATAAAAGAACAGGCAATAAATCAACTTTTACCAAAAACATCTAAATTCAGATATGAAGAGAAATATAAATATAAATCGAGATATAATAACATAAGTTTATTTTATTTTTGTATGTGTTATCAGTATATTATTTTCTAAATAAGAATAAATAAATCTTTCAATGAGTAAACCGTCCTAGAGTTATAATTTGCATGGTTAGTAATAGAAAATTGTAAGAGATAGCGCTAGTGCAGTTTTAACAAATCTAATGTTTCACCTTTAATTTCTTAATTTTTAAATAGTTGCAGGAAAAATGTAATATTTAACACCTGAGAAAAGTGCTTATAACACCCTCATTTAATTCACTCGGGTGTAATAAAGTGGCACTTTCTTCTCTTGTCAAATAAATAACTATTTGCATTGACAAAACTATGAAGTATCAATATTTATTAGCTGATATAAGTGCAAAAAAACCACCCCATAGTCTAGTATTCGAATTTACAGTAAAGCCTGGACTACTACAGGACTATTAGACAGCCTGGACTACCCCTTGAGGGGGGTCTAATATCGAGTACATGGTAAAAAGAGTGTTCTGTTTCTAGGACAACGGTTGTGCAGGGAAGTGATTTGTCCATGATCACACTCAACCACCAGGTTTTCTCAAATTAAGGGTGCCCGCTTTATTGAATATGGGTAAGTGAGTTCCAGGAGATTCTGGAGAACCAACAGGGTCCATCCATGGCTGTAAATGGATTAAATAATCTATCTGAAACGCCTTCAGTATAGCAAGACAGCACTCTATACGTTTACGTTTATTTATATATCAAGGTTAAATAAACTAAAATAATATAAAGCAGAATGAAATAAGTAAGCCACGTTGTATAAACAATTATATCAAAGGTTTTGTCACTTATCACTTCCTAACAACTTTATCAAGAAGAGACAAAGTCCTATTAATCTCCTGTGGCACCTCGGGAGAAACCTGGCAGATGAGCGTAATTTCGACAGAACCACCTCTATCCCACAACAGCTAGCTTAGAAACTGTTAAGCCCTTGTTAATTAATGAATCCATTACCCTTCATAGCTTGTAATTAATATTTTAAAAAATAATTTTTAAATACAACGAAGTCACGAGAAGAGGTGTAGATGTCAAACGTACTCCGAATGTGTATAATATTTCATGATGCTATTTCTTATGAATGATATATATATATATATATATATATATATATATATATATATATATATATATATATATATATATAGAGAGAGAGAGAGAGAGAGAGAGAGAGAGAGAGAGAGAGAGAGTTATTAATAAAAAACTCTAAAGTATTTATTCCACCAAGCCATTAAAATATACTTTAGGAATTGTCTGGCGAAATTTGTTAAAATTTCCTTTTGCTGAAATGATTTTCCTAATAAATGAGATGCCTTTGCTTTATTTATTTCTTTTTTTTAATGTTTAAATGCAGAATTATTGTTAAATTTTATAATTATTATATCTTATAAAAATACAATAATTATTTTATGATTTTTTTTGCAGAAAAATAAGGAACTAGTGAGCGACCTGATCAGTAGTTGCAAGATGAAGAACGGTGAGTAATTTATTGAATAATTCTATTTAGTAATTATTTAATAAATTAATAATAGAATTTTTTAATTTATTAAGTATTAATTTATTTATTAATAAATTATTTAATTTAAGTTTATTCTTTTTATGCATAAAAGTGAAGTACGTTATCCATTCTTAATATTTTGAAGACAATTTCAAAAATTCAGATAATTATTATGACGGTTCCAGATCTCATTAATCGCGTAGAGGTTAGTCAAGTCGGATTATTGTCGAGCCCTGTGAAAATGTCCATATTCTGAAACGATTACCTTCATTTTATGTATTATTATTGATAACCGCCAAGTGGGTTGCATAAATTGTTAAAGAAATATCACTACATTAAAAATAACAATACGAGTGGGAATTAAAAATTTATTAAATGATTCACTGGATCACTTCCGACTAAAAATCGTTTCGTTTACTTTTTTTATTACGTTTGTTCACCTATTCATTTTATTAATCATTTATATTTATTCACTTCTTCACAGTTAGTTTTTTTATTTTTAGTTAATACACAGTTCTCTCACCAGTTTTAAATTAAAAGAAACTTCATATTTTCAGTTTCAAAGCTCAATCTAAAATAACTTCATAATTTCTTACATCAAACCATTTATTTGAACTTATAATTTACCTTTTTATTTAGAATTGTTCAATTCTTTTGAAAATACACTATTTCAGTTAGTTTTCTTCCTAGGCATTGACCCTTAAAAATATATTTTTGTATCATTTTAAATGCCTTAAAATAAAATAGTTTTAAAAGCTCGGATGTTTTTAGATCTCCATTTTATAAAAATTCATAGTCTAATAATTTTATTGATTAATACATTTTTGAAGGGTATTAAATTTTAAAAACATATAATTATGTGGATAGCAATAGAGTTAAATGCTTATATGTAATACAAGATTTTAGTGAAATTCAAATAATAATTTTACACTATTAGGGGATATGAACAATAAAATCTCGAAACCTTGGAAAATTATTATTTTATATTTATTGATGGAAACACTAATTACACAGTTCACACCAAGCAAACCTGTCAAATTCATAAACCCTATATGTTTATTTAGGTGTACCATATTGTTTGTTTTAATAAAATAATAAGGAACATTTTAGGAATTTATAATGTATTACGAAGAATAATTTAAATTCCATATCGACACTTCAATTACCACGACAAAACGATTAGTAGTTGAATTGACCAGTGTAATTAAAAAAAACATTAAATCCGTTATTGAAAGCCTGGAATCGCTAACGCGTAAACACTATTAAGCATTAAGCTCATTAATTATAAAGTTCCTGAAATGAAACTTAATGGAAGCAACTCCTCAAAGACGTCCGATTTTAATTACTTTTAGTCCAATAATTTTCATTCGACTTATAAAAAACCCTTAATATAAATTTGAATTGACGTATTTCTACATCTTTCCCGAGTTGGAATTATGAAAAATTTTATTTATTTATTTGTTTTTTTTTTACAACTAATGTATCCCGATACCTAAAATCTTTTCTCGCCAATCTTTCATATCGCCCCATTCTTCTTCTTCCTCGCGCTGCCCTCTTGCTACCATTCCTTCTCTTACATCTTCCATCCATGTCTTCCTCGGTCTTCCTCTCTTTCTTCTATAATTTGGTGTATATAGGAAGAGTTTCTTTGGCCATCTATTGTCGCTCATTCTCCTCAGGGTGGCCAAACCATTGAAGCCTCTTGGTCTCTATTTCGTACAATATATTTTTCTTCTCTCCTATAGTTTCTCTTATAACACAATTGGGTATGTGTTGGAGCTTTGAGATGCCTCAGGTACGTCTTAAAAAGTCCATCTCAAGAGCAAGCAGTTTACGGACATCTTGTTATTTTATTGTCCATGTTTTGGCCCCATATAGGGTTGTCCCCAGAAGAAAAGATTGATATATTTCCTTTTTCATTTCTAACGAGACCCCTTTATTCCATTGGACTGAGTTGAGGATCCTAATGATTTTCCTTCCTCAGGATATCTTCATTTCTATATCCTTGTCGAGTATTTCATTTATATAGACAACTAAGTACTTAAAGTCCTTGCTGCGTGCTAGAGTCCAATCTTCAATCGACAATGACGTGCACGGAGAATTAAAGGATATGGACTCTGTTTTCCCCTGATAGAGTACTCCTCTAGAAGCTTCCTAAGCATATATTGCAGGTCCTATTGTTCGCAAGCTATGACTACATGGTCATCTGCAAATTGCAAGGTGAATAAATAGTCATCCCCAATCTTCACTCCCATGTACCTGCATTTTTCCTTCTACCTCTTAAGTGCTTGTTCAATGAACAGGTTAAAGTGGTGATAGGCAGCAACCTTGTTCTGTCTATTGTTATTGTTTATTCAATAATTGTAATGAGAATGATTTATTTTTAATATTGTCATAATCTTACCTCTTACATGTTGTGTTAAGATTAAAAAATTGTAAAGAAGAAGCCTTTACTTTGATTTTTTGTTATCAATTAATCATAAATCTTAAGGTAATTTTTTTAAACATGGTCACTTTCACTGGTTCTCACCTGCATTCTCCGATAACAGCGTTTATTTCTAAACAACTGAACTTTCTGAATAAACTTTATATTGGAGAACTAAAATATCATGAGCTCAGATTGCTCTCAGCTGACTGGTAGGAAAAACTGCTTCAGGATGATTTCATAATTGTGTCCCTTTAGTTACTATCCCACTGTCACTTCGAATTTTTCGAACAGTAGTTTAGTGCTGAATAACTTTCTTTTAATTCTACCGTTTATACGTCGTAGAATTTGAAAGAGGTAATCATAATTTTTTTAGTTATATAAAAAGAGTCACATTAGTTACCGTAACAGGTGGAAATATTTTTTTCAAAAGTGGTCCCTTATTGTATTGAAAGACTTAGATTATAATATAATAAAATTATTGTTATTTATATTTTATTGATATTGATATGATCTCAACGTATTTTACTAGAATTATTTTAAATTTAAAGTTGTTTTAAAAAATATCTATTCTTTGATTTACCTTTCCGCATGGCCTTTATTTTTATCATACCTACGCCTCGGAGGAAATGGAAGAGGAAAGCTTCAGATTTCGGGCATTACCTAATAATCCCATTCCCTTTATCATGAAATCGTTGTGTAATAATTAAGCGATAACAACAAAGCCAGTTAAACCCTGGGAGTGGAACTTCGTGTCCTGATAACGAATTGAATAGAAGATTGATAAGGAGTCATCACAGGTCTTACTGAATTAACCAAAATCTGGAATTATATCAGGCCTGCTATGTTGAGATTACATCTTTGTGCTTAAAGTACCTAGAGCATTAATTTTGTCAACAATTAAGGCTATTGGTTTATATTCCAAAGAAAACATGAGAGGTATAGCGAAAAAACGCTGCGAATTTTTCAGTTTTTCGTGTGGATCTGAAGTGTCAATCCATTTAAATTAGTTTCCTTATCCTGATGATGAGGAAGCTGTAATAATTTAGGAAGAAAAGTAATCTAGGAAGTTCGAAATGTTTCTCAGCTAATAAGTACAGTTCCCATTCACGACACTCGGCCACATGCAAATGCGGTCTGATTTACATGGTCGATATAGGACATTTTCCGTTTCGTAACAATCTTCATCGATACTCTATTATTGTTGGCCCTTCTTAGCACTTCGTTATTTTTGCTTACTGTCCAGATATTTTATTACATCTTCTGAAAGTTCCTATCATCTTAGGATGTTAAAACGGTCCATCTTATTTTACTGACCACTCCTCTAAACAAGTCTATCGATATGTTAATCCTGTCGATTTCCTGAAATTTTTCAACAAAGAGTTAGCCCTGCGACAAGTATCTCTATTTCGATAAATCTTTCGCCCTGGACGATTAACAGCAGTAGGCAGTACTTTTCATTTCGTACCACAAGACCAAATTATGATAATTTTATCTTTTGATGATGTCCAATATCACGAAGGCTTCTGTGTTCATTGTAGAATTCTTTCCTTGCAGCCAAGGTGGGCCTAGGCGTAGGCCGATTACATCACATCCGTAAGTGTAATACTAAGAACATGTAACATCTAAGTATTCTGATTTCGTTACTCTTATGGTTTTATAGTTCATTAATTTTTTGTATATTTTAACGTGACGGTAACTATCACTTAGTATTCTTCTTCCTGGCTTACATTCCAGTATTGAATTCAACATTCAATGTATTATGCGTATGTAAAGCACTAAATTGTTATGCTGTGGTCCCGGGTAAACTATTTAATCTTTTAACAGTTGGGGACAAATCCTGGGGGATCAGTGCTCTCTCTTGGGGCTTACCTAACTTCTATAAATTGGGTACCCTTATCTGGGGTAAAATCCTGGTGGTTGAACGTAATCTCGGCCAAATCGCCCCTCTGCACTCCGTTGGCTTAGAAATAGTACAATCTCTACTATGTACTAAACCCAAGACTATTGTGGTGTACAGTGGTATTTTGATTTTTTTTTTCAAGATAGAAATAAAATTATATTTATTTCTATAATATGGAATATTATTAATGTTGGAAAAACGTTTAAGTCAGAACAAATAAATGACTAGAGGTGATTTCAGAAAATTAAATTTATTCAAATATGATGTTGAAAAATGTTAATAACTCACCATTCACCCCATTCGCTTTTGGTCATGACCTACCTTGACGTTAGTGAGCTACATGATAGAAAATACCCCCCTCCATATTGTACCCGTGAGACAGCGGCCAAAGCCATGTATATTTAGACCTGATTGGGTTCAGTCGGTAGCGCGATCTCGGTAGTGCACCATGATGGGCAGCCTTAAGGACATCGTCAAGGGGATCTTCGCCAGGTCGTCCTTCGAGGAGATTCTTATCCAGATCCTCCGTGAGTAGCTACCTCAGTATTCAGTAGCTTAGCTTCCGCCATGGTATATCTGCCCCCAAGGTGTTCGTTGTATCATGTCTTTTTATACAGTCGATCAAGCGTCGGTTCACTTAAAGCTGGAAAAATATATATTGTTAAAAATTATAAAACTAACAGAAACAATTAAGGAAAATCTCGAAAAATGACATAAAGTAACTATTGAAATGCAATTGGAAAATTCCAAAAAACAATGTTTACAATATACTGAAAAATGACTATCCAAAAAATTTGTTTTTTCAATATTCCAATTCCTTTCTAATTTTGTACTTTGATGCTTTTGAATCATGATGGGATTGATGTCCAACCTAATCTAATTTAATTTATATTGTAGAAGAGCAAACACAAAATTATTTTAAAAATCGTAATAAATATCATCTTGAAATTTTGGGGATAAGTAGCTCATCTCAGTGTGGATCGAGTATAAGGGACATCTTATTGCAGACATTTATTGTGGAAACTTATAGAAAGTTCCATAATGATTTTAACATACCCCTTATTAGGAGGTAAATTACTGTAAAAAAAAAAAAATTCAAACAGAAAAAATAAACTTATAACAATTACAATTAAAGAAGACGACTCATAACAAAAATCTTTGTAGTTTTCGCTCCTTTTTTTAAAAGTTATAATAATTCATTTTATTTTATCCCCCTCTATTATTATGGTCACATCTCACTCATAATCCTAAATATAATTGTGGTACACAAATAAAAGTTTGACGTTTGTTCAAAAAAAAAACATACGGACATAATAAGCAACAAAAATACGCAAAATGTTCAAGACGCCGGTTTTCTTGAAGTCTCATCAAATTTTGAACATAAGGTACAATTCAATACATAATACAATTTATACAATTCATTAATAAACATATTCGAACCCCAAATAAACACAGAATTTTTTTTTAACATATGAACGCAATATGCAACATGTATAACCAAAATGTACAAAATGATTCTTGGCAATATTACTAAAACTTTTCATTAGCACCCATGAAGGGTTTTGGGTTTTATACATTTTAGCGACAGTGCTTTTTCTTATGCAGGTGTTGTGCAAGGAGGTGCTATCCAATATAACACTCAACCACCAAGTTTTACCCCAGTTTAAGGTATCCAATTTATAGAAGCTGAGGGTCTACAGATCTCACAAGCTCAATCCATGGCTGTTAACAGATTCGATAGTTTATTGTCACAGCCGGATTTAGACACTGGATCTTCAGCATAGCAACTCAATGGTCTAGCACTGTGTTACTCCGCTCCCAAAGCTTTAAATACAATTAAAAATCAACACTTAAGAGTACTTCTACTACGAGCATTGTCCTCTAACGATTGAATCTTCCTATTTTCAATTGACTTCTTAAGGCTCAAATATTGGTTAGCTGATCGCTTGATTGGCGATTTTTACTCCTAGAAGAAGAGATGCTCTCTGAACGAGAAACATATTGTTACTGATAAAAATATTGTTCCAAACAAATTTTTTTAATTTTGGTATGTGCGCCAACAGTGGTCCAATTTTACTCGACCCCTCTTTTAGTTCTTTGGTGACCCAAGCCCTGATTTAAAACGGAAATTTTTATTAATTTATGATTTTTTTATTCTCCTTTTTTTGTCCCCTTCTTCTCCCCCTGTGCTGTTTCAAACATTATCATTCACCATTCTCTTCTCGTCTCCGAACGTATTAAATAAAAAACCAATAAAAACGATGATAAATAAAAAGATAATGGGACGTAAGAAGCAGTTGTATCAGGATTATTTCGAAATCCCCACTTCCAGACTAGTGTTTAGAGACTACTTTAGTTTTTTGTTATGTTTACATGTTTTTAATATTTAATAGTGAATGTCTCCTAACCCAATAATCATCCTCTTTTTTTCTCATACATTTTAGCATTTAGGTTACTATTGTTGTGTTTAGCAATGAATTCTTAAAATTAGAGCTAGCGTGGCCAAATTTAGAGGTGATGGTTTGATAATAGAGCTATCGGTAGTGGAATTGTTTGTGTGAATTCCTTTCTATTCAATTTTAGATCAGCATTATAATGTTGTGTGGGATCGATCAATACGATGGCGATTATTACCGATTCGATTATTTAGTCGATCTTGACCCATATCGATATTGGAGATGTACGGTTTGGATGTTTTTTCTTTTCCTACTTTGTTATATATAGAACTTGTTTATAAACGGTTTAGGTGATTTCATAGGATTGTTATTTATATGAAGAAATTCAAAAAACTGTTTTTCAATGATCGATTAAGATAAATAAGATTCAGGAAATATGGTAGCGGGGTGACTCGGTGTGTAGAGCGCTGAGTTGCTGAGCTCTAGGTCGATGTTCACATCCGGCTCTGACAATTAAATTATTCAATTTGGTAACAACATTAGATTGACCTTAAGGGATCTGCAGGAACTCCTGGGGTTTCAGGACCCTCCCTCACTTCTTCGATAAACTGATCTCATACAAATTATCTGTACAACCGTTGGCTTGTATGTATTGCCCCTGCCATGTGAGCGCAAGACCCTTCATGGCTTGTTGTGGTTAGGGGTGGTGATGGGTACAGTTTTTTTAAGTCAACGCAATCCTAGACAGCGATGAGTAAGGTTTAAAAGGTTATATTAAAGACAGATAAAAAAAAAACTCTACTGTCCTTAAACCTGGTCCCTGATTTGTACTATCGTTGTCTTAGAAACAATACAGTCTCTTAAACGTACTAAGCCCAGAGTTCTTAAATACGAATAACATACTTCTTAATGGTATAGTTAATTTTAAAGCTACACTGAAGTAATTTATGCGAAGTTTACCATAATGTCATTTATTTTTCGGATTACTTCTCTGTCTTCGCCGACCTACTGTTTTCTCTGAGCGGTGTTTCAGACTTCACGATTCATGATAAACTGTAAAAGTATTATTTAAAATACAAATCTTATCTATAATAATCATATTTTTTCATATACTTGAGAGGCCCACCCCCTTCATCTCTCCGAAGACCACCGATATAATATAACTAATAATTTATATCTATGATTACTAGCACACTACCTGATTGGAACATTGATAATAACATAGTCACTCGGTAGAACTGAACGCTCAAATCCTGTGAAGCTAGCACTGGTTGACGAGAGTCAACAGTCCGCAATTAACACACCTGAGAATCCAATTAATGATCACAATTCCTTTCTCTGCCTCAGTCTGTCTCGGCAAGTGGGAGATGTGTCTCATAAGCCCTTTATAGGGAATCGTATCAATTTTACCAGCTAACATTGAATAGTAAGTTAAGTTTTGTTGGGCTTTATATATTTATATAGTTTTATAATTATATAATATAGTTTCTGAAGTTTTTATTGATTTTTATCTGACTGCCAAAATAGATATCTAATTTGATACAATTTCTAATAGCTTCAATTAGGGTTTCATTGGAATGTTTTTGCATTTTATTTATTTTCATTAGAGTACGCTCTCTTCATCATTATGAATCTTTTTTCCATTGTATTGACTTTTATTTCGAGCTTCCAAAGTTGTTAAATGGACAGATTATATTTTATTTCTAATGACCCATAATGTGATGAATATTCACGCCTATCGTGAAAATAAATGGGAAGCTGGGTCAACCTTTTGCGGTGAAGTCAAGAGTTAGACAGGGTGAACCCCTGTCCCCTCTTCTATTTAATATTACCCTCCAAGCAATGGTGAACAGAGCCGAGCTTAATCAGTCAGGCACAATTTTCACTAAGACAACCCAAGTGCTTGGTTATGCAGATGATGTGGCACTGGTTGGACTGTCGCTCAAAGCGATCAAGGAGGCCTGTGAAAGATTGCAAAGGGAAGCTGTAAGAATGGGGCTATCCATAAATGAGGATAAAACGAAACTTATGGTGCTTAGGAAGAAAACGCCTATAAACCCGACGAAGCAATATGTTGTGGGACAGTATGCATTCTTATTCCTTTCTAGTTTTAAATATCTCGGCTCCATAGTAAATAATCGGGTAGACGAAGAGAAAAAATTCAAAATCGCATAATGGGGGCTAACAAACCATTTTTTGCCCTAAAAAGTTTACTCTGTAGCAAACTACTAAGTCGGGGTACCAAAATGAAGCTCTATAAAGCAATCATCCGACCTGTACTGACCTATCTCTGTGCAACCTGGACCCTACGAAAGATCCTGGCTGAAAAGATTGACAGGTTTGAAAGGAAAGTGTTGAGGCGCATCATGGGGCCTGTTAGAGAAAATGGTATATACCGTTTAAGAAAGAACAAAGAGATCTATGACTTATCCGGCGATCTCCGAGTTTCGTATTTCGTGCGAATTCAGCGCTTCAAATGGCTGGGACACCTTGTCAGAATGGATGATGGGAGAGCAGCAAAGAAATTATATTATGGAACCCCGGATGGAGCCAAGCCACGTGGAAGACCGAAAGGAAGATGGAAGGACGCAGTGGCTGAGCACTTGAGGATGATTGGAGTGTCCAGGGGACATGCTGCTGCCCGAAATGAGTGGGAGAAGGCAGTTGAGAGGACCAAGGGCAGCTTCAGGCGCCTTTCGAGCCGATAAATAAATAATCGTGAAAATTAAGCATCTATGAATGTTCTAATTTATGATGTTTTTTAATAATATCTATAAGATAATTTGCACGACCGAATAATTCTATATCTAAACCGAAAATACAATAGATTCCAGGAAATCTTACTTATTATTCCGCTTCTCGCAAGAATTGAAGATTTCCTAAAACATCCCCTCCTTGTTTTTTATTGTCGCCAAATAAACATAATTACATAGCAATAGATAATTTACAATTAGGAAACCACGTTCAAAAACACATTAATTTTTCTGTTAATTACATAGCGACAAATCAGTTAATTGTTCTAACTTCCAAACATTCTCCGTAGCTGGAGACACCCATGGAATCTCATTTTGAGTTCCGTACTCGACCCCTAACCGAAATCCATTGCTTAGGGATTCAAGATAAATTCACCCTACCAGCCGATAAATGTATGGAATGACGTTCTAGTTTTGTTTTCATGAATTGAATACCCCGTTATTATAACTTTTTTTTAATGGATTTTGCGAATCAATACAGCTCTCCATATTGAGATATGGAATTGGATTAAATCGCTTTTAAAACAAAAGAAATTTTATCGAAATCGGATCAGTATTTGAATATATAAATTCCAATTTCATTGCATAAAATATTTCGTAACTTATCAATGAAATTTATCTCTTTAATGCATTTGGCAACTTATAAATGTTTGTAATAATGGATTGAATTCGTCAGGGAGTGCAGTTAATGGTTATTCAAAATAAGAAATTCTTATTTTATTGTGCCAACATTTCGGTGATATGCTACAGATTTCGGACTCACATCACCCTCCCCCTGAAGATGGCCTACATCTCAGGCCGAAACGTTGGCCCAATAAAATAAATTTCACTTATTTTGTGTAATCAGTGACTGCACCCCCTGACCAATACAATCCATTATTAGAATTACTCAGTCAACTATTTTCCTCTTGAATATACATTTTTGTAGTTATTAGTTTTACATAATTTCTGATTTTAGAATATTTAATCTCAAAGCATTGCATTTATATATCAAATATTAATTGTAGATGCTAGACAACCTTCCAACACTAGAATCTAGGCCGCATCTTAATTGTCATTGAGCTCAAGTGTTTAACTGTGTGAAGGTTGTGTCCGAATTGAGATCAAAGTGGCTACGATATATCCTTCTATTTCAGAGGTTTCCAATATTTTTTGTACCACGCCCTCCTGCATAATAACTTTTATTTAAAAAATAGGGTGTGGCTGTATCTTGGACACGGCCTTGTGTAGTAAGTGAATACGTTGACGTAACGGGTAATATTATTTATATTAAATATTATTATTTAGGTATTCAGGAAAACAAATAAAAATGTGTTACAATAAATCTTTATTAATCATAGGCATGTTTGACTCGGTCATATGGTGTTTTATTCGATGGCTCTTGAGAAGCCCTTATACTTTTAGAGAACCTTATATACTTTTGATAATATTTTTTTTTATTCTAACACCTTATTATATTCCCTGTCACTATTTTCACTAATGTTTTATTAAATATTATGATAGATTTTGACGACTTCGTAGCTTCTCCGAGTCAAAAGTTATACTGAATAGAAATCTCGATACACTGCACAATGACCTCAAAACGGCGGGCTTTCCCCCTCCCCGTGTGCTATGCTCACTGTTCTCACTTATCGTAATGAATTCTTTGATCCTTTAGCTATCCAGTGGTCTAATTGAATTTTGGATGGAGGTGATAGATATGTAGCTGCATCAGTAAACTGTATCCCCCGATTATCATTCGTTTTTTTCAATTGTCTCCCACTATTTAAGCAATTTTAAAGACATATTCACGTCTAAAGACTTTGTTTTTATATATGTTTGAATTTAAGATATAGAGGTACTGAAAAATAACTAAAATTGAGTGAACTTTTTTTATATTATAACTTGTCTCGCCTCCCCCAACCCCAAGGAACCACTGTCCTACTTTTTTATTATTTATTATGTAATATTTATTATTATCCCAGTTCTTTATGATTTCCGAGTTTTTTTTTTCGATCGGTGTATATCGGACCGACCAACGGTATACATACTCGCGCGCACACATACATCCAAATTGATGATAAACATGTGGAATATATTTAAATACATATCCTACTACTATAGCTAAAGTATACAAGTAACTACACTGTTCTCACTCTTCCACTCGAAAGGAAGTCCGCTTGCCATCCCCTGGGATAGCCCTTGATCCAAATGAGGCATTCGGATGGGATTAGATGGTGGTGTTTGGACTGCTCACAAAGGCCAAAGGCTTTGTGCACTTGTTAACCCACCACAAAGCTCCCCTCTTTGTTTTTAACCTTATTTATCCGTCCGTTTTATCTCTTAGCGGCGGTCTTGATGATTTATTACCTCTCCAACGTTTGTACTTCATATGCTGAATTACTCGCTACTTCCCTCAATTTCAATTTTAGAAATGTGCAAACATTCTAAGGAATCTATTATTAGAATAGAAAGTGGAATTAGTACTTAATTAGTTAATGATAGATTTTGGAAGTTTCTTTAGGTAAAATTTTATTTAATACCTTTAAGCTAATGAAATAAATAATCCACTTGTTTAGATAAGTATATATGCTGATATGTTTACGCATTAGTCTTTGAAATATTATAAATATGCGAACTAACTAACTGTTTACATGTATAATTAATATAGTTATTGTAAATGTTAATAATTAAATTTTGTCATGAAGAAGTTACTTAATGTAAGCACCTTTATCCGAAATAACTAATTCGCATTTCAATATTACTTCTTTGCTATAAATTGAAATTTTAAAGGTGTGTTAGTTAGTTATAGGTCATAATTTTATTTATTCAGTTCATAATAAGCATAGAAAGTCGTTTCTTTCTGTGGTATTATCGAACTAAAAAGTATTTTGATTTTTATCTAATACACTTGACTGCAATACTATGTAATTATTATCTTTGAAAAAGACCAGGTTCCAGTCAATTGATTTATTCTTTCAAACAATGACGTTTCGACGCTTAAATATCATTTTCAATATTTTTAAAAACATCATCATCCTTATATAACTCTAAAAAAGTTACAAGTCAAAAATCTGCAAAAAAAAAACAACAACAATCACAATTCAGTCAACAAATCTAAAAACAAAAACAAAAAAACTTGTCCCAAACAGTTAGCAAAATCCAAGCATAGTACCTCATAAAAATGTATAGTAATAATTTAAAAAAAAAAATTTCTCGGGGATCAATAATCCTATGTGGTCAATTGTCTACAAATGGCTTCAACTTTGATCAATAAAGTAAAGTGAGTTTTATATGATTATGCCAATAGTGAATACTTATTACCTGACACAATAGTTTTCTCATATCTTGACTATTTCCATATAACTTTTTGTAAATATCATTACAATTAGGCTGGTTACATTAAAAAATAAAATAATTTAAGAATTATTTCTTTTTAAAAATAATTGAAATAATTGAAAATAATTTAATACATGAAGATTTTAAATAACAGTAAAGTATAAATAACATAATCATATAAAACTCATTTTACTTTATAGATCAAATTTTAAGTCATTTGTTGACTATTGATCATGGAGGATAGTTGATCCCCAAGAAAAAATTTTTTTTTATTATTATTACTATACATTTTTATGAGGTATCAATGCTTGGTTTTTGCTAACTTTTTGGGACAAGTTTTTTGTTTTTGTTTTTAGATTTGTTTACTGAATTGTGATTGTTGTTTTGTTTTTTTGCATATTTTTGACTTGTAACTTTTTTAGAGTTATATTAGGATGTTGATGTATTTTAAAATATTGAAAATGACATTTTAGTGTCGAAACGTCATTGGTTGAAAGAATAAATGAATTGACTGGAACCTGGTTTTTTTCAAAGATAATAATTACTAAAAAGTATCCTCTAACATACTTTTCAAATGTCCAAAATTAAAATAATTCGGCATATGATTCGTCTTCCTCCCGAAATCTCTGAAATCACCGTTGAACAGTATACCCACTTATACAGCCTTGATATTTCTGCCCCTCTGGATCTCGTTCTAGCCGTGTTTTAACTCGTAAAACAAAATTATGCGAAAATCCCGCTCTGACATCTAAGTAATGACTGAATTATTTTAAAGTGGCGAAACGTTACAGAGGTAAACAATCATTTTTGTTAGATGAAAGAAAATTTTTAAAGCGATGACAAGAAACCTTAGAATAAGAAGCACCTTTTTTCCACATAAGGAAGTACATAAGGAAACATGGACCTCCCCGGATGGCATCACCAAAAATCAAATTGACCATGTACTCATTGCTGCCAGACACGCCAGTGATATATTTGATGTTCGCAGTTACAGGGGAGCTAACTGTGACTCAGACCATTATCTGGTCAAGATTTTATATAAACAGAAGCTTGCCATACAAGGAAAAGGAAATGCAAGCAATGCCACCATCTATAATGTGGAAAAGCTAAAGGAGGATGCTGTAGCCCGGCAATTTAGAGATAGGATCGCAGATAGATTAAGCGACAACTCATCTACTGGAATGAATATAGAGGAAAGATGGGCACGCCTTAAAGATGCTCTTAAAGGTGTAGCAGGGGACATTCTTGGCGCAGCACCGAAAAGACAAAGTAATGACTGGTTTGATGAAGACTGCATAAAAGCCATAGAGGAAAGAAACAGTGCCAGACAGAAAATGATCCAACGAAGGACCCGAACTACGGCGGAGCATTATAGAACCAAAAGAAGGGAAGCAAAAGCAGTATGTAAACATAAGAAAAGGCAGCAGGAAACAAATAAGCTAGATAAGCTTCAAGAAGACTTTGCAGCCAAACAGACCAGGAAGTTCTATAAAAGCACCAGAGAATTCCGAAATGGATATATACCAAGGCTGGAATTCGTTAAAGATAGAGAGGGGAACTTGATTGGAGATAGAAGATCTGTTCTGGAAAGATGGAAGCACTTCTTCATAGAATTATTAAATCCGAATAAAGAAGGATCAGCTTATGATAAAACACCATTATTGGAAAATGGAAGAGACTCTCCGAACGTGGATGAAGAAGAAATGCCACCGGATAGGGAAGAAATAGCGGAAATAATTGGAGCACTCCATAACAACAGAGCACCTGGAATAGACGGTATCCCGAATGAGGTCCTGAAGTGTGGGGGTGAGGCGGTGGTGGATGAAGTATATAACCTCGTATTTGATGTATGGATGGAGATGAGGATGCCACAGGACTGGAATATGGCAGTGTTGTGCCCAATACATAAGAAGGGAGACAGATTAAACTGCCAAAACTATAGAGGTATCGCCCTATTGCCCACTGTCTACAAGGTACTTTCAGTTGCAATAAATAGGAGAATTATGGCATGGGCTGAAAGAAATATTGGTGAATACCAAAGTGGCTTCCGGCCAACTAGAAGCACAACGGATCATATCTTCTCCATACGGCAGATGCTAGAGAAAGCATATGAGTACAATGTTGACCTCCACCACCTCTTCATAGATTTCTGCCAGGCCTACGATAGTCTTGACAGGAATGAACTGCTCAAAGTAATGAAAACTCTAGGGGTCCCGGAAAAGCTAGTCGGATTGAGTTCGATGACCTTGGAAAACACCAGATGTAGGGTGAAGATTCAAAATATGATATCAGAAGATTTTGAGGTTGAGAATGGTCTGCGCCAGGGAGATCCCCTCTCACCTGTATTGTTTAACATCGCACTCGAACAAGCTGCGAGATCAATCAGGACCAACCCAGGAGGAACGATATGTAATAGGATGACCCAACACTTAGCGTATGCTGATGACGTAGTGATATCAGCAAGGTCAAAAGCGGCGCTCTCAGGAGCTTTGCAGGAATTTGAAGAAGCTGGGAAAAAATTGGGTCTGGTGATAAATAAGGAAAAAACCCAATATATGATTTCCACAAAAAATGATGGGCAGGAAGAGCTGAGTCATGTGCAACTGCTCCACCACACATTTAAGAAAGTGGACAGCTTCAAATATCTGGGGGCTTTAGTGACAAGAAAGAATGACATCACTGCAGAAATTAAAGCAAGAATATCAGCAGGGAACAGATGCCTCTTTGCACTGCGAAAAGCATTAAAATTTCGAAACTTGTCACGGAGGGCAAAATTATTGATTTACAAAACAATCCTAAGACCGATTGTTACATACGCTTGTGAAACGTGGGTCCTGACACAGGAATGCGAAAAGATGCTGCAGATCTGGGAGAGGAAGGTGCTTCGGCAGATATTTGGGCCAGTATGTAATGAAGGCCAATGGAGGTCTAGAAATAATAGAGAGCTTCAGGACCTATACAATGAACCAGACCTAGTCATCTATGTCAAATCTACACGTATAAGATGGCTTGGGCACGTAGAAAGAATGGGAGAAGATAGGTACCCAAAGAAGCTATTATATGGCAAACCAGGAGGCAAAAGAAGAAGAGGAAGGCCCAGGCTGCGATGGCTGAATGATGTAGAGAGCGATCTGCAGAGGATGGGGATCAGACAGTGGAGAGGTCGAGCTGCTGACAGGGAGGACTGGAGAGGCGTTGTTGCGGAGGCCAGGGCCCTGCAAGGGCTGTAGAGCCATGGGAAGAAGAAGAAGAAGAAAGGAAATTTTTAAGGATTTGTAGGAAAGAAATTCGTTGACTGGTAGATATTATAATAGGATGTAATTAGTTGGGGGTGCAGTCAAGAAAGCACAGCAAAATAAGTGAAACTTATTGTATTTTATATGTGCCGACGTTTCGACCTACTGTGTAGGTAATACATAAAACGCTGCATTATTTTCCGGAAAATCCAACAGTAAGCGTAAGTCTAGGCGATAAATTAAGTCTACTGTACAAATATATAATTAAGATCGAGCTTTGTAATCTAAGCCTCTTGCTTCATTTTATGTTCTTGTTAGAAATAAAAACAACTTCCGATGTTTTCCAAATTTTTTTTTATCTGAGAAATATATTTGCTTTGACTCGTAGGTAGGATTCGCAATCAATGACAACTCATATGAAGGGATTAAAAACATTGACACGTACTGAGTTTTGACATCCGGCAATTAAAAGCCTATCAAGGAGACTTAGTGCGAACAAACATTTCGATGGTGGATTACACAAACCTGTCCGCCCTCGCGAAAGCCTTTATTACTTCATCCAGTCGCGGATTTGTGTCATTGTTCTAACAGTCCCTGCCAGGTGTCGGGATCCACTGAGAATCATGGAAAGTATCGATGTATTTGTGACACAATGTCATCGACATATTGTTGAAAGTTTCATAAAGTCTTTCAATACTGTGAATTTAAATATATATATTTGTTGTGGTAATAAAACTTTAATTTTTTATACTTAGTTAATACGATTTATATTGAGGTTTTAAAACTCATGTACACGGAATAGACACTGAATTACAAAGAATGGAAAATAATACAGAATAATAATATACTCCAAATACTACTACTTCACATTTTCACGCCGACCTATCGTGGATTCTTTCATTAGTTCCAAAAAGAAATAATTCCTAAAAATGACATAAAGCATCCCGCACTAGCATTTTTAAAGTGACATAAGTCAGAAACTTACATTTTCGGGAAAACGAGAAAACTATTTGTAAGCTAGGAATAGCATTAGGCCACAAAGAGTGACACTAGTGCCTTCTAGTAACAAGCTCTGAAGTTAGGTTGGTTCAGTTTTAATGAGTGCTTAAGAGATATTTACCCATTTCTTTCATGGTCATTACTCACCACCGATTTTTGTGTTTTGTCGGTTTAGAAATGGTAATGTGATCTGTTAGAATCGGGCCGAAAGACTAACTTGTTTTAAAATACCATCGCTACTATGATGCAATGAAGCGTTGTACGGGACACTATTTAGAATGAAAATAGGTTAAGAGCCACTTTGCAAGTGCCGCAAGTGGCTCCTAGGATGCCACACTTGTAGGCAGAACAGCAGATGCTCAAGAAGAAGCACTCATATATATCGAAAGGACTCCTTTTTTTTCAAGAAGATATTTAACATTGTAACCATGATCATTACATAATAAATGTAATGTTATATAATTAGGTGAAAAGGGATCTTTATTGACTAAACAACTTTCAGTCAGTCAACCAAGTCCATCTTATAAAGAAGAGAGGGATATGTTTCTTAATCATTAATGATATAGAATTAATGTACCGATCTTAGGGTGGCATACCATTTTATTATGTAAAAGTTATATCAAAGCCTTAACTTTACCTGAGATCATTGTTAGGGCAGTGTAGCCAATATAGCAGACGAATGTTTTGAATATGGATGATACCTATTTCGCTAAATGTTATATTATTACAATTTAAACCCCTATCACTAACAGTATTATTAAATGTTTGACTGTTAAAAGTATAGGACATACCTCAGTGCTTCGGTTGTATTAGTTCATTCTTAGTGCGACTATATTAGTAGCTTTGTTATTAAAGAAAACCTTAAGGAGACTATTGACAGGCGAGTGACGATATGAGCTAAGACAGAAGACGTCAACAGCTGACAGGCGATATATCCGCCAACACTTTACTCAAGATCCCTGCCAACCCGGTGTAATCTTGGCCCTCGCCGAGTTGGCAGGTGAGGTGTTGGTTATTTATTCTGCAAGCCGTCTTTAGCCTCATTTGTGGTCCATTGATCCTTTCGCTTTGTATCTCAATTAATTTAAAGGCCTATTTAGATGTCAAAGAGCCCTTTAAATTTTATCGCTCACATTTTATAAACGTTTGACCCATTAATTTCGTCTTAAATGATCTGGTTCAAACAAAAGGAGTAGTAAAATTAAGATCTAATGATGAAATATTCAGGAACATAGAAAACATAACGGAAACAACAAGAAAAATAAGATTGTTATTTTTTGGAAATAACTTCAGAAGGGATGATTCCAGATTAACGAAAAGATTATTCAAGTACGGTAACCTGTGGTGGTGTGGGGAGCACAACAACCTTCTATGCTCATGGTTAGGTTTTATGCTCAGGTTTGCAGCATGGCAGTGACCATAGGATTTTTTAAAGGGAGTATAATTTTAAAAAATACAAATACTGCAGTCCTTTAGCGGGGATGTAAAATGGACTGTGCTTCGTTAGGTACTCGTTACAGAAACCTATCATATCGATAAGCTAGATTTATGAATCTCGCTGCATCGTCTGATTACCAATAGCAGGATAAATTGACGTTAAGTGAATAAAGAAACCGGATATTCACATTGGGAAAAATGGTGAACAACTAATTGGAAGTAAAGAAATATTTAGAATGAAACAGTATGAGGGAAGGTGGCAATGTGGACAGAGGGATTTTTAGGTTGAGGATTCCAGGGCACAGTGAAAAAGAAACCTTGAAAGAAGCAGAACAGTAGAATATTATTGGAAGGAACGTACAAGAAAACAACAGGTCAGGAAAAGTAGAAATTTGGACTAGATCGCTAGTAGACATCAATGAAAGGATGAAGAATATACTCTGATGCGGACGTTCTGCTTATTTGAATCCACCGCATTGCTCTAAAGGGGTTTTATCATCCTCATGGATACCTTCAGGTTTAGTTAATTTTAACCTTCTTCTTTAAATGGTATCTTGATTTCGAAGATGGCAACCGTCAATGCTACCCCTATCCGTAATATCTCCGAAATAGTTGTATTGTTGTTGAACAAGTCGCGTACATCCCACATCCAATAGTACCTCTTTCTGCCAATACTTTTCTTGATCTTTTCCGCGTATCATCTATTGGAGTATGTGATAATTGTCTCCTCTCTGGGCATCCCCCAGATATTGCTGCTTACGATTTGTTATCTTAAAGATAATTACAGTTTCCTTTCTTACTCACCTCATCATCTCCACTTTCATCATTCTTTCAGTCCACTTTACTTTCAGCAATCTTCAATATATTCACATCTCGGATGTCTCGAAATTCCTCGTATCTACCTTCTTCAATGTTCACACTACACCATAATGAAACACACATCTCTAGCCTGATGACCACAAAGCACTCTCTTAATCTTCACAAGGTAATCGCTTCTCCTATACTAGTTTTAGTTTCTTCAGAACAATCGTAAATCCTATTTATAATTGTACCTAAGTATTTATACTTCTCTAGTTGCGTTGTCTACTGAACTGATGTGATTTCTCTAAAATGTCTACTGAAATTTTAATACATCAGTTAGTTGAGTTTAATACATCAGTTAGAATTGAGAAAGTTGAATACATCAGGCTCAGGTTTAATAAAATTGTTTCTATAACTGTTCACTACATGTTTCTATGACTATTCAGAAGAGTTTATAATGACTTTGGATTGACAACAATTCTTAATAGTTAAGAGTATCGAACCTGAATTTCCCTGCTCTCTCTGAATTCCTTTGCAGACCTCATGCTTGTAAAATTTTAAATATTGTTTAAGAAACAGTATTCTTATATACTCGACTATTCTTATATCAATCCATTCTGGGTAATGGAAGTTATCTGGAAGAGCATGCATTATTTCCTCTTCATCTCAATTATGCATTACATTTCTGCCTATCTTCGTATTTCGCTTGAATAGCTAACGCGGCTCCGGGGACCTAAACCACCACGCAACCTAGAGTTCCTTCGAAACCTTAATATTTATTCGGTTGTTGGTGAGGTTGAGTGGGGAATTTAATTAACAATTCCGTGAGGTCATGATTAAAAAAAACAACCCGCGATAACAGAAGAATTCCAAAAACAGGAAACTTGCGAAAATAGAAACAAATTTAAAGTAGAAAATTGTAAAAGTATAATAAAATGAGGGGAATTCCGAAAATAAGATGACTTTCGTTAGTTGTAGGAATTTTTAAAATTGGTAGCATTGCGTTTCGAACAGGTTGGTGAAACAATTTTGAAATTTGAAAAATTAAAAAAAAGAGAAAAATAAGAGGAATTTCATTAATTTTAGAAATTGCGAAAATATAAAAATTACAAAATTAGGAAAATTGTATAAAATAAAATAAAAGCTAGAAAAGTTTTCAAAATAGGAAAAACAGAAAATTGTCAAAATAAATCATGCTTCAACTGTATTCAAAAGCCTAGATATATAGTTCTATTTTATATACTAATGAACTGTTTTCATATGTTTTAAAAAATAATTCTTTCTATAATATGTGTTTTTATGACGATTTTTATATCAATAATTTATTTTAGTTTCACTGATTAAACAAATTTAGATAACCTAATGTCGTTATTTACATTAGCTGAAAACAGAGGAGTCATGATATCAACAGTTAATATTCGCAGCTGTATTGAGTTGTCCTAATTACCAAAGCTTGCAATTTTAGTTAATGATGTTTAACCAAACTATTTTGATTCGAATTAATAATTAACTCGAATGAGCAAGTTTGAGCGCCCTCGTAACCAACTTGAATCGTCGGGTCAGCTTCGGCGCTGCTCCTGCTATGCCATATTATCTCTCAACTTCACATTTGATGTTTAATTATATGTCTTATAATTATTTATCTCATAACCTTTGAGGCATTAATTTTAAGTTGTTTATTACGTTTTTCATATATTTATCTATATAACTTTGCACATCTAAAATTTACTTGGGGAAAACTAATCAGCGGTTAAAACCAATCTTTCCTGAAGTCTATGAATATTTCTTGGAACCCACGGCTGAATGGTTTCATTAGAATTAATTAAAATGGCGTGGTCGACATCCTTTGCTTTTAAAAAAGTCATTTATAATAAATACTTTTAAAAAATAAATAATAAAAAATCGTGTGTATACAGCTTTAACAGGTTTTATTTTTTTTCTTGAAATAAGAGACTTCTGAAACAAGTATTTTAATGAGTTGTATGTAAGGAGTTATATTTTACTCATACGACCATCTGATTATCTCAATATCTACTTTACTAAATCAAATTGAGTTGTAAACCAATGACTTCCTTTCCTTCTATATTGTTTGTTATTCTATTAAACAATATAGAAGAATATGATTCCTGTAGGACTACATCTTCACAAACGCCTAACTTGGAGTCCTCATACTAGACTAGACTGTAAGGACTAGAAACAGCTTGCCGTTTCTGCCTACTTCAACATTTACGTTTAAGCTCCCAATTAATTACAAAAGACTCATATATATGACAATCATTAGACCCACCTGGATTTACGAAGTAGAGCTTTAGGGCTCAACTAAGCCACCGAATTCCTCTCTTATCCAATCCTTACAATCCAAAATCCATCGTATAATCCTCAATACTCCTTATTTTTTTACGAACAAAGCCATCCATGACTTTAATGTCCTATTTGTTACTAATTTGTCCCGGATCAGATATCAATCTTTTTATGGCTAACTTTATTTCCACTCAAATCCACTAGTTTTAAACCTGGCAACCTCTTCAATCCCTGATAATCCTCATAGGCGTCTGAAAAGAAGATGGCCTCGAGATCTTTTAAGTTGAATTTGTTATTCGAGTACTACCAGCGGGTAATTTCTCTAGTTGCTTTTATCTCATGTCATTATATATCTTTCATTATATTTACTTGATTTATTATTACTATAAAGTTGTAAATTTAAATAAATAAATAAAATGAAGTTGAAATCCTATAAATCAGGACTAGGAATATCAACCGATATCAGTGTATTTCTTGTGGGTAAGATTCGAAACCGCGACGGTATAATCCCATCTTACGGTAGAATAGAGGGGTCTTAGGTTTAGCCGTAAGAGAGGCAATATACACTTGTAACCGGCTCGGGGAAGGAAATGCCATTAATGAAGGAGCTATTGTCGCATGGAACTGATCGAACAAGATCCCCCGGGACTTAGGCAACTTGGCACTGCTTTCAGCTTAGTTTGTCTCATTTAACAAGTCAAAGTTTACAGATTAACGGAAAATCCTCGAGGACTTTGTCAGCTGAGGATCTAAACCTGTAACACGATATCTTTCCCTTGTCGCTTCCTGAAATTTCCAATCGTCTTTGTAAGATCAGATATAAAGTACATTGACCTAGGTATGTTCTAATCGAGAATATGAGAGAGATTGTATTTATGTTTTATTATATTGAAAATACTATTTTATTCACATATTATAATTAATTTATTAATGTAGATATGTGAAAGCATTATGGTTATACATACTTGAGGAATAAAATATATTATAAATACAAAAACACTTTTTAAAACATGAGAATAAAATAATTCACAGTCTGACCAAGATAACATACGAGGATTAGGTTAATGAAAATACGAGTAGGTCAGGAGGAAGACCTCGACATACCTAGGATGGAAAAGGGAAGTTGTGGAGGATCGTACGGTGTTGTTCGCGCTGTGTAAAAAGGAAACCTCGCGCACCATGAGTGCTAGGGAGGGAGGATTATGATCATGAATTAATTCATAATTAGCACAAAAAATCAGAAAAAAACGCTTGTAGTGAAAAAATACATACGATGCATTATAAAACAAAGAAAATCAAAAGAAGGAATGAATTGTTAGAAATGAAAACCTTTCCCCACTACAAGTTGGTCCATCATGAGGACTGAATTAAAACCAGAAATACAAGATTATAACCAACAAGAGAAATATTATATAATAAATAGTTTGTTATTAAAAAGATCGAAAATAAAACAATCGCCTTGAACAGTTGTAATTAATAAAGTTTTAAATATTTTAATTTTGAAAAGTAGAGTCGATGCCCCACGCCACCTTGAGTCAGCCACTACGGCGTCCAGCTCCCAAGAAGAACATGGCTTTCTGTGCACAATCTATTATGGAGGTGCTTACTAATCATTAAAGCGTACACCTTTCCAAGATAATATATACTGATTTCATTTCCATATCCCCTCAATTCTTGGTATTGTTTTTCAAACAGTGTATCCTTCGGAGGTCTCATTTAAGGATGCAGAGGGGTCCATAGCTACATACCTTACTGAGGTTAGTAATGTTTTCGGATCCATAAAGAAGCACTACAAAGTACCATTGTTGATCGAAATTAAATATTTGGGGTAATCATTCACGGTGGTAAAATTCAGTGAATTTTACTAGTCTTGACAAAAAAGAAAAATTCATCTCTTTGAAAGTTGCTATCATTCGATATCGATGAATCTTGGAAATTTCCTAAAAAAAGTGGAAAAAGCCTGCTGAGTTCCTTTTTCAGTAAATCAGAGGAAAATGCTTATTTAGACTTCAATAAATGACTTTAATTTGTATGTAGAATGCAATTCAGTTATTGATTACTTTTCCTGTTTATTAATAGAAACCTTTTCCCTCGTTAGGAACGATTTAATTCAGCGGTGAATTACTCACAAGGATATTCTCAGGTCATTAGTCATAGAATTGATTGCACAATAAATCCTAGAAGGGCTCTAGACTATGACTCAGCCAGACTCCCTTCGTGAAAGCCCTTATTAACGCTCGAAGGGTGGTGTGCGTCATCGAGATCATTGCTGCTAGGGTAAGATAGCAGTGGGTCCTATATCTGTCTTCGGTGTTCTTGTAGAGGTTGATACATGTTGAAGAAAAAATTAGTTTTATTATTGACTTTTAATATCCTTTAACAAGGGTAATTACATCTTCATAAAACAAAAAAAAACTGTGACATTAAAACCTATTAGGGGTCTTGGGTTCAGTTGATAGTAGGGACTGCATGAGCGAGGTGATTTGGCCAAGATCACGCTCAACCGCCAGGTTTTCCCCGATGCGCAATTTTCCTCCAATCTTGTAGACCCAGACGCTTTAAGTCCTCCTTAATCGTCCAGCCATCTGACCCAAGGGCGTCCTCGGCTTCGTTTCCCGTCTGGTTTTTTATATAGAATTCTCTTTGGAATCCTGTGTTCTGGCATTAATTCCACATGTTCCATCCATCCATGGATCCATTCTGGCTCTCTTTATCAACCCCGCCATGTCCACTTCCCCACACAGCTCCATCACCACCTCATTCCTTCTTCTTCTCCATACCCCATTTTCGGTCACCCCGCCCCATATTTTTCTTATTATTTTCCTTACCCATGAGTTGACCATAAGTTCTTATTTCTTGGTCCGGGTGACATGTCTCGCACCCATAGATGACTACCAGTCTTACTATAGTATTGTATATTTGTAATTGCATTCTTTTAGAACTAAACTGCAACACTCTTTGTATTGAGAAATAATACCTATCTCCTGCTGTTATTATGGCTTGTATTAAACTATTCAACTATATTTAAATATGGCATTCCGTTTGTTTCTTAGACCTCTTCAACTCTTCGGCCTGATTCCTTTTCAAACTCTGGAATTCTTTGCAACCTTTACAATCAAACACTAATTGCTCCTTCGTTTTTTTCTCACCCTCCTTCTCCAAAATAGCTTATGTAGTAATTACGCGATAGTGATTACGCGATAGTATTTTCTCAAAATATATTACAAAGTAATATTTTACTTTTTTTTAATATAAATTTAATGTTTATAAACCTATTTGGTGCGTCAGATCTTGTAGCAAGACTATATTAAACTTTCGTTAAAATTAAAATGAAACATGCATTAATTATTATTTACTCCGGGTGTTGTATCTATAATTATGTTAAATGAATACTATTCATAAAAAATATTTATTTTATATTCCTTCTGTTCATTTCTCAATTTATAATACATTACTGTTATAATTCGTTAAAATTATTTAAAGGCGCTAAAATATTTAAGAAAATTTAAGTGAGAAATGATATTTAATATTTCAAGATGAAAAGAAATTGTAATACATTTATTTGTTCTGTCAACAACCGAGGGTGGTTCCTGTGGGATCTGGAAACCCTCCTTAGGGTCACCCAGCCTCCATTAAGAGGGTACCCGAAATAAGGAGAAAAACTGGCGGTTGAGAGTGATCTCGGACTAATCTCCTCCCTGCACCACCTTTGTACTAGAAACAGTACAGTTTCTACCACTAACTCATTAGCTCCCAAAGAGGTCCAGGTGGACCTCCAGGCAGGGGTCCACGGGAGACTCGACGGGGGGTCTACGTTGGCGTGATAAAAAAATTGTTTCAATAATTAGAATCAGTTTGCCGTCGGTATTTTTTTTATTTCATTGCAATAATTAATTAGGTTACCCTATTCTGTTAAAATAGCCATATCTTGTTGAGTAAGACCGCCTTATTATTATTAAAACTCCACATTTGTTGTAGAGTTTTGGGAATATGGTAGAAATTTAGCTGCAGGGGGTCCACCGGAACGAGCTAAATTTTGAAAGTGGTCTATGAGAAAAAAAGTCTGGGAACTTCTACACTAACTGAACCCTTGAAGAGTCTTTATTGGTCGTATTGGTACTGTTTTTTAATAAGTTTATAAAAATTATCATGACTGACATTGATTTCAAATATATAAAATTACATATTTAAATAGGTTATTAAATTATAACTTGTAGTCATAGGCAAACTTAAAATCTATTTTTTCGTCTACTCAAGTCAATCTGAAGTCTATAAGATTGCATTGTTAAATTATTAGTTAAATTAAGGTAAAAATAGACATTGCTTGATAAGTTGAGTCAGTTTTGCCAATAGTTCATATTGTCGGTCTTTATTAATTTAAATGAAATAAATCTAGAAGATAGACTTACAATAATAAAATCATATATTTGATTGATTTTTTTTAAGTAACACAAAACACAATATTCAGTAAAGTTTGTGTATGGTTTTCTAATAAACAAATTTTGAATACATTTCATGAAAACAACTATTCCATTAAACTTTGATGTATAAATATTTTGAGAGACTGGCCGGTACTGGACTAGCATTGGCTTAAGAAATAAATATCCAGTTGATTGGCTGTGTATATTCCCTGCGGACAACATTGTAAACAAGTCAACTAGAAGAGTTTCCGACGCTCAGCAAACACTGAAACGTTCAATACTCCCTTAACCATCCAATCTGGTTTTCGTTTTACCACAATATGATATAATAAAGTTTCCTTCACATAAAATCTAGAACAGGTTTTTTTTATATATCCATTTACTACACCAGAAGGAAGATTAAGATGGTTAGCTCATGTGCATCGGATGGATCAGGAAATACTACCAAGGAAGATAATGGAGGCACGCCCAGACGCTAGAAAAGGAAAGAGGTAGACCCAGGCTATGGTGGCTTGAAGATGCGGAAGCTGGCCTACAGATTCTGGGAGTGAGAAGATGAAGACCTGCAGAGGACCGCTCTGAGTTCAGGAGAATTGTTGAGGCCAGGGTTCTCCATGAGCCATAGCACCGTCAGAGGTAGATAGATTTATCTTCTACATCATAAAAATCACACAATTCTTTAGATATGTTTAAAATGAAGTTGGTTGGGTGTGAAAGAAAGGTAGCAGGCTAAGAAGGCTCTAATAAGTTGTACTTGATTTCTATTGTGTTTAGGCCTATATTTTGCATATCAATCAATAAAAAAATGAATGAAAAAAAATTATACAAAGACGGTGATGGCAGTAATAAAATAGTAACTCGAAGATACCGTCGATACGAATGCAAAGTATCGAAAGTGAAAATTACTACTTTTCTCTAGAGTAAAAAATAGTTATAAAATTAATAAAAATAGTTATTTTAGTATATTATTTTCTATAATGTTAAACTGGCAAGGCTGGGATGGGTTAGGCCATGGTCGTGTACTTATGAATGAGTGGGCAGTCCCCAAAAACTATTTAGATCCGAACCAATCGGTAAAAGAATGTTCGGAAGACCAAAATTGGGATGGTTCGATTGTGTGAGTTGCGATCCCAAGGCAAAATGAATTGATGGGCAGCCGCTCGAGATCCAATGATGGATTATAGAGATTGGGATGATTTTCTATAATGAACTATCGTAATCGACTAAGGGAAACAATTCTATCCTTCGTAATTCCAAAAATCGGAGTTTCATTTTAAAATTCGAATATTTTGAATATCACATAAAAAGAAACTTCATTCGTCCATGACTTTTTTATGTGATTACTGAATCAATTTTCTTGAGATTGGTTCAGTTCGATCCTCGGAACTCTACATTAGTATATTTGAATGTAAGTCTTGTCGTTTCGTAATGATAGCCGGTAGGAGATTTAATACGGCTATAGAAGATTCTTTTTTTTAAAGAAAGAAATAATTACCAATTTGATAATAAAAATTTCTAAAGATCTTTAGAAAAATCTATGTAATATACTATGTAAAAATACTTATGGTTCATTATTTCCAATAATCATCTTTTGTACTCGAACAATAAAAAAAATCTAACCTCTAAATTTGTATTAGCTTAATTATTGCGAAACTTTGGTAATAATTTCCCTTGTTTTTTAAAGTCCCGATTGGATATACGCGTTTGACAGATACTGTGATGGATTGATTGATATACAATCAATACGAAGCGTTGGCAGCTGAAACTGGAAAACGATTGGAAAACTCATCAAACTTCTGTTTGTTCGGATTGGTGGCCAGAAATTTCGCCACTCCAAACTGAAATAATGTTATCATCTGCAGACTATTCCTGTCGACTCATTATTGTCAGCAAACATAGAAGACACCCCCGCACTGGATATCAACCCAGCCTGACGCAATGACTCACAGGTATGTCTCCACGCGACGTGCTCTCCGATGTAAACACGAAGAGAGTACGTCACTCACCGCCGGCGGGTTAGTCTGTGTCCAGTGCTCAAAGGAGCAGCATGGAGACTTACAGGAAACCAAGTAATACCACGTATGTTGTCCTAGATATTGCAATGTGTGAGTCTACTTTATTACAGTATAATAATTACATTAATTGTATAATTAATATTAATATTATATTTAATGTATAAACTTTAAAACATTTCCAGCCAGCATTCATTGCTAAAATATTCAATTTTTTTTTCCTCTGTGATCATTTTAATATTTTCTGTATTCTGTAATCTCGATTTTAAGTTCTTTACCTGCATTTTTTTTTACTGTTTTTATTTTTTTTTCATATTTTTTATTTATTTTAGAAACCAAAACTTCCATATTAAATTATAAAAGCAAAATGGATATTCATTTCCTAACGTATTTAATTATTTCCTATCATTAAAAAAATAGTTATGATCGGTTTTTTATCTTCCATAATGACCTCACTAGACCAAGAAAAGAACCTAGCATCCCTTACTTAAAATTTTAAGTTTAAAATACAAATATCGATTAAAATGTTTTTACTGAATTTATGGAATCTGTTCCAAATTTGAAGGAAGCTTAAGGAAGCATTTAGTCTTATCGCGTTATAGAAAGAAACGAAGTACTAACAGATGAATTAAAACATGACTTAACAATGGAGTGATAAAAAATTATTGGGTTAGATAAAGATCCTGTATGATATTCTTGTTCTTAAAACTGAATGAAAACGAAGTTTCATCCTCAGAAATGTCAGAATTGCAACACGAAACTTAGCTTGAGGTAGTTTCTAGTCTGCTATATATAAATAAAAAATATATAAATCATAATAAACATTGATTTCAGTTCGAATTGTCAAAAGAGAATTCCCAACAAAAAAATAAAGTGCTAATATTATTGTTAGTATACTACTGTATTTTTTGTTAGGCCAGAATCTTACTTTAACCACCTTATCTGTCAACAAAATGTATCATTATATATTTTCAATTTTTATCCAAACATCCTTTTTTTTATTTAATTCCAAAAAAGAGGATATAATTATACACATTTATCGTCTTTACTTTTTTCTAAACAACATTATAAAAGAAACAAAAGGACCTGGTTCTCCTTATAAAAAATCTTATTATCTAATATTATTCGAACATATTTTAACAAAGAAATATGCTTTTTATTTAAATGCTTAGGGGAACGTTTAGTTTATTAAAGATGTAAAAACCACTTAGAAAAATCATTCTATTCTATCGTAATTGAACATTTTAAATACACAGGTGTACAGTTTTTAAATAAAAGTTTGAGTTGGGAAAAGTGTTAAACTTGAAGTATTTTGAGTAAATTGTTGTCAATGCAATTCGTTGGAAATTTAAAAAAATCGTTGGACAGTGTTCAGATTTGTTGGGTTTTTTTTCCATTGTCCTAAAAAGAATAATTTAAAGTTTGTTCATAAATGTGTTGTGGCTTGTATTGTATTCTACGCGGTATAGGCGTCACATACCGGGATTTTATCACTATTGACTCCATATCTGTAAATAGGCTTAGACTGTACATTCAAGATGTATTTATTCACTAGCATGTATTGTTTAAAGATGTCAGAGAATGATGTATTGAATGAATGGACCGTTTCAAATTGCTTTGAATGTGACCTTGGTGGATCATTGTCATCATCTCTCCATTAACATGTCCCTGTTTACTACATCTCGGTTTTAAAACATCTAACACATGTTATCATATCTCATAACATGTTAACATATCGTTAACACATATCGAACTATAAATCGGTTACTCGAAAAAAGCAAGCCTGAAAAAAATCAAAATTAAAATACGTTTGTGTATTTTAACCTATTATAGAACAACAAAATCTATTATACAAAAATATTTGGTACAATTACTAAGAAAATTATTGTAACATTATTCCTGTCCCTAGCTGTACACCTTGCTGATGCACTAATTTAAGTGTGGATTTCTTTAAATTAATATAAAAAATATTATTAATTTATTTTTATAAAATTACTCAGTTTCTTAACAGAAATAAAAAAAACCATGAACTATAATCGTGTCACGACTTTCTTCAACATGTTTCTTTCTCTATTGACGTCTGCATCTGCTTTAAAATAAAAAAATAACTGAAGCCAATGATGTCAATGGGCTGAGGAAACATGATTTTTTATAATAAAAGTCTTTATTAGTTTTGTTAAAGTGAATTGTACATTATCCATGAAAACTGCAATAATGATCTTTACTTCATATTAATTCAATAAAACATATAATGAGGTATTAATGTTTTGATCAACAAATTAATTAGGATTATGTTAATTACTTTATGCTCTGATGAATTGTTTCGTTTTATGTCAACCAAAGTACTTCGTAAGGTTGACAGTTGAAAAAAATTGTTAACATTTTTAATTTTTAACATTTGTCACACTCCTCCCCCTTCTCCATAAAATAATTGAGAAGCTGATATCAACTATTAGAAGCTGATAGGAAATGAGGGATAAAAATATTTAAAAATTATAAATCTAGTTGTTATTTTATTTTATTATCTGTATATATAATTATTATTATTATAATTTATTTTATTTTATTAGTTATTGATTTTACTATTTTTTAAATATTTTTATTTGAAAAATATTTAAAAATTAATAAAATCAATAACTAATAAAATAAAATAAATCATAATAATATATAATGACGTCAGTCAAGAATATCCAAATTAAATAAATGTTCCAAGAACATTCTTCCCCTCGTATACATAGCAAATTGCGAGAACGAGGGGACATGGGATCAGTGAAAAGAAAGGATATGACCATGACCGGGGGGCGAGCCTGATAGAGCCAGGATAGCTCAATTGGTAGAGTTCCAGACTAGCGATCTGGGCGACCCGGGTTCGAGTCCCGGTCCTGGACATATCATTTATTTTCAAATAAAAATATTTAAATATTATTATTATAGAGATTGTACCCCTTCAAGAGACCAATTGAACTTGAATTCACGATTTCATCTTTGAATGTTTTTCTTCTTTGCTACCCAATACCTCTACATACTTTCAGAATCCTCCATATATTTATCTTTTTTTTCTAAATTATGAAAATTCATAGAAACATGTTACTGTAAAACTATCAAAGTACCTTTATTTTTTAATCTTCATAAAATTGAGTATAGGCGTATTCTTATTTAAAGTATTTTTCGTTTGCCCAAAGATTATCTTAATAGCTACTCAACTGTTTTGGAAGTGAGTCAAGTGCGTAATATAAGCACGTGTATTTTCTCTTGTAGGGTACATTTTTTCTCTTAGTGGCTTTATTGGTTACTAATCTTGAACTTTTGTAGTAGTAAGGTGCAATTGAAAAAAAAAAACCTATACCACTACAACTCATGAAGGGTCTTGGGTTCAGTAGAGACTGCACTATTTCTAAGGTAACGGTTGTGCAGGGAGGTGATTTGTGAGACCATCCTCAACCACCAGGTTTTTTCCCGAAGTAAGGGTAACCACTATATTGAGCCTGGGTGAGCCCCAGGAGGGTTTGAAGCTCCCAAAGGTTCTTCCTTGACTTTTATCAGATTAAATAATTTATCTATCAGCTGTATTTGAATCCGGGTCCTTCAGCACTGCAACTCGTTGCTCTACACCGGTCCAAAAAGTGCAATTATCCTTTTACATCATTGATTAACGGTTTGGATTGACGTGGCTTGTTGCACTTCGAAACCTGCACAAGCTTCCTTTGAAAGTGAAACCTGTGTAATTCGTAGATGTGGAAATCGTTTTGCATACAATTGCGGGCGGAACCTACGCATTTCACTATTTTTTTCAGAATAGGAAGTTTGTTATTATCTTTTAGACCTTGAGGAATACGTGATTTAGTAACTGCGTATTATAGTTATTATAGTGAACGAGGAATATTTATCAAGGATATTTATAGGCATTAATAGCTTTCATGAAACGAAACTAATACTGAGGCGGAAAATCTCTCTAACTTTAAACGGCATTAAATTAATTTTTTTCGCAATTAGTTTTATTGTCTATTATAATATCCTAAGTTCTTTTATTAATAATTGTTCCAAAAGCGGATTAAAAACTTGAAATAAACAAAAAGTCAATTTGTAGTCGTTTTCTCTCATTTTTAATTCTTACAATTATACCGAGAGAAAACAGCTCGTTAAAAAATATATCCATAGAAACTGATAGTAAAAGTATACCTAGGCAGGCATCTTATATTATTTCGATTTAGTCAAAACTTTGGCCATTTTTGACGCAGCAAACTTAATTATTAAGTCATTTTTCACACATATGGTAAACAAATATAACACATTATAAAACATAATTTACATAAAATATACAAGTATGCATTCGTAATTCTTTTATGCATTCTTGTTAATAATTACATTTTATTTTATGTTATTTAACAAAAAACCGTTTCGAGTGATTTTATCATTTTTTAAATCCTGTTTGTTGCTTCAAGTTAGTAAACAAATTTAGACTATTTTGTGGTTCTTATTTCGTCGTAAGCTTTTGTTGTTTTTTCGTGTTCAGAAAAAGTTGTTACCAATCTTTCTACCTTCCATTCAGTGATTTTAAAAAAATAAAGCTTAATTTGTTGTGGTTTTCTGTTTGACAATTCCCACCATGGCAATCTAGTTAATTATTTTCTCTACTTTTCTCAGGTTCTGTTTAGTTGACTCTCCCCTCAGACTCTCCTGAGCTCTTCCAGTCTCTATAAAATCAGTAACGTTAGGGAGGGAAAACCTCCCCGTTAAAAGTTATCTCTGCCAAATCACCTGCGATTTGCTTAAAAACTGCAGGGTCCAGACCAAGTACTGAAGAAAAAACTCTTCATGGTTTGTAACGGTACTATTTTTTTATATATTTTTTATTATTAGGATCCATTACCTAATAAAACAAATAAATTATAAAACTTACAGAAATTCACTTCAGCATTGAGAAAAACTAATTAAATGAATTTCGTCCTTATTTAGAAAAAAAAATACGATTTAGACCGTCGAAAAATGTATAGCCTAGATTATAGTATTTTTTTTAAATATATTTTCAATTGCTTTTTACATTCTCATATAGTATATAATAATGTTTCTTCGCGTCATTTCACAAATAATTAACCTGTCATAATAACTTTTTTCATTATCCTTTAAGCAGATCCGTGCCTGGGCGGGGTTGGGCCGTTGCTCGCGTGCGGCTCCCATTAAGTGATGGGATTCCTGCCGAGGTCATAGCAATTCTAATTAACGAATTAATTAGTTGATATAGGATTACAATATCAAAACTAGTTTTCAAGTTGTTTCATTTCGTATTTAAAACGTATCTTGTCTCCTTTCGATGATAATCAAAATGTGAAATTATATTATGCATCAATTCAGTTTGCAATATTTTCAAAAATTAACCTTATCAATCCAACATAACAACTTTGCCAATAAACCACTTTAAAAAGTGTATTAGACCCATCACGTAACTGCTTTTCTGTGAAATTTCATTGAAGTTTTAAATTTGCAATCAATAAATCAAATCCATTCAGTTTTCATTAATCAAAATTTTTATTAGTTCATAATTATGATTGGTGTGATACAATATTGTAATATTTACAATATCTCGGACATCGGATGCCAACAGTGTGATTTGCACAATTTCATTTATGTGGTTAAACATCTGGATTTGCTCGATTTCACTACTCTAACATAAGAAGAAATCGAATTTACATTTTGTTTGCTGCAAGAGTTTTCGAGAATCTTACTGAAATTAACTCAATAACCTTATCCTTACTTTAAGTTGGAATGATATTTTTAAATCTTTAAATATGATTTCACTTTAAAAAGAAACTTCGATTACTAATTATAAGTTAAAATATTAATAGTTCTAAAAAGTTTGCTAAATATTTGTAATATTATGCTGATAGTGCTAAAGATGGTAATTCTACTGGAATTTAACACGGAATTGCGTTCCCATGAGCCCGGTGTACATGATTTTTGTCTGTATGAATAATGAATAAATCACTAAACCAATGATCGGTGTAAACTCGAATAAACATGATATCCGACCGAAACTTAAATTGGAAAGTTAGTTAGTTCTGGCCTCGAATATTCAGATATTGATTGTAAGAAGAGTTATCCAAAAAAATGTTTAATTACCCTCAGGGTTGTTTCAAAATCTTGATTACAACTTCGATTAAAATTTATATGTAAATTTACTTAATTGAGCTAATATGTTTTGTTTTATAAACTTTTAAAAACGTTTAAATTGGTGGTAGTAATACCCCGATAAGTTTGAGTGGTAAAAGAAAATTGCTTTAGGGAAGAAGTAAAAGTTTTAGCGTTTAACTTATATTATGTAACATAAACATAAACATTCGCTTAGCTTTCAAAAAATTTATGTATGGATATAAAAATTTATATTTGAACTATTCGATAAGCCATAGGCCTCAGGTCTTGTTTATACTTTATACTTCAGCAGTCTCTTTATTACTTACGGAATATATATATTTTTCAATGTCTAGAAATGCTCTCAGGAATATTAAAATATCATCTCTTTTAAAGACTTATTTTAAATAAATTCCTTATTCTAGGATCGGTCATAACGAAAAATATATTTACATTTAAATATACATACGTCACACTATATTCAACGGTTCGGCTAAAATTATACGAATTTACGTGGAACACATAATTTTATTCTTATTTATTTTTAAAACGTTGCTTCACTTTCAAAAGGAAAAGCAAGACTGATCATGAAAAAAGATTAAATGATCTTCCGAAAAGTTTACATAACATAACTGTTTGTGTACAAATAATCTAATCCCTAATGAAAAGAAAACTGTAATTAAACGAAACTGACATTTCATCGGTGACAATGAGAGTTAAAGTGATTAGAACAATGGGAGTTGGTCCACTTGGTTATTTCTTTAAAATGATTGAAACTTTATCTTCTTCTTCCTCCTGTGCCTTTTCCGTTTCAGGCGTAGGCTATGTTAATTTTGTTGACGGTACTTCTTAATAATTGGGCAGTTCTGAGACCAAACCATTGGCTTAAATCATACAGCCAGGAGTGCGTCCTCTTTATCTTTCTATCAGCTGCAATAGACGATATTTTTCTATTCGGACGATGCGTCGAAGGTTTTCTAATTTCCGCTTTTTTATAAGGAAGAAAATGGCACTGGTGGAGATAAAGAAAACATTTTAAATGGGGAGAACTGTTTATTGGAAAGCTAACGTTTCGACCCAGATTGCAGGTCTTCTTCAGGACTTGTGAAGGGCTCAAGTATTGAGGATAACTTTTTTTTACCTCCACTAGACCATTTTCTTCCTAATGTTCCTAGATAGTTTACATTTTCTTTATTGTTTGTTAGTTCGATGAGATGTATTTTAACATTAATTGTTTCAAACAGTTAATTAGGTAACTTATCAAATAAATTACTAATTAAAGGAGCTATTAAGCAGGACTTGCTGGAATCGTGCGCTTTATTCCAGCACTCCCTGTAGCCAATTAAGGGACGAAGGAGGCGGTTGAAGACCAACTGTGAGCAGAGCCCTTGTTGACTTGCATAATGCACTCTTGTTGATGAGGTGCTCTTGTTGTTGTTGGTCAACAATGTTGCGGTGTGTGTCCTGGGCAAACAATTGTTCAACAGTTAATGACTTGTTAGCCTCCAATGGGAATAAACAGGTCGATCCACGCAAGCTCAACTACCAGATTTCATTTCTCCAAATCTCTTCTCAGGATCATTAAGGTATACATAAATCAAGCTGAAAAGTTAAAGTGTCGACTTTTAAAAAAATATTCAACTTAATTCAATGATTATTTCATTAAAAGACAATAAAGACTTTTCCTTTTAGCATAAAAGTTTTGGTAACCACGTAATGTTCGCGTATATAGAATTCGAGCTTATAATCAATGGCATAATATTAATCATTTTTAGATAATATAGTGGGATTTTGAAAAAAGTTAAAGATAAATTTTATTGTAATGGATAAGGGTTCCTTCATTCCACCGACATCCAGCCTCGAAATAATAAAATTTTAAACATGTTATTTCCTGTTGAAATTCGTTCCCAAAATGAATGAATATTTTAACACTAACGATGAAATGTCTGGTTAACACGATTTAATTATTAACATTTATTTTGGGGATAATATGAAATACTTCACAAAATATTTTGATTTTTATCCAGGATAAAAATAGAAAATAATAATAAATTAGTTTTAAAAAGATTTAAACGTGTATGGGTGTCTTAGAAAAAATAAAAATTAAAGAAAGTAATAGAACAAAATTGAAACCTTTCTATTATATAAAAAACTTGTTAGTGACATTGTATTTTATTTCACCAGTAAAGGTGGATGGACCGCAAAGGAGACACCTCACTTCCTTCAATATCTCCCTTGGATTTTGCCATGTTCAATTTGTACCTGTCAACTTCCCTCTGCTTTTCCAAAGTAAATATTATTGCTAAAATAAATGAAATCACGAAAATCTTCGAAAAAAGAATGACATAATAATTCACTTCCTATAAGTTTTCTTTCATATACTATGTAACATATGAGGCATTCAGAGAATTAAAAGCGAAAAGAACCTGTACCGCTACAACAGTGCAAATGCAGTGTCTAGAGTACACGTTAGAGACTGTACTGTTTCTAAGGCAACGATTGTGCAGGAAGGTGATTTGTCCGTGTTTAAGCTCAATCGCCTAGCTTCCCCCAATTGGGGTACTTTATAGACGCAGGGAGAGCTCCAGAGGAGTCTTCAGATCCCACGGAGTCCATCTGTGGATGTCAACAGATTAAATAATTTATCAGCCACAGCCAGTATTGAACCCGGAGCCTTCGGCATAGAAATTCAGCGCTCAACACTCTGAACAAAACCTATCTCTCGTTCTTTTATATGACATCATAATGGTTATTTAAATGCATATGCACTTTTTAAATATTTTTGTTTTGAAGAGAAAAGATTTGCCCTGGCCAGTATTCGAACCCGGGTCGTCTGCATCTCCGTTGCAGTGCTCTTAACTACTGAGCTACGGGATATAGGATCTACGGGGATACATGATGGTGAAGAGAACGGATTTGTCTGATTTGGATACGACCCCTGGTAGCTCAGTGGTTTAGAGCACTGCAACGGAGATGCAGATGACCCGGGTTCAAATCCCGGCCAGGGCTAATCTTTTCTCTTCAAAACAAAAATATTCTAATATTTCATTAACACAATAAAAAACCTATATTTTTTTAATAAGACGTTTCGACATTAAATGTCATTTTCAATTATTTATATAAAAAATTCTTGTATCCTTTCATCTTAGTTAATAACTTGAAAAAGTTACAAGTCATAAATATCTGTAAAATGTTATATATAACCTTAACTGTAAAAATTGTGATAAAGAATATGTTGGACATACTAGCACACACTTGAAAAATAGATTCTATCACCATAAAAATAATTTTTTTTTTTTTTTAAATGATTTTATTGAATTGTACAACTGTAATATTATACATCTAGTACAAAGGCTGTATGAATAAACAAATGCATGAAAGGACGTGTAGAGGCACTACCCATTGGCAGCACTCTAATTACATTTCTATTACAGAAGGTCTCGAGGCCATCTTCTCTTCAGACGCCTAGGAGGATTGTCCGGGATGGAATTGGAACCAAGGATGGAAACTAGTGGGTTTGGATGGGCCTGGAGTTTATTATGGAATGATAGGTATCTGGAATGGGCTAAATCGGTAACATATGGAACGTTCAGGCCATTATGGATGGTTTTATTTGTGACAAAATAAGGAGCGTTTAGGATTTTGCGAAGGATTTTGGATTGCAAGGATTGAATACGAGAGGAATTTGATGGTTTGGTGGAGCCCCATAGTTCAATTCCGTAAGTCCATATAGGTCTTATAACAGTAACATAAATAAGTCTTTTGTAATTGATTTGAAGCTTTGAGCGTTTGTCTAGTATGTGTTGAAGTAGTCGGAAGCGTCGAGCTGTTTCTTGTCTTTTCAGTCTTGTGTGAGGGTTCCAAGTTAGACGTTTGTCTATTGTAGCGGATCTGTTCAACAGGGATAAGTGGAAAAATAATTTAAAATCAAACTCAAAAACAAACACCACACTGTCAACACATTGTAAAAACGAATTACATACATTTGATTTTGAAAAACCACGGATCTTGCACAGAGAAAACAATGTGATTAAAAGGAGATTCTTTTAAGCATTATATATTAATGACAAAATGGATAATGTAGTGAACGACTGAATAGAGTATAGGTAAACTATATTCATCTGTTATTTTAAAGTTAAAAATAAAATGATAAATTGGATGTTTTCTACTTTTTAAAAACACAGAGAATATAGCCTAACACTATAACCTCCCAACAATTTCCTAGATATCCCTTTTTCATTCCATCTGATTTATATAGAGTAAGAATTTATAAAACTGATAAAAATGTATTAAAAATAAAATAGTTTTATTAATTTAATAAATTTTATGTATTGTTTTTTTAATTTGATAATGGTATTTTTAAATAAAATTTTTTTAGTATTAAAATGTAAATCAAATGAAGTATAAAACAGACCAAAGTTTAAACCATTTAACATAATATGACCATAGAGGATAATTGACCTCTAAGTAAAACATTTTAAACATTAACAATGACAATAAGAAAAAAAAAAGATATCTATACTTATTTCTATTTGTGGACATATTTTATAAATTTGTATATATTATATTATTATTGTTGTATTTGATAATTTACAGATATTTATGACTTGTAACTTTTTCAAGTTATTAACTAAGATGAAAGGATACAAGAATTTTTTATATAAATAATTGAAAATGACATTTAATGTATTAAAAGCTGGATAAAGGTTTTTTATTGTGTTAATGAAATATTAGATAAATTTCAGTCCAGTTTACATCCTTTAAAAAAAAAAAAAATTTAAAATAACAACAATTAATAAAAATAAATTACATATAAACTTTTATATGTTAATTTTTAATAGTAAATGAATCTTATTCAGTTTTTCTCCAAAGGTACCCACTTTATAGAGACTGGTGAATCCTAGCACTGTCCTCAGATCCTTCAGGGCCCAACCATGGCTGTTAGCAGATTAAATAATTTGCCACACATGATTTGAACTCAGAACTTCATAGAGGCTGGGTGAGCCCCAGGATGGCCTGCTAATCCCACAGGCTGTTAACAGTGTAAATAATTAATCTTCCAAAGCCGTATTTGAACCTGGAACCTTCAGGATAGCAACTCAGCGCTCAACCCACTGATCTGCCCCGGTACCTATAATGTACAATATGCTATTACCTTATTCATATTAAATAATATAATATACAAGTAATAATTACTGCGTATTATTTTTTATGTTATATTTTTATTATTTAATTTTTCATACGTTATATTTATACGTAAGCCTGTCGATAACAGCATTCTTAATAGCAGGCTCCTTTCTTTCTTTTTGGTCTCAGTTTAAAATTATTACATCATTTGGCACTCGTTCTTCCCCTAGCAGCCATAAAATAACTCAACTCGTACGTCCATAACTTTTCTCGCCCTTGGTTCATTCTTTATTGCTCCTTTGAAACCTGCTGAGATGGAAATTTTTCTTATGTATCGTCACTGGAGTGTTCTCATTCATTCTGAAATAACAAAACCATGAGACCCTTCACTTCTCTTAACTTACTTAGTGCAAATTAGTATATAATGCCCCAGGTACAAAATATCCATGCAAAATATGTGTAAAAATCTCTAAATTATGATTAATATTTCAATGTCCAAAATTAATTCGAAATCGAAATGTGCAAATTTCGTTGTCAATTTAGTCGATTTGGGCTTATTTTATCCTTTACAGTTTACATAAAATCGTGAATTTCACTATTGTAATTCAATTCTTCTTACCTATTTTCCGTCAAAGATAAATTTCTAAACTAATCTTAAATGAATTTCCTTCACAAATGCTCATAGAACTCTAAGATTTTTAAACGCTTCTTTAGTTTTTTTTTATTCGTTAATTCATCTTGTTCTTTTTCTGTGTCTTTTCGCTGATCAGCTGTTTTATATAAGCTTCCCAACTGTTCGTACATTGCTTTTCATTGCCTTAGTCTATTATCGAACGTCTTGAAGGAAGGTTACAATCTGTGATCGATAAGACTGTTGATGTGAGGTGCGCTACATTCGATATTCAGTGATAGGAATTTTTATTTTGGTGTTAATGTTGGTCCTAATGATGCTTGAATTGGCGAAATTTCGACTGATTAGTAATTTTATTGTATTTTAGAGACTTAAGGCTTAGTTTTTTGGGATTTTCCAAATGCATTCTTATAATTATTTTAGACCTCTTCTGAGTTTTGCTCACTTTTATTGTTTTTAATCTAATTTCTGTAGTTGTTGTGTTTTATTGATGGCTGGAGTGATACTCCATTATCATTCTCTGGATCTGAGTATTTAGACCAAACATATTATAAATATTATGAAAAAAGAAGTTTATATCAAAATCAGACTTATTTAACGCATTTTTTGATATATTTTTCGACACTGGAGAATAAATATTTACCTAAAGTTGTAAGGCATGACTACTCAGCTCTCTACCATTGAGCCACTCCGCTCCAGTATAGATAAAACAGTCAATCACAATTCTGTATCGCTGTAAAATGGAAGCAAATCCCTCATAGGCCGTAAATGATGGAACTTGGCCCTCTAAGTGCTTTATGAACTACGGGTGCTTAAACAGTAATAAGCTGCATTTGTGAGCAGCTCAAATCTCAAATTAATGATAATTGTTTGTGATTCGTGAGCTCTCAAATCACAAATTAATGGTAATGGTCTGTGTGCCAGTGATGGGTTCAACTGCCGAGTCGTCGATAAATTTAGAGACCACCCATAGTGTACGGTGGGCGAGCTCTCTCGAGTGCGTAACTCAAATTGTGATGGAATTACCGTGAGTTATAGTTACCAGCGCTAAACAATCTTACAAGATGGAGTAAACAGAACTGTAATTCTTGAGTAGTCTTTTACATACATCTCGGAAATAAAAATAAACGCAAGCTAGAGTGACACCTAGCTAGAAGGTGAGTTGGAACAAGTGTATGCATGGAGTTTGTTTTAATTTTGTTGGTTTTGTAGAAATGTAGATAAAAAATTATTAGTAAAACCCGTAAATGGTAGCACCGGCAATAATATAGATTCTAAATTTATACCTATTTATGAACTTACCCTCAGTATGCACTTAACGAGACTTAAAGTAAGACCATGTAACTTTGAAGATAATTTGGAGCTTTAACCTTATTAGATTCTTTTAGGCCTTTCTTATTCTTAAGCTTTTTTTTTTTTGGTTCCGTTAATGTTTTTGGAGTTAGATATGCCCAGAATGTTAAATTTAATACAAAATTGATAAATATAAACTATAAAAATTTTTATTTTTAAGAGAAAAGATATGCCGGGATTCGAACCCGGGTCCTCTGTCTTACCGTGAAAGGACTCTACCAACTAAGCTACCGGAGTTGATACCAGCCGGGGACAAATCTTTTCTCTTATCTGATCCCATGTCCCCGTGTTCTCACAAGTTTTGCGATGTATACACGAGAACGAATGTTCTTTGAACATTACTTTAATTTTAGGAACTTGTTGAAATACGTCATATTACTATTTATAATTATACCAGCTCAGGTTGGTATCAACTCCGGCAGCTTAGTTGGTGGAGTCCGGTAAGACAGAGGACCCGGGTTCGAATCCCAGCCGGGGGCATATCTTTTCTCTTCAAAATAAAAATATTTAAAATTAAAACAACTAACTAATAAATTATAAATAGTAATGTAAAATTATTACTTTTAGTGAATAAAAAACGTGAATTACTCAATATTTGACAACTACCACCTACACGACAGCCAACAGAGTGAGGGGTTAGTCACCCTTATCAGGCCTATCGCGTGATAACAATGAATCATCCATGTTCAGTTACCAATCGTGTTTAATTACTGAATCACGCAATGTTACGATCATAAATGCATATTTAAATGAAATTATAATTTATTTATTATTGGTAAAACACTGAGTTGCCATGCCGGAAATCCTAGTTCAAATCCCGCTGCGGGCAAGACTTTTATTTAGTCTGTTTGCAGCCGGAGGTGGATCATCCAGGATATAGGACGTTGCTAATAATATATTAGTCTCTATAAAATATTATAAAAATATGTATTACGGTATCCAAAATAAGGGGGGGGGGGGGGATCTGGCGGTTGAGCGTGACCTAGGACAACTCACCTCCTTGCAGAACCGTTGTCCATGAAACAGTACAGTCTCTACCATGTACTGAACCCCGGACCCGTTCACGGTTTGTAGTGGTACAGGTTTTTTTTTAGGCTATTATTGTTATTCCTCACTGCAAACGGTGTTATAGTTTAAATCGCTCTCTAAAGCAATGCAATTACAAATATACAAAACCATAGTAAGACCGGTAGTCGTGTATGGGGGCGAGATGTAGCCCCTGACGAAAAAATTGGAATTTTTTGTCAACTCGTGGAAAAGAAAAATATTAAGAAGAATGGCCGAATATGGGGTATGGAGAAGAAGTAGAAATGAGGTGCTGATAGAGCCTGGATATGGTGACGTTGATAAATAAAGCCACAAAAAGATGGATGGGACATTTAGAAAGAATGCTCTACGAGAAACCAGATGGGAGTATCGAGAATAACTTAAAGCTGCTGTGTGTACAATATTGGAGGAGAATAGTGGAAGATCCCAGAGATTGGTTGGCTGTGGTAGAGCCCAGAGTTCTTGTAGACCGTGGAGCCAGAATAATAAATAAATATACGCTATTAATACTTACAAAACTTTATGATTTTAAATTTACTTTTGTAAATACAAAAGTTTTTTTATTTTACTATTCAATGAAGTTTACAACTTTATTGTACTAATACAACAAGTAAATAGGATGAATGGTACATATTGTCATGCATAAAGACAAAAGTTTAAAAACCAATAAGAAACTTGACAACTATACAGTAAGTTGCCATCAGTAAAAAATCAATACAGCAAAGCTGCAACAATTACCGCCTGGGAAATATATAATAGATTATATTGCATCATAATAATAGTATATATAATACATTATATTATTATAGTTAAAATAAATATGCCAGTTACATATTTTGTATTTTAACATTGTCCTTCAATTTTCAATTTTCAATTTTCAATTACTTCAATTTTTTGTTTTTATTTCTTATTTGTTATATAATTGACTACAATTGACAAAAATTATATGTTAAAAAAAAAGTTTTTTTTTTGGTACAGGTACAGGTACAGTTTTTGTGGTACAGGTTACCACTACGACCCTTGAACGAGTATGGGGGTTCAGTACATGGTTGAGACTGTACTGTTTTACAAAAATTATATGCTGTACCAAATAGACGAGTCAGTTTTTTATTACTTCGTACGAAATATATCTCGAAAGAACCAATTAAACCTTAACCTTTTATTTTCGGTGAAAATAGACTCATAAAAAGAATAATTGACAGTAGAAAAGGAAGAAAAATGTCACGATGCGTCTTACAGTCAACAGCATAATAAATATTTTTCCGTTGAAAGTTTTTTGTTTATTCTCTCTTTCATTGTATATTATGATTCTTTACCGATACATTTAAATTTGTCCAATGGAAATTTTTTTTATTTTGAGACTAGTCTATTTGGCACAGCATGTAATTTTTGTGTATTGTAGCAAATTGTATAAGAAATAAATATTAAAAAAAAAAAAAATAATAAATCATTTAAAAAATAATCAAGGATGAGGCATTGAATTAACATAACTATATATTTATAAGTTTTCTTTAGAAGAGATCTAAGTAAGATAGAGACATAAGTTGAAAGAGCAGCCACAGTATGTTGATGTTATCTTCCTGTCAAGACGCTCCTGGTTTCTATACTGGAACATATTCACACGCTCTATGTACTATCGAAAAGATTCCCGAAGGGAAAATACAGTTAACGGTATTAGACATACTGACTCCTCCAGAAATTTTTCTTATTTTTTTTTTATATTCACAGAGAAAACAAAATAAAGAAATGGGTAAATTATGATCGGCACTTCCACCCAGGAAATGATGAGTGTTTGAGATTTCAATGTTTTGCCACAGATTATATGAACAACTAATTAATAATTTTATTTTGATAATCTTAACTATCTTAATATATACAGTTCTCCTGGTGTGCATGTCACTGAACTCCTAATAAACTTTTGGACTGAGGTTAGGTTTTAATGTTTCAAGACCCACAACATCTATATCATGAGTGTCCTCCTTCTTTTACGACAGATCTTGATGAAATTTTTATGGGTTCGATAGTGAATTCACAATTTAATTCCATAGATAAAGATATTTTTTAAATTTATTTTTTTACTAACAATAATATACCTGTCATAACAATGATTTGAGTTTTTTTCATTCCTCCTATTAATAAAAAAAGTTTTAAGTTTATAATTAATACATACACGCTTATAATATACAGATTTACTCACTCGTAAATGATAGGTCAAGTTGTGATGGCGTGAGGTATTTTGATGATTTTTTTACATATATTTTCACGGCCCGAACAACTACAACCTTTTTAATTTTTGTTACATTTTGACGGATTTTAAACGATTGAAATGGGCAATGTGTCTGTCTGGTCCGCTACTTTCTTTATAATTTAACAAAAACTAAATTTTCTGATAACGTACCGTTTATACATTTGAGATTAATATTTTTTAAATATTAAAATTTAGCGACGTTATTTTTCATAGGAATAAAATAAAATAACGAAGCTATAATTTTTTCTTTGACTATTTTACCAACAGTGCTTCCTTCATTTTAAATCACGCTTAAAACGGGTTGTTCAATAGAGTATAAACTGTAGAGCAGTTTGGTCTTGCTAGAGTAATCTAGAAGTTTCCGGTTTGTTTTGCTTCAAGTTTCGCTTTCTTTACTATTAGCTGAGATCCGCTGGGGTTTGAGAGGCCCTACAATTTGCTTCAAATGCTGCCTTCTTATTTTGTTAAATTTAAAGGAACCTGGTCGATTCAGATCTAGACTGTATTTTGTTAGTAGTTTATTAGATTCACTAGTTTAGATCTTCTATATCGAATCTATCTTAAAATAAATATTTAAAAAATCTCCCGCAGAAAACTACGAAATGTATGAAGATAAATTTTCTTGGAGAACTGCTGGCAATAGAGACTGATATAGTTCAGGAGATGGTCAACATTAAAGCAATGATAATTGTTAAAGATTTCTATCCTAATTATGTCTGAATTGGAAAAATGTATGGCTCCCACTGTAGCATCGTCCGCAAAGCCATAGCAGGATAAAGTGACGTAAGCCGAATACGAACAATACAAAAACCGAAACCGATTACAAAAAAATACTTGCTAAGATCATTTAAATATATGAAGCGCTGCAGATCACAAGCTGATAACTCTGAAATTTCAAGAATTGACTTTTTCACTATTTTTGCTCGTTTAGTTATGCAAAGCTTTATGCTCCCGAAATTTTAGGTTTTAGAAGCGGGCTAAAACCATGAGAAATAAGGAGGAAACGTGTCGTGTTAGACAAAATTGTTTAAATAAACTTGTGAAAAAGTGAATTTTTTGGAATTTCGGGGTTATCCTGATTTGATTCTGAACCATTCATATTTCAAATATATCATTCTTCCACTACTTTCCTAATAAATGTATATGTAAAAAAAAAATGTACCAATACAGCCCATGAAGGGTCTAGGGTTCAGTCCATTGTAGATCCTCCACTGTTTCTATGACAACGGTTGTGCAGGAAGGTGATTTGTCCGAGATAAAGTTCAATCTGGTTTTACCCCAATTCAAAAGGAGTTATTATATGTTTAGATTTTAAGTTAATCGCCCAAATCATTATTATAGACCTAAAACATGCCTGAAAATAATTGAACACTTCATTTTTAAGAAGTTCAGCTTAGTAAATGATTTGTTGATGATTTGTTCTGGAAGTATTCAAAGCAATGGCTTATCGGAATTATTATGAGATGTTATATATATGTAGGTACATAGACATTCAGTTAAGTACACAAAGCCGTCAGGTAGCTGATAGGGCAAAGACATGGAGGGGAGGATACGTCACATTGAGTTAGATTGTATAGAGCTCAGTTTGTGATGTTACTCACAGTGTACTGCCTCGGGCTGTCTTTAGTCTACAAGTGGAGGCGATGTCTCTCTGCCGGTCAGTTAATATAATAATTATTTATTCACTATATTTTTTTATATATTCAACATTAATCAATATAATTAGTTAGTCTAATCATGATTTATAGTAGGATGAACAAAAATATTGTCCGAACAATACCCGTATTTAATCAAAATACATAAATAAAAATTCAAATATTAATTGGGATGTATTTACACATGTTTCTTAAAAAAATTTAAAAATTACTATTGTTAAAATAATAATAAAAACAATATACGCCTAATATATAGAATATATAAAAAAATAATAATCGTAAAAATTATTATAATCTTAAAAATTGTTGTATGTTTATTTAACATCACTTTTATGCTGCTATGGCTAATCGGGCTATTATCTTTAAAGATATTTTATATTTCAAAATAATTTTAGGTTTTATCAAAATTTGGGATCCAAATTATTTGTTAATCTCAATCCATTTAGATCGAGGTATGAAATCTTGGTGTCAAGGTTTAGCTTTTAAAGACAAAGTAAATGTCGGGAAAATTTATATTATGAAAATTAATAATGTTATATATTGAGCATAGATCACAATATGTACGATCCATACTGTAACATTATTATTTTTCATAATACAATTTTTCATGAAAATTTGACATGTATGTATAATCGTATAATGAATGGGAAGGTTACTTTAAAAATGGTGGATAATCATGATGTATTTCTTACTATAATTATGAAAAATATATATTATTTTATGTACATCCATATGCAATAAAACTGCTCCATCTGTATTTTACTAAACTTTGGGGCTGAAAAAAAATGTATACACGTTTTATTTGTTTATCTTAATTCATTTATCAAGGGTATTACCTAATTTTGTTTATCACCATTCTATAAATTTCTCTACTATTGTTTAAAGGAACGACGTCAAATCTCAAATGGTTGTTTATTTTCTTATTTCCGACCGTGATTTTCTTGCCCATTCTGCATTTTACGCTTCAATTCAAATTACTTTAAAACATGATTTCGCATTTTTACGAATGAAAGTTTGCTACATAAACACCTACTCCTTTATATTTCTCTGAGTAAACAGTTTTTGACTTCAGTAGAGAAAAAACTGTGCTTATGGCAACACGACATATTCTCCAGATTGAAGTTAAGTAGATAAACACTTTTTAAGCAATAAATTATGCGTGTCATGAATAATTTTAAAGCTGATCGACAGATCTTCCATGTACTTTATAGGTTAAATCCCGTGAATAAAAATTGTTTTCGTAAATATTCTCCGTAATTAACCTATCGTTTAAAAAAGTTGTTTTATTCAATTAAGTTTACAGCACACAATTTTAGTAAGCATTATTAATTATTCCGCGCAATATTTTTCTTTAAATCAGATTATTAAAATTATTCTTTAAGCATCTATTAATTATATTTACATTTTAAAATACTCGAATGCCTCTAATTCTATAAAAGAAAGGGAAAAATAAAAGTGCATATTCTTAATTATTGTAAATTCACAGACATAGCTTAGATGCCTTAAGAATTGCATTGTTTCCTAAAGCAAGATAACTAATGTTGTCCAAGGTGTCATATATTAAACATGATCTGTGGTTTTCCATTCATATTTTATCAATTGCAGTCTCGTCAAAAAAACCTAAAACAAATTGAATCTGTATATATTGATCACATGTATGTTTACGCTGGTCGATCTGTTCACATAACCCGGAGCATCCATGATAAACGGAAACTTAGACGGATTGAGGAGAGAATGAAGAAACATTTTACGTAGACGCTGGGGAATGAGTGCTTCATCGTACTTCAAAGATGTTGAATCCTAATTAGTAATAAGAAATTTATTAAGGATAAAAATGTAATAATCCAAGTCTAATTCAAATTTAGACCGGATGAGGAGAAACAGAAGAAACATCGAGGAACAACACTCAGGGAAATCGACGATTTATCGAACCACAAAGAGGGTGAAACGAACGGAAACTAAGGACCAATGCGGAACTACAGATGTTGTACCAAGAAGCCGCACCTGGTCAGATTTATAAAAGTGGGGAGATTACGTTGGGCCGGACATGTGGCGAGGATGACGGATGACCAAATTCCTAAGTTCCTCAACGAACAGATCCATGGAACAAGACCAGTTGGACGTCCCAAATAGCGTTGGGCAGACGGCGTCGCTGCCGATGCAAGGTCTATCCTAGGGATAAGGAATTGGAAGGCGGCTGCTCTGAACAGGGATGACTGGTGGTGTCTGTTCCAGGAAGCCTTAACCCCCCGCGGGTTGTAGTGCCATTAAAGAAGAAAGAAGAAAGAGGGTGAAACGGAGGAGAAGAAGAAATAAAGGGCTCAACACTTCATTCAAGAACATAAAATTTTATATTAATTATTGAAGACCCCTCGGGAAAAACAAAGTCATTCGACTTTTTCTTTAAAAAATGGCATCACCAGTTGCCGACCGATTTTTCGATGTCGTCAAAACAGAAGGAAAGAGAGTTTAAACCGCTCAAAACGGCTGAAGAAAATATTCGTACAAGGAAAAATCAAGTTGAACCGAACTATACTGGGAAAAAGGAAGTAACGTAGCCCGCAAAACACCTACATATGTTGTAGTTTTCCTTGATTTTGGCACTTCTCAGCCATTTTATGGCCTTATTTTGCATTTGTTTTTCAAAATTAAAAATTCCATCATTGTGTTGCATAGAGGATCCAAAGCTATATTTTGTTTTATTTTACTTTGTTCGTGTGAAGAGTACTGAAAAACTCCAAGGTTAATTTACCACTCCTGAACATTTAGGAAAAATTGAGTTACCTCGATTTTTTTCCAATTAAAAAAAAACTTGTGCCACTACAACCCGTGAACGAGTCTGGGGTTCAGTACATGGAAAAGACTGTACTGTTTGATGGACAACGGTTCTGCAAGGAGGTGACATGTCCTAGGCCACCTCAACCGCCAGAATTTCCCCTTTATTTTGAGTACCCAATTTTTATAATATTTTATAGACGCTTGGTGAGCCCCAGGAAGGTCTTAGATCCTATTTGATCCATTTCTGGCCGCTTACAGACTAAATAAAAGTCTTGCCCGCGGCGGACCAATATTTCCGGTATGGCAACTCAGTGCTATACCACTGAGCCTCTCCGCTCCCTTTTCTTTCTTTTTTCCAATTGCTCTCGTTAATCCTCTGGAGAATTTCTAAAAGACCAATCTTCCCTGGAACTAGTATTTCGGTATTCTTTCAAAAGAAGAAAGAGTACAGGAAGGGGAAAAGAAAGGAAGTAACCAATCGATATCTTACGACACTAAGACATCTGGGCACCTTCCACGGAGACAAGGGGGACTTCAGTAATTGACAGGGAGGTTGTGGAGTGGGAACTTAAATGATGTTGTGAAATCTATAGTCGTACTTCACAAAGACTTTCAATTTATAGAGCATAATCCAAATAATATGCGGGTCTATGAAAGATTTGAAGACAAACATTTGGTAGTTCCTCAGTGGCCTATCGGAAATTTTATGGCTGTGTTTGAATAACGGTTTCGTAAGATATTTTATTTTTCAATTCCATTGGTGGAATTTTAGACCCGTGATTAGTGACGTAATTCACTCAGTTAGGTAGTTTAACCGTTGTGAATAGGATAGAAATATACACTAGTGCGTTGTATACGTCCGAGCGATCATTGTAACTAGAGTATAGACGACGAATTTGAGTTAAAATTTAGTAATTTGAATAATTAGGCTCATTAAACCAGTATTTTCTTTAGATATACCGGGTATCTGGGTTTCCTGGTTTTAACTCAGTGACTTAAGGCTTTTGTTTTGAGTTTTGATTTGGTCATTCAAGTCTTACCGAATAATTTATGCTTGTGAGATTTATTAACCCGATACTATAAATTTGCACTGTTGCCAATTAGTGGTAATGGGGCTACCTCTGGTCCAATGGCATAACAACCTGAAGGTGACCCAAGGATTTTTTAAAGGGAGTAAAAAATCCTTGGAAATGCAATGCTTCGGAAGGGATGTTAAATGGGGATCCCGAATAGCATCGTCTGATTAGCCACAGCAGCATAAAATTACGTTAAACAAACAAACAATTAGTGTTACGTTGTACGAGTAAAATAAGAAGGAATATTTTGTATTTATTGTAAAAGTAAATACGAGTATATTGTTTATTTATATATCCAGGAGAGGGGTGAAGGATGAAAAACGGAAATATTCTGCCAATTTAGCCGGGTCTGGTAAGCTGACGGGAAAAGTTCAAATGAGGAGATGGACGTGAAGCTGACAATCGATAGGTTGGGTATCGATGTGTGGATACCTATCGTGGCCCCACTTCAATGCCCATTATAGCCATTCAGTGTGTTAATTGTCGGGACTGGGTATCGATACCTATAAATAAATCTAATCGATTAAATTATAAATAATTAAGCAAATATTCGGTCATGTTTACACATTTATGTAATCATGGATTCAGATCTATTCTCGAGGAAGATGCAGGCATTTCACTTGTTGATATTAGGAGTTCAACTGTGAAATAAGGATTCCCCTGAACCCTGAAGGGTTCGTAGCCCTGAAGGTGACCCTAGGATTTAAAAGGGAGTAAAAAATCCACATGTTAAATGTGGATCCCGAATTGCATCGTCTGATTATCGGTGCATAATTTATTGCCTGGATTCAAAAAACATTTATTAGACTGTTTTATTTTTCAACTGTTGGTAGTTATTCCGCAGGATGTCGTTTCGAGTTGAGTCACAACAGGTGTTAAGTTTTCATTCGCTTCCCTTTTAATATTTTCCAAAAATACAAGTTATCATGAGCTTAAGTATGGGAAATAGGATTTAATTATGGGAAATGTGTATACTTCGGTAATCATTTCATCTTGAAATGAACGTTTCAACAAACATATATCGTCTATTCCTGAGCGAGGAAAACCCGTGATGAAATTGATTAGGATATACTGAGCTCTTTCATTACTCGGACGCTTGTGTAAATCTCCCGCATTCTGACCTAGATTAGTTTCCCGAGAACCATCTTCCCTCTAATACGTTTTTTCTTTCCCAGCGTACGGGTAGGTATCTCTAAATACTGGTTGGCTGAGGTAGGTATATCGAATGCTGTCGATGTACCGAAATATTTATAGTCAAACAAAATAGATTAATATTAAAATTTTATCGATAAAAGTGAGCAAATACTGGAAAAGAGACGTGAATCATAACGCCATCTGAAAAATCTTAAAAAACAAAGCCTCAAGTCTCTAAAATACGGGAAAAAACAGTAGAATGGTTAGTTTTTCCAGTGTATTAGTATAAAGGCTAAGAGGATTTTCCCTATATCATTATAAGTTAAAATTTTAGTTTTTTTTTTAAATATTCTTGCCCAGGGAGTTCGATAAATGAAGTAATAAAAAACCATTTTGTGTTATGTATTTGTGTATCAATCAATTATGTCTACGTCGAAGCCACCTACGCAAATGATTTAATATACAACACTTAATGCAGGCAGAGTATGGTAAATATATTAAAAACTGTAGATGTACCGATATTTACACAATTTGAAGATAGATAATCGATATTCGTGGAACAAATCTTTAGTGTCTCGGTTCAAGTCCAACTGTTTGGAGTGAGGAAGGCATTTGGAAAAAAATCAATCGATTTATTGATATGCCTCATATCATAAACATCAATAAACTAACCAATAGTTTTTATTCCGCATACCATTATATAAATATTAAATCATATAGAGTATTTTAGACGATATTTTCCCTGCAAAAAAATTATTGACACCAAACATTGAAAATAAACATAAACGAAGAACAATTAATAGCTTATGTTAATTGTTCACGTCTACATACAGTTGACTATGCTGTTTTAGGGATCTAATTATCGAATAAAAATATCGATATATACCTTACCGAAAGTTTTTTTATATATCTAGTTAGTATTCGTTAGAACTGTGAATCATCAATAACAATAATTTCGACATCTCCTAATCGGTTTTAAAGAAAATTACTTTATTTGCAGGGGAGAGAACTTTAAAAAACAAAATTTTTAACCAACAAAAAAAATAATAAATAAATAAAATAGGCATTATTTGAAGTGGTAATGGAGGGGCTTTGGTTCAGTATTTTGTAGAGACTGTACTGTTGTTGTTCAGGTCCGAGATTGTTAGTTCCAGATCACTCTCAACTCCCAGGTTTTCCATCAGTACAGGTTACCTATTTTATAGATCCTGGGTGAGGGTCTGTAGATTCAACAGGGTCCATCTTTAGTTCTTAACAGATTAAATAATTAAACTGCCAAAGCCGTATTTGAACCTGGAACCTTAACTACCTTGAGCTACCCAGCTTGCTTTACAAACAATTTTTTTTCCCCGCAATAATATTAATTTTATCTTATCCGACTAATTTAGTCAAACTGAATAATTTACTTATTTCCGTGTACCTTATGGATTATGTAACCAATCTTTCAGCACGAGATCTCCTTTCCTATTAACCGAAAAAAAAAATCTCTCCAAATCGGGCTCTTATGGGCGATGAAAGATTGTTAATAACTTGACATTAGTTTTTTTATTTATCTTATAGATAAGGAATATATGAGGCTTTGAGATGCATAAGGGGGAAATCCAAAATTGAAAATTTTTCAGGAAACACAAAAATATGCATAATTCTTATTTGAAATTATTATTTATTTGAGACAATTATTTTTAGAAAAATTAGATTGGCTTTGGAATTTTTTGAATTGTGAATCATGTACCGCCACATAGAGAACGCTGAATTTGTGAAAAAAAAATTAAACAAATTTAAAATGATAAAATATGGATTTATCCCTTTTTGCGTCACCTCATATTAGAATTGGTCCTAGTTTTGGATTTGGTGTTTCAATACGGATTTTTGATGGTGTGGATATCTGTTTGCCACACTCATTGCGCAATTAACTTAATTACACAATAATAATATCATTTAAATGGGATCAGTATTAGCATAGTCATATCGACATTAGTACTCATGTTATAAATCATTTTAATGGGTAGATAATGGAAACCGGCTGTCCATAATGTTGTTTACTTTCAATTAAGAAACGTTACATCTTGAGAGCATTCTGCTTGCTACAAGATAACCTAGATGCTTATGTATTCAAATAAATTAAATTAAAAAAACTTTTTCAGGATTCGTATGCCTTAGTGGTGAAAAAAGTTATGTAAATGGAAACATCTCATTATAATTCTAACAACTAATTCTAATATTATTATCATTGAATTTTTTATTAATTATAACTTAATTTTATCTATGTTCGGCAATCATGGAACTATGGCTAAATAAGTAAAGTGATTAGAACGTTTTTTTAAATTTATTTATAGAAATTTACAACTATATTAAATATTATTACAAGCAAATATGACATGTCGTTCAAACGAAAATAGGAAAACTACCCACTAATACTAACAAATTCAACTTTAAAGTCGCGATGTCATCTTCTTTTCAGAAGCCTCGGAAGATTATCTGGAATTGAAGAAGTAGCTAACTTTAAAACCAGTGGGTTTGAGTGGGAATAAGTTTGTCATGAAAGGATTGATATCGGATTCGGGGCAAATCAGTAACAATTAGGACATTAAGATCATTTTTTATGAATTTGGGAGTAACAAAGTAAGGAGCATGCAGGATTTTACGAGGGATTTTGGTATGCAAGGATTGGATATGAGAGGAATTCGATGGCTTAGTGGAGCCCGAAAGCTCTACTCCGTAAGTCCGAATAGGTCTTATAATAGTCATGTGTGTGAGTGTTTTGTAATTAATTGTGATCTTAGAGCGATTGTCTAATAAGTGTTGATGCAGCTTGAAATGACGAGCAGTTTCTTGTCTTTTCAATCCGGTGTGATGGTGCAATTCTTACTCTAAAATTTTATGATCTTAAACAAAGTTCTCTACCCATTATTTCTTATTATTATTCGTTTCACCCTTTTTTCACTAAGATGGATCACTCATTTCCTTGCGTGTTCTTCCTCCCTCTGCTATCGTGTATTTCTTTATTCTCTCAGACCTTTTTCTCTCCTCTGTCGAGATGATGGGATTCAATCTAATTTAGGATTTGTCTTAGATTCTTATATTTTCATTCTTAATAATTTTCCTCTTATTAATAAGGATTGTTAACCCATTATTTCTATAACGTAAAATAGTTTAAAAAAATAATAATCTATTTATTAACAATAAAACACGGTTATTGATCATATATTTTTTGTAATTCACTATCTCTTCTAAAGGTTTGCCTCATGAGATTTTGTTGCAATGCTATATTATAATATTTTTTCTTTTCTAACTTCGTTCTCTGTTACTATGGAAATTTCGTAGTTACCGAAAAGATAGATACTTGGAATAGATATCATCCCCAAATTCTAGATCAGATCCCACGCCATTCACCTCATATACAGTTACCTTTTTATGAGGCCGTATTTTATACGGTCTTATTTTATGAGGGAACTACTCCAGTTTATGACCCAGGCTTAGCAACATATTACATTTTTACTTTCACAATAACATGGCTAATCCCCAAAAGAATCGATGTTGCTTTGACCTAATGATAATATCTTATAACTAGATTTCTACGGTGATTATAAATTTTAATAGAATTCAGCAATTGAAGAATTAAAATGCTGTGATGCACTGTAAAATGTACTGATCCTATTTTTTTGCAGCAATATTGTTATTGGGTTGATGTTTTTATCATCGCTTTTCTCGTTCAGAATTTTTTTTTTCAAAATTATTTGTTCATAATGACACCGATGATAATTAAATGAGATTTTTGCTCTGGTAAAATTCTGGAAAAAAAATTACAAACAAACATAATATTCCTGATTAAACATGATTTTTCAGGACTTTTATTTATGTTCCTAACAATCACATTGTTCTTTAGATGTAACGTTCGAATTCGAGGTTGTAAATCATATTGAGCGGAAAATGTTTAACAATAACAGATAAATTTGCATTATTATTAAACATTTATTCTATGATAAAATCTCTTAGATACGAGATAAAACGCCAACTACGAAAAACCTGTGTTTGCTCTTGTCTGACGATCTGCTTCGTAATTTTGCACAATACTTTATTTCTCAGCTTCTGCTCTTCTTAAAAATATATTATTAAAACGATACATAAATGTATGGGATTTTATATATAATTAACTTATAAAACAAAATATTATGAATATGTTATCATTAGTCTTCAATTAAACTTCAAATCAAAGCTTAAATTAATTCATTAAAAGTGTGAGTGTGTGTGTTTATATATTTGCAAGCATAAATAATAAATGCATATATGCATGCATGCAAAAAGCTAATAATAATCCGTAAATAATAGTAATGCATGTCGCTTTAAAAAAAAATAATTATTTTAAAGATATTACATTTACCTATTCCCTAATAGTTTATAATTTAAAATATAACTAAAACAAACAAAAACTTTTCTAAAAATTTTGAAACTTCACGGGAAAATACTAAATACTTAAAAAAAAATAAATTGTTGTTTTACAGATAATTCCCAATATTTATACCTATATTGTGATAATATTATTAAATACCTAATGACACGTTATCGTAGAGAGCCATACTTTGTCTGTGAAAAAAAATACAAATCCTCAACAATTAGTAATAAAGATAAAGCCTTATAAATAATTGTCTTAGATTTTTGGTTGAACCAGGAAAAATGGAAAATCTATTTGTAAAGCTGTAGTGGCCTCCACGCTTATGTGAATTGATTTGGAATAACATCGTAAATCTGCATTCGACATTGAAAATAACGCGTATTTTCGTTTTTATCCTTGTTTTAAAACCAGTGAATCTTAGGCAAGTAAAAGAACTATCATCAGTAAAACTCAAAATTCATGCATTTAAGAAATTACATACATTTTAATTAAATATTTTTGGTTCCTTACTTCGTTAATTGTTTTTAGTTTTGCCATAATATCAAACAAAGTTACATAATATTTTCATGAAACATCTTTAAACTATATACGGTATGTTTTATGACCAGAATAAAATATTAATTACAAATTAAAATTACTTGTTAATAATTTCTGTTTATAAGTCTACGTAATAAAGCCGGGTTTTTTTTTTTTTTGCTTATATTTACAAGAACTACAATAGTTTAATTTATATAATTAAATTTATAACTAATAGAATATTATAGCGAGACATGTAATAATGTATATAGATGTTTATACCTATAGAATGGATTTATAGGACATTATGTAAATTTTACACATTTATCGTTTCTCTAATTTAGAAATGGTATGGGGAAAAGGAGTCGAATTTTATACTTTGTGTTGTATTGAATAGAAAATGGAACTGTAGCGCATCAGTTCAGCCGGTCAGTTTATTTTTAATATCAAAAGCTCTGTTTATTTTATAAAATAATTGAATTGTTGTATAGAAAGTTTTCATTATATCACCAACAGATGGTGGTGGTCTTGGAATTACCTCCCAGCTTTTTCCAATTCAACCTTCGTTTGTAATTAACTTTTTTTTAATAATTTTTTTTTAATAATTTATTTTTATTAATTGTTATTTTTATGGTAATTATTTTTTAATAGTTTTTTTTTAAGAGAAAATATTTGCCCTGACCGGGGTTCGAACCTGGGTCGTCTACTTCTCCGTAGCAGTGCTCTAAAGCACTGAGCTCCCAGGGGTCGTATCCAAGTCAGACTGGTACGGAGAAGCAGACACCCGGGTTCGAATCCCGGCCAGGAGAAATCTTTACTCTTCAAAACAAAAATATTTAAAAATAACTTTTTTTTTCTTTACCTTCTATGCATTCATATATATTAACAGATTTTTATATTAATTAGTTTGAATTTTTTATAACCAAATGTCTTATATCTGCAGCTCGGATAAATAAATGGTTAAGTTGAATTTTCTCCAAAAAGAATTTCTTGTACCTAGGAAAGCAGAATCGTCTTATTTTCGTTGTAAATAAGAGGCTAAGTCAGGCATTGGTTTGAATGGGAGTTGTTGCGTATACTACTACGCCATTTCACGTAAAAAAAACAAACGAGAATTACTTTTTCACAACGATCCGCTTCATTACAAGAAACTCATATAGAAGAAAATTCGACTTAACCACTAATTCGGAAATGAATACTATCAGAAACATTAACTTCAACTAATTTTTCGAATTTTTCAAACAGATGTTTACCACTTTTCCCTTCCAACATTGTTCCAACTGAAATGAAAAATATTAGATAAATTTTCATTTAAGGGTGTAAATCCTCTGGTTTCTATTGATGACTGCTGCGTATAAGTTAATATAAATCTGTTAAATAATGATATGATATTTATTCATAAGGGCTTCGCTGGCATATACAAATTATAATTCCATATCTTCATTACATCATATAATTATAAAGCAGTTTAATTTACTGTCATATTGTTATGTAATACAATCGTAAACAAACGTGGGCACATTACTGCCTTTTATAAAATTGACAAAACTTTTTTCGGATCTGCTTGTAAAATGTAATTGTAATATTGAAACGCTTAACGAACCCAAAGGTTCTATGCCGATACCACCGCCCGCTTCTTACAAACCTCCATCTTCGAATTACCACCCTTAACTCAATCCTCCTACCTACGCCTTGGTCTACTCCTGACCTATCTACCTATGGGTCTCCTCATCACTGATTATTCTGCTCTACCTTCCTTTGACAGGAATGGATCACGTGTTACTGACCTTCCTCATTCTGCCGTGATCGATACTCACTCTGTTTTCCCGGTTGATCTGATACGCGCTTAGTTACTGACCGGCGAAAACTGTACCAGAATAGGCACCATTGTCCCTGTGGAGGATTAGCATAATATTCAAATAGACTTTTTGCGAGGTTGGCTGCAGTGACATCACTAATTGATGTGGCAGTTAAAGCGTCAATATTTTTTTTTTATTTGCCTTAGCTGTCAAATCCTGAACTATTTTCTTCAGCTGTCAGATTAAGCAAATCTGACAGTTTATTCTCCAGTTTGTCTTCGCATCACCCGTGGCTTTTTGAATTGAACTTGAACCCAATGTCCTCTACATTTTATTGGCGAAACCACTGATTTAAATTAGAAAATTTTTCCAAAATTGTTGTACGGAGTTTTGAAATAGCAACTTCATAGACAATGATATCTACTTTTATGTATCTAGATCTATCTCTCTTGAGTTATTATTTTTACATCGAGTTCTTTGGATGTGTGAAGCATATAATTGTATGTATAATGTTTACTGAATATAGAGAGAAGTATTAGGAAAATAATTTTCTATTCCAGAAAACCTACAGAATTGTCTTTAGCGCTATCACTAGTGGTTATCTGTCTAGTCTACCTGTATGTATGTATGTGTAGAGAGGGGGGGGGAGAGAGAGAGAGAGAGAGAGAGAGAGAGAGAGAGAGAGAGAGAGAGAGAGAGAGAGAGATAGGGAGGGAGAGAGAGAGAGAGAGAGAGAGAGAGAGAGAGAGAGAGAGAGAGAGAGAGAGAGAGAGAGAGAGAGAGAATGGATAGATAGATAGAGGCTATTGTAATACTTCTGTAATAAATCATTCTAATTTAATAAATTCTAATAAAACAGAATTTAATTGTTATAATTATAAAATTCTAGAAGTTAAATGAACCAACATCAACTCAGAAAAATAAATGTTTTCTCTACCCGCTTTTGAACATGCTAACGGTCTGAAGTCGACTACTATCTCATGTCACTTATGTAGCTCTCACCTGTTTTCTTAATCATTTAGGTCAATTTTATTCCAAGGTTGAAGAATAGGACTTCTTTAAATTCAGTGACCAATGGTTATTACCGGTGCATAGACCTATCGTTAAAGTGTGAGACATATTTTAAATTTTAACCAAAAAACTGGTATGTCATTTATATTTGGTTACAAGTATTTTATACAAAAAAACAAATTTATTTTTTAATTGAATTTTACTTCTTTTTTTTCATTTACATCGCGTTATTAACTGAGATAGCTAGAATCGTCTTAGGATGGACATCTTTTCGTAATTAGATTTTAAACCAAGTAATACCGTTTTAAATACCCTTACATTAATTTATGAGCTTCTGTTTCTTGTTAATTTTCCTTGAAACATTTCAACAAATATTTCTCTACTAACCTGTGATGTAGTGGTTAACCTATTACTATTAATCTACTACGCCAAGATCGCGGGATCGTAGTCCGGTGGCCTTAGGTTTTTTTTAATGGCAGTAAAAAATGCTTAAATACGTCTTCCATAGGGGAATACGTAGGAGCGGAGTGGCTCAGTGGTAGAGCACTGAGTTGCCATGCCGGAAATTCTGGTTCAAATCCCGCTGCAGGTCATGACTTTTATTTAGTCTGTTTGCAGTCGGAGATGGATCATATAGGATTTAGGACCATCCTGGGCCCACCCAACCTCTATAAAATATTATAAAAATAGAGTACCCAAAATAAGGAGGAAAAATCTGGCGGTTGAGCGTGACCAAGGACAAGTCACCTCATTGCAGAACCGTTGTCCATGAAACAGTACAGTCTCTACCATGTACTGAACCCCTGACCCTCCATGGGTTGTAGTGGTACAGGTTGGTTTTTTTTAGGAGAATACGTAAAATGGCGTTATCAAGCCTGTATGGTGTCAGATAGTCGTTAAAGATCACTAACCTAATCATACCTAGCTAAGCAAAGTTGCAAGCTCTTGATGTAGCATCGTCCAATTATCCATAACAACAGCATTAAGGGGATTTGAATGAAACCGTTTTCAGTATTTATAAAAGCTTTTCATTTGGCTAAAATATTTCAACTAGAATTTAATTCATCGTAATCATCATTATATTTTGGTTAAGGCGTTTTTGTGTGTTCCTATTTCTTGTGTATAGTGCGTGTTGGTTGACTGTGAAGACACCACCGTTTTACAGGGCGGCCAACATGTCTGCCTACTTTAATTGTTTTAAATAATTGATTTAAATGTTAATTTAATCGATTAATCTATCGATTCATTGCGTTGTACTTGTAGATATTTATCAAGTCAGACCTAATACGGGAAGTAAATACCCGGCAGATGGGAGCGGTCGATACTGGCCGAGATGTGGAACATGACACTCATTGATACAGATGTGAGATGTAGTAATTGCACCCGCCCGTTGCACAAATAACTTTGACTGACCCAAATGCGCTGCTCCTCCCAGAGCTAATTAAACCAATTAGTGACTATTATCACAAAGAGCCTCTCCGCAGTCCTCTTTTGTTTGTGTCCTACCAACAAGAGTCCTCTAATACGGATTTCACAACGAATTATTTAGCTCTGAGAACTGTGATATATTTGATTTCCAGGAGATTGAGATATGACGGAGTAATCTCTTCAGAGCGCGGTACGTTCAAATAGCCACTAATCTCCTTAGTAGGGGAAATTAGAGCTTTTATAAGTGGAGCGTATTGTCCGTTATTTTCCTTCATCTCTGCCTCCATATATAATCCTTCCATTTATATTTATTTTAAAATTATATGAAAATAATTATTAGATGTGATGGGAAACGACATCGTTAACTGGAATATATCTGTGCCCCGGAGGTAAAAGACATCATGCCCAAAAAATAGGTAATATTTTAGGTAAATTGCAATAAATAAATACGATGAGATCAATACTTCTCAATACCAATAGCAATGTAATTAATTTTCTTTAAGCTGTTTCTATAAGTAACGAAGAAACAAATTTTAATGTTCAAAGTTATGGAACATTGGTTCTCCAGAACAAATATAAAAAAATACAAAATTACCTGTGGTGTACAGATATCTTACGTCAGATAAATCCACTGTCGTGTGCTCGATTTAGCTTATTTTATTTTTTTAAACTTTTTTAGATTATATTGACTGTATTTTTCGAAAGTATTGAAAATCAGCTTAAACAGAATACAACATAACAATTATTCAAGTATAAAGTTGGGCAAAACAATTCAGTGCTGATGATGCGTTCTGAAACCTCTTATTTCTCTCCAGAGAAACTTTGAATATGTTGGTCATGATATTTTTCCATTAACCTGGAGGTATGTAAGTCTGATAATAACAAATAATAAGTTGTATTTTTTTATTAATTCAAAACCTTTGACTGGTCTGGCCCATCATAATCATGGGTTTGATACGGTATTGTACAGCAAACAACACCGCTACACGGTAAACATTTTAAAGATTGTAATAAGTTAGATTGTTATAACATTTTCCATATCCTTATAATTAAATACATATGTATAAAAACAGATATGAATACCTACTTTTTTTTTTAATCAAATTAATATTAGAATAAAGAAATTACATACTTCAGTGATTTTAATTTTTTATTATTTTTAAACTTTAATCAATGTTTATCTAAACTTCTGAATTCATTATTTTGTTGATTCTTTCACTATCACAAAAAAAGTTTGATTATATAATGTTGCAAGTACTGGGAGATATTACTGGACAAAATCCGAGGTCATGTAAATCCCCTTTCAAAGATTATTACCCGAAAAAGTCATATCATCAAATAAAGCTTTTATTTGGGAGCAGCAATCAAGCATTATCTATCGCTTTTTGTTAGCTTGATAACCCTCATGGCTTAATTCACGAAAATTGATTGGTGAATCAATGGAATCCCCCAAACTCTCAAAAAAAAATTACCATTTTTCATTTCTACTTAGAGTGGTTCATATATTTTAAAAGTTATACAATGTATTAGATGGTATAAGCACTTTAGTACAGAGCTACGAATACTTAAATCGATGGTTGTATTTATTTTCGTATTGAACACTTCGGATCACGTTACAACATTATTTTCCTTTCTTCTGCCGAATTTCGCCTGTCTCCAATACTCTTTCATGCGTTCACTACCACGCTTCTTTTGATCCTCTGTCCAGCTCCTTCCTGCCATCTTTGACTTTTCTTCATTCTGAAGCCCTTCCAGATTTTTCTCTCTGCTTCCTTCTACCATGTGAGACCTTGTGATGTTCAACTTTTGAAAATCTTTTTTTACTATTTTAGTCCACTTTTGTCTTAGTCTTCTTTTTACAAAAACAGTCAAAGATTTGCTTAGCCGATCTTTGTTCGTTCCGTATAGATGCCCAAGGAATGTAGTTTCTTCTTCCGTTTAGGATCTCAGATTCTTTCCATTTTCTGATAGATTCCTTCATTACATCTCAGTTTCCACCCGTCTTCAGTTTGATTTGCCATGATTTTTCATGGGATAGACTGTAGTTTATCGAGAGGGATTCTCTGGCGAAGAGGGATTTCGTTTTTACGGCAATGGTAGAATGTCTTATATTTGTATTCCCCGAAATGGTTGTTCATTATCCTAACCAAAGTTCCATTGGTTTTTCGATTTTTCTAGCATCATCAATTAACATAATTTTTTTTAAATTATTATAAACTTTTTTTAACCAATCAATGAATTACACTTTTTTAATTACGCCAATTTTGATGAGATTGATAATTCAATTGTCCTTACTACTTTAAGGAGTAAGTACATACAATGTATATGAAAAAAAATTTCATTTAAACAATATGAAATAAGCTTGTTTAATTATCATTTTTCTTATATTTAAAAAACATTTTTTTTATTTTTAATAATAATAATACCATAAAGAAGAATTAAGCTTGAAGCTAGATTACGGTAACATACTGAGACGATCAATCAAGACTTCACTCTCCTCAAATCCTTTCAGAGTTGACACATAGCCGAGTTAATGGTTCTCAGCCTTTTCAGAAGCTTCTGTTGTAAGAACCATCCTTTATCTCCTCCAAATATTATATATTAAGGGAGGTCGACATAATTTATTAATTTCTTTAAATTATGAATGCGGGGTCGCTCAGTGCATGGAGTGCTGAGTTGCTATACTGAAGGTCCTGGCTATAAATCTAGCTGTCTTAGTTTAATTATTTAATCTATTAATAATACAGAGTTATTATTACTTACAATGAGCACTTGCTATATCGGCTTCACTGTCCAAGCTGTCATCTCAAAGATGGTATAGCATCGGTGAAGAGAACGGATTTGGCTGACTTGAATGCGATCCCTGGTAGCTCAGTGGTTTAGAGCACTGCAACGGAGGACGAGGACCCAGGTTCGAACCAAAAATTTGCCCGGCCAGGGCAAATCGTTTCTCTTCAAAACAAAAATATTTAATATATATTAATTCTATATCATTAATGAATAAGAGACATACCTGCTCTCCTCTAAAGGTTGACGTGGTTGACTGACCGTGAGTTGTTTATTAAATAATAATAATTGTTGAGTAACATTATATTTATATGTCCTGATCATGGTTTCAAGATAAGTTATAAAACTGCTTACAAATAAAGGGGGACGCTATGTGTGACTTGCTACTTCTCGACCATTGCTTCATTCAGTTCCCTGCCTCTTGAGCTGCCCGCTCCTTCCGAACATTAGCCGCTCTAACCTTAAGAGTAAAGGTAATAAACCTCACTACCTGTTGTATGAGCCTTACCCTATTTATCTAGGTATTCCAGATGTTCTAGGTAGCGTCACATACAGCACACTATTATTTATGACATATTATTACGCCATTTCCTGCATTATATAAAAAGTGCCTAAGTGAGATTAATATGCTCGGCTGAATAATAGGACCGACTTAGTCTAGAAAGAAGCAACCTCTTCCGAGCAACTATAATCCCAAACCTACGTTTTCAGTTTCATAAATCATCAAATATTTTATTTCGGCTCTGGAATTAAGATATTAGAAGAATAAAAATAAAGTCAGGGTATTATTTACCTCATATATGGATTAAATGTAAAAGTTTTTAAAAAACTTGAAAATCCAAGCACCTTTAGCCACTGGAGCGAGGTGAGCCCAGGGTTCTCTAATTCCCAGGGACTGTTTTTTTGGAGAGAGGGAAGCTAAAACCCTGGTTTTAAGCTAAAACCCTCCTGTCCCGTACTGTCCATGTGTTCCATATCCACACTTCCCTCATCTGTATACACACCGACACAGATCGTGACATTTTGTACACAATATATTGACTATTTCCATTTATATATTCATCTAATTTTTCTTATGTATTGACTTATTTCATTATTTTAAATACGTTTGTAGTGTATTTTAATCTTCGATGGAATAATAACGAATCACTACGTTTTTGTTTAGTATATTATTACCAAATATAGAACTTCACAAGAAAAAGTTTAAAATTCATTAACTAATAAACTTAAATAGAAATCTTAAAGTGTTATGTGCCATGGGAGGTCATAGAGTAAGCTTGCTGTCTATTTGATGCGCCTATTAGGGCTATAGGTGTGAGATGTGCTGCACTTTGTTCTCTTTGATGTGATTTTTCTTTTGGTGTATGTCCTGATGATGCCAGGATTGTGGGAATGTTGGCTGACCAGTGTGTTTCTAGTATTTTAGAGACCTAAGGTTTTCTTTGCTTTTTGGAATTTTTCTTATTGGATTCCAATAAAATTTAAACAGTCTTATAGCATTCTAGAGATGACGTAAAGTACATTTACATTGCAATATATAATCAATTATGTTATGCTTTGTTTTTTATGTTCAGACCATCTAAGGGTCACGTTTTGGAATATTCTATAAAAAAAAAGCCCACAAATTTTAATCTTATCCTTTTTATTGTTTCATCCATTTTTTTTTAATTTTCTTAAAGTATCTTTTAGTTTGTGAGTCTATATTTCTCACCATTTTTAGTCCATATATCTTCCTAAGGATTTTCTTTTTTAATCGAAAAAATTCTTTACTAGAAAAAAATTGCTAAAATTCAGAGCCGTATAAATCTTAAGGCAGAACTACTGTTTACAATACCTCATTTTTAACTTTTTAGACAAGTTAACAACATTTATTGTAAACGTTTCGAACTCATTATTATAAACATTTTATTTTATATAACGATAATAGGAAAATATGAAGTTATTTATATGGAAGATGACTACGTATTAAGTTCCTGGAAGTTGACACCAGACCATTCTATCTCAAAGCGTAAACATGCCTTATCAATGGAGTTATGATAATACACCTGAATCGATTAGTCCATAGTCTAGTTTATGGCGCCTCAACAACTATACGCTAGTCTTGCGTAGGTACACTTAACAAGAAGTTTACCTTGTTGATAATTGTTTATAACAATATTATAATAAATACACAAATATAAGGGGTTCTTATCTATATATATAAAAATCTCATGTCACGATATTTGTTCGGGCTAATCTCCGAAACTACTGGACCGATTTTAATGAAATTTCGCCCAGATATGTAACATTTTCCAACTTAAATATATGCTGTTTTATTTCGATTAATGACCGCGATATTTTTTTTGCAAAATTATATTTTTTTCTAACCTGCTTCATTTTTGATATGTTGTGAGGGCATGTCTGATTAGTGTAAATCCTCATTTGCATCAGAAAAAAACGGATGGGAAAACCTTTGGTGGCCGAAAAACCTCGAAATTTTCTAGACCGATTTTAGTGATATTATTATAATTTAAAACAATCTAACTATCCATAATTAAAAATCAACTATTATATACCTCATTCATTAAACTAATTTTTAGATTTTATCAGTTAAGAATTTCGTACACATTTTTTTTATTATATACTATACTTATGTAAATGTAAAATCCAAAATCTATTTAGTTCCTTTTTTTCATTCATTCTTTGTTTCTTTTAAATTTAAATTTATCATAATATTTTTTAAAACTATTATGACAGCTAGTATTATTATAAATTTGGTATACCTTGAAAATATCTACCAAATAATAGTATTTTGGCGACAGCTTTTTATTCTGAACTTATCTCTGAAATTCTCTAACTGAAATAATCTGAACTTATTATTGAAAAGTATAATTCACATTCAGACCAACTGAAGGCTGAATATTTCAAACGTCATAATGCATAATGACCTGAATTGCATGAACATTTTTTTTTTTCATTATAATGTTTACACATATGATATTAATCCAAGGTTAATGTCTTTACTCATTTTTTTTTTATAATACGACATATGATTTCCTTGTCGATAATTAACTGATTTAATACAATACTTGTAGATTTTAATTAATCTCAACAATTGTTTATCTCTTGAAAGATAAATTGGGTGCCAGAATAAGATTACCTTATATCTCCATTAAAATTTTGTCAAATAAAAAATATTTACTTTGTAATAATTAGATAATGTTTATGCATCAATAACAATGGAAATTTATACAATGATAAATCAAAAAATAAATAAGATGACTCAGAAAAACCGATTCCTTCGTACAAACCCAAATTCGAAAGATCACCGTTAGTGCAATCCTCCCGCCTACGTTGCGTTCTGCCGGTCGGATATTTTACTGATCGGCTCCGCGTTTATTCAGTTTTTAGACGATCATTCATCACTAGTTCAAAAATTTTACAATTACTATTATAGCCTATAATGTTTTATGTTTCAATTGGTCAAATATACAATGATGGAGAGCTAAAGTAAAACAAGATATACTAAAATCGTTCATGGTAGGAGTAACACGATATTGAAAAGTGGAATTTTACAGGAAAACCATTAGAAGTGTTTAGGTTTATCACTCCCTCTCAACTCACAGATAAAACACCCAAGAAGTTTTTTTAAATATTTATTCTTCGCTTTGCCTTAATTAAATTAAGAGGCATGGGTATAATTTAGGAGGTTATAGTTACTTTATAAATTAAGCCAATATCTCATAAGTTTCTTGCTAAATGATACGCATTTTGATCAAGGATTGTAGGGGATACGTACATGTAGGGAAAAAAAACCTTACCACTACAACCTACGAAGTCTACCAATTATATCAATTCATAATTGAAGTAAAATCTGATATCTTAAGGTTCAGTCCTTGTATTGAATCGTCTCAGGAACAATGTGGTCCCAAGTGTATATTTTGGTTTGTGTACTTTATTCTAAACTTATATTATTTATAAGATTAGAATAAAGTTGTAAATCATATTTTATTCTATGCAGACAAACATCGAATTCGACGTACATACTTCAATTGTTATAAATATATGCTGTTGTTGAAGTAGCGCCTATTCCGGGTAATATATTCGATGTAGATTGACTCTGGTATTGAAGCGGAGGTTGGATTTTCCTACCCAACATTTACATACGCCCTTCCGAGACATCTCTCTTCTTTTTTTCTACCGAGCAACTTTCCGAATCCGTGTTCTCTTTAGCTGAGTATCCATGGATCGCCTTCAAGATTGTGGGTTGTTTTTCCTTTCAAAATGGAAATTATAGGTAACTACCAAAGGAAACTATTTTTTTTAAAGCAGTTGATGAATCTCTATACTAAGAAAATTGTTATATGCGTATAGATGTTTATTTGTGTGTGTGTTTATTTCAATTTACTTTCCTTATATATATAAAAAGTATAAGAACACACTGCTGAATTGCAGAGTATTACTCCGGTTAATATAAATGAAGTGACTGCGTTGTGAAAGTTAAGATTGGCTAGTAAAGTTGTTGGCCGTGGTGAAAGAACGACTTCATAAAAAGTTAATAAACGCTGTGCCGACTGAATAGTATGACTAGTATTAGGAATGTACCTATGCGTAGTTGGGAGATTTGCGTTAAGAGTGATCGTGCGTTTGGGTGGTGGTCCGTGGACGGAAGTGTGAGAGCAGAGATTGCTGGTTTCACCATCGAGCCTTCGGCTTCGATAAGTTTTATTTAGTATATACGTTGTATTCACTTACAAGCCGATAAATAATATTAGACATAAGTAGTAAGACAATCTTAGAACAAAACAGCCCATCTTGTCAACATTATTTATCGGCTATTAATTGTAAAACACACACACATATATATATATACTTCCGGAATCCATAAACTATTTTGTTGTTACATAATCTGGAATCGATCCCACGCACCCTCAAAAACATAGATAGCGACTTGTAATCAGCTCTTCTAACACGAAATATAGGCCAAAACAACCTACCGACTCCCCAGTTCTATGATTTTAAATATATAATATATTATCTATTGAGGATAATGGAGTCCATAGTTATTCATCCCAAACCTATTGTACTTAATACAAGACTACAAGAGAGTTTAGAGTAAAGCTAAAATACTTGACATGATCTCATCAAAATATAACGTAGACTGGAGACGGGTTACCCTGACCCGAGTTTTAATGGGCCAGATTAGCCGGGATCGATAGCGGTTGTTACCCGCACGGGTTTCCTATCCCGTTCCATTAACTATCCAGTTCCGTCAACATTCCTGTTCCGTCAAATATCCCATTCCAACAACTATACCCGTTCCAAGGAACGACATCTTGAACTCTGTGGAGGACTAAGAATCTCAGTTGAAAAGACTAAATTTATGACAAATGATATACATTAAGCAAAATTCCTTAACAGGGAGATAGATCGGATTGAAACAGTCAAAAATTCTGGTATAATGGAGAGAATCTCAGATGTGCGGGAGAGGAGGATGGCATTTCACGGGCATCTGTACGGAATAAATAAACAAAGATTGACTATTTTGGGGGAATAATGACCACGACAACATCTACTGAAGAATTAAAGAAAGATTTTGAAAAGTTGAACATTAAAGAGTCCCACATGGTAAAAGGAAGTGAATGTGGAAGCAGTGTGAAAAACGGTTTCAGGTTGAAGATATACCAGAGAAGGCTGGGCAGAGGGTCAAAAGAGACGTGCCAGTGAACGCATGAAAGAATACACTGTTCTGCACGAAAATCCTCCTTCAAACCAAAACATGCTTTCTTACTGTTATCAGATGTGCTGAACACGAATTTGAAGTCAGATTTTGTCTATCACGCACAGTTTCCTGAGAAATTCTAGTTTTTTATCCAAAAAGGTGAGTTTTTTGTGGATTTGACAAATTTTTTTTCGGCATCAAAACATAGTGAAAAAAATTCAAAAGCCCGATGATTTTGAGCGCAATGAAGTATATTTGAACGAAAAAAATTTGATGGGAATATTACAAGTGGTTAAAGAAATATGGCTAAAAGTGTTTTTTCAGTTTTGACTGGACCTCACTTTTGAAGCAAAGTTAAAGACTACTGAAAAAAAGGCTTGGATTGCTTTTCGAGAGGTATGTGCTAAGTTTTTGGGAAACAAAAAATCTAGAGACTACCGAAAAATAGTCCAAGAACTGCTTGCTTCATATGAAACATTGGGATGCAATATGTCCTTAAAAATACATTTCCTGCATAGTCACCTAGACTTTTTCGCCCCAAATTTGGGTGCAGTTTCGGACGAACATGGAGAACGATTCCACCAAGACATATCCAGAATGGAAAAAAGATATTCTGGCAAATGGAATGAGAAGATGCTGGCGGATTACTGCTGGACACTGCAGCGGGAGACGGAGGAGGAAGAGTACAAAAGAAAAAAAACTACACGACGATGTGTGTATATTTTTTGAGTTGTGTCATATCTAGTATTATACCTGATAGCCTGCAGGATTCAATTAATTATATTTTATCGTTAAAAAAGAAAAAAAAATCTGTTATAATAAAGACAATAATTTTCAAATACAATTTTTGAGTTCGGATTCGGACTCAGCACACCTGAAAACATGAGAAACAGGCAAAATTGTTCAAGGGAGGGGAGAAAAGTTTTTTTTTGCAGAACAGTGATATTGGATACAGAGAAAACTCCAGCGAAATAAAGTTATAACGTGATCCATAGTTGTCTATAAGGAAAAAAATAAATAAATATAATAAGATACATGTCACAGATCGTATTCATAAGTATATACATCACTCCGTAAAATTCCAATCCGTCCGGGTGGTATCATTTTATTGTAACAACTAAAGATAACGTAGATCGGGATCATTTTAATTGGGAAATTACTCGATCGCCTTTGTTTAATTTCAGTCTGGATACCGTATCATCCTATCGCATAAACGTCTGTGCAATGTCGCTCTATCCAGATTGCAGGATTATTCTAGTAATAAGAAAAATCGTTATAACTACTATAACATTTTATTATAATTTACTATATTCATTCCGTCAAAACAAAATAGTAGCATTCAGTTAATATAAATATGCCTAAATAACTCTACAGTAGTTTGTTTGTTCATTCATTTAACGCCATTTTATGCTACTCTGGCATCGTACTGTTACTAGGCTAATGTGGGAGTCCTAAATTTTGCCTATCCAGGTATAAATAAGATAGGAATCTTGAGTACTTAGCATGGAACGTATCCTTTTTACGTCTCTTCCAAAGGTCGGCATAACCAAGGCTTTTTTTACTTCCTTTTAAAAATTCCTAGGGCCACCTGCCGGGCTGCGAATCCGCGATGTTGGACACATTAGTTTGTTAAGCTAACCAGTACAGACCTCACTGGCAATATCAAATAGCTGTTAAATATAAAAAAAACTCTCGAGTGTAAATGTACAATATAAGATATCTTGAAGGAGTGGCTGAGCGATGGGTTAGCTTTATAGCGGTAGTTGAAAGATCCAACTTAACAGGTTAAACCCAAATTCTTTACAGTGGCTGATAAATGATACATCAATGTGTAGAATATTTTTCCTTAAAGCTAAGGTTTTACCTTCTGTATCCCATTTATAACATATAAATACACTAAATGTGATACAGCTCATTATTTGTAGAGGTGAAGTTATATTATTTGGTCTATCAAAGGAATTTTAAAGCCTTGCCTTCTAGCAAGTGAATACTGCTGCTTCAGAGAGGAAATTAATTCAGATTAGAAAATTAATTATACATGAAAGGGTTTTTGTTCTTTTCGTTTCATGGTTTCTTATGAATGTATAAACCGAATTAACTACCTCTCTTCTGCATCAGCAATTCAAACCCGGAGTTCTCCGTGTTTCTCCGGAGTTCTCCACAAAGTTTAGAAACTGGAACAACGATGTGAAGAATGATAAATTTAGTATACATTATTATTAATATACATACATAGATTATTATTATTATATACAATACATTACTTTATTGGTTCCATAAACGCACATTTGTGTAATGTCCGTTTTTATTATTTCTAAAAATCAAATTGAAATTAGAGGAGTTCGGTTGTTTGCTATTTTTATGTGCACAGATTGTAACGAGCTGTTATTAATTCTCTCTTTTTTTATAATATTTTTTATCACTACAATAAAACAAACATTGTTTACAATATGACTTGGAAACACGCGATTTTGGAAATGATTATCAAGTCAGTATCGTAGTTTCAGACTTTCAGTAAAAAACCCTACATGTTTTAGTTCTTAAATTTAAAATTTGATAACGCGTTGGGAAAAATTTATAGAAAACAAGGGCGAATATTTTAGATTAAAATATTTTGATTTAATTTAGATGTTTTACCGAATAGCCTCCTCTCCTTTGGAAACGGACATTTCATTGGAAACGAACCAATATCACATATTTTTTTTTTTTTAGTATTATTTTTCAGATTTAAAAAATATTAACATAAATTTGTATTTGAATAAATTATTTTTATTGCAGGGCTAGGCGGAGTGGTGAAGAGCCAGAGCCCATCGCCGCCGCTTCCCCAGGCCAAGAGGGGTTTGAGTCCGGACGAGTCGGACCCGGCCAGGCCAATTACTGAGGTGAGCTGTTTATTTATTTATTTATATAACATTTGGGTAACAGCAACAATAAGTGGACCAATAAACCACGCCCATTAGAGTAATTCTGTTCTTATCTAAATTAGGTCTTTAATTTAGACATTAAAGACCTAAATTAAATTAATCCTCGAGTGGCCTTAAGAGACACCACCTATTAGTGGACCGGCTTGCTCCTACTGAGAGTGCCCCCTCTGTCTTCATATAACTACTCTTGTAGGCGTACATAACATTCCTTCAACGAGCGTTACCGTTACTCATTTATATAATTATTTTATATGGAAAAAAAATTGTTTCTTTCCTTTAACGTATTTGGGTAACAATGACTACCAGTGAAGAACCTCCGTGTAAGTACCCCACGCCTTCTTACTGCTCCTCAGAAACACAACCTTGACGTTGGTTGACCAGATCGTTCGTACTGGTCGACGAAAAAATAAAGTGCCTCATCTAGCTTCATATACTTACTCTTGTAAGCGTGAAGTACTGCTTTACTGGTAGTTATTGTTTTCAAAATACACACACATATACACATACTTATAAGGAGATTCCTGTACCTTGTGTCATATTTACTTATGTATTTTTAGTAAAGCTATGTAATAAAGTATTAAAAAAAAACTGGCTATCCTGATAGCACCACTACTTATATATTTTTTAGAACGTTAATATTAAAAAGTTAAATAAAACAATAAAAAATAATTTACTGTTATGTGACCACTTGCAGAAAACCGCAATAAACCACACTGTTCTGCAAAAAAAAACTTTTCTCCCCTCCCTTAAACAATTTTGCCTGTTTCTCATGTTTTCAGGTGTGCTGAGTCCGAATCCGAACTGAGAAAAATTCTATCACCCTCTGATTTTGAGAGAAAAGAGGTGAAACTTGAAAAAAATGTATTTGAAAATTATTGTCTTTATTATAACAGATTTTTTTTCTTTTTCAACGATAAAATATAATTAATTGAATCCTGCATGCTATCAGGTATAATACTAGATATGACAACTCAAAAAATATACACACGTCGTCAATGAGTAGTTTTTTTTCTTTTGTACTCTTCCTACTCATTCTCCCGCTTCACGCCTCCTTCCAAGAGATTCCATTGTTGCAACCTTGATCCAAGCAGCTGAGCTTTTGATTTTGGGAGATCTAAATCACGAACAAGATCATTCAATCGGCTCTGATTTATGAGCTGTGGCTGAGTTTCAGAGGGACTGGACGAACTTGAAATTTCTTCTTGTTGACTGGCTCCAGGTTGAGGTGAAACGCTTTCAGAATCGCTGCACTCCTTGCAAGACGGAACTTACTCGGATTTGGTTGGATGGGCATGGAGGCATCATGTGGAGCTGGTCTCATGGCAGAGGGGATGTTGGGATAAACAATTTTCTTTTTGCTCTTGAACGAGAAACCTTTGATTGTGGTCATGCAAAAATAGCAATCGGTCACGTGATTTGTAGGTTCTCGCCATATCATGGGAACTGCAAATGGCATTGACTTATGTGTCCCATTTAGCCAACCACTCAGAGAACGTGAGCATGAACTACAGGATATTTTAGGAGCCCATGATTTGTCCTGATCACTTACTTTACATCCAAAGTATACCTCGTATGCCTTCTTCACCAGGGGAGTCAGAGGTTTCTGAGTGGACTTGAATGTGACTTCACCACAAACATAGCACAAGGAATCAGGCTTATTTATACACTGTCGTGACATTACAGAGAAAAAGTGAACTGTTCCAAAAACAATGATAGCACAACTGAATATCCAACTAAGTGAGTTTAGCGAAAGCCTCGAGAGTACTGATCAAATCCTAGAAGAAAATAGTGGCAAGATAGGGGCTGAGTGGGAGGGGGGGAGTTGGGGTATTGAGGGTGAAAGGGGGGCAGGTAAGGATTTGAATGAAATGGGTACCACCATAAAAGATAAAGGAGGGTCATTCCCCTAAAGATCCAGGTAGAGACCAAATCCCTGCCTCAAGCTCAAAAACTGAAAAAACACTTTTAGCCATATTTCTTTAACCACTTGTAATATTCCCATCAAATTTTTTTCGTTCAAATATACTTCATTGCGCTCAAAATCATCGGGCTTTTGAATTTTTTTCACTATGTTTTGATGCCGAAAAAAAATTCATCAAATCCACAAAAAACTCACCTTTTTGGATAAAAAACTAAATTTTCTCAGGAAACTGTGCGTGATAGACAAAATCCGACTTCAAATTCGTGTTCAGCACATCTGATAACAGTAAGAAAGCATGTTTTGGTTTGAAGGAGGATTTTCGTGCAGAACAGTGTCATTAAAGAGGCCGTAGTATCATATACTATATTAATATCACGGATCATTAATAGCTTGCTTGGTCCTAGAAGTTATGCATTAAGAACCTGTTTTAAACATAAACGAATATTTTATTGTTTCATTACATTAAGAAATAAATTTTCTAATTGGCTTCTAGTATGACGCTATTAATATTGAAACTCATCTCTATTCTAAATTATGATTTAAAACGAAACATGGAATCCCAAGCTACTCATAATAAGCCGTGTAAAACTTGATTTAAGACGCATTAAAATAAATACAATAAAATTAACAGTCCCACAAGCAAACTCACTCCCAGATGATATATCAAAAACTAAATTTCTATTAATTTTTTTGTGGAACTTCAGAGAGATGAGGGTTTATTTTTATTTTTTTTGTAGTTTTCATATTGCATTCTGATAATTATTGTATGTACTTTATTTTATGAGTTTTCTTCATTTTTATGGATATATACATGTTTATTTTAAACAAGATGGACAAGTAACTGTTTGTAGACTGGGATAATATTATATGGCCAAAATAGCTTGGGCTTGATATTGTAAAGCTTAATACCAAACATTTTATTTAAAAGTATTAGATTGTATATGGAAGATAAATAAGGACAAAGTAGTATTGTTTTAGAAGTCAAGTATGAGTCTTCTTAAAACCTTACCTTTTTTTTTTATATATTTAACCCGTCAGTTAAATATTTATTTATTTATAAATTCATTCTATCCCTTTCTGCCCCATTCACTTTGTTCAAGATTCTGAAGTAAAACCTAAGGACCTGCCATAGAGCTATTAGCCGTGAGGAAGTTGGTAATTAGATGCTGTAGAAAGGGAAGTAGTGAGCATTAAGAATAGGAATCGGTTATAAGCCCTCCATCCACTTGCGTCTTTAATTAAACTTTAGCACCTCTACAGCCGCCACTCTACAGGCGTCCCCTAACTCAAATTCTTCCTCACCCCCGAAAGCTGTCCCTTAATTATTACCCGCTATCGCTACGATCGGCTGGTAATATTGAAGTCGCTTAGAGGAAGGAGAGGCGTGGTGAGTCATCCCTAGTTATTAATTAGCTTTATAAGTGAATAGGAGTTGGTTGAGAGACCTTCATTATCCATTTATTCAGTATATAATGTGCGGAGGGATTCTGTTTACACGGTGTGAAGTTGCTATACTTGAAAGTCTTTAACATGCTTAATTTTCCCAAATTAAGGGTACCCACTTCTTAGATGCTGGTGAGCCCCAGGAGTGTCTGCAGATCTAACAAGGTCCATTTGTGGCTGTTAACCTGGAAAAAAACCTGTGCTACTACACCCCGTGAACGGGTCTGGGGTTCCCAGTAGTGTACTGTTTCATGGACAACGGTTCTGCAGGGAGTTGATTTGTACTACATCACGCTCTTATTTTCGATACTAATTATCTTTTTACAGAGGGTGGGTGAGCCCCAGGAGGTCCTAGATGCCATATAATCCATATCCAGCTGCTAACATACTAAATAAAAGCAGAATTTGAACCAGGGTATCCGGCATGGCAACTCAGTGCTCTACCACTGAGTCACTCCGCTCCCTGGCTGTTAACTGATTAAATAATTTTGCTGCCATAGCTGGATTTGAACCTGGGACCTTCAGTATATCTTCATTAATTACTGCAAAAATCTTTTATAATGAAAAACCAAAAATTTAGATTACAGCTGTTAAGTAGTAGCCGTTAGTAAATTAAGTGTTTCATGTACTCATCTTTCCAATTCTTCGATAAACCTTGCAATTTCGTGGGACTTTTTCATCGTGGTCTGGTATGAGGAACATGGCTCCTCCAAAGTAAAACAATATAAAAAATTTATGCGCGATAAGGATGGTACGGGGAGCTGAGCAATAAAAAATCATTTCAATTAAAACTTTTGATCCACGTTCCAGGTATTCACCAAAGGTCATTGGTTTTTTTTTTTTTTACTTTTTGAACATTTTCTTTGACCACAAAGCTGTAAAACTCATTCATCATTTATACGGTCAACCAATACTAAAAAAAAATCATAAAATCCTGGATATAACGTACGGGTCCCATGTGCCTAATTTCGTGACACTTGCTAAAAATTAGGACAGAAATGGATGAATGGAAAGCTATAAGCCATTTCTTCTTGAATTTTTTTGAAACTTTTACATTAAAAACTTTTTAGGCCATGACTTTAAATTCAGATTACAAATGATTATCAAATCTTATAATTTTTTGGTAAACATAAGAATAATCCAAAGTTGTTGAGTTACGTGAATCGTCTTGCGTGATCTGTGATGTCAGTTCTCAATCTCATAATACAGAGGGTAAAGTAGTTTTGGAGAAAAACTTAGAAGGTTTTTTTTATTCATATTTGTATTCTAAATATCGTGAACCATGTTGAAAAGATAATGTAAAATGTAGTTTCCTTTTTCTTAATCGATTGTAAAAGTTCATTTTATTAATGAAACTTGGATACAACAATATATTATCGGTCTTAGCAATAACATCTTGAAGAAAACTGGTTACTTGAACTAGCGGAGTGTATGTTCATAATCATTTACCTTGGAATGCATCCGGCTTTTTTATTGCGGGCAATAGAATGAGAAATTGGCGAATCTTTATGATATCTTATGAACCTTGTGTAAACCAGCTACGTTAGAATTGCCTTGGTAAACACTAACATGTATTACGTTCTGCAAACGCCTAACTTTCGTCTTGATAGCACTTAAGCGCCAATTCATTGTCGGTATTAAGATTCACCTACTATTATAAATTAATATATATGCTCTATTTATATGCATTCTAATAACCATTATGATATTATATAAAATTAGGAGGGAGTGGTTTAGCTTAGTGTGTTGAGCGATGATTTACCATGCTAAAGGTTCCGGGTTCAAATCTGGCTGGATCTGCTGAATCCTCTGAAGTTCGTTCAGCCTCTACAAAGTGGGTACCCCAGGGGGGAGCTTAGTGTTTGAGTGTGATCTCGTTTAATTCACCTACCTGCACAACTTTTGTCCCAGAAACATTACAGTCTCTACTATGTACTGTACCCAAGATCCTTCATGGGCTTTAAAGACATGGTTTTTTTTTATACTGATACATAAAATATTAGCTGAAAAATCACGGCTCAATTGCATAAATCATGTTTTTTTCTAAACCACGAAATACGTTATTTCTCAGCTGAAATAAACAGTCAGTTTATATCCATATCTGTTGTAAATATCCTTGTTTTCAAGGTAAATAATTTAACAAAAAATACAACTCTTAATACCACCTGGAATCGTCTAACGTTTCAAAATATTGTGGACTCATGAATTAATATTTTGCATTTTCTCATTTTCTGTAATATGATGTATATTTCATATTTGTAAATTTTTTTTTTTAATTTATTTATTGATATTTACAAGTGTATTACAATAATAAATCAAGTAAATAGGCTAAGCGATACATAATGACATGTGAAAATGACAAGTAGAGGAACTACCCACTGGTAGTACTCAAATCACAAGTTCAACTAAGAAGATCACGGGGCCATCTTCTTTTCAGACGCCTCGGAGGATTATCGGTAATTGAAGAGGAAGCTAGGTTTGAAACTAGTGGGTTTGAGTGGAAATGAAGTTTGTTATGAAAGGATAGATTCTGGGTTCGGGCCAAATCAGCAACAAATGGGACATTAAGGTCATTATGGATGAGTTTATTCTTAACAAAATAAGGAGCATTGATGATTTTACGAAGGATTCTGGATTGTAGGGATTGGATACAAGAGGAATTTGATGGCTTAGTGGAGCCCCAAAGCTCTACTCCGTAAGTCCACATAGGTCGTATGATGGTCATGTAGATGAGTCTTTTGTAGTTAATTGGGAGGTTAGAGCGTTTGTCTAGTAAGTGTTGAAGTAGCCTGAAACGTCGAGCGGTTTCTTCTCTTTTCAGTCTCGTATGAGGATTCCAGGTTAATCGTTTGTCAAGATGCAACCCTTAGTATCGGATCTGTTCTACAGGCATAAGTGGGATATTATTAAAGGATACTGAAGGGCAGAAAGTCATTGGTTTACGACGTAATGTAAAAGTGATTTGATGCGATTTTTGAGAATTTATTTTAATTCTCCAGTTTTGAGACCATTCTTCAAGATCAGTGATATGGGATTGGAGGCTTTGGGATACAATAACTGGATTGGTGTTGACTGATAATACACAGTATCATCAGCATACGTGGTAAGGATAGTATTAGAATGAGTTGGGATGTCAGCTGTATAAAGGATTGGGCCAAGGATACTACCTTGAGGATTTGTAAAATTATAGTTGATATATTTACAATACCAAGAATGTTTGTTATTCGAAACTGTGGTTAGCTCCGAAATATTCCTTCAGACTTATTGTATCTTTAGCAACTATAATGTGGGGAATGCGTTGTGTCAATAGCTTATTGTTAAAACGACGATAATTACTCGCTATCTTATGGTGAAATAGAACAAGGACAATATTCGAATTTGTAAATACGACTATCGACATGAGCTTATTGTAGTTTGTACTGGGATATTGTTATCAATGCCATTAGCAATATTTATTGCTTAATTGCAGGAGGATGCGATTTAAAAGCGTGCATTTAAAAAAAGAATTTTGCGTATTGAATAAATCTCTTTCTATTAAAGCTTTTTCAGAATAACATGTCATTTGTTTGGATCATAAGGGATTTCATTTTTTTACATGTTTAATGGTGGTAAAGAATTTAGCCAGACAGCTGACGATAATTTAGCGGCCATCAACCTCCATCAATCTGCTAAATATGTTAATTACATCATTAGCAATTCCCGACAGCGGTCCACGAATCGTTGTAAACGCTTTGAATGACTCGTTAGGTAATTGTGAGGAGATAATAGTGGCCATACTTGCGTTAATGTTAGACGTGTTACGCCTTTACCTCATGTTTTTCTTTATCTCCAACCAGCGCTCCGAGGATATGTTTACTGTTAATTTTCCGAACAAATAATATTATCTATATAGGAAATAATTTCTTCAAAGAAACGAGTGCGTCAGCTCCGTAAATTAACAACCTGGAATTTATTTATTTATCATCTCATGGGTTTTTTTTCAATTAATTCCGATAACTATTGCTAATGTTTATTATTGTTTTATTTGTATATATATACTGTGGTATCTCCTTCTCTTGACTATTATAAATAATTTATAATAATGTCAATTTTATATTTACTATTGTGTTATTTAATATAATTCACTAAAGTATCATGTTTTCTCTGTTAGGGCATGATTATGAGACAAATGTAAATTCGAAAGTTTAAAGATTAGACTGAATCTCAAGAACTAAAAGTTATACTAACTAAACTAAGATTGTAATATTTAACAATAATAATTACACACTCCCTATAAGTCAACGAGAAGGTTTGAAACGAATTTGTTTGAAACTTAATAAAAACATTAATTTATTATTAATTAATAATTTATGGTTATTTATTAATAACCGTTAAAAAAGTACATATAAAAATTTGATGTTTTCCATCTTTATGCTCAAAAATACAAGAATTGTTTTCTTCTTTTTAATTACAAAATGAAATAATACAACCTGTCACGCTGTTTTATTTTTTTAGTTTTAGGGAATGAAATAACTACATAGAGTTAATTGTAAACAATAATTTAATTAATTAATTAAAATAAGAAAGCTTACAGATACGAATCACATTTTTTTTTTTTTTTATTTAATTCAATGATATTTACAACTATAATACATTATTATATCAAGTAAATGTGCAAAAATGTAGCATATGACATGAAAACACTTGTGGAGAAACTACCCATCGATAGCACTCCAATAAAGTTCTATAGTAGATGATCTCGAGGCCATCTTCTTTTCAGACGCCTCGGAGGGTTATCAGGAATAGTATGGGAAGCAAGCTGAGAGACTAGCGGATTCAAGTGCGTATGGAGCTTGTTATGGAAGGATAGGTATCTAGTTTGGGCCAAATCAGTAACATATGGGATATTAAGATCATGATGGATGAGTTTGTTTGTGACATAATAAGGAGCATTGAGGATTTTACGAAGGATTTTGGATTGCAAGGATTGGATACGAGATGAATTGGATGGTTTAGTAGAGCCCCAAAGCTCAACTCCGTATGCCCAAATAGGTCTGATGACTGTCATGTAAATAAGTCTTTTGTAATTAATTGGTAGCTTAGAGCGTTTGTCCAGTAAGTGTTGAAGTAGGCGAAAACGTCGAGCAGTTTCTTGTCTTTTCAGTCTTGTATGAGGATTCCAAGTGAGACGTTTATCCAGATGGAGTCCTAGGTAACGTATCTGTTCGACAGGGTTCAGTGGTACATTATTAAACGATACAGTAGGACAGGAATTCGTAGGTTTACGACGAAGGGTGAAGGTAATTTGATGGGATTTGTTAGGATTTATTTTAATCCTCCAATTTTGACACCATTCTTGTAGGTGTGAGATATGGGATTGAAGAGATTGGGATGCAACAAATGGATCCTTATTAACTGATAACACACATGTGTCATCAGCGTAAGTAGTGAGGACAGGAATCACATTTAAAATAAATTTTTAAATGTTACAATAGTTGTAAATAACTAAATATTTAAAATCATATTGGGCATTTATGGAATTGCTACATTTTAAGACCCTTAAGAAATTACTAAAATGACTTATTAGAAGAAGTCAAGAATTGATTTACCGATAGCAAAAGTTAACGAAACCACAAGAATTCAAGAAGTGAGTATTTTCGGCAAATTAGAAGGAAACGTCAATAACAGATTAATCGAGTCTTGTATATATTGAAAATAGACTCAGGTTCTAGAACAGTTATTCCAGTATTCTTGATTCTTTTCCTGCTTGTTTCCGTTTCTTTCTTGTTTGTTTTTTTGTTTTTTTACATTATTAACTCGTTTCTTGAAAAATAAATAAGGAAACAACATACGAAAGTAATCGTATTTATTCAGATTTATTGATTTGTATGTTTATGTACGTATATATAATTACGCTGATTGAAAAAGGTATTTTCACCAAAAGAAATTCCATAATTTTATCCTTAACTTCTCTAGACTATATTAAAACACTAGACACCCCTAAGGGCTTTTGCATTTTTATTATTGTGGAATACTAACAGGGAAAATGGCACATAAAAATAATCAGGAGAAATAATTGTTATTTTAAAATGAAACCATAAACTAATCATCATATACCACCACCTACAGAATCCCGAGACAGAAAGATCCGTTAATGATAGCTAATAATTTATTATGTAGGATATAGATTGTTATAGATTAAAGTTATAATAATTAATTAAATTGGCTTAGTCCTAGGTGTAAATAAATACTTGTTGCTTGAAATGGTCTATTAGAAACTGAGCGAAGGTCCGTCTAATAATTCGACGAATTAGGAATGGGCTAAGTCACATCGTCGAGGAACTGTAGAGTCAATGATTATGTATTCAAAAAAATTCTAAACTTAAACATGTAGAGAAAATTAATAATTCCACTTATTTTTCTCAAATCCCTCAGTAAATGAATAAACAAACAATTGAAACGAATAATTAATTTATGAAGAATTGAGTAATTTTAATTATAAATAATTTCCCCAGCACTTTGTACTCCTTTTGTCGATCCCCATCTACCGAATGTCAGTCTCAACTACACCCTCGTGTAGTGTTGCGGCTAGTAACAGTCACTGTTCCAGGAATGTTAAGATACAAGCCCTTTCAATTTGATATTTATCTTTAAAATATCATGTAAATATTATTGAAAGTACTATTTACTAATATTAAAAACAAAAAATATTAAATTTTCCGGCTTACCCAACTCAATTATTTTATCTGTAAATGTTCAATTGTATAAAAACTAAGACTCTTTACCAGATAGTCCTTAAACATAGACTTTAGCCTCCATATTGAAACTTCTTTTATGCTGAAGGAAAAAGAAAAGATGTAAAGAAACCTGCCCTCGGGAATGAACTATTCTTCTGAAGGCAAAGACTTGACAGATAAAAGCTTATCTCCGGACTTCTAAGCCCTCCATTGTCTAGCCTTCTCCCTCAATATCTATTTAATTCCCTCCATCTTATTTTTTTTATCTCATAATGTCGCATAATCTGAATAGTGTGAAAGGTTAGCCTTCTTTTATATCCGTATATGTATCTATTTATTAAATCATAATTACAGCCAAAGTAAAAAAAGTAATAAAAAACTAATATAATTTTTAAAAATACAAAAAAATTAGATTAACATGGGAAAAAACTATCACTGCTACCCATGAAAGGTCTTTGTGTTCAATACATGCTAGAGACTGGACTTTTTCAAAAACAAACGGTTGTGTAAGATGATTTGGTTAAGATTATAACCGAGATCTCGCTATATATATTTTTGTCTCAATTAAGAGTACGCTCTTTAAAGAAGCTGGGTGATCCCACGGAGGGTCGTCAGATCCCACAGGATCCACCTGCAGCTGATCACAGATTAAATTATTTATCTGCCACAGCCGGATTAGAACCCGGAACCTTCGGCATAGCAAATCAGCGCTCTACCCACTGAAATACCCCGTTCCCTATATAAGAATATAGTTTGCAAAATAAGACAAAAAGGTAAAAAAATATAAAAAGGTATTATGTATAAGAAATAAAATAAAATAATTTATTATAAAATTGAAAACAATTTTCAGTTCTCATGTGTCTACCCTTTTTATCCGTAAGACAAGAGAGCGATTTAGAATAATTTTTTGATAAAAGTGAAAACATGACGAAATCCCTACTATTCTGAAATCATTCTTATGCACCTATATTTTATTTTATTTTTTTGTATACCATTTTTTTTATTTTAAATTTTTAGATCTAAAACCTTTCTCTGGTTGCGGAAATATAACTCATCAGATATTTTATAGGTACTTCTAATGACGAATCTTGTTTGCTTCAAAAATTTTCCGATAAAAACCAATATTTTTTTCTAATAAGTTATGATTTTGTTAAGTTGTTTTCCTGTATGATATTGTCGTTAGTAAATGACTTCATTCATCTCTATTTACAAAATAAATTCCCTCAGAACACTCCTTGGATTTTTATATGAACTAACCCCCCTTCCCGGGCCTTTATTTCACAATAAAATAATAAGTCAATTTAGAAACGACCTGCACAGAAGGCCGACTGGTCAAAGGGAAGCCACGTCCTTCCCCACTACCAAGTTCGCTTTACTCGCCGTTTGTACTCGTCTTGTAATTACTGAAATATCTTTGCATTATCTTGGAGTTATTATCGTTTATACAACTTTGTGCTAGAATGATATGGTTTATAGGACAATATTATTAATCCCGACTTTGTTGTTTTCAGATGCCTTCGATGGAGATGGCGCGGGCCGGGTGGGTGCTCCGCACGCTGCTGCTGAACGAGCAGGAGATGGTGCTCCGAGAGCGGAAGACGGCCGGGGGGCGGCTAACGGTGCCGATGGCCGCCTCAGGGTCGGAGCTGGTTACTTGGCTCATGGGACTGGAGGCGGGGCTCGACCGCCACCGCGCCACCACCATGTGGCAGGCTCTGCTGGAGGAGGGCCTCATCTACCACGGTAAGTAGGATATGGCGTCTATTCTAGTTCTTGGTGGTTTGAGGAAGGGAGAATATATATTTTACAGAATAACCTATATGGTAGTGGAAAGAACCTCGAGTTTTTAATTTTGGTGCACACAAGATGGTCACTCCTGAAAAAGTAGTACCGATAAATGTATGTAAGCATGATTTCGGTATCATCTCATATCACAGTTTTCAGAACTTTTAGGCATAAGTCGGATTAACTCAATTAAGAAGATGCAGCAATATCCAGTAACCAAGTTCAGATCCCTGTTAATCCGTAGATCTACTTAACACACACTGATAATCGGATTATGCTTCTGTAGGAGTCCTAAATTTATCCTATCCAGGTATGATTGGGATAGGGACCTTTAGCGAGTAGCTGACACCGCGCAGGCCCGGGACCGCCATTTTATGTCCACCTCTTACAGTTTTACTTATTTTACTGGCGTAGGTTGGACTAACTAAAATTAGCGAGATACAGCAATTCCCACAAACCATGCTTAGATTCCTGTTAATCACGAATCAGCTTATGTACCAAATTACCGAACATCCTTACCATATCTAATAAAACGAACTATTTGAGCATATAATTGGCAAATATATATCGATACTTTTCTATGTATGATACCTTCTACGATTTTGGCAGGTCAACCAAAGTCATTCCCGATTGTAAGGGTGCACATTTCGAAGCCAAACTTTCCTGTAGTTAAGGAACATACTGATAGCAACTTTTCTTTAGTATCGCTGTACGATATACCTTTAATATAAATTGACCCAAACCAATCCAGTTTATTTTATTTATCCTAAAAATCATTAACACCTGATCCAGAGACTAGTCTATTCATCCTACCGTATCATGGATGATTTTAGAATTTGGTTTCCTGGACCGATCGATTGTCTTATCTGACTGCCTTTTTTTTTTCACTTCCTGCGTGGGGTTGAATTGTTTATCGACCCGCAGAGAGGTCTAAAATTGAAACTGCGACCGCGGGGGGTTGAACCAGAAAAACATGCCGCTGATAACTTATCATGATTGACGTAGGAACGAGTATCGCTAGATAGCTCTTGCTTCATTTAATGAACCTTTACATGACATAGGGGTAGCTAAGGGAAGAATTGACTAGTGGTAGCTGCCCGGCACTAAAGTATTAATTTTCAATAATGAACCATTAATGTTTATTAATAACATTAAATCATGAAGCAAGTCATCGAACAAAGATCCACAGATTCTTCATTTACTTTTCGAGGAGCTGATAATCCTAAAATCAAATTATAGAAAACACTTCCACCTATAGCATTAAAACTCAAGCGTCGATTTTTTAAAATTGAAAGTCGACTAATGTTACCCACAAAAAATAAATAAATAAAGCATGTACCACTCATAACCCATGAAGGGTGTTGGGTTCAGTACGTGGCAGAGACTGTCTTTCTAGGAAAACGGATGTGTAGGGGGTGATTTGTCCGAGATCGCGCTCAACCGCCAGGTTTTCCCTTATTAAAGGGTACCCACTTTATAGATGCTTGCCCCAAAAAAGCCACCTTAAGATCCTCCTAAGATGTTAAAATTGCCATCCGCGATCTTATTTTTTTTTTTTTGTACATTTCATCGAATCTTGTTTATTTCTATTCAACAATCCCGATGTAATGTTTTAGTTACATTCACCTCTCAAGTCCCAGGTTACTTCTGTACTGGCCTCTACATCATTGTTTCGAAATAGTGAGCATTGAGAAAATTGTCATTTTCAGATTCATTTATCTATTGGAGTGCTATCGATGGGTAGTTTCTCCACAAGTGTTTTCATGTCATATTCTACATTTTTGCACATTTACTTGATATAATACCATTATAGTTGTAAATATCATTGAATTAAATAAAAAAAAAAAAAAAAAAAAAGATTCATTTATGATGAAAGAGGATCGATTTAAAAATAGACCTCTGTAATCAACTAATAAAAAATCTATCCCTTCTCAACATTTTTATATTTTACGTTTGAATCGAGGGATACTCGAAAATATGTATTTACTTATATAGAAGAGCAAAACCCCAAAGGAGATATAAAATATTACTTCAAGTTTTTGAAGTTTGGTGTTGGTATTTTCCAGTTTGTATTAGGTGTTTTATGTATTAGCTGTTGTCTTGTAACCTTCCTTATCATTCAATAGTTTCATTTGGGCCTTGGGGGTGGTGGGATGTTTCCTCTGGTTGGTGTCTTTGAGGTTACGCTGTACTTTATTCCTTTCCTGTTTTAAGTTTAAAGACTTAAGGTTTTTTATTTGAAATTTTTCCATAAATGCCTTAGCAATAATTATGTATTTACCATTTGCAAACATGAATTATTTTTGGAAATAGTAAACTATATTGTTATAAATTATAGCGTTTTTTAAACTCTAAAAAAAATGTAATTATTTTCTTTGGTTTTGGTTAATATAGAAATGATTGAAATAAACGCCGAACCATCTTAATATTTTAAACATTGAGTATAATAAATTCTCATTCCAAGGTTATTATGTACCGTTGGTATGGAAAATTTGTCGTTTAATATTCTCGGTAATCCCCTCTCGCTGAAACAAGAATTGACTAAAAAATGTTACCCGTGAGGTCATTAAAGTTTTTATTTATTATCTCTTTAATAATATAAAAAGCTGCTTGGAAGTTTCCAATCGGCTCTACAAGGACACTCGAGCTACGAAGCGCCGGTAGGGAAGAGCCGCCATGAGCCTCGAAGATATCTTATCAGTTTTCGAGCATTTACGATAATAATCCGCTGCTATCAGAAGTGGCGAGGTGTTCTTGACGTGAAGGTGGCTTCCAAACCCATTTGTTACCATGGAGTACCTTCAGTTAGGCTGCTACAGCCCTTTACCAAAGGCCAAGAGGTTCCGTCGCTTAGGAACTTTCCGTGTATCTTGGACGCTACCCGGTAAGTATTTTAGTTTGTGGAGTTTCTTCAGGAAATGTTCATGAATTAATTCATGCAAACAAATTATTGCCCGTAATATTAATAAAAAATATATAATACTTCCATATACTTAGGCGAAATATTCTATTACTAATAATTTGTAGTGATATTGAACTAATACAGATCTTCATGTTTCACATCCTGCATCTACCATGACGTTCTGGTCTTTCTTTTTTTTTATGTGAGAACTGTTTATGGTGATTTTATAAACCGTCTATAATCCCAACCTACAAACGTATTCACCATAATCGGCCTAAGGTTTTTGCCATTCAATACTTAAGATATTTTTACATCCTTATATATCCAGGCCTGATGAATAAGTGGTTAGTTCGAACTTAGGCAAGAGAGAGTTAATTTTACTTAGGAATCGTTTCATTATTGTACTTTTTGTCTTGAAATGGAGTTATAGTATGAGCAATAACTACATTTCAAGCCAATGCCTGACTTTGTCACTTATGCAATACGAAAATGACACGATCCAGCTTCCTTGTAGTACGAGAAACTTATTTTTGACAAATTCGAATCAACAACTTATTCACTGGAACTGCAGATATAATTTATATATAAAGATGGAGCATTGAAGAAAATGCTAGCCTGCCAAAAGAGGTTCTTTTCCCCAAAAAAATATATAATAAAAATCCACCAATATAATTTATATATTTCTTCTTAAATATTCCATATTTTTTAACAGATTTATTTTTTCCGGTTTTTTTTTTCTAAAACTTTAATCGCTTGATAAAACAACCTTAAATCGGTGTTTAAAATTAAATTAACCGTAATGCAGCGATGACGTAGATATTTGTTATCTTTGACGTACGTAGTTTTATAGATTTACGAAATTTATAACCTCGCCTGTAAGAAGAAATTGTACATAAGGAAAAATTTAATTAAATGAAAGTATTTATAATCTGTAAATAAGGTGCTATTCATAGAATGTGAACCCCTTCAAAAAAATTTTATTCTATTTTTCAAGGAAGGAGGAACCCCCCCCCCAAAAAAAGTTTAAAAAATCCACAATATACCATATATGTCTAAGATATTATATATGTCTTCTTATATTTCCGAATATTTTAATGAGATCTAATATTTTTTTGTTTTAAACCTTTAAAGAATCACGTAATTAAACAACCCTAAATCTCTGTTTAAAATTAAATTACACATAATGGCTATGACGTAGATTGTAGTTATCTTTTACGTAAATAGATTTATAGTTTTACGAAATTTATAACCTCCCCTGTAAGAAGAAATTATACATAAGGAAAATTTGAAGTAAATGAAAGTATATACAATCCGTAAATAAGGTGTTATATACAACGAGGCACTTAAGCGATTGAAACTTAATAATAAAAAAATTCAATTTGATTGACATGAGAAGATCTTTAGAAAAAAAACTCTATTTACAGGATCTCAATTTTTTCTCATGAGAATTGAGTTATGTAATCAATGAAACTGCCATAATATTTTACCCAGGAAAGCTATAAAGATTAAACCATTGCAAACAGAATTGGTTCAATAATTTGCCCAAGTTGTATCTTTTCAAATTCAATTCTATCATGTATCGAAAGGACGAAAAATAGTTGCATACATTTTTTTGTATTAGTATGCATACATTTTTTTGTAGTTCGTTTTGATTTGTAGTAATGATTCTGACTGTAGCCTTCACAAGAAGGAAAAGGAACGATTGTTTTTGCTTTTGTTTTATCGTTTTCTTTTCTAGTATTTGATATAAATTTACAAAAAATAGAGACAATATTATGCACATAAATAGTCTTTTCACAGAATGATAAAAATTGAAACGACTGGTCCCAATGGTAAGTTCATGTATGGTTAGGGCAAAAATAACTGATACATCTTAAACGGTCGTAAAAAAGAAACCATTGTTCCTAGAAACTAACTGGTTTTATTTTTAAGAAGTATTTTTTAGCCAATTGAATTTATCCCTACAATGACGGATCCGCGGGATTCCATCACTTCCAAAAATACTCATTGAAAAATTAATAATAAACTAGAAATATATACTTTTTTAATTATTAATATTGATACTCGTGATATGTTATCATTCAGTTGGTACGAGGTAAATTAACCTTGGTTCACCTTGTAAGAAATCGATTGTCAAAGTTTTATAATTGGATTTTTGATTAAATTAATGAAAAATAAGTGTTTTAAATTTATATCGTAATTGTTATTATTATTTTTAAAATACTCAAAACTTATTTACATAGTCAGTGGTTTAAGAAATAATGGCTTATCTGGTTGTCCAAAATAAGCTGATTGTATTGAGAAAAGCTGAATCGTGTCATTTTTGTTGTCTTTAGCTTGCAATAGAGTTCTAATATAAGCAAAATTCTTTTCAATAAAAGGCTTGACCAAGTCACTTAAACACTATATTCTACAATGCTACTTCCCTCAGTACATTAAGTTCATTTCGGACAAAACTCGACTTATTCACCGTGTTTGTAAATATGTAATTATTATATATTGATAAAAATAAGAAATAATTATGTTATCTAACTTCCAAGACATAAACGTAAAGTAAAAATATGTGTATTCGTTTTTATAAACAATCTAAATACAAAAACAAAAGAGTATCAAATTGGAGCTTTGCTTTACCAGATACCGATCATGTGTCAACGCTATTTAAGAAATAACCATTATTTTATCTGTTGAAAAATTAGTTAACCTCTACACCTCATGAAGGGTCTTGGGTTGAGTACGTGGTAGAGACTGTACTGTTTCTAGGACTGTTGTGCAGGATCGTGATTTGTCCGAGAGCACGCTTAACCGCCATTTTTTTCTCTATTAAGGGTTCCCACTTCAAGGAGGCTGGGTGAGCCCCAGGAGGGTCTCCAGATTTGTTCCAGGCTGTTTACAGATTAAATAAAATTATCTAACACAGCCGGATTTGATACTAGGACCTTCAGCTCGGTAACTCAGCGATGTATCCTAAATAACGCAATCAAGTGGTTTTTTTTTTATTGTTCGTTGCACTACAATCCTCGGGTCTTGACCACAATCCTGGCAAACTCTGACAGATTCCATCAATCACACCTCTTCTGGACAGGAGCTCACTAATTGACTTTTTAATTACTTCTATCTATATTCAACTCTATGATCTAGGAAAATTAGATTGTGGAACTCAGTCGATTATAAATCGATTTGTAGAACGTATAATTATCTTCATTTATTAAAATTAGTGTTGCTTAAATCGTTAGTGTCTAAATGGAGAAAATTATTAAAATGTGGGAACGAAATTACTTCAATTATTTTTCTTAATTTATTTTTTATTGATTAAATTTCAATTTTCATAAACATCCCAATCTTACTGTTGATGTTGCCTTTGTCCACAGACGTACTCTTTACGGTATTCAACTTCGTCGTTCTTTATTTTCGAACATTCAGAACCCCAATGTACAGATTGTCCTGGGTAAATAAATAAACTTTCAATTTATTGCAATTTTATCGAATGGTTTTGAAATCATTAATGGGTTTTATGATTATCTTACGAATCTCGAGCACCATTCGAAACCGATATCTTTAATCAATATATTTGTTTTCTTTTTTTGAGAAAAAAATTAAGGAAAAGAAAATTAAAATACGGTTTCACAGCAAATAAAAAGTGAGGTCCGCAATATTTACTTGAAGCCTTGAGATATATCGTTAAAATTCTGATAAGAAAAGCAGAACAATTGACTTTACAAGTATGTATAGATAAAACAAATTATACGATTATAAGCCAAATTCCATCCATACAGCCAGATATCCTGGAGTAATAGAAAATGTGGTGAGGTCAAAAGAATTACACAACAATATGCAAATCTTGTATATTACGTTTTGAACTAACTATTAGGTCTTCACCAGGGCTAAGAAAAACAAAGTAACAATAAATTCAGTGAGTGATAAGTTAACAGTAAGAGAACATGATTTCTTCTATCGGTGGTGTTTAAATGGAAAAAATAACATTATTTAAATATGGACTGTCAGTTCCGCAGGTCGTCGCTTGAAATAATCGTGAGTTGTAGTATGAAAAAAGAGTGTAATTATGGGAAATGTGTATATTTCTTCAAGAAATAGAAGTTTCATTAAACATTTAGAAGTATAGATGATGATATACCCTAAAACGTATGATTATTCGGGTTTTAATCAATATTCAGTCTGTAATGAAATGATTTTTATTTTCCAGAACATTAAAAAGGAAACGGTTCTAAAATGTTATAAATTGTTGTGGCCAAACATGAAGCGACAACCTGCGGAACTGATACCAAATGTGGAATAATTAAAATAATGTCTTGAAATCTTGGCATACATGATATGAAGCAATACAAATTATTGCAACTATACCATACCTTAGTGGTTTCCGTAAATTAACTTCATGTTCATTCTTCTTTAACTGTTATTTAATTCATAACAGTTATTTATTAACTGTTATTTAACATTTATAACTGTTATTTAACGTTTCTTTAACATTTATTTAATTTCTGTTATCCCTTTCGCATCCTTGGGTAGTGAGTTTCCGAGATCCAATTATTATAATAAAGAATAACCACGTTTCAAACAATAGTTTATAAACTCAGTAATAAACCTTATTACTCAGTTACTTTTCCTCATGATCGCTTCCACCATTCAGATCAATATTACCTCCATTTTGTATCGTACACAGTTTTTCGAAGAAGGGCACTTTGATAAGAAGAAAGCCCGTGATAACAAGATATAGACATTAATCTGATTACGGATGTCTATAATCTGCAAGTAGGTTTTTATGCTTTGTTATTTCTACACAATTAATTTTTCTTTCGTTATTTTTTATTTTATTATGAAACTATTTCTTAAAATACAAATCTTTTGTAGGTTAAGGAAAACAATATGTTTTTCATAAACTTGGCCAAGGGTCAATCCACCTGATCCCATTTTGAGGTACGCCACCGGTTCAATATTGTAACTGACATTCCGTTCAATCCAACCTCAAGCTTAATTGAATCGTAAGATTAATTGATGGTTCATTAATTAGTTTTCTGGTTAATTATCTGAAATGCTATCATTAATATACTCTATAAGCTTTAGTAATCAATCAATCAAGGCTGAGACTTAGCTCTGAAGGAGTTGAAGTACTTAACTCAAGAGAACTTAAGCTACTTAGCTTTTATATCATACAAATAACTACATTTAATGGGGTGTATAAAAAAATGACCGTTTCACCTTCCCTATGGAGAGAAGATGGCGACTAACAGTATCTGTCGACACACCACACTCCCTGGCAAGTTCGCAAGTTCTTGTGGGCGGATTTGACTCAACAGCTTCCTTCAGAATCTCATCAATATCCATTAATGGTCCCCCGAAGCCCTTCTTCATTTCCAACGTCGTATCTCCACTGCTAAATTTTTCAAACCAACTCCGCGCTGTGCGCTGGTCAAGGACACCTTTCCCTTCGTATTTAATAATTTCACGAGTTGCTTCAGTGGCTGTGAAATTTTTTTTCTAGTTATGTCTTAAAATAATGAGAATTTCGTAGGACACTGTCATGTTTCTTCTTTGAAATAAATAACTAAACTGAGGCTTTTTTTTTAAGTAGTCCAGTGTTAGTAAACAAGCTGAGAGAATGCTCTAAAGGGATTATTAAGTTTTGGTAAATAATAAATAGCATTAAAATATTTACAGACTTTTGAACTTTGGAATTTAATAAAACATTTTTTTTATACACCCCATTATTATATGATAAACATTGTTTACTTGATATCATTTTTTTACAACAAAAAATCTTTATTCCCCTCACCTATAATAATTTGAGGCTTTAAGTTTCAATATACTTGGAATCCACAAATCAATTTTATCCAAACCTATTAGGCCCACTTTTAAAAATTTGGCATCAAAATAGAAAGTCTCCCAGGTTAATCCTCAAAAATTGACTTACCCAATAGCAATTGGGAAGTATCTTATTGGTTTTAATTTTAAGCATAAAATTAAAACCAATAAGATACTTCATAGGTCCATATCTCTGCTATTTATTAAAATTAGTCACTATGTAAAAAGCAAAAAAAAGTATTAATAAATTTATTGTAATAAATCGGGATAGGATTCATTACACTGTTGCCCACAGGCTCTACAGATATTTCCACCCTCTTCAGCCTATCTCCTGTCTTTTATATAGTTATATAGTTAAAAAGGATATAAATTAATATACTGTGGTTTACTTTTTCGAAATATTTTTATTTATATCAACTATACTCATAGTTCCATATGAATCGCTAACTGCAGAAAGGCAATTCCTCTACTTTTCTAATTTTTATATGAGAGAGAAAAAAAGGGATCTTGTCTTGTACTGTTCCATATATGTAGTTAGCAAAATATTGAAGGTGTTATCAAGACTCCTACTTTGCGGACAAGTGTACTTTCTTAAGTAAACAATGGTTTCTGTCTTTGGTAAAAGCTAAAAGTTTTAAAAACAGAAATCTCAAAAGTTGTATTATTTATCTTTCTGCAGTTAGTTTTTCATATATCAAAAGAGAATAAAATAATCCTTGGTTATTTCGTCCTCTGGAAGGAACGCAAAATGAGAGTTCTGAGTACCCTGTCAAGTACTCGTTAAAGATCCCTATTCTAATTATATCGGGATATGCAAAATCAAATGAATGATGGTTAAATGAATAAATAAACAAACAACAACTTTCCCTAGTCCTACATTTCTCACTGCTTTGAACTTTAGGAGTTCTTTTTTGTTTTTATGATGAGAGTCATTAAACATGTTTTTCATTTAAATCCTGTATCCATATCTCTTAGTTGATAGATTTATTTTTTATGTTTTAGTTACTGGAGAGCATGAGTTCAAAGACAAATGCGTGCTTTACCAGTTCCGGACAGATCGTGATAGTGGTGGAGGAGGATGCCCTACACCTCAAGACATTGCCGAAGCAGAAGAGCACCTCCAAGAGTGTCTGGCAGATCTGGCCGATAGGGGACCAGATGCCTGGCTGAGGATGGTCTTAAGGAAACCGTATGTATTTTTTAGCAGATCTAACATTGTTTTTTACTTAATAAGGGTTCCTGAAATACATGTAAAATGTATTATTGATTCCGTAATGAAGAATGGTTCCCAACTTAAAATATTAATTGGTTTTTTAAACCATTCGTTTTTTTTTAATTATTAAATTTTTATTGACTTTTAATATATATAATAAATTTTCATGACCAGAAAAAGTGAAAATTAATCAGGTTTTCCATCTGATTCTTATATCTTATATTATATTTCTGGATGCCCAATAAATGTTATTGTTTAGATTTCTATCATTTTAAGGATGAATAATACACCTTCATTGTTATAAAAGATTAATACATTTGTTTTTCAAGAGAGCGTAATATCCCTAAAACTAGAGATTACTATGTTTTATCAATAACTTATGTTTGTTTTTTTTTAAATTCTATTCCTGTGTTTTATTCAAGAAAAACTATTTGTTATTGTATAACTAACAATAAAATTAATTTAATTATTATATTCAGAAACTTAATGAGTTATATTTGTAAACAGGAGTAATGACAGAACAGCTGATGACTTGGAAATAATTTACGAAGAACTATTGCATATGAAACCACTAAGTCATCTCAGTAATTCAATGAAGAGGGAGCTAGCGAGCGTTATTATGTTCGAAGCTCATCCTCGTCCAGGAACTGTCGGTCAGTATCTTTATCTTTACCATTATTTTTGTCATAGAATTATTTTTTTTTTTTATAAAGATAATTTTGAGTAGTATTTATTCTCTCATTATGTAAAAAACTTAACATATTTTACACTTAAAATAAAAATTCTTCATATATTTAGAAATATTGAAAACTAATCTATAATCTTTATCAGTGTTTGAGCAAGGCGAAGAAGGAAGATCCTGGTACCTGGTGCTGTGCGGTTCCGTTGATGTTGTGATTCATGGTAAAGGTGTTGTTGCAACATTACATTCCGGAGAGGATTTCGGCAAACTGGCTCTTATCAATGAAGCCCCTAGGTATGTATTTTGTAGGAATATATGGTTAATATATTTTAACCTTCCCCGTTTGTATCATTATTTTTAAATATAAGTTAGTTATTTCCCTTTTCTTATGAAATTATGTTTCGATTTTTCAGGGCAGCAAGTATAATTGTCAGAGAAGAGAATACACACTTATTGAGAGTTGACAAGGACGACTTCAACAGAATCCTGAGGGATGTTGAAGCTAATACAGTGCGATTAAAAGAACACGGAAAAGATGTACTGATTTTAGAGAAAAGTCAGGGTCCACATTCTTCTGTCAAGTAAGTTTTACAGAATTGATAACATAGTTTATTAATAATAAGGCAGTTAAACTTCCATGATGTTGGTGACTTTAATGTCCAAAAATTTATATCTGACGACATTTTGGTGAATTAATCCCCACCTTCAGAACTAAAACTAGCACTTTCTTTATCAATAAATTTAAATTACTTTTGTAACACATTAAAATTAAATTATAAACTAGTTTAGTTAATTTAAATTACCTAAAATTAGTATTCCTTAGGCCCCACATTGTTATTTAAATATTAAAATTTACCATGTTATCTTCCAAGTTAATATATCATATAAACACATAGGTAACTATAGTTTATAAAAATAGTTCAGTTGTTCTTTAATTCTATTTTTAAATTATTTGTATTTATGGTGTTAATATTTAATATGTCAATACAGTATTATTTATTGCTAATAAATATAGTGTTAATTTTTATTTTTATTATTTGTTCTGATTGTTTAAATTTTCTCTAAACAGTTGTTAAGGTTCTTAGTATTTGTATTAATATTGATAATTTTTAAAAAGTATATAGTGAGTTTGGATGGTATAGATTACCCTTCAATTGGAAGTAGGAGTATTAATGTTATTTTTTAATTTTGCAAGTTGTATCTGAATAGCTATTTAATCTTGATAATAAAATTTCTTTAATATTTTACTCGTATAATGCATATTCAATGCAGACTCTCCAACCCCATATTGGCTATGGTGTACATTAAATACTTCTAATGCAATAATTATATTTTCAGATATGTCGTGATGGCATGCACCCCAGCAAGAATGGTTGAGCACTTGCTGGACTCGAGATTAGATAGTGGATCGATAGATCCAGCGCTGGACGACTTTCTTCTCACCCATGTCATTTTCATCACTACCAGGCATCTTGTTCAAGAACTCAAAAAACAATATCCTTTTTAATCTACTGTGTACATTTTGAAACATTTTTCTTTATTAATTGCTTATCAAAGAAGTCTAGATTGAATCTAGTTTAATAACCCAATTAGACGGTTTAAGTTAAGTCACCCAGGGGAAAAATAATACATAATGCTCTTTATTACTTGTCCTTAAATTGAATAATTATCTTAATTAAGCTCAGTGTTAAGAAACGGTTTCAAAATCTTGACCTCATTAAATTTAGATTTATAGAAGACATTATAGAGTTCAAAGTTCTTATTTATCAAATTGGGAAAGTGTAATATGGTTTGTTTGTCTGTTTTTTAGTTTAGCGTCACTTTATGCTGCTATGGCTTGTTGGACAATCCTAAGGTAGGATTCCTAAATTTTCCATATTTACTCGGGACCACCATTATTATGTCTCTTCCAAAGAACGGCATAACCAAGAGTTTTTTTTTACTTCCTTTAAAAAATCCTAAGGCCACCTGCCGGAGTGCGATTTTGGGCATAGTAAGCTATTACCATAAGACCCCAGACAGTATATATATATATATATATATATATATATATATATATATATATATATATATATAGTATATTGATTTGTTTAATTTATTCATTTGAATCTCTATTCTTACTAATTTTTTTAATGATTTCATTCATAAATTTAATATCAAGTTTCTGGAATATGATTTTTAAAACTATAAAGAAGTATTATAAAATTAGCTATTACTATAAAAAAATTAACTATAATTCAAATCAATAATTAATGGAGTAATTTTAAAAAGGGGAAGTTTATTTTTATGAAATAAAGAACATCATTCATGGAACTCCTAGATCACTGTTATTTAAGATTTATTTTGCATTGCATATATGTTATAACTATTTTATTATTATGTTGTAAGTATATTCCTTAACACTGTGTACCTATAATATGGATTCACCTCACCATGACAAAGAACAAACTGACAACTACAAAAGGAGAGTTCTGTTGTTCGTTTTTCGATGGGTCACCACAATCAGATATCCTGCTCTTTCTGATCCCATCATAATTTCTCTTATAGAGGTTGGTAAATAAATAAGATTAAATTAATACTAATCATACTTTTAATAAATACTTCTCATAAATTTAAATTAAATATTCTTTTTACAATTTTTTACTTGCTTTGCTCACATATGGTTTTACCACAGACCTTTTAAGTAAGTCTCTTGATCTTATCTACATTGCAATTTCATTGTGAGGTATTGATAAGTTTTATATCAAATGATTTCTCATATTTCCTCTTCCTCCACTAAACTGGTCTAGTTACCGGCCTGAGGCTTTTCTTTGAAAGCTCTAGATCTTCTTTCTCAAGTATCTTTCAAAGATCAAGTCTCTTGGACAGTGCAAGTATCAACTTAATATCTTTGTGCAAACGCATTTTAAATCTACAATATTTTAACAAAACCTAATTTTTTTTAAGTTAGTATCATATGTATTGTGACCCTGAATATTGAGCAATATTACTTTTGAAAAACATTTTATATGAATTGATATCCAAAACTGCACTTGACTTTATCTTTGAAAAAAATAGAATCAATTAATGCTGGGGCAATCGTCCCGCCATATTTCTTCTATGGTGTTGTGTAACCTTATCTTAAGATTTATTAGAGAATATATTATAAGCAAGTCAAACCAATTTGTCTATGAATTATTTCTCATTACAGGACCTGTCGAATGACGCAAGTAGCGAAGGATGGGAAGAAGCGGCCCTGATGCATAGGCTAAGCGCGCAGGTGGCACGCCAGCAAGAGATCAATTCCAACCTCAACAAGTGGAAGCTACCTCCCACTGGCCAACCCATCTGTTTATTCTCGCCTTCTGAAACTGGTTCCACTCTCATTAAACCAAAAGATGACAGTAAGATTTTTTTTTATTATTTTTAAATATTGCATTAATGAATGAATGGATGAAATTGGTCTCAACATTGGGATGTTTGGCCTCTCGCCACTTGTGCTATCATTTAAACAAAACTGTCCTTTATGACTTTAACTACAGGTGCTGCTTTTACACTGGTTCATTGGTCCCTTGACTCAGACCAACATCTATAAGTTCCTATATGTGTTTTTTAAAGCTTTATTTGAACATCAACTACTATCAATCATCTTCAAGGATAGAGATCCTTCTTTATGTATAAAACCCGAGCTGGTTTGTCTTTAGTATTTTCCTTTATATCAAGTTTCAGAATATGTTTTGGATGAGAAACTGTGTTCTGTAATCTCAAGGGTTTTTGTTGTGCTTTAAGATGAATTGAACATTACTGGGGAAGTTTGATAAATCTTAATAATAAATAAATTCAAATTTCCTGTCTTTACAACTGTATATTCCAATTTAAATCATTTAAAAAATTATCAATATGGTAGAAGACAATTTTTAATTAATTGAAAAATAAACTATTCTGTGATCAAGAACATTTTTTTATTCCCTGTGTTACACACCACTTTGTAATAACTTAAAATGCCATACTGATAAAACTTTTGTTCTTATTTTTCAGTAATCTTCCGTGTTTACTGCGCTGATCACACGTATTGCACCCTACGATTGCCCGTATCTGCCACGGCAGAACAAATAAAAGTGTGCGCTGCTGACAAGCTTGGCTTGAGGGTGAGGCCCGAGGATCTGATTCTTGCTGAGCTCAAGTCTAACGGCGAAAGAGTCAATTTTAGGGATGTAGAAGTTTCCGTACCAACCACGCTCAGTTTAAATGGTAGAATTTTCGTTGCTCCAAAGGACCATCTTGATGCTTTGGTTAGTATATTCTAAACCCAATAATAATAATTAATTGCTATTATTTTTAAATTAATTTTAATGACTAAAAGTTAAAAAGAAAATAGGAGAAAAAAATTATCAATAACTTGTTAATAAGACATGATAAAACCCTTTCAATGAAAAATAGTAGTGAATATAATTTAAGTTATGAAACTGATCAGAACAACGGGAAAGAGTAAAAGAGGCATTCAGTAAAATAATAAAGAGTGAAACTAAGTATAATCTGGCTATTTAGAAAGCAACCTCAAGAAAGTTGCCTCCGGGCTGGCCTAGCCTAGAGGGGAAGCTCCACTATTTCCTCCACTATCTAGCACGCTTCACTTGCACTTTGTCTTTATTGTGACCTAGTTGGCTCTTTTTGTAGTATCTTTACAATCTCTTGAAGTTACGATTGACGTTTTACGTTATACCTTTCCATCCTTATACTTGTAATGTGAAAGTGAGACTATAACCTCAAAGAATGTTATTTTGAAAAACAATGAGGTATCGCAAAAAAATAAGAGACAAATGTGGCCCAGGCCTTGAACCTCACGACCCTCAGTCAGGTAGGGGAACTTCCCTCCCACCAAACCTCCCAGCCCCGCCTTCGGATTCGAAAAAGATTGTTTTATAAATTATCAGACTATAGTTTAATATATTCTTGATAAAATATATTTTGCTCTAACCTTAATCCTTGTCAATAATATGAATTAATGTTATGAGATGATAATAGTGATTTTGAAATATATTTTCTAAAATACTGTCATCACGCTGTTGAATTTTATTCGAGGAAAAGGAAAATTGAAAGGAGGGTTGAACAAATTAAAAATCCTTATTCTAGTTCTAGTTAATTATAATTGACTTACATTTATAATATAATGAAGCATTGCTTTATTTAGACTGTGATAGCTGAACAAGAAGCCCCAACAGAAGGAGTTGAATTGGATTTAGAAGATGTCAGTGCCAAAGAAATGGCTTACCACATGACCATGTTCGATTGGGAGCTGTTTTGGAATATTCATGAGGTAAAAATATTATCGTGGTTGACCATTATAATTGATATATGATAATATATCATAATATTATAATCATTAATATAATTATCATTAATCAATTATAATATATAAAATATTATAATTGATTAATGATAATTTTTATTTTCAAAGATTGGTGTATTTATTTATTATTATTTTTTGTGTTTTGTAGTATGAGCTTTTATACCACACATTCGGGAGACACAGGTTCGGTCAAAGCACTGCGAATCTTGATGCTTTTCTGAGAAGGTTTAATGAACTCCAATATTGGGTAGTGACCGAGATCTGTCTCACACAAAGTCTCAGCAAAAGAGTGCAAGTCCTCCGCAAGATTATTAAACTAGCTGCTTAGTAAGTTCATCATTACATGTTATCTATGTACATTTGTATCATAATTACATATCTGTACACCAGAGGCGAAGGATACAATGTCACATTTTTAAAATTTTTGTATTTGTTCAAGAGAGCCAATTTTCCATAGCTTTGGATGATTAAAATTTCTTTCTTTGTTAGTTATAGAAACAGCTTAAAGAAAATTATTCATTGTTATTGGTGTTGATAAGAGATTGGAAGTATTGATGATAGTATTTATTTATAACTATTTACCAAAAATATTATCTATTTTGTGGACTTGGTGTCCTTTACCTTAAGGGCAAAGAAATTAACAGTTATTTTATAAAGTTAAAAAATAAAAAAATTACACCCAAGATAATGTGTCATTAATGAATAATTCTTGTTCAATTGATTTTGTTTTTTTTAAAACTATTGCACCCGTTATTTCAATGAACTTTTGTTTTACAAATCAATACCATTATAATATTGTTACTCAAAATCAATAGCAGATAATTTTTCTAGATATAATAAAAAGATCTGTGAACTGGTTATTCTTCTAACATTGTTCATTGTTTGGTAGAATAGAATAGAAAAGTCATTTTATTCTAATAAATTTATAAATTTTAGTAATATTCATTAGAATTTAAACCTGAAGATGGCTGGTGACATTTGTGCCACGCAACTTCTCTTTTTATATCCAAATATTAATAAATCCAAAGATAAATGTTAAGAAAACATACATTAATAATTAATTACCTTCAATTATTGGAAACATGGAATTTTCTTTATTCAGCTATTTTGCACTATAATTGTATTAAAGTTATATGATGTAATATAAATAAAATGGTATGTTCCGTGAAAAATCAAATGTTTTCAAATTTTCATTTTTGTGCATTTTTTTACTATTTCAGTTGCAAGCAATACCACAACATTAATGGAATGTTTGCCCTGGTCCTTGGGCTGTCGAATATGGCCGTGTCTCGATTGTCGCTGACATGGGACAAGTTGCCGAGTAAGTCTCGAAAACTTTACATGCAACTTGAAGCGACGATAGACCCTTCGAAAAATCACAGGGCCTATAGGGGAGTGGTTTCCAGCATGAACAGCCCTTTGATTCCGTTTATGCCACTCCTGCTAAAAGGCAAGATAATATTTTTTTTTTTATCTTATAGTTACCTTTTATTTGAAGATTAATTAATAAATTAATAATTTTTTATTGTCTTAGATATGACATTTATTCATGAAGGAAACAAGACAATGGTCGATGGTCTTGTCAATTTTGAAAAAATGCATATGCTTGCACAAACGCTGAGAACACTTAGATACTGCAGGAGTCGACAGCTGAGTAAGTATATGGAATTGTATTATTTTATCAACTAAAACTCGAAATTTTGTTCATTAGTTTATTTTTTTTAATTGTGTGTGTTCTACTGTTATTACGTAATTTCATCTTATAAGGTTTATTAATAATTATGATTCAATTTTTATTAAATTTATATTTTTTCTTCTTTATATTTACCTAAATAACTGACAGACAACATTTTTGTATCTTCCTAATTGTTCATTACTTATATATGATAAGTAATAATAATAATATCAAATATTTGTTGTAAATATTAAATGTGTTATCAAATCAAACAGGTGTACCATTTGTTGTTAGTGTTTGTACACTTTTGTTTGGCAAAGAGTTTTCGTTTAGATACAAGAAAAAAATTGATAAATAAATATTAATAGCTAAAATTCATAATTAAAATAATTATATCTTTATGAAGTTATTAAATATGTACTGCCAAGAAAATTAGAATACCATCCAATATTTATTTGTCTTTTACAGTCATAGAAGATCCTCCAACACCTAAAAATGAATCAGAAGTGCGAGCCTATGTCCGATGTCTTCGTACAATCGACAACCAAAGGACTCTTACGAGCTTATCTCAAAAATTGGAACCAAGAAGATCTTAGAACCTGCCGTCGGTTCACTGTGTTAAATGAAAGAAACTTCAAAACTAAAGTTTTTTTTATTCTTGTACAAAACAGTAGAATTTAACCAAAACTTCTTTTTTAATAAACTAACCTCTGGCCACTAGCTCTGGTAGGTTTCTTCAAATTTAATTATTGACTTATGCAGTAGAATTGATTCCCGTAATATTTTTACTTTAAAAGAAAACAAGAATAATCAGATGAAAAGTTTATATAATTGAGCAAGTAAGTACTATAGTACTGTAATATAATTAGTATTATTTTTTTTCATGCTTACTATGGTCTCTGAATTTTTTTCATTTATTTATTGTTTAGAAAATTATCAAACTTGTTAGAATTCTACTGCATTTAGGAATAAATATATGTAATTTGATATGTGTTTGAATGTATATTATTTATATTGCTAAATATTTATTAAAAATGTTAAATATAGAAAAATTATTATACTGATATTTTAGCTTTGAATCATATTTAACGTATATATTTGTTATAAACTATCATATATTTTTTATTTATAATGAAAAAAATATTATTTGTATAAAAATTTTAGAATGTTTATTTTTTTCAAATGTCAGTCTCACATCTGCCAATATTTCTAAAATGAAAAAATATATATGTATAAAAATTTTTTAATGTTAGATTTTTTTTTTCAAATGTCAATCTCATTTTTTTTAACGATGCAATTTTTTTTAAAGAAATTTAATTAAAGCAGGTGGGAAAAAATTAGTAGGTTAAGGAATAATGAAACCAAAGATATGTTAACCCTTTCTATTAATCTTGTCATTTATATATATATATTGTAATTTTGTATATTTAATGTTATATAACTAATTATAACCTTAAAATTATGCTAAAAAATAAAATAAAAATTGAGAACACCAAAGTAGTATTGTTAGAAATGCAATATTTTGTATGTATATATGAGAAATTAAAAATCTCTTCTTTTGTATTGTACTTTATTTTACATTCTAGTCATACTTGTAGCTGTTATAAAAATATGTATGTATGTAACAATTATAGGTTTTAAAAAGTGTATTTGAAGCAGTTTGGAATCCTACTAAAGGCCAATTATGACATGTTTATTTAAGTGGATAAAAAATACATGTTGAGTAGACTAGGGCGCTACCCTATTGTTTTTTATCTCCTCCTTTATAAATTTGATCGACTATAATGTATTTTTAGTTTCATAGTGTGAAACATTTTAGTTCAGTTGAGTTTAGTACAATTTTGTTCTTTAACAAGAATAAATAGAATGATAGAAACTATTATAAAAATATTAACTTAATGAAAATGGGTTAACATAAAATTTAATTTTATGCAGTGAATATTTTTTTGTTTAAAATTTCATTTTATATTTTAAAATAGAAAAAAGGAAAAAAAAAGGACCCATTTCCAGACATTATAGCGTTTTATACATTCATTTAATTGGTGGGACCTCTTCAATGTTTGATTAGGCCAGTATAAAGTTTTAAGATTAATTGGTTTTGTAACTTAGCACTAAAAGGGCTATTGTCAGTTCTTCAAATTTTTCACAATTATCGCTTCTATTTTATATTATTACTTAGACCTGGAAAATTCTTCTTCTGGCATTTGTTCAGACTTCTCTCTTTCATGTGAGACATTGTCCTTTTGTGGTGGTGATTAAACCAATTTAAACTCACCTATTTTTGATTCAGTCCTATTTTAGCAATCCACCAATTATTTGTTTTATTACATTTTCTACTGCTTTGCTTGCATTTTTATTGCGACTTTATTATTCCAGTTAAAGTAATCACTGTACTAAATCTGGCTTGATCAAAAAATTGGCTTCATACTTTGATTATAAAGTCACTTATGTTCATTGCCTAAACTAAAATGTTTTGTAATAATTGAAATGGTAGTACTTCATAATACCAGCTCCTTGGCAAAAATACATGAAAACTATTCCTCCAACAACTGTTTTGTTTTTTAAGTATACATAATTTTTTTTGTCATGATAATATTAGCTGCCACATATCAAAGTAAAAACCATTCTCAATTGCAGCAGTCGGAAAATTAACAAAACATTATAATGCTACTACTAGTTGCAATGAATTGTTTTTATAATAAATTCAATTACCTTAACAGAAGAGGAATAGATCTTCTAATATTATGGAGTATTGCCATTAGTACATAAAAATTATTAAATTTTTTTCTTATTTATTAAAATTATATATTAAATTTACTGAATTGACAATCAATTTATATTCTAAAATTTTGGATTCCTATAATGAGAAATATAAGTTAAATTTTTTTAAATTTATTTTCTGTAAAATGATTCTGACTGTCAGTATATTTAGACTTGTTTAATATATTTGCATATTACTTAAATATCAAAATTATACAAGTGTTTTTTAGTAAACGATCATTACAATTAAACTTTTGTAACTTCTTTTGAATCTGAAATAAATAAAATATGAGTGCCTTTAATATATAAATATATTTATATGTACATGTATAAAAAAAAAAATACATTGCTATTCACATCTTTTGTTACAGAAATTGTATTATTCATTGTACCACACAGTGTTACAGTGGGTAACATATCCAAAGTAAAATAGTTTCACTTCACTTATCAAAACTATACATGTGATGTTGATGATGGGTCCATCTTTGAAATTATTAATACTTTATCAAAGCCTGTTTATATTTACATATGTAAGAAAACAAATATATTTTTCCCAACCATAGTGGGATGAGTTTGTAGTTAGCTAGAATATGTTCTGTCTTAAATTTCTCTATATCAATATACACACCCATGTATATGAATAAACTCTTAAATGGCTTCCTGTTATAAATATTCCTTTTCTTTCTTTAGGTTAATGAAAAAGTAGGCATATATTTGCTGTAAAATTGTAAGGATAACTCCAAAATGACATAAATTTGTCCTTCATATGGACTCGTTTCTAATGAACGTTTAATAAACTCTGCACTGTAATTACGATTAGGAATTTATAACTATACATAGTAATGAAAATATCTCTATTGTATGTTATTTTTTTGTAATAAAACTTTGAAAATGATGCAGATGTGGAATAATTTATAATACATATCCTCTTTATTACCTTTATTTACTTCCTAATTTCTAAGCAGTTTAATAATGAATAGCTATCTTGTCAATTAAGGAAAAACATGAGGTTTTTATATGAATCAGTTTTTGCCAACTATTAAAAGTATTCTAAATCTATAAAATATGTGTATAATGTTTTCCTATATCTAAATTTTTTTATTGGAAATGAATATAGCTCAAAACGTTCAACAATTACTTTTGTAATTGAGTAATTAATAATTTTTATCCTAAGCTAATTTAAAATAAAGTGTGTAACAATAAACACTAAGCTCAATACCTAACTTACTACAGATAGATTAGATTTCCTTCATCTTGATTTCAGTTGCTCTATGAAACTAGCTCCTATTCATAAAAAATAATTTTTGGTGATCCATCATACAAAATACTGAAAAGACATGCATGATTCTTTACTATGAGCTAAAAATTAAATTCTAGAGCATATTGAAGAATGCCTAGCCACAAAAATGAATAGATTGATGTATTATTGAAATTCAGTATTACTACTTATGATGAAATATCACAATTCTTACTGCTTATTTTTTTGCCAAGATCAGACTGTCACACTACCACCGAAAAGAAATGGTGGACATGATTAAGTCCAGAACATCTTTTTTACCAGATCTTCTTGAATATTTCAAATCTTGGAATGATAAATCATAAGAATCTTCAAGTTCTTTCAATATTTTGGGTATAGGCTCCAGTAATGAGATCAACACTATGGCTCATAGTGAAGTGTTGGTCCTGAGGGAGCTGTTTAAGACCATGTCTAAATTTCAGATATATATTAACGATGATATATCCAAGAGGAATCCTGCCCCACATGAAAGATCCAGCTACATTAAATTGTTCTTCCTCTATTGTATTTTTTACTACCAATATTTTCTCATTGGCATCCACCACTACTCCTAGGCCTGTACTATCCCTCAAAATTTCAATTTCATAAAAATCTTTCCAAAAAAAGTTCAAAGATTACTTAAATTAATCCATAATTATATTAGAAATGAGATGAACTCAGATATAATATTAGTTTTCACTGGTACAATTATTTCTACTGAATGCATACAAATTGGCAAACCTGATTAACCTTTAATTATGTATTTTTCCAACCAGCTAATGCTGTAACCGATTAAGAAAAAATTGACTTTTCTTTTGTCTTCCTTCACTGAGAAATGATTTGGTTGAAATCGCAATCATCTGCCAGGTTATTCCTTTATTGATCCTGGGTGAACCATAGGAGAGTCTCCAAATCCCACAGTGATGATACACATCTTGAACAGAATAGAACAGAGCTACCATATCACCTTATGGAAAAATAACTGAGAAGAAAAGACATTTTTATATCAGTTCTCAGCTTCCTGTGGAAGTGTTTAAATTATTATAAAATTGATGGAAACATCTACTGGTCAAATCGACACTTTTTTTACCTCAGCCTAAGTAACAGTGATGCCTCATGAACAGAAAGTTTTCGAATTTCCGGAAGTTACTAAATTATATTTACAAATTATTCTATTAAAATTTTAAATACTAGCTGACCCGGGCACGCGTTGCTGTGGCTGCTTTAATAGTTTTTAAAAAATATTACGTTAAAATTTGAATTTTAAAGAAACAATAAATAAATGGAAAAAATGAATTTAATAGATTTTTGATTTTACATTTTATTCATCTTATATCTAAGTATAGTATATAATAAATAAATAATATACAAAATTCTTAACTGATAAAATATAAACATTAAATTAATGAATGAGGTATATCATAGTTGATTTTTAATTATGCCTAATAATATTTTTTTAAATAAAAACTATTTATTTCAATTTAATTGAGCACTAATCGATGCACAATATTTTTTTTTAATCTATCCTTTTCTAATACAAAGAAATTAGATGGTTTACTAACATGTGAGCATGCAACATATAATTGTCCATGGGAGAAACATGGATGTTGTAGGTCCAAACCGACAATGGACATTGTCTGGCATTGAGATTTGTTGATGGTCATAGCAAAAGCCAAGCGTATACCAAATTGAAGTCTTTTGAACGGTATTATGTGTTCTGATGGTATCAATGGAATACGTGGCAACAGGAGGATTTCTCCATTAAAGATTCCAGTCAACATGGCGGCTTCAATAACATTCCTGGTGATATTCTAGATGACCAAACGTGTACCATTCCATAATTTAGGTGGATTCAAATTACACATAATCAATAATAATTGCCGACACATATCACTTAGGGTTATGGAAAATAGTCTACATCCTATTCTCAGACCTACTGAATATAGACACAAAATTTCATAAGAATCGGTCAAGTCGTTTCGGAGGAGTTTTGTTACAAACACTGTGACACAACAATTTTATATATTAGATATAAAATGGTAAATATAATGTTTCATCGATAATTACTAAATGAACCATTTAGATGGCATTTCGGGTAGTCCTAAATAATTTATTTTGAACCTTTCAATTTTTTAAATTAGGTAACAAATTATCTTATAAAGGTATCAGTTCCGCAAGTTGTCGCTCCGAGTTAAGTCACAAGTTTAAACTTTTCATCCGTTTCCTTTTTAATATTCTCAAAAATAAACGTAATCGTAAGTTTTGATATGAAAAAAGGGTGGAAATGTATACATTTCGGTACCTAATCATTTCATTAAGAAATTAACTTTTCAACAAACAGTACGTGTAAGACGGTTATTTAATGACTGTACATAGTCATTAATAGTTACTATTTGGAAAATCATGGCCAAAACACATTATTAAAAAATAATTATGGTGTAGGGAAGTCGATCCAAGCACTCCGACGAAACTAGCATCCTCGCCTCCTATTAAGTTAATACATAAACAGATCTTCGTACCTCTATGTAGTATAATTAACCGATACTGCGTGTTTGTAACCTTCTCTGCCATGTTCTCTACTGTTTGCACGTGTTTGTGTTTATTTTTCTGAGACAAGGAAGCTATTTATTTTGCATAAGATATATTAAATACATTGCAATGACAAGGTTTGCTAGAGCATCGGGTTCCAAAGCATCTAATCAAAGAGTTCCCGAAGACAGTACTCCATGGTTTGAGTTGAAACAGCAAGTGACTGATAATAATCAAAGTACAGAAGAATCTAACGAAAATGAAACTGACTGGAAAAATGTTCTCGATTCAGAAAAGAAAATCGAAGAAAACAAGAACAGTGTATGGTGCGAATTTGAAGAAGTAAAACCCAAGGCAAATAATAAAAACAAGGTAAAAAAAAGTCAGAAATTAGATTCCAAGAAATCAGAAAAGAACAAGAATGAAGAAAATGATTCTGTTTCTAGTTCATTGAGTATCAAAGGGAAAAAGAAGACCAATTTATCCGAAGAAAATCCAGCAAACGATAATTTTAAGTCTGACTTGAAGAATATCAAATCTAAACTAAAGCTGTCTAGTAATAAATCAAACTTTCAAGTTGAAGAATTGTCTTCAGGAGAATCACCAGTCATAAATGACATAACGTCTGTTGAAAATGATAAGTCCCTCAAGAAAAAGAAGCGCAAAAGAAAATTTTCAGAATCTCAAGATGTAGATCAGTTGCAGATTCCAGAAAACCAATCAAACCCTGATGAAGTTGAAGAAAGTAATCATGATGCAACCGCAAATGAAAAATTTGCTGTAAATGGTGGTAGTTATGGAAAGAACAAGAAATCTTTGAAAAAAAATAACACCATTACCAGACAAAAGTATAATAAAGAAGAAACACCTTACAAACGTAGAAAAGTGGATCAAGGTGATGTTAAACTAGACTTAAACGGTCAGGAAGTTTGGGTTACTCGTCTTGATGGATTCTACATTAAAAAAGAAGATGCCAAGAGAATCAGGCAGTTAGAGATGGATTTATTGAAAAGAGGTGTATCCAAGCAAGAAGTTAGAGCTGTGATCAAGAAAGAAAGAAGAAATGCCGAAAAGTCTTTAGCCAGGATGAAAAAGAAGGTTTGTTACCACTGTCGTAAAGGTGGTCATACTCTATCATCTTGCCCTATGCTTGAAGATAGCGGTGCCCAAGTTGTAGGAAGTGGAATTTGTTATAAATGTGGTTCTACTGAACATACTCACTATCAGTGCAAAGTGAATACTGGAAATTCCTATAAGTTTGCAACTTGTTTTGTTTGTAAACAGGAGGGTCACATTTCCAAGCAGTGTCCTGATAATCCAAGGGGTATGTACCCTTCTGGGGGAGGTTGCAGACTTTGTGGGGATGTTACTCACTTCAGAAGAGAGTGTCCTACTCTGCAAGCGAAGTCTAACAAAGTGACTGTGGGGTTGATTGATCAAGATATTGAAACCTTGGACGGTCAATCTAATGCACCCGTATCCAAAGAACCAGCTAGCAAAAGAAAAAATAAAATAGTTAAGTTTAGCTGATATTGAAAGCTATCAATGTCGTGTATGACACCTAATAAATGTATATACAACTATTATGTAGATTGTACATAAATATTGATTATTACTAAAACATTATATACATAACTAAAGTTCAGTTTTTATTTAACCTATTCATTGTACTTTTTTTAATTATTGATCAGGCCATTTATTTCATGCTCAATGCTTCTGAATCGCTTTTCATAGCAACTTATGAAAATAACATAGTTTGGTTTTCTGTGATATTCTCTATTTTGAGCTTAAAGTATTTTTTTTAACCTAGCTATTTAGATCTATGTTAATTATTCTGCAGGTTGTCGCTTCGAGTTGAGTCGCAACAAGTTTCAACTTTTCATTTGTTTCCGTTTTAATATTATCCAAAAATACAGGTTATCAGTAGCTTAGCGTGGAATAATGAATGTAATCATGGGAAACATGCATCTAGAAATTAAGATTTCAACAAACGTACATCATCTATGCTTCAAAATGTCAGTTGAAACTTTTATTACTTGAAATCTACTCATTTCTCATAACTACGTTCTCTTTTCCTTACTAAACCAAATAACTTGTATAATTTATGGAAAATTTTAAAAATAAACAGTTGAAGCTTGTAACTCAAATGAAATGAATGGAAGACCTGATAGTAGTTTCTCATGGGTTCTGGGCCTAGTTGATAAAGATGAGGTATGAAAACAATTTTAATAACATTTGATAAAGTATACCTAGTAGGTATTAATTCATCTAAATTTTTCTTCCCTAAAAAAGTATAAAATTTCCATCATGGATGTTTGTTTATCTTTGAAAGGAAAAGGAAACAAAAAAATTGTACTGACTACAATAATGTCATATTTGGTGAGAGCTTCATCTGTGACTAGTTTAACATGTAGTAGAAACACTACAAACATATTCCTCGTTCCCCCATTATCTATCGTTCAGGACATCTTAAAAAATTACAGATATCCACAACTGTTTTATTGGTTAATTCGCCATTAACCAATATATATATTATATTAAGTTAATTTAATAATATAATCATAGTTAATTAGGGCAAAGGAATAGTCAGTAAAACAAAAACCTACAATTATTGAAAAGCAACTCTATAAATAAATGAGTTGCTTTTTCATTTATTCAAATAAATATATTTCAAAGTTCACTCAATAACCTTTTTTTTAAAATTTCACATTTACTAAAAATAAAATAAAATAAACTTATACTTTTTACAAAAATGCTAGTAAGATATTTTTGTTTGAAAAAGAGAATTTATTATTAAAATAGCACTATATAAAAAACAGCTTTTGACTATTACAATTTTTAATTTAATTAAATACAGATCCAAATAAATTGGAATACATGATGATTACAAATTGACAACTAAATTTGAAAAGAAGGGATAGCAATTTGACCTGAATATATCGGTAAAGAAAATCACCTAAATTAATATTATACATCATAAGATAAATTAAATATTTTAAACTTTTAATTAAAAGCATTAAAGACTATGCATAAAATAATCACAGCAGGTTTTTTAAAATGTATACATTTTTTTCCTTTTTTTTTTTATCTTATACAAACCAACAGCATACGATATAAATAAAATAAATTTAAAAGAAAACAATCATGTACGCTATACAATTTATAAAAGTCTAAAATTTGACTACTAACATTAAACTAGAATCAGTTCAACATGTTACATAGTAGTGTATTTACATAATTGAGCTTAAATACAATAATAAATGTTATGATTAAATGTACACTAAAAAATAAAATAAAATTTTAAAATTGAAAAGAAAAATTATAACTTCTGCCATTGAAGTGTTGCTGTCATTAAATTTTTAAATTATATTTTATTTAGGTTATTTTACTAAATAACATAATTAAGATTTTTTTTTTAAGCCTTTCAGAGTCAGTCATGGTTCCACTTTTTGATTAATCACTAATAAAGAAAAATATCAGATATCAATCTAGATTTCCATAAAGACTAAGTCATGGATATAGCTGGTTTCCAAACTTCATAATTTGGATTATGAGAAAAAATAAATAGCAAAAAAAAAATAATAAGACACTTCACCAACTCCCCCCCAAAAAAAAACCAAAACAGATACATTCCAATGGTATAACTGTATAAGTACACCTATAGCTTGAGCACAGCTAGTTGGCACATGGCAAGCAAACACTGTTTGCGTTTTAAACCGTGGCACAAAGTAGAAACTAACCTCTCCTTTTTAAACTTTAAGTATATATATTTGATTATATTTACTTGATGTATTCAGTATACAGTTGTAAATTTCAATAAATACCTTAAAAAAAAGGTATATATATTTATATATATACATAAAGTATATACCTTTAAATGGGAAGTTTACCGAATTTATTGTTTGTGATTTATATACATTTATGTTTTCTTGCTGAAATTTCGTTTTCAGAATATTGAACTTGAGTTGTTTTAGTAATTTACTGACTATTTATTTTTCTATGAAAACCTGGCTTTAAACTAGATATTGAATTTTTTCCTACAGAATACTGAAATAGTATTATTTTAAAATCTTACTGAATACTTCTTAAACCCAAATAAACTCGATAAAACAATAGCTTCTTCTTGGAGGTAGAAAATATAAAATTTGGGGAGTTACTTCTAGCTCTTGGACTGATCCCATTTCCTCGTGGCCAACTAACTGTGATACAGCTGTAGAATATATCTTTATTAAAACATTTATGTGAAAATCTAATACAATTTTTTAAGTAAAATTTTAGATTTATTATGGTTATATATGGGTGTAACCATAAAACTATAACTATTTTTATTTGACTTTTGTCAAATACATGCCAATAAAGAAAAATAATGGCTTTATTCAAAGAACCGTTTTAAGTTTTATATACAGAGATTCCATGGAAGTTTCATAAATAGAGATTCAACTGCCGTGTGCTTTGAAAATGAAAATATAAATTTGTTTATAAAACATAAATAATTACTCTCATCCATTGATAGTAAACTCATTTTAAAATGCCTGACACTGAATAGGCCAAAAACAAATGAAGCATTTTAGACAATAAGATGAAGTAACAATGATTTTTTTAATTTCTTTTTTAATTCAACATTCCTGTAGTAATAGTAACTACAAATCATGATTACTCAATCCCATTGACTGTGAGAAATTAGTAATAAGTAATTAATGAAAGCAGCATTCAAAAATCACAATACACAAACAATCTTATGACGGTCACTTTGATGGCAAAAACAAAATAAATACTGAAAATAACTAAATTATAAATTAGTGGTAACCCATCATTAATAATATATAACATCTATACATATATATAAGAACTTTTCTGAGATCTCAACATAATAATTGATCACTTTTACTATAATAACAAAGCCTACGAATTTCAAATGCTCCAACTGTGATTAATATTGAAATAGAAAACTTATATTTCATACGAATTTCAATTAATGATAAAGCAATTTATCAGATGCAATTGGTATTAAAAATGACAATGGCTTAAGGAGTCAATTATACAAACTATTATTTATATGAATTAAAAATATAATAAATAAAAGGATATAACTTTAATATCATGCTGATGGCAGGATTACTCAAACTTAAATATTTACATTATAAAACAACATTCTAATAAAGTTTTTAAAGAAAAAAAAAAGCAATTTATATATATAGAAATTTTAAAACATCTCAAGTTAATTTAAATTAATTAAACTAATTTAATTTTAGTGATAAAACATTAATTTACATATATATTTTTTCAAATGTCATAGATTTTAAACTTACAAATTATGTTTTCGGTGATTCCGTTTAGGGCCAATAAAAGTTTTCAGATTTTCCGAACTATTGAATTTCATACAATTTTTTAAAACAAACATTACTTCTTAATAATGAGTTAATTGATAAAAGATCACTTTTAACCTAAGTTTTAGGCTTCTTGTTGATTTATTGTACAGTAGGAAAGTCTGGAACTTCCGATTAAAGTTTAAAATGGTGATGTCATCTGTTAAAGTGCTGAAACAATAAAGTAAATTTTAATCTATTTAACTAAATCTAACAAGAAAACAATGAATAAAAAATGGCGGGGTTAGTATAGTAATAAATTATTTATAGGAACAAGTAATTTAACATATATAGTTTATAAGAAGCGAGGGATCGTTGACTGGATGATGTAAGGAAGAAAATAGTTGGGGGTGCAGTCAATTAAAACACTAAATAAGTGGATACTTATTTTAATTAAGTGCCGACGTTTCGACCCACTTTGTGGGTCATCTTCAGGGCTAAGAAAGAAAACAGACAACATACAATGAATACAATAAAAATACATAGAGGACTAAGTATATGCTAAATGAGAAAAAATATAAGTAGAGAGGTAGAAATTTAGAACAAAAGTGAGGGATATATATGAATACAAAAAATTACAGAGAAAATGTACAGAACGGTGGTGATGCCAAAAAAAATATTTTTTTAATATACAAAGATAAAAGACGGAAGTAAACAGAAAGATATTTAAAAAGAAAGAAAAAGTATAAACATCAGAGGTGAGAAGTAAAATTATGGAAAAGGTAGTGGAATATATATAAGCTATAAAAGGTAAGATAATAGACTCCTAGGGAGTTTACATAAGTAAAATGAAATAAGATATAACCAAAATGAAATTAAAGAGTAAATAAGGGAAGAATAACAGTAGAAAGTCAAGATATGAATATAGAGTATAACAGTATTTTTTTTTTTTTTTTTTTTTTTTTTTTTTTTTTTTTTTTTTTTTTTTTTTTTTTTTCCTAATTGCAACGCCTCCTACATCGGCGAAACTAAGAACTTCCTTAAAGACCGTATCTACCAACACAAATACTCCATTTCCTCCCATAACCTTACCGCATCAAAACTCTCCGAACACGCCTTATCCCTTAAACACAATTTTGACTTTGATAATACATCCATCCTAGCTTCTGTTCCCAACCATGATAAACGCATACTCTCTGAAACCATCCACATAAATTTAGATTCCTCCACTGTTAACCTCAAGATCGATTCAAACAACTTATCCTCTTTCTACTCACAAATTTTCAACTTACTAAATAAACCTTAAATTAGTTTACCTTGTTATTCCTTCCCATTGTCATTCTGTTACTACTATAGTCTCTTTCCTATAATGCTTATTTTGACCTCTTGACATCAAATCCTACTGTTTTATCACCCTACCTTTTCCCATTAATTTATTCATTAATTTTCGTGGCTCCCTATAAAAAGTCATGATACACATTTTAATATAATATAATGTCAATATTTTGAAAAAATAGTCAATAAAATATTACTATTTATATACTTTTATAATATATATCTCAAAATTTAAAATTAGTCATATTTTTGGCCGTCAGATTTCGCTGGCAACACCCTCATAACGTCTTTTCCGTTCAGACCGCGTCCCCTCGTGCTTCTGCAAGCGTCCTTAGGTAATTACAATTTTAATTCTCATATCTTCTCCTCACCCCTTTCCTTCTCCATATTGCACACCTTTTGATTTTCTCATATTAGTTTTTGGCATCCATCATATGTTATTATTAACTAAGATTTCATTAGCATTTATCATCACTATTTCATCATATTTTACTCTATTTCCATGCTAATGCCATATTGTTACTTATATTTCTATACGTTCCTTGTATATTTACATCATATATTTATACCACTTCATACTATAGGTATGTTTTTTATTTAAAAAAAAAAAAAAAAAAAAAAAAAAAAAAAAAAAAAAAAAAAAAATACTGTTATACTCTATATTCATATCTTGACTTTCTACTGTTATTCTTCCCTTATTTACTCTTTAATTTCATTTTGGTTATATCTTATTTCATTTTACTTATGTAAACTCCCTAGGAGTCTATTATCTTACCTTTTATAGCTTATATATATTCCACTACCTTTTCCATAATTTTACTTCTCACCTCTGATGTTTATACTTTTTCTTTCTTTTTAAATATCTTTCTGTTTACTTCCGTCTTTTATCTTTGTATATTAAAAAAATATTTTTTTTGGCATCACCACCGTTCTGTACATTTTCTCTGTAATTTTTTGTATTCATATATATCCCTCACTTTTGTTCTAAATTTCTACCTCTCTACTTATATTTTTTCTCATTTAGCATATACTTAGTCCTCTATGTATTTTTATTGTATTCATTGTATGTTGTCTATTTTCTTTCTTAGCCCTGAAGATGACCCACAAAGTGGGTCGAAACGTCGGCACTTAATTAAAATAAGTATCCACTTATTTAGTGTTTTAATTGACTGCACCCCCAACTATTTTCTTCCTTATATAGTTTATAAGTTAAATGTTACAACCCCTTAATACAATGAAAAACATAACAATAATAACCATTTATATATTAAGTGTTATAATTTTTACTTATAATATGAATTAAATTATTTTATTTATAACTTGTTTGATACTGATATATTGAATGACTTAATTTCAATCTATTTAGTAGTTTTTACTATACATTAACTATAAAATCTTCATTCATTTAAAATCGTAATGTATTTTAAATGAATGAAGATAATATCATCAGAAACCATACTCCATAATTTTACTGCTTTAATCAGTTAGAATCGTGAGATATATACTTCGAACTGTGGATCTTGTTAATTTCAATGTTTACAAATGTTACAATTGCAGAATCTCTTTATTTTGATTTATTACATTATCAATTGTACATTATATTGATGCATTACATATCATAGATTAATTGTAGTAAAGAAGAGATTTATTTATGTACACCATTCAAGCAATGACTGATTTTAAAATAATGGTGAACAAATAATCTACTCTAAAAACAATGAAAGTTTAGTGGAATGGTTTAGATTATTTTCGTTGTGGTTCTAGGTTTTTTTTTTAACTCCTACTACAATTTAACAAAATCTTCAATTATTTGTGGGATATTACTTATAAATTGTTTTAAAACATTGAAAGAGTATTTCTAAAACAAAAAAAATTTTGTTTTTTAGATAAATAAAATTAGAATCAGACTGTAAAATAAAATTAGTTAATATTACATATTTAAAATAAATCTACTATTCCCTCTGCTTCTCTAGATAAGGCTACTGAACCTTCAAACTAAATATAATATCGAATAGATAGAGTCAATTCATAGCATTCCAATGACTAAACTGGTCCTTCAAGATTTTGAAAAGAGCAGCAATTTAATTTTCAAAATCTTAAATGATGTGGTTTCAAATTAACAGACAGTTAATTAACTAATATGCCAATAAAATAAAATATATTTATCTGTATTCATACCTTGTCCTTTAACACTCAGGAAGCCGATTGTGGAATCTGTGCAAGAGATTTATTTATACAGTCTATAAGCTGGGCAAGGCATCGACCCAACTCCTCTATCACCAATGCTTGGGCTAAATCCAGGTCGCTACTGCCCCCTCGAGACCATTCCTCGACTTGGGCAACGAGGCACTGGCATGTAGCCTCCACCAGTTGGGGTGACATCAGGTTCAACACTTGTCTGGAAAAGTAATTCAAGATAGTGTAACATATTATTTAAAATAAAAATTAATAGATTAAAATAATTAAATTCAGTGTTTTTAATCAGTGGCATGATGAAAAAAATAGAAAAATTGTAGTGAAAAGAAAACTTAAAAAATTTATTCAGATTTTCCTCTGGTTTGTTCATAGAATTCACAGATGACTGATATTTATGTCAGTGTGAAAACTGTAAGTACGAATATTTTGTTAGATAAGTTTTATGATGAGCACTTTCATTTAAAACATAAACAAATTTCACTGATTAATCTAATTTCAATTTCCTAAGTGCAAACTACGAAAATATAGGTCATACGCCCACCTTGGCCATAGCTGCTTTTGACGTGTGGTATACAAATATGCTGCAGTAACTAATTTCTGCATTGTTTCTTAAAAGGTATTATTTTTATGATTACAATTATTAGAAACTGAAATAATTTCCTTTCAAGTAATAATCCTTAAACTGATGGGTGAGTTTGACAAAATTAGAGTGGGTACAAAAGTGTAATAAAATGACAGAAAGATAAGCAATCGAAATAGTAAAGCACTCCCAAAAATTTCGACAGAGAAGATGGTTATAAATTAAGCAAATTATGGCTCCCAAACATATCAGTGGCCAAGAAGAAACTAAAAAACCTGAAAGAAAAGACAAACCCATCAGAAGTCAGCCAGTCGAGGGCCATCCAATCAGAGACCACCCGGTCGGAACCCAGCCAATCAGATCACAGGAAGAATAGGCTCTGCCCCCCCCCCCCATGATCCAGAAAGCTATAAATACTGAAATATAGAAGAGACAATTTTCAGTCTCAGATTAAGTTAACAGTATTAAGTACGGCCACCAAAAAATTGGAAAAGAACTTGACGACACAGTTGAAACCAGAAGAAATACAAGAAGAATGAATTAAAATATTGGTTCACAACCCAGGATCACCATCCGATTAGTTATATTAGCATAGAGTAACGTTAAATGAATAATCAAATTAATTGATCAATTGATAATTATTTCTAGGCTATTACTATTCACAACAGTTATCTATCAAATTCATATTCAATATTTAAGCTTTTTAACTCAAAATATTTAATCACTTAAATCAGTAATTAATAATAATAAAATATTAAGTTAATCAATAATAGATTATGAAAACTCACAATGACATTAAATAAAAATAACTGAGACAGAAAAAAGTTGACTTACCTGTGGCCAGCTATGTGCGGATCACATGAGGTCCTCGCAGAGGCAGCATCGGCCTTCTCCCTGATACCAAACTTATCATCTTCTCCTAAACCTCTCCTCATGAAACCTTCAGTGTTTTTACAACCCACACATTTACAGTTCTTCGAACAGGGAATTTTGGCCTAAAAATTAAAAACCCAGATTAAGATACCTTTTTTACACAATATGAATTTATATAATACATTTTCAATATCAATAATTTTTCTAATAGGTTTTTTTAAAATGTTTTAATAGTCTTGATTTGTTAACTTGTTATTATTATTAGTCGTAAAGCTCTGAAAGTGGTAGACGCTAAGTAATTATTAGTTTAAAGTTAACTTATTATTAATAGGATGTTGATAGTTGGGGGTGCAGTCAAGAAAACACGCAAAAATAGGTGAAACTATTTTATTTTAAGTGCCGACGTTTCGACCTACTATGTAGGTCATCTTCAGGGCTATGAGAAAACAGACAAAAAACAGAATAGACTGTAAAAATACATAAAATAGAGGTACAGAAAAATTAACAAAAAAGTAGAGATATAAAAAAATGATATATAATGAAAGGATATATGAAGGTATATGAATATATATATACATAATTAACATCCCTCACCATACCTGATCATTACGTTCTCACCTCCTTTGATGTAGAAAGCCTATTCACTAACATACCTTTAGATAAAGCTCTCCTCATTATAGATAACAACTGGCCACTCATAGAACCCCATACCTCTCTCAATCGCACCTCTTACCTCCAATCCTTAAACCTCTGTTGTGAATCAGGCTACCTTACCTTCCATGGCCAGTTCTTTAACCAAATTTCTGGACTTGCCATGGGAAATCCCCTCGCTCCTGACCTCTCCAATATTGTCTTAAACGATCTTCTGGATTCCATTCTACCCCAATTCCTTAACGATGTTATCTTCATTAAGAAATATGTGGACGATCTCCTCCTTATCCTAAATCCCACTATTATTCCTGAATTATTATCATCTTTTAACTCATACCATCCCCGCCTCCATTTCACAGTTGAACTTGAATCCAATAAATCATTACCATTCCTTGACCTCCGTATCATTAGAAATCCTGACCACACCTTATCCACAGATTGGTATACCAAACCCACCTATTCTGGCAGACTCCTCAATTATTACTCCCAACATCCGCACCACCAAAAAATAAACGTCGCCAAAAATATTATCCGCCGTGGCCTATCCCTCTCTGACCCATGCTTCCATAAAACTAACATCCACCGCATCCAAAATATACTTTTAAAAAACAATTTTCCTCTCCATATTATTAATAAACTCATCCAAGACTATAAAAAACCCCCCAACCCCACCTTGTCTCCACACCCTCCCTCTAACCCAGTATACAGATCCTTGCCATATATACCCTCCCTCTCAAATAATATTCAAAAATCCCTACGTTCCTCTATCCCCAACTTACGTTTAGCATTCAAATCCCATAACAAACTTTCCAAAATCTATACCCGTGTTAAAGATCCCATTCCTGTTATACAACGCTCACAAGTTGTCTACCGTATCCCTTGCTCCACTCCAAATTGCAACTCTTCCTATATCGGCGAAACTAAAAACTTACTTAAAGATCGTATTTCCCAACATAAATATTCCATTTCATCCAATAACCCAACCGCTTCCAAACTCTCTGACCATGCCCTATCTTTAAACCACATTTTCAACTTCGATCACACGTCTATCCTATCTTCCTTTCCCAACTATGAAAAACGCATTCTCTCGGAAACCATCCACATCAATTTAGATTCTTCCGCCGTCAACCTTAAGTCCGATTCACATCACCTATCCTCAATTTATTCCCAAATTTTTAATTTACTAAAAACTCCTTAATTTTCAAATCATTTTTTATCATCACATCACCTATCCTCAATTTATTCCCAAATTTTTAATTTTCTAAAAACTCCTTAATTTTCAAATCATATTTTATTTCTGTATATTTTTTCTTTTCTAGTATTTTATTTCTTTACTCCCCCTTTTTTTTCTTTAACTTTATTTTTTATTTATTTTTCACATTTTTTACGCGTCCCCATATTTCCCCATATTGCCCTTTCCCTACTTTTTATATTTTTATTTTTTTTGCTACTTTGACCTTTGACCGACAGAGATCGCGGCCAGCGCTTCCGTCGTTTAACGGTTTTTTCCGCGTCAGTTACTCATTGTCCCAGCAGCCATTCGTATCGGGTTCGTACTGTCTCTTATTATTTATATCTTCTCTTCATCTTTCTCCATCTCCTTCCTTCACACCTATTTCTCCCATCATCACTTTTAGCATCCATCATAGTTTTAATTAAATAGTTTTAATTAAAGAGTTCATGTTCACAGAACATCATTATTTTTTATAATATATCTCTATTCACTTACTGATATCTTATATCTCTCATGTATTGTTCCTTGTATTCTTTCATCTTTATTTATATAACTTCATACCTAATGTATACCTCTATATAATATCTGTATTCCTGGATACAATATCTGTTATATAATGTATAGTGTATACACTTATATAACATTTATACCTTTACATAACTTCTGATACTTATATTTTTAAAAATTTTATTTATATCTCACTTCTCGGCCTGTCATACTTTAGATTCCTTTTCTTTACGTTCTATAATATATTCTTCTCGATGTATTATTAGGTATCATATTTTTAATTCATGTTCTCTCATTGCACTTATGATACTCCCCATGAGTCCATTTTCATACTATTGTTTCCCTTGCAATACATTTCTATCTTTATTATACTAAATTGTCCATACTCATTATATTCATATCTTTTTCATTTTATTTATTTTTTTTTTTTTTCTGTTTAACTTCATTGCTCTCTTTGTATTTTTTTGCATTATCACCTTTCTATCCATCTACCATGTAATCATCTTTATTCATGCACCTATATACATTATTATGTATATATATATTCATATACCTTCATATATCCTTTCATTATATATCATTTTTTTATATCTCTACTTTTTTGTTAATTTTTCTGTACCTCTATTTTATGTATTTTTACAGTCTATTCTGTTTTTTGTCTGTTTTCTCATAGCCCTGAAGATGACCTACATAGTAGGTCGAAACGTCGGCACTTAAAATAAAATAGTTTCACCTATTTTTGCGTGTTTTCTTGACTGCACCCCCAACTATCAACATCCTATTATAGTACCCACAGTCAACTATTTCTTTCTCACATTAACTTATTATTATTATAAGATTGTGCACCCCAGCATGCAGATGAGAATTGATTGTGATAACTGGCTAGAAAAACGTTTTCCACAAAGCTCCTTTTGATAAGACAATAAAATAAACATTATTAGAACATAAACTATAAAAACTTAAAGTACAAAATGATGTAAGTTGTAATATTGAAATTATAATTAGATAAAATAATAATATTTAAATTATTATTATTTTATCTAAAGATCAATGTGCCATTAAAAATTTATATGCATCTGATTATCTATTTAATTTAGTTTTCTGGGCTTTAAAAATTTATTAGTCTCAACTTTAACACTAATAAAATTGTAGCTAAAAATATTGTTTTTTGTTTTTTTTAAATCATATAAGTATCACTTTTTTCTGAGCAGCAGTTAATATACAGTAATAGAATTATTTAATTACCTCATAACATTCACAATAATTTTTTAAGCATCCAGAACGCCTACAATTGCAACCTTTGTTATGCCTCCTTTCTTCACTGCCAACATAAGTTTTACCGATTTTTGGCCTGAACGCAGTCGGGTTTCTTTCCAAACAGGATTTAATTGCACGTTGTCGCTCTTCTTCATGGCTTAAGTTGTTGAAGCAAGTTGTACAGTTGCATTGATGACAAAACTCTCCATTAGCAAAACAATCACAGTAGCTGGAAATATATCAAAATAGGAAATAAACTCTCAAAATATCAAGACCATTTGATATCTGGGAAAAAAAAAGGGTCTTTTTCGTTTAATGCACAATTCGGTTATTAAAAAAAGTAACTGTTATTAAAAAGTAACACGTGATATAGTTACAACCTCCATATCAGTAGAACATATGACTACATTTCTTAGTTTCGTTTAAAACCTAATAATGGCTATGTTAAGGTTATACGAAGATTTTAAAGATTTGGACCGAACCATCGCATTCTTACAAGAAAAAGGCCTCATCCATAAAGAAAAACTATGTCGGAATGGACATTCTATGAAGTTGCGCAAGAGAGATGACCGGTACAGATGGCGGTGTCACAATGCAAGTTGTCTTTTGGAAGTAGGACTCAGGGAAGGTACGTGGTACAACGGTTCAAAATATCCTCTGAATAATGCAATTCTTTTTATTTACTTATGGACCAAGAAATATACAACAACGTTATTTTGTAAAGACGAATTGAGTATGTCTGCAGAAACAGTAACAAATTGGAAAAATTATTTGAGGGAGGTTTGTGCTGATTCGCTACTTAAAAATCCTATCAAAATAGGAGGATATGGTATGACCGTCGAAATTGACGAGTCTTGTTTTACAAGAAGGAAACATAATGTCGGACGAATATATCCCAACCAATGGGTTTTTGGTGGTATTTGCAGGGAGACGAAAAAATCGTTCATATATTCAGTGCCCAACAGGAACAAAGATACTTTAATAGCGTGCATTAAAGAATGTATTCTTCCAGGAAGTGTTATAATATCAGATTTATGGAAAGCTTATTCCACTATAGAAAGAATAGAAGGGTATGATTTTAAGCGTTATACAGTCAACCATTCTGAAAATTTCGTTGATCCTTCAACTGGAGCGCACACACAGTCGATAGAATCGTTATGGGCCGCGGCCAAAATAAGAAATCAAATAGAAGCTGGAACTAGAAGAACAATGTTGGATTCATATCTCTGTGAATTTATGTGGAGACAAAGGAATATGGGGAAAGACCTTTTTGAGGTTATATTGGAAGATATCGCTTCATTTTGGAAATTAGAATAAACTTTATATTAATCACGTGTTACTTTTCAATAACAGTTACTTTTTTTAATAACCGAATTGTGCATTAAACGAAAAAGACCCCCAAAAAAATAATGAACAGGAAAATATACTGTTTTAATTTAATGTGTAAATTATGAAACTTACAGTTTGAGACACATTGACTTTGTGCAATTGCATGGCTTTCTAGGCCTTATACCATTAGCCTCCATCACAGCTTCGTCAATTTCTGTTTTCACCTCAACTTTGGGAATAATTTCTTCTTTCGCCTAAATATTTGCAAGAGCAAGCAGATAAAATCAATTTTGAATATTATATTACATAATTCTCACATAATACAAAATATTACATAATTTTATAAATAAAAAAGACATTTTCTAAATAAAAAAAGAGTCAATAGCTTTAATGTGTTATGTATTTATCATGATATTACAAGAAAGTAGAGATTGAGATTAAAAATTGTTTCGATCCATTAATAATTTTATGTTCAAAAATACTACCCACTTTTGTAGTAGGGGTTGAAGCAGCTCTTTTACCGTTGGCCGTAGTTCTGATCGTACTGGTCTGTGTCGGAGGAACTTTCTCTTGCTATAAAAGAAAAAAAAATTAAAAATAATTTTAAAAATGGGACAAAATAAAGTTTTAACAATCTTCAATGTCTCATTTTTACATCCAACAAACAATTTCAGTCAAATTTACTCTTAGTATAAAAGATAAATAGCAATTTATTTGTCTACTTGGTACAAGAAATTCTATTCCATTAGGCTTGTTTCACACTTTTACGATTTGGTTTAAACAAATCGAATACACACGGAACCGAACCAAACCGTATAAGTGCGAAACGAGATTTACATGCATCAATATGATATCCTTTTCTGATATACAACACTTCATTACTATCTCCCATACCAGAGAATGAAAGAGAGTCGCAAGTTCAAGACCTATAGAATATAACCAAAAGAGAATTCATTAACAGAAGAAAAAAAAAATTTCATGACTCATCAAACATCAAAACCCAAATAAACAGTTGAGTATACTAGCTTTTTATATGTGATTTTCAATAGGGATAATAGTGATGATTAGTACCAAAATTTTTTTGGTAAATAAACAAAAATTATCAGTTTCAAAAGGATTTTCGACAGATTTTGACTTCACTTCCATAACTCACCTCCCACGTGGCGTACAACTGCAAAGTCAAAGAACTGTTGTAAAATGAGAAGTGATTCACAACCAATAAGATTAAAAGCCTTACATTTCTACCAACTGCTAAGAGACAACAAAATGTTTCAAAATAAATGGATGCTTATATCAAGAAAAATTTCATGGTGAAAAGTTTTTTATTTTATTTCTTCCATCACTGTGGTAGCAAGAAAAAAAATAAAAATGAAAAATTGTTATCACCGATTAAGAATACATAAACTGATAAACCTTTAATTAAAGCACTTTTATAAGAAAATGATATTGATTAAAAAATTATTATAGCCATATCTATTTTATTAATAGGGTATAGAAACAAAAAATCTTTTAGGAACACTATTTTCCGCAAATATAACACTTTAGAGAAAAATGTAAACTTACTTTGCTGACTTGAGGTAAAACAGTAGGCTGTAACATTAATATACTATGCTGCGATTGTCGCGGTGTCGATGGTTGAACAATGGTATTATTCATTTGTGCGGTGTTGGCAGGGATCAAAACCCTTTGTGTCGTGCCACTCACTACCGTCTGCTGAAAACATTTAATTTATTTGAAATATAATAAAAAAAATTATACACATTTGAAATAATAACATAATTAGTGTTGTAATTTACTTTCATATTGCATGATTTAGAATGCAGTTTTTTACAAAGAGATAATTATCATTCGATATAACAGATGTTTAGAAGTTTATTGAAACTTTAGTGTTGTATGTACATAATAATGCCTTGTTATATTCTAAAAATTTTGTTTATGGTTCTTTTTGTAAATATAAACACATTGCTATAATTTCTTTTTAAGGATAAAGAGTTTTATTTATTTCCAAGATAATTTATAATATCACATATAAATAACCTATCAATTTATATTATTTATAACCAAAATAACTCATATAAATAACCTATCAATTTATACGGGTAGATTATACTGATTTACTAACCGAAGTTTGGGGTTGCACGGCAGTAGCCTGTGAAGAGATTGGTAAAACTTTAAATGTGGCAGGAGCTGAATTTAGCAACGATGTTTGAAGAGCGACGGGGATAGTTTTAGTCGAAAGAGCAGACACGGGGACGAGTGTCGTCCCAGGTTTGCTACTTCCAACTAATTTCAAATATTGAACCTGAAAATAAAAACTATAATTCAAACACATTACATTAGCTTAATATTGAAAAAGAGAATAAAAAACTTTTGTTAATTAAAATTGCTTAGCAATCAATGAATTTTAACAATGAATTAATTTTCTTATGCGATAGAAAAAGAAATAATTCACCTTGATTCTTTCCCAATATACTTATCTTGTTGACACTTACGATATGCCTTCAATCTAATCTAAACATCATTTAGTGAACTTGCCTGTTTGTTGCTGGTAGGTATGTGAAGCTGAGTAGCTTGTGCACCGGGAATCCTCAAGACCCCTGCTCCGGGGCTCGTCAAGATAGTGCCTGCTTTGAGGCTTCCGCCAGCTCCCCGAATGACCACTTTCTGCGGTTTTCCGAGTGTCGGAGGAGCAGGCAGAATCTTTGTAGGAGATTTCATAACAGTTACTGTTTTCTTAGGGACAACTAATTTACCAATATTTCCCTAAAAGGCATAAATATATATATTAATCAAAGTCAACTAAGGCACAATTTATAAAAAATTTAATAAAATAAAATTTAATTATCTACAAATTAATAATAGACTACTAATTTGACTAAACAAACATTAAATCATTCTAAAAAATAAATATTCAAAACTTATAATTACACATTTCTTATCATTCTATTATATAAAAAAAAAGTTTTCAACATGTAATAAATTTATACAAGTTGTGTAGAATGGTTTAACCAGGGTGCTGTCTAGGCTTTAATATAGAATAACCAGGAAAAGCTACTTAGGCCTGTTTGTTTTTAGGAAAATATTCCCATCCCCCATCTATTCAACCCCTTCGCCTTTGGGTTATTAATCTTTTTAAGGAGCAACGTTATTCTTATTACGGAAAATAAATTTCACTCCTGCTATGTTTAACTATAAATTAAATATATATAACATTAATATAACAAAATATTTAATTATTTAAAAGGAACTACCTTATACAGATTGATATCAAAGATACTTAATTCCAAATACGTGCCCTATATTTACATTCTATTTATTTGGTCATATTGTACTTTGGTTTATTTATCGTTTTCCTTTTTTATTTTATTTTTAATAATATTTATATATTAATATATTCCAAATCTGTTGCTTTAAGACTGTTGAGTTGCGTTTGTGAAATGTAAAATGGGCAGGAGGTACCCCTTAAGTATTTTTAAATATTTACTCTTATATCTCACTATTGAAATCTATGGCCACCACAGGTCTCCTGGAATACCAGTAAAACCAATCGTGTAGGATCCCCTTTCAGGGTGTAAGTTTTACAGAAAAATTTAAACTTTTCTAAATAAATTTAAAAAAAAATACATACCTTAGAATTTGGAGGATAGATTTGATTGAGATTTATCAAACCCATCTGCTTCGCTTGGGCTAATGTTATAGTTTTAGCAGTAGCGCCCATTAGTTTCCCTGGAGAAACAATTCTTATCGTCTGCCCAGTATCAGAATTACTAGTAGGTACGATAAGTCGAGTCACCTTCTAAAAAAATTAACAAAAAATAAATCATATTTTTCACTAATAAATCTAAATGTTTCATTACAACACAGAAATGTATATTACATTAAATCATAAGTCAATTTATTATTATTTTTAATAACTAGCAATAAGTAAATATTCTTATAACTATATTCTATCAATTTCACCAAGCAATCATGAATAATAAATATTTCCTAATAATTAACTAATATTTCCTATAAACAAATAGAAGTAAGTACAGTAAATTTATACTAAACTAAATACATTACAAAATAATCTCTCATGCTATATGGATTGTGAGCTAGTATTTGAATAGATGAGTTGAGTTTTACGAAATTATAAGAAAGAAGCTGACTAGATCTTAAGGGAAAAAGTATTACAGAGGAAGGAAGAAAAGTCTTTGTGTCACAGTTCTGTGAAATGTTATACAAAGGTTGAAAAGGAGGAATCACCAAGGAGTAGAAAAAATGGAAGAATATTATAAATTGAAAAAGAATGGTCTCTGAAAATGGTGTAAAATCAAGCAAATATAGCCTACAGGGAGAAGGTTAGAGCTGTACTAATTCAGGACAATAATGAAATAGAAGCGAAAAGCTTCCATGCTTCGAAATCACATGTGCGGCTCACTTCAACAACTTGTCAACGGTTCTGACTAGAACAATTCAAGACAACTTTTTGAGCATACTCGTACTTTGACTGATCATGAATTCAAAACTGTAATGGAAAAATTGTTTTATTTTCATCATCGATCATGTTTACTATGACAGAAATTCCTCAAAGTTTAATTGTAGGTTATCACTTAAGCATTCAAATTACTTTATACAATCCTATTAGGTAGTGAATTCCTAACTTAATTTTAAGTTGTAATGATAAGGAAAATCAGTTTATTTTTAGAGTGTAGGAAATGAACTAGGGAACTTCGGGAGCTGATTCCTACTATCTTACTTACTCTGAAATACTCTTCCTCTTAAGAACTAGCCAGCTTTACTCTTATGGTTACCTAAAACTCAACTCTGATATTTCAATATTTTCTCATAATCCAGATAGTATGCTATAAGGTATTTTTTTATTATGGATTTAGTTAAAGTTTTAAATTTCCCAAATCCTCATAGCATTAATATCAATCCATCTAGAAAACACTCAAGATTTTTTTTTCATAAAAATATATTTTTTTCATATCGATCATATTTATTTTTTCATAATTGAGCCTTGGGATACCATTCAATATGTAACTAACCTAAATGCTGATAAATTTGACATACCAAGTTTTAATTAGTTGTTAATATAATATGCAAATACTTATTCAAGATAAGCAACAAATTCAGAGCTTTCTCTATATAACTTTCATTAAAACCAGACAATTATAAAGATTAATTATTTACCAAACTTAAATTAATAATTCCAACTTATTTAATCCTATTGAAAAAAAATTCAATAGAAAATGAACTTGTTCATTTGGGTCAACATTAGATAAATAATATTTAAAATAATAACAATATAATGATAATAATTACATTTTCTTTAGGAGCAATCAGCGTATTGTTTGAGAGAATGGCCTGGGCTGTTTGAAGCGTACCAGGATGAGTGTTAACAACAAAAACATTAGAAGTCACAACCTTTTCAGGTTCTTTCTTTTCTATTGTTTCTTGTTTTTCGAATTCCATAACTTCTGAGCCTTCAATCACAGTCTCTTCAGTAACATTGTCAGACATCATATCACTAATATCTGCATCATTGTCATCATAACCTCTAGATTCGTGAGCTTCTATGACTTGTTCATCCCCCACAATCACTTCATCAATCACTCGATCAGAAAATATTCCATGATCATTGTGCATTGTACTTTCTTCGTGATCGATTTCCAATGGATCATTGGAATGATTTTGATTAACTCCAGAAAGTCTATCAAGCTCTTGTTCATGATATGAATCTTCAGATTCCACAATGTCCATCACAGAATCAATTATGTTAACAGTGTTATCATAAGGAATAGTTTCTTCCATTAACTGTTCTTCAATGTGCTCCTCCGGTTCCATTTTTTCAACAATTTCTTCTTTCATTACCTCAATACCATTTTTAGTAAGTACTGAGGGCATTAGTTCTAAGGTGGTATGTTTCAAATGTTGCTCCTCACTTAGCATGTTTAATTCTGCTTCCAGGCTTGTATCCAAAGATTCAAATTCTTCTAAACTACCGACAATGTCAGAAGAATCAAGGTTCATCGATTCTGTCATTTTGACAAATATATACAGAACCTGTAAACAAACAATACACTTGAACAATTTTAACTGACTTCTTAAAGTAGGGTTGAAGAACTAAATACAATGATTTATAAATTTAAAAAAATTGTAATTTTAAGTAAAACTCACAACTGTAGAAAAAATATGAAGCTGAGTCCTCTTTAAAGTGGTTTACATAAAGGAAATTCAAAACTGATATTCAAATTTAAACTACATAAACATCTTTGAGTTCTTCTAAAATTGAGGATGTAACCAAAAAGATAGTGACCTATTTTAAATATACTCATCAGCTATTCAGTATGAACACTAAAACACTCTCCTGTCAAAACAATAAGATTTAAATACGAAAAATTTGAAGGTACTAAGAGGCGCCATTTCAATATGCGAGGTTAAAGAAGAAATATGAAGAGCGCCATAATACAAGCAGAACTGTCATTTCAAAAATGTAACTAATTTGCTACAATTTCGCTATTAATAAATTCCGAAATTCTCTTCATTATTATTTCTATCATTTTAGAGTGTAAACATTCACTTAAACGGGTTTGTACAATCCAGTTGCTGGTGAGTACGAATCAAAATAGTCTTAACTCAGGATTGACCAGAATTAAATCTAACGATAGTGATCATTCTGAACTAATCATCACTTGCATCCCACTGTTCACTTTGATAATTACTAGAATGAATTGCAATAACTACTAACTCACGAAGTTTAATTTGGAAAAAAATGAAGAGTATTAAAATTCCAATATTGTAATTTAGATTACGTTCAAAATAACGCGCCTACCATTACTATCCCATGATGCTCTGAAATAGAAACTTTCGTTTTACCAATTTATTTATTGTATTATATGTTAAAATATAGTTTTTAAAAGACAGTTTTATAATCATTGTGGTATTTTATTATTTGTTTTTTCTAATTGTGAATTTATTTCAAATAAAACTAAAATTTGTTGATACTCCTTTCTTTCATAATCTTGCCTTCAGAGTGCGCTATTCAAGTTGATTTGCTTGCTTGGAAAGGAGGTTGTAATCTGATAAGGTTATATACAAAGCAATGAAAAACTGCTGATGTCCAGGGATTTTATATTATCAAACTAATTGTAAGGTTTTACCAATTCAACCTGAATATGGCTAATTCTGGAGCTTCTATTAGGCAGCAATTAATAACATTGAGCAGTGCAGGTGGTTCACATAAAGATCAAGCTGAGAAGTAAGTATAGATGAATACAATATCATAACTAGAATAAAATTCGTAATAATTTATTGATAAGAACAATAAATTATTATGAATTTATTATTTAAAGTATTCATGTTGTTTTAGGTACAGATTGATTTTAGATAACATTTTGGCCATAGGTCATGAAAATATTACTGAACCCCTGAAGATTTTCATTGAAGCCAGTAAGTAATAGCGATATATTTTTATTATGTTGTAATGTTTTATTTGTATGACCGCATATAATATATTGTTTTCTTTTTATCTAGTTGTAAATGAAAATGTCAGCCTTGTCATATCGAGACAGATTTTGACTGATATAAGTAATCAGTTGACTGTTCTACCTGATGATATTTCTAAATCTATATCACATTTCATTTTAGACAAGGTATGCTTTATATTACTGTGAGATTAATGTTGTATGGCTGTAGGATACTATGAAATTATTATGTGTTACTCGTAGGTTCAACCAAGAGTTATATCATTTGAAGAACAAGTAGCTTGTATCCGACAACACCTTGCTCTTATTTATGAAAGGGAACAAAATTGGAAAGATGCAGCCAATGTTCTTGTTGGAATCCCATTGGAAACAGGACAGAAGTAAATTATATTTTAATAATGTGCAATGGCACTTTGATGTTCTTTTTATATTGCTTATTTAACCTTAATATGAACTGATAATTAACAGACAGTACTCAGTTGACTACAAGCTTGAAACATATATGAAGATTGCAAGGCTGTATTTGGAAGATGATGATCCAGTACAAGCAGAAGCTTATATCAATAGAGCATCTTTATTGCAGGTAATTTTTAATTACATCTTATCAGTTTAGTATAAATTGGTATTGTTACTGCTTAGTTTATTTTAATCTAATTATAGATTATTTATTCTATTTTCTCAAGAATTTTGAATAATTGTGACCAATATTTTAATAATAACTTAAAACATCAGACCATGCGTATTAAATGAAAATAAAGAAAACATTTGTCTATGTCCATAGGTTTTCGTTTTGAGTTAAAACTAAATTAAAAAATACAAATTATCATATATCAAATTAAAAATACAAGTTATCATGAGATTTAGTTTGGAAAAGAGAATTTAATTATGGGTCATGAGTAGATTTCGGTATTTACTTGATTAAGAACTAGAAGTTTCAACTAACATTTCGAAGTATAGATGATATACGTTTGTTAAAATGTTTATTTCTTGATGTAATGATTACTGAAGTATACACATTCCCCATAATTACATTTTCTTTTCCATACTAAAGCTCATGGTATCTTGTATGTTTGGAAAATATTAAAATGGAAACAAATGAGAAATTAAAGCTTGTAGTGACTCAACTCGAAGTGACAACCTGCTGAATAGTTACCATTTTTACTTTTGATTTGTTTTTTTTTTATTTTTAATTGAATTTCTAGGTTCTTAATTATTATGCTTGATAATCAGTAAAAAGCTATATGGTTTATATTAATAAAAAAAAAAGGTAATTATTATGTTTGTACTCGGGTAGTAAACACACCTTAATAAACATACGGGTAAAGAAACACATTTGGCAATATGCAAACCCAATTCGCTTTTTATATTATATAGGTTACAGTTGAGGTTACCCAAGGCCTCCCATGTGGTCTCAACCATTACAATATTATGACTATCATACATAACAGTAATTATCCTGCAAGTTGTCTTTTCGAGTTGAGTCAAGTTTTAACTTCTCATTCATGTACCTTTCATTTAATACCAATTCGTTTCCAATAGCTCTGTCTATATTTTGCAGGCTGAATCTAAAGACGAACAACTTCAGATCTATTACAAAGTTTGTTACGCCCGAGTACTTGATTATAGAAGAAAATTTATTGAAGCAGCTCAGCGCTACAATGAGCTTTCATACAGAAGCATTATACATGAAGATGAACGTCTGACTGCTTTAAGGAATGCACTTATTTGTACTGTTTTGGCATCTGCAGGTTCGTAATTAACATCTTACTGTCCGTCTGATACATGAGTTTGATGTTATTATTTTTTGCTTTACCAATTGTTTAGAATAAGGCTTAATAATTTAATTTTCAATTAATTCTTTACATAATTTTTTCCATGAATTTATTAAGAAATTAATGTTTAAAATATTTTTTTTAATTATAAATGTATATCTGTTGAAGCATACTATACTTACCATTTAGTATACAGTAAGTTTTTTCTAATTTTTTTTTGTATCTTTTGCTGTAAAAAAAAAAAATCATCTTCCAAGCAGATAATCTCTGTATTTGTATTTTATGAAATTTAGTAAACCATCTGTGTTGAAGTAACCTTAAATTTTATAAAATATTAGAAAAAATATTTGTTTCTTCAGGTTTATTTAAGTTGATCGTGTGAATTTATTTGAATATCACTTTGCCCCATACTCTTTCCAACTAAATTTTTTGATGCGACGCTTAAAAAGTTAGTCTTTTTAAGATGTAAATAAGTCTACTATCAGTAGATAAATTCTTGACCTAAGAAGCCAAACTTTCAGATTATTAGCAATTAAAATGGTTGTAATGTGCACTCAATTTATTAATTTTCTTATGCTTATTATATAAAGTAATATAACTGTCGCTTAATATTGTTGGGCCTTTTATTAAAAAAATATTTTTAAAATATCTGACCTGTCTCATGTTTGAGTTTGACGAGGATCAGACATTACTCCACCTGTCCTGTTATTTATTGTAAAAGTTGTATCACGAACAACTATGGCTTCTTCCGGAGTCAGGGAGAGTGTCAAGTGTCTTAATCTTAATGGATCTTAAGTCTGCTGCAGCTCAGGCCTCAGCTGGTTGAAATCCATTCCTTGGCAGACACAGAATGAATTTTGACATTTCCACTCTGATTTACTTTAAGAATAGGCCTTCCTGCTTTGTTTGATATAAGTAAAAAAAATATTTATAAAGTCGCATTCACAAGATGGCTGAAAGTTAACTATAATAAATTGTTAAGTTCCTGCTATTTTTATGAAACCTGCTACTCCAGGAACTGGATCATGATGTATATGCCACATAAAAGATATATTGGGTTCATTAGGTACTTAGTAAAATTATCAGGTATAGGCATATTAATACTCCTTTAAAAAAGTTTATAACTAACAGTTCTAAACTATAAACAGTAATAATAAAGGTAAATTTGTAAGAACATTAATTTGTGATATTCTCTTCAACCTTTCTGTTAAAGGTCAGCAAAGGAGCAGGATGCTAGCCACTCTCTTTAAAGATGAAAGATGCCAGCAACTTCCGGCTTATAACATTTTGGAGAAAATGTACCTCGACAGAATCATTCGTAGGTCGGAGCTCGAAGAGTTTGGATCTCTTCTTCAGCCTCATCAAGGAGCACAAACCCATGATGGTATACAGAGTTAAATTTAAACTTTTTTATTAATTCTAAAAATTATCTATTTATGTTGAATGATATAAGTTGACCTTATCCATATGAGGGAGAAAGAAGAACTGTTAATTTTTAAAGCGGATGTTTATGACTTCTTTCTTCTTCTTTCTATACAGAAATTTTTTGTAATTAATTTGAAGCTTAGACCGTTTGCCTAGTAAATGTTGAAGTAGCCTGAAACGGCAAGCTGTTTCTTGTCATTTCAGTCTAGTTTGAGGATTCCAAGTTAAGCGTTTGTCAAGGTGTAGTCCTAAGTACCAGACCTGTTCTACAGGAATCAGTGGGATGTTATTAAACGATACAGGAGGACAGGAAATCGTTGGTTTACGATGGAGCGTGAGAATAACTGGATTTATTTTTCCCACAAGTGCTATGAAGAAAAAAAAAAAGCCTGTACTAACCATATGAATTAAAATTTCCTCATAAATTCATATAACAATTTCCTTGGTCTAATGTTTTTTTTTTTCTTTGGTCACTGTCTTAATTGTTTTCCTTTTAAGATTTATTCATTAAAGCTATCCAATTTCCCAGTTATAAAAATGTGAATAGTTTTGTCCACTGAAATTGGTTACGTTGTAACGTCTTGTTAAGTAAGTAATGTGGAAGTTTTACATTCTGTACAGGAAGGACCGGTAAGAAATATCGTCAGAATTTTTAGTTTTTATTGGTATGGATCTGAATTTTTCCTCGGTTACATGAATTATTAGAAAGTATGTTGTGAATTATTTGATTTCATTAAAAGAAAAATTGGTTTAGTAATACAGGCCAACAGGTATTATTAAGGTAAAAAAACAATTTAAATCTAAAAAAGTTAAAATGAAGAAAATTAATTAAATAAATAAAAGCAACAATGAATTGTCAATTTTCATCAGTCAGAAAGATTGTCTTCTGAAAACTAGATGTTTTCTAAATTTATAATTTTTAAAATTTACTATTGGACTTTTTGCAAGAATTCAAGAGTTTTTTTATGCATCTTGACTATCAGACATCTTATACTCCCATATAAAATATGAGTACATGGAATAGGGAAAAAAAAATCCATTTTCAATAGCATCTGAGATAAATTCATTCTGAAATGACAACAATTTAAATTATTTGTACTTGTCCTACACAATTTAAAATATTTGTCCTTCTCATTTTTGATATTAGGGCAAGATAAGGCTTTTGAGCAAACAATTAGGTGTTTTTAAAGATATTTGTTGTTTTAAAAAAATAGGGATTACATTAAACCAGAAATATCCAAAATGTAGGTTTAATTTTAGTTTAAAAAAATTATTTTGTCTACATCTCTTTCTTGTTTGGGCCCTTGAAGGACGTTATAACAAAGTTTACTGTATTTTAAACCCAAAATAGATTTCAAAATACAACTTCCTTTTCAAATATATTCTAATACATAAATGTTCTCTTCATTATTTTTTTTTTATTGAAAATTTAAAATGTGTTTTTTAGGTTCGACTATATTGGACAGAGCTGTGATAGAACATAATTTATTAAGTGCTAGCAAACTGTACAACAACATAACATTTGAAGAACTTGGTGCTCTCTTGGAAATCGCCCCTGCCAAAGCTGAAAAAATTGCTAGTCAGATGATAACGGAAGGAAGGATGAATGGTTACATCGATCAGATCGACTCTATTGTACATTTTGAAAGTATGTAGTACAATGGATATTACTCCCTTATAATTCCGTGGTCGGGAATGTAGCAATATGTTCTCTCTCATCCATCCCTTCAACTTATTTTTGTAAATATATATTTAGATAAATAAATAAATAAGTAAACAAAAATATTTAGAGCGCTGAGTTGCCTTGTCGAAGGTCCTGGGTTCAAATCCGGTTGCTGGCAGATTATATTTAATCTGTTAATGGCTTAGGATGGATCCTTTGGGATCTGGAACCCTCCTGAGGCTCACCCAGCCATCATGGGTTGAAGTGGTACATGTTTTTTTTTCCACCTTTAATCTTATTGGAATCTTATAAACACCTTATTTATTTTACAGAATTTTTTCCTGTTTTAAGTTTAACCATCAAGACATATTTTGTAAAATTGTACTTAATAATTGATTACTTTTATTTTGCAGCTCGTGAAGTATTGCCAGCTTGGGATAAACAAATCCAATCTTTGTGTTACCAAGTGAATCATATTATAGAAAAAATATCTAATACACATCCTTCCTGGATCCAGAAAGCTTTGGATGAACAAATGGTGCATTAATGTTGTGTTTTCTTCTATTGTACTAATAGAGTCTTGTAATTCAGTTATTTTTGTCAGTTTCACATAATGTCAAGCATGTATTCATTTCAATGTATTATATTTCTTGTTTTTTATGTTTTCTTCTTCACCTTATATTTCCTCATCCCTTTTTTGAAGATTATTTGGTTGATAAAATATGAATAGCTTTCGATTGTACGAAAAATCATATTTATTGTTAGTTAAGTTTTTTTTTTTAACTAATTCTTTTATGAATTTAAGTATTATAAAAATGCAATCAAAATGTGGTGAAAGAGTTCATCATATTAAGTATTATTTAAAGGAAATTTAAATCTGTAAAATTTCCTTTTGAAAGCCCAATGCAGGGTTCAAAAATATTTTCAAATTATGTATTTTTGAAAATGGAAACTTATATGTGCTTCCTTATAAATTTGGAAACAAATTTATAATGAATGATGTTTAAAATATTTTAACTTAATACTAGAATAATTTATTACATTTAAATTCACATATTGGTAGAAACAGGACATTGTTCTATGATATCTCTGATAGTTTCAACAGCAATAATGAAAACTTTTCCATTTAATCATTATTTTTCAGTCCACAGACTAAGCCTCAATTCAAAATTTATGGGCAATGTCAATTGAATTCTATTTGCCAGGTTCTATAATGTAAATATCTACTATAACAGAAAAACAATAAATATGAAAAATGGCAATCTGGCTTTATTAATTAATCAACATAAAATACTTTTATTGACTCCTTATAATGGACAAATTATTTAAATATGTTTTCATAAATGTGGAAGTTCTTATATGTAACAAATTTCTGGAAGAAACATTGCATTACCACTTATGAACCATTGGGATCTAGACTGTAACCGGAATAATCTGGAAATCTTAAGTCAAGTTATTAGGACACTGTCGAACAAGGATGTAGAATTAGGAGAAATGGGTTCTTTCCTGTCTGATTGTGAAAGCAGTAATCATTAATTATTCATCAATAGGTGAATTGCCTCAAGCTACTAACCCTTGAAATTATAATTGTACTTTAATTACTCATTTGTAATTAATAATGTATTTAATGAATTTTCATTGAATACTTCTTATATTATGATATATACTAAATACTTATAATAATATGGGCATTACTTAATATGATATTTTATCTCCCATGACCAGATATTTTTAGGGAAGTGTAGAAAATCAAAATTAAATCTTAAAATCAATGTTTTTTAATATCTAGTTTAATAATTAACCTACTGTCAGTTATCCCTTTAGTAAAAATATTATAAATAGCAAAAAAGGCATGTGAAGAACAAGCAGGCAGTTTATTTTATTTTATAAAGTGTAAATATCAAGTCGATTGAATAATAAAACAAATTATGGATATTTAACACCTCTTTAAACAATATCCTTAAGATGGAACTGTTGTTTTGAAACCAATAGTGAAATTTTAGGGAAATTGGTTCACCAACGAATAGACTATAAGTCAATTTTTAATATTCACCTCCGAAAATTTTTTAATGATTCAATTGAAGAAAGGCATATCTATACTTTTCTCAAGGCAGAAAAATAATTGGTGACAGCGGACGTGTACAGTGTACCACATATATACAGCTGATTGTTTTTATCAAGTGTTGGTATCACTATTGTTCTCGCCTAGTAATATTTATTAGTACTGTGTATTTTTAACTTGCTCTTGAGCAGTGGAACAGTATATACCAACCTGGCTTATGAACTTATGTCTTTTCTAAAGTTATTATAAAAAAATGGAGGGTATTCGGAAAGAAAAATCATTTTCAGACTGTATAAATAAATATAAAGGCGAGTTTATTTAGAAATTGAGTATAACCCCAAATAAAAAAATCTCCTTCTGAGCGATGTCCCAACACCGAGAGACACCAGACATGCAATAACTTGCTATAGGCTCATCTCAATTAAGTACTCTTTTCAAAAGCAAGCACTGATGCGATTAATAACACTTGAACATCATTTGAGCCTCAGGAACTACCAGCGAATGAGAGCTTAGGCTAATGCTTTAGAGATAAAGTAATAAGACCAACAATCAAATCAATAACTTGGTTTATTTTTACCAATCACTTTTTTCCTTACTGGTTTTTATCTAAGTAGGTGATACTTGGGATGGCTTTATTAGGTGACCAGTTATGGGCTTCGCAATTACTCCTTCATCAAGCCTATTGAAACATAATTTCTACGATTAACATGATATCTCTGATATGAATATATTGTACATAGTTCCTATGTATTTTTTTTTAATTACACCTTAGTTTTTTCATTTCAGTGGTAAGGATCATGGATCTCTATTCTACTAATGAGACCACTAGTTTGTAGTGAAAACTATAGCAACTAATCCGTTGTCACTTTATCCTTTCCTTTTTATAAACACTTATTTGCTTCTCTTACAAAATTAATCAAATCAAAGTCAAAAGGATGAGAGAGCTAATATATCTTGCTCCAACATAGAAATGTGAACTAAAAATTTAATGTTCTTTAGGTTTTATCATTCAGTACTTATAGGTAAAACGTAAAATTAAAATTTCAAAGTTTTGTAGAAACTTAAGAAAAAAAAACATATATATATATATATATATATATATATATATATATATACGTAGCCATGGTAAATAAGTGATTAAGTTGAATTTTGTTCAAAATAAGTTACTTTTACTAAGGGAAGCGGAATTATGTTATGAACATAGTGGCTGAGCCGGACAATAGCATGAAATGGAGTTACTGCTTACATTACAACCCAAAAAGTACGAGAATGACACAATTTGGGTTTCACAAGTACATGAAACTAATTTTGAACAAATGCAACATAACCACTAATTCACAAGGGCTGTAGATATATTACCTAAACTGGCAGGTACTTACATTGGCATTTTGCATCAAATCATTCTTAAATTGAGCGGATAAACACTAACTAAAAATATATTTTATGGCTAATGAATTAGGAAACAGCAAGGTTTCTTTTTCATCAAGCTGATTTTTAGAAAAAAAAAGTAATAGGTATAAGAAACATTACAAGGTAATGTGCAATACGATTTATTTAAATCTTGAGCACAGTACATAAAAATAAAAATGACAGCATAATAGTTGATATTTTAAAATTTATATTATGCAATACAATACAGTGAACAAACAATTAATTTTAACTTGTGATTTCTTCTTTTGTGTATTTCATACATCACATAAATTGACTTTCTAAAAATATTTTTAATATCTTACGACTTTAAATTCTAAATATATAAGTAGCTTTGATGACAAACAAATAAAAAAACAAAACAGACAATTACATACAAAGATACATGTACATGATATACATGGGAGGGGAGGGGGGTTGAAGGAGGTAGGCAGAAAGAAACTAACCCTAGGGAACTAGAAATTCAGTTTCTGAGTTCACAGAGATACTACACGTATTTATATTGTTCCGAAATAATGAACTTTATTTTCAGGCCTCGAGCTCAAGGCATAAACCTATTTTATGACCGCCCTCATTGAAATTCTTTCCATCGAGTTGAGCAGAAAGTGAGAGAGTAACACCTGAAACAGAGAAATCATTTCGTAAGAATAAAAAATAAATGTAAAAATGAGATACAAAAGTTAATTGTTTATTTACTCAAAGAAACTAATAAAAAGAGAAAAGCCACAGTTTGGGAAAAATTAGTAGAGAAGTGAATATTTATTTATTGTAATAAAATTTCAACATTTCGAAGTACAGATAATATATGTTTGTTAAAATCTTCATTTCTAAAACAAATGATTACTGAAGTATACACATTCTCTTTTCCAAACTAAAGCTCATGATAAATTGTATTTTTGGAAAATATTAAAAGGAAAATGAATGAAAATTTAAAACTCGTGATTAAATTCAAAGCGACAACCTACAGAATACCAATAAATTATTTGGATATAATAGGTTGGGGAAAAAGAAAGCCATTATTTTTGCGTGAAATTCAAAACTTTATTTAAGATGTTTCGGATTGTTCGATTTGGGTCAAATATGCATCGTTTTGTTGTATAATTTGTTGCCATTTTAAAGGTAGCTTCATAATGCCTCTCTCATAGAAGTCTTGGTCCTTATTGGCGAAAAACTCAAGCAACCGATTTTCACGATCTTCTCTTGATTCCAATTTCTTATCACACAGGAAGTTTTGTAATACGAGAAAAAGGTGGTAATCGCTTGGTGCCAGGTCCAGACTATATGGTGGATGCATTAAAACTTCCCAACTAAGCTCCCAGAGTTTCTGGAAAGTCACTAAAGAGGTGTGTGGCCTTGCCTTGTCCTGATGGAACACAACACCTCTTCTGTTGCCCAATTCTGGTCAATCGCTAACTTCAAACGGTCCATTGTTGACAGTAGAGATCTGAATTTAGTGTTAGGCTATACGGAAGCAACTCATGATAAATGATTCCTTTCAAGTCCCACAGTATACAGTAGAACCTTCCTGGTCGTTAGTCCTAGTTTGGCCACCGTTTGACCTGCTTCACCACGCTCTGACCACGATCGTTTTCGCACAAGATTGTCCTATGTGACCCATTTCTCATCCCCAGTCACCACCCGTTTAAGAAATGGGTCGATTTCATTCCGTTTGGCCAAGGCTTCGCAGATGGAAATTCGATCCATCATGTTTTATGGTGTTAATTGATCTGGCACCCAAACATCAGGTTTCTTTTTGAATCCAGCTTTGCGCAAATGGTTTTAAACTGTTTTATGGTCGATCTTTAGCTCCTGGGCGATGTTACTACTACTAACATGCCGGTCAACTTCGATTATTTCTGTGATTTTATTGACATTTTCAACGACGGGCCTGCCTGTGCGAGGTGCATCTTTAACATCAAAAATCCCTGAACAGAATCAACGAAACCAAAATTGCACGTAATTAGCTGTTACAGTATCGGCACCATAAACACCATTCACAATTTCAGCGGGATTGCTCGCATTTTAGGCTTTATCAAAGAAAAACTGTAAAATGTACCAAATTTTCTCTTTGTTAACTTCCATCGTTAACACCCTCTAACTCACAACTGAATGGAACAAACAAAATACAGCCAAAGAATTTTTTTAGTGTGAAATGTCACCTTGACGAGCATAAACTTGCTATTGTTTGATCGATTCTTTACGAGATATCGATCACTACAGCCACCTACCGAGAAAATAATGGATTTTTTTTCCCCCAACCTATTATTATTGGATATTATTTGGATAAATTAGTTGGAAATCTCAAAAAAATATTTAAAATGTGAATTTCTCTACTTAAAATCATCTGGTCTGAATTAATAATAGATTTTGGAAAAACCAACAAATTTGAGAATATTAGTACGTTTGACTAGTTCAATCTGCTTTGGATCAGTGACAAAACCCATTTCAAAAGCAAAATGCCTTGTGAGCCTATTGCACATTAAAGTTGCTTGATATATTTTTTTTTTATTAAATTTTTTTACCTATCATTTGGTGATTTCAAGCCTATGAACAAAATATTTTATCAGGGCCATAAATTTGTCTATGCAGCCATTTTATCATAGATTTAAAGCTGAAAACTAGTTTAGATAAAATATCTCTTATCTTAAATACTCTTTCATCTCTTATCTTATGCTTGGTGGCTAAATTGCAGATACCAGATATATACAGAACAGAATTAAAAATAAAAGTGAGATAAGAATGAGCTCTACATTTTCATTTAATAACAACTTAAGATGTAAGGAAAGTGATTAAATAGATTGAAGTAAAACAAGACTTTTTGAGCATCTAGAAAAAGAGGTTTAGCGCTGATTCTTATTTTCCTGTATAGTTTTGTCTTCTGAGAAAAGGTAGAACTTGACTAAAATAGAAAAAAAAAGTATCGTTATATGTTAACTTCAGTGATTTTGTTCTACATCTTTCCTCAATACTTAAGTTAATTTAAGTTATTGATTTGCTTTTACAACAGCCAAGTTACCAGTGCTGAAGACATTTCATATGTCATAGGATATACAATTAAATGATCTAACAATATAAAACTATTTTCAAGTTTAAATACCAAACCTCGAAATTTTGACAAATACTTTTACAAAAGCTTGCTGCTGATTTATAACTTAAAAACTCTATTAACTGCTGCAGATACAAGATAAGAGAGGCATGCATAACAAGGCAGTACAGAGAGAAAATAGAATACTCAACCGTGAATAACGATGACAATATGAGAGAAGTCCTACCAGAAAATAAATGAGGTTAAAGAATTCTGAGATCAATAGATGTGAAAATATTGACTTTCTGAAGCTCAAAGAACATGGAGAATATTTTAAGAATTTAATCAATCCAACAAAAGTGGAAATAACTTATATATAATATATTAAAATTTTATATTTTATTTAATATAGTATAAATATTTTAATACATTACTTAATAAACGAAATAATTAATAAAAAATATAATTTTGGAACTCATTCCAACAATGTTTTTATTAATTTTAATATTCTTTATATAGTTTCAAAAAAGGTAAATTTTATAATGATGATACAGCTCTTCAATTAAGAAGTTAAAAACCTAAATTAAAATTCAGCAAGTAAGCTTACTTTGTACGATACCCCGGTCTTTCAAAAAACCATAATATCCTGACAACAAAACCAAATTAAAATGTTTTAGACATCATTACTTAATGATTCATGATTTTTATTGGCTGTACTGATGTTGTTATAACCAACAAAAATTGTTCATACTGAATCCCTAAATATTAATTGTTTTAAGGCCATCACCCAAACAGGTTAATAGGAAAAATATTGCATATATCAGAGTATGACAGAAATGAAATCAGAGTAATGAAAAAAGTTGTAGGTATCTATAATTTTTTTTTAATAATATAAATATGGAATTGTGTGTATACTACAGTAATACTAATTCATTACACAGTTAATTAGCAGCAGCCCATAGAATTATTAGATTAAGATTTAATAGCTATACATAATAAATAAACAGGTCTTTTTATCATTTAATCTATAAAAATAAAATAGGTATATTTCCTAATATTAAAAGAAAAATAGCATATTACTGACCTTCTCTAAGCTTCTGTCCATAACCTATACCAATTTGGCTCTGATTGTTAACTTTGAGCCTTAGTGAAGAATCACTGTCAAGGTTGTACTTGCACCCGATACCAAAATCAGTGTCATTATTATCAGATGCCCATGATAACTGGACAGCTGTTTCTAATTTTGGGCTTACTTTGTGGTAAACGGAACCAGTAAAAACACGTCCATCATTACTGAAAGAAAAAGAAAAAAGTGATATGAAAATGGTAATGTATAAAATTATAAAGTTTTAACGCTGAAAGTATGATACTTACATGCTTGTATTAAGGATGAACTCTTTAGTAGACAAGCCCATAGAAAAGTTGTTGTGGGTAAGCTTACTCTTAGAAGTATCAAATGTAGTTGAAGCTCCACATAGCCAGCCTAAGACATAAAATTTAATATTGAAAAACAAATAAAAATTAATTCAATTAAGCTAGTTTTTTTTTTTTTTTATATCACAATAAATATGTTTGGGTGTGTCTATGGATACATAGATGAGTAAGCATAATAAACTAATAGGAAAGCTAGTGTAGATTATGTTAGTTTACAAAGACAGGTTTGTCAGAAAACAAACTAGTTGGCTCTTTATTACTGATAATAGAACTGGCACAAATCAACACTGAATAAAAGCCCAGTACTAAAGAATATTCAACAGGAAATGTTATTTATTTCTATGCTAATAATTAACCAATAATTGCACAATAATAATGAAATAAATAATAAAAAAAAAATTTACTCCAAATGTATTATTTAAATAATATCTTGCCGATAAAAATCTAACATGGACAGCATATGGCTTTTTTGTATGCCTATTAAATTATAAACAGGTGATTCTAAGCCAAATTAACAATAAACTCAGGCTTTGGCAAATCCACATAAAATATTATTAAGGTATCATTTATTACTAATTACCCGAGAATATGTAATAATCAATAAAACAATATGTAGTAATCAGAAATAATTGTACATGGAGTTAACATGATTTCTATGCACCCCTTTAGAACTTAAATAAAATAAAATAAATTATTAGCTCAAAAAGTGATCCTAAACCATAAAAAAATTTATTGTGTACTAAAGTACAACAATAAAAACTGTGTATACTGCATTAAGTAATATTAAATAACAGTTACTACTTGTTACAGTATTTTACGAACTGATAGTTTACTTATTAAAGAACACAAACAAAGAAGCAAAAAAATATAGAAATAATGCTGAAGAAAAAACCTCAACAGGCAATTTGTAACACAATTCTAAACCTCCATTCCATGTGGTGGATGTTAAGAAGCAGTTTAGAATTTTAATTAATCTTTTTAAATTACTCATTTATTTCTGAATTTTCAATTCATTACTGTACCAAAATAAGAGTGAAAAGTTACATCAGAAAATATTCTCTGTTAATACATAAGACAAATATTACATAACGAATATACAGCTTAATGTGGTCTTACTGCTCTTCTATATTTAGCTCAGAAAAGGAAAAAGTATATTAAAATTTATAAAATAATAAGATATCAAGACATAAGCTAACAGTAATATTCTACTTAATGTTTTTTTATTCACATTGTTATTTAAAGAGACCCCACAAGATGCTTATCTAAAAGCTCCTTTCTAAAACACCTGTGAGTAAAAATGGATCCATAATATGTGACCTATGGAGCATTTTGACCAAGAGTTAAATTATATAAAATACAAACTATAAAAAGAGGAAAACTAAATAAAAATGTGTTCTAATTTTAATAAAACACAGTTTGATTAACTAACCAGCATAACCAAGAACTGCTCCAGCTTTGAGAAGTGGACCTCCTTTTTTGAAGTCTGAATCCAGGTTCAGAGCACAAGTATCATTCTTGAATTCGGCTTTTAACCTCAATGTTTTGTCACTAGATAAACAGAAATGCTATTAGTCATTATATAAAAAATATATATTAAAACAAAACTTAGATTATATAGGATGAGAGAACATACCCGGAATGAGGGACAAATGAGGTATCACAAGAAAGCTTAGCTCCTTCGCAGAAATCACTGAGGGCTATTTCGGTCGCCAACACATTATCAGTATTCCATTTTTCAGTAAAAGTTACTCCTACAATAATTTAATCAATTGCATTATAAAATCAGAAGACATTTTATTTAAAACTATTCTGTATGTTAATGTAAAATATTTGTTTACCATATTCCTTAAATTTATACTTAGTTTCCAAATTTCCAAAAACTTTCCCGGTTTCTTGGTTAGAAACTCCACCTGAGTTGAATTCAACCCCAGTCTGGGTCTTTGTTTTCACATCTAATTTTAAAAGCCCGAAGTGGTATCCTCTTCCGAAAACATCTCTTGCATTCTTTCCCAAATCTCCGTAAAATGGAGGGGACATTATTAGCTGAAAAATAAAATTGCAAAATTAATTTGATAATTGATAGTTGAGGATCCATTTCATACAAAAATCTTATAAATTGAAAAACTTAAAAATAATTAAATAGAATGTTTCATTATGCTTGGTTTAAAATTAGATCCAGTAGAAAATCAATCTCAGGCATGGATTGATAGATTGTCTATCAGTTGAAATATTGATAAGTAGTTAAGAAGTTTAAGAAAATGTTTATAAAAATAAAAGAATTCTGGAATTAATCTTTCTCCCCTGATTCTTTATTAAGTTATACAACAAATATATAGTTTAAGGTTGAAATAAATTATTTTAACATTCGACAGTACACGCCTTAAATTAGACTTATTTTGTTAGCAAATAAGTTAAATTTACAATCAAACCAAGTATCAATCACGATAATATTCCATATTAATTCAATATAAATAAGTAAAAATATGGCAAGTGGAGCACTTACAATTGCTCGGTTGAACCGGTTTCGAGAAGTAAAATCGACACGCAGATAACGCAATGGCGAACTGAAGAGAAGGCAAAGAAAAAGTCATTGATAGTAATCTGACGTAATTAATTTAACAAAACATGTCATAGAAACATTCATACTTGAAAATAAATATTGTATCGACTGTTAAATGCCATTAACTAATCAAGATTTTATATATTATGATTATCAATCTAATATTTTGTAAAAACTATAACTGTAATCCATATAATGATTATAACTTGTATCTTTCACTACACTACATCCGATAAAGAAAAATTAAATAAGCAATTTAGTTTTATTACTGTTCATCTAATATCATTAAACGAGTGATTAGTTATTTTATCTAATCACTAACATTTAATTTAGCCACGCAATGAAGTGGAGGGAATAAGTTTAAATTCAAAACATTGTATAAGTTTGTACCGCATAAATCATTTCTCTTTATATTAATGAATTATTACTATTTAAAACCACAAATTTAGAACAAAAATCAATTGACTCAAAACTCTTTATTTTATTTTTTTTTTTTTATTTAAGTTTCATAAATCAAACTGATTTTTAATGCTGAAGTTATTTGTTTTATTTTTGAAAGCAAATTTGCTCAAGTAATCAAAACAAAAGATTAACTGAAACATATTAAATAATGTATGTTATACTTAATCTACATTTTTGACTTATATTTTGAAATTCGACAATAAATATCGATCCATGTTAAGACTGTCCGTAACTAAATATCAAACTAATGATTCATTTAATTTACTTTTCCAATCATAAACCATAATAATGGATTGACAAATCTTTGCAATGATCATGGCATTTATAATCTGTCTTTCTTCAAAGAAAAACTCAGCCGTGGGCCCTTGCAAAAAGAGTCACTCTTGCAGAATTACAAAATGGTGACCAATGAATTCAACATTTTATAACTATTTTTTTAATTTTATCTCCTCATTTTTAATCTAAAATTAAAATTATTAATCGAATAATGATTAAGTAATCATTTTATGAAATTAAAAAATACTTAAATGATTTGAAAACATGACCGTTCTTTAAAATATACCTCGAAAGGGATATAGAACAGAATAAAGAACGTACCGTCTTGAAAGAGTGCTGCCACTAGGATTGGAGCAGAACAAAAGTATCTATTTCTTCTTGTTTGGCGAAACTTATTTAAATTTTAATTAAGACTAAGAACAACACTAGTGACACTCTTAATATAAAGCTTCCGATGACGCATCATTCAATTGTATTTACTTCGTGTGAATACATAGCGTAAACATCAACAAATACGATCGCAACTATCCGAAATTAAGAGCACCTTTCCAAAAAAAAAAATAATTGTTGCCAATGTACAGCTCAAATTATTGAACATATCAGCAGTTCATGTTTAAATTTTTCTATTAAGAATTAAGAATTTTCTCAAGCGAACATAACGGCTTAATTAAATGAAATTAAAGACTTTCGGGTGGATCTATAGTGAAAAGTATTTTATTTATTGCCTCACTGCTGAGATCGAGATATCTCCGAATCCAAACGAAGAGGATCCTTTTTTGGTTTTGATTAGAGTTAGTGATAGTCAAAAACAATAATATCTAATTAAAGCAATGATAATTTCAATGGATACTTATCTTAAAATTTAATACAAAACAGTTAGTGAGCCATTTGCTGAAGCCAAGAATAGACAACTGTGATCTAATTGTAGGAGCAATGATTAACATCACAGCAACAACAAGATTTTGATTATCTCTTCATCGAAAATAACTTCAAATAATGCAGTAATGATTTTAACTATTCTCATTAATAAGAATTTTAAGTGGAATAAAAAGTACTTAGTTACCACGAATTTGGCTTTATAGAACTGGTACAACCCCTTGAATTGATAATGTGGTCATACTCGGAGTTTTACCCTGAATTTTCAGTGCTTCAAGTGGTGTAAAAAAAAACAAGTTTTGATCAGTAGCGTCCCCAGAACCCCCAGGGGATTATCTCTTCTCCCAAAAATAAATCTTGGATCTGATTTGTCCATAGGCCAACACATTTTTGGAGGAAATGCATAATTGTTCCGTTAAATCCAATCCCGAGGAATATCAGTCGAGATTGGTAAGAGCTGAAGCTAGGTACTACCTGATATGTATGATAAATGCTGATGTTTCACAAATAACAAAATTTGACTTAGGTGAGTTATAGTAAGATATAAAGATATCTCTTCCAGCTTGTTGATAAACTAGAATGATTTAATCTTGCCTATCAATATTTTTGGTTAGAGACTATCTCTCCCACATTTCTGACAGTATATCCCTAATCAATACTGGCAATATAGATGAAAATGTTGGTTTCTAATAAACAGTTTCCTACTATTTAAGAAGTTATTTTGACCTCTACCCAGACCATTTTTTTAGTTCATTAATTTGATTATGCTCTAAATCCAACTTCTATAACCATTTCTGAATATTGTAAAATGTGAACTCAGATAAGATTTAACTTCTTTTAATTATTTTTTCCATGAACAACAAAATATTAAATGAAAGTAAATAACAAAAAAAAACATGCGAGACATGACCCCTGACCAAAAATTCAGAACTTATGGTCTACACATGGAAAAGAAAATTATTAAGAAGAATATTATTATTATAAGGGGTGGAGTGGCCGAAAATGGGGTATGGAGAAAAAGAAGGAATCAGGAGCTGATGGAGTCTGGCATGGTGGCGTTGATAAAGAAAGGCAGAATTAGATGGATTGGACACGTGGAAAGAATGCCAGAATACAGGATACCAAAGAGAATGCTCTATGAGAAACCAGATGGCTGGGTGATGTCGAGGAGGAATTAAAGCTGCTGGGATTATAGAAAAAAAGTGCAAGATCGCAAAGATTGGTTGGCTGTGGTGGTGGAGGCCTGGGTTCTTGCAGGACTGTTGGGCCAGAATAATAATAATAAATAACAAAAAAATAAGCAAAGAAAAACATATCACAAAGAATACTGTAAATTTAAAAACAAATGTGAAAATCTTGAACTTCCACTATGTAAATTTAATAAATAGACCAAATAGAATACAAATGGGGACAAAAAATGGTTAAGTTTACACTCCTTATTTTTGGTCCAAACCAATAATACATTTAAATATTATCCAGAACATATTTAAATTACTTATTACCAACTAATAATAATTTATCTTATCAAATTATAGAAAAAATAATCTTTATTTGTTTGAATGTATTTTTTTTAATGAATTGTTTTGTTGGTTTCAATTACATCATAAAATTCATTTATCACCCATGCTTCAAGGTGTGCTGGGAGATGCTGAGAAGTGCTTAAAAAAATTATATCAAACATACATAATAGTCATAAAATTCTCAAACCCTAAGCATTTTCGCAATGATGGACCATCATTTGGAAAGCACTAATTACCTCAAATAATTTTAATTACTGAAAGTATTCAATGTTAGATTCTGCAATTTCAAGTACCACTAACAACATAATAGATATAAGAATTCAGGATCATAAGCAAATAACTCCAAATTTCAAAAATTGACTCATATTTTTTACTAGTTTAGTTATTCAACGCTTTAGGCTTCCAAAACTTCAGGTTCAGAACTGGACAGAAAACCATGAGAAATAAGGTGGCAAAGTGTTGTGTTAGACAAAATTGATTGACTAAACTAACGAAAAATGATTGACTAAATTTTTAAATGTTGAAATAAGTTTCGGTGAATGCTAATTATTAATAATATTTCATAATACAGACTAGAATTTTATAACACTAAGTTGTGTAAAACTTCCAAAACATTGACAAAGAAAGTGAAAATGAAATCTTTAAACAATATATTTATTGTTTAAAGCAAATCAAATGACCATAAACTTTACATAGCTAGGATTTTATTGTCTCTAGAGAGAATATACCTTAAATGTGATGTAAACAATTCCATTATCAAACTCTCACAATTGTTATAACCTTACATATTTTTACCTTTTTTTATTAGAAAATAAGATCAAGATTGAAAATTTTTTAATTTGTTAGTCTATAATCTTTAGGATGATCACCCTTTCTTATTATAGTCATGTTGCTTATTCAAGAGCTTTTAACGCAACAAACGGTTTTAGAGATAGGGTTCTTATAATCAGGGAACCAGGAAATGATGATATAGGTAGAAATTTTTTAAAAATGGTTACTTTTACCTCAAGATTATGTTTCCAAAAATGAAATTAAAGTAATTTTTTATAGTAAAAAAATATAAACTACCTTCCCCGGCCATGGCACAGAACATATGATGGTTGTAGATCCACCACCATCCGTTGAACAATGTTCATTCTCAAAACTTTTTGTTGGTTCCATGTTTGGCTCATCCCATGAAGGTCACATTAAAAAACTTTTGAGCATCCCCTAATATATTAGCTTCTAATAGTAGTGTTATATTTTATTTTCTCAATATAATGCTAATACTCATAAATTTATTATGACATACAAAGAACATCATAAATAACCATTTTGACAGCTGTTATATTAATTTTAAAAAAATAATTTTTCCAAGTTTTATAATGCTTTACATAATATTATCTTAAACTTAGTTACTTTTCAGTATTGTTTTTTTTCTATTCATATATTTAAATCTAGTTAATTATACTAATATTTGAAATGCAGTGATTGGCCATATTATATATTCAACTTAATATGATTATTAATAGTAAACAAAAATTACCTATCATTGTCACAAAGATAAAATTGGTAAAAAATGTATATAAAATATTAATATCACTTAGTTATTAACACCATAAACAACTTTGCATGTCATACATAATAATTAGGAAACAATAAAGTATGTCAAATGTTACACTTCTTAAAGATTAATAATAATTAAAATTAAAAAATAATTCAAAGACAATCCATCATATGCCATATGTTTAAAAGGGATACAATTTATAAGCCCAAATAAATATAGTTTTATTTATAATTTATTTACCATTGAAATGTCCATTGTTAATACTGTATAATTTTATATTAGCCCCCCTCTTAAAAGTGATAATAATTAAAATTAAAATAAATTAATATTTACTGAAACAATTAAATATAATAAATAAAAATGTTAAGAAAAGAAAAATTGTTAATTTTAAGTCCTAATAGTTTTTCTTTCTAAAATATAAAATTAATTTATATTATATAGGGAGTTGTAATATAACAATCGCTAATATGAGAATTGGTGTAAAATTTACCACAATATCGTAACCAAAAAAAAAATTATATTTAAAACTACTTTTTTTCTCACATTACAAATCAAATAGAAGATTTTATTCTATTCTTAAAATCAAAAATATATCTATGATACTAATAGTTTTAAAAGTTTCACTTTCAAAATTTAATTTACAATCTTAAAATAAGTGCTTTTGGTTCAAATATAGTTCCCAATCTGATAAGCAAGCCAACTTCAGTTTTTATAAATAGCCCAACAGTTCTGCTGCACAATAGTGTAGGGAATAAAGCCAATTACCTGTAGGAAAAATACAAAAAAACAATGACAACCATCCAACCAACATACATTATAAAAAAAAGCAGTGAAAATAAATTAGGAAGGTAATATAATTCAATGTCATATAAAAATCTTCTAATAATGTATTTTTATATTATATAGTTCTTTTGATTAAATAGGTATGTTGTTGCTGGACGTGTATTGAAGGCGGGTGAAGAAATATTTCAAGAGGAAGTTTTTTCAATTGGACCGAAATCCAGTACGCCTTTAATTTGTTTAGGATGCTATTTGCCTCTGGAAGAATTAAATTTGTGTGATAAATGCAAGTAAGTACGATAATTAGTGAAAATAATCATTTTGTTTTAAAGTTAGAAATAAAATACTATTTGGTATATGGTTTTGTTTTTCCTAATAAAACTAAATCCAAATTGTTGTATTTTTTTTCAATCTCTTACTTTTTGCTTAGTTTAAATCTCAATTGATTTACTAGCTTTAAATAATTGGTATATTAAACAGGTGGCCTATTTGTTCACCTGAATGTAGTCAAGATCCCTGGCATAAAAATTATGAATGCGAAGTATTCTCACAGAAGGGAGTTAAATTAAATGAAGAAGGTAATTTTCTTCCATTATTCTTCTGACACATAGTTTGTCTATTACTCCTAACATGGCCTGCTTGACCAAACAAAATTCAGCATTATTTATGTTACTAATCTATATTTTATTTTTCTATTTATTGCAGGCTATACTGTCATATTTTACTTACAACGCACAAAAAAAAAAAATTATGTTCATGAATACAAAAAAATGTAATTATCCCATGATTCCATGCATTTTGAAAAAATAAAGATATTACAGGAAGAAATAATATAAACCAAGCATATCAAAAATAAATATAAATCATGCACAACAAACAAACAAACACACACACACACACACACATGGGTCGGATCCCCAGTGCCGGTGTCTGACGAGAGTGAGCAAGCGGGCTCCCGGACGTCGTTATCACACGACGGCAGTGCCGCAGTGGTGGTCAACTTGGCTGCTGTGGCATTCAGTACTACAAGTCTTGAAGATTGGACGAAGCTAACTGGAGTGGTAGATGACCTACAGAATTACATCCAGCAAATGCATAATGTCGACGGTGAAATAAGGGAATACGTCTGTAAGATACAGAACTACCTCGAAGGGATGAAAAGCAAACTACGGGAACACACAGCGGAGAGTGTGAAAGCAGACATAGGCACTCAGACAGGGATGCCATTACCAGGCACACTCCTATCAAGGGAGAAGGTTAATGTGCCTCCATCTTTACCAGCTGGAAGCCAGGAAGAAAGAACGAAGGTGACTACGACTAAAAAGAAGTCGAAGGCTTCAAAGAAAGGAGCACCAAGGCAACCAGCGCCTTCAAAATCACGACTGGAGCCCGCCAGCATTATGGAGAGAATAAAGGCATCGACAAAAGGAAGGACGCCAGATCAGCCTCGGCAACTTGTGGAAAACCGTAAATTCCAGAAAGATGAGCAGTGGAAACCAGTTTCCCGGAAGAAAAAGGACATTGGGAAGGAAGAGCGCCCTAAACCACCATGGCCGGATGCATTGATCATTAAGATCTCGGAGTCCAGCACCTATGCGGATACTCTCCGGAAGATCCGAGACGACCCCGCCTTGAAAAACCTGGGTGCAATTATCTCAAAGGTCCGTAAAAATGAGGCTGGGAATCTATTAATCCAACTGGATCGGAAGCCATGAAGCGCACTATAGAGGGTGCAAAGAGAACAGAGGCTCAAATTAGAGCGTGGACGCAAGAGTCACTGATTGAAATCAGGGACTTGGATGCACTTACGTCAAAAGAAGAGATTGCCGAGGCTCTCACAGCCCTTTTAGATGGAGAAGTGATCCAACCTACCACAGTGCGATTGATGTGAGTAGCGTATGCTGGAACACAGACTGCAGTGGTTGCTCTGCAAGTTCTACTGGCTCGGAAGGCTGTCTCGAAAGGCAAGATCAGAGCAGGCCTGGTAATCAGCCGTGTACGGGAGAAGGTGCGACTTCAACGCTGTTTCCGGTGTTGGGAATTCGGACACTTGACCAGAATGTGTCAGGGACCTGACAGAACAAAATGTTGTCGGAAATGTGGCAAAGAAGGGCAATTAGCCGCCGACTGTACACAGAGTCCTAGCTGTGCACTTTGCACTGGTTAAGGCAACAACGGGCACTCTTGTGGCGGAAATAAATGTCCGGCATTACATCATGCATTGCAAGCGCAAAGGAGGCAAGGAAATCATGCGAAATGAGGATCTTACAACTCAACCTCAATCACTGCGAAGTTGCTAAAGACCTTCTCTGGCAGACTGTGAAAGACTTAAGGATTGACGTTGCCATCCTTGTGTTGTCAACCTTATGCTGATCAATCAGGATTATTGGATGGCAGGCCAAAGATTAGCAGCACAGGTGCTTCAAAAGCTAAAAAAGGAGGAGAAAGAAAGGAGGTAGCTGAAATCAATGAGGCGGCACTCAGCCACTCCCCCCCATGATGTAATGCCTAACGGCGGTCCCGTGGAGGGTGAGAAACAGGGAGCCTATTCGCGTCTTTTGAAGGTTTCCACCTACCCTCGTAAAAAAACAAAAAAAAAACACACACACATGGGATAATATCATGGACAGATTGCGAAGGATGGAACAATCCATTACCTTTAGACGTTCCCATCCTTAGTGAACAATATAAAAATCTGGATAGCGTCTCCTGGATATCTGACGCCACGGGAAGAGCTGCGATATGGGCATGTAACCGACGGGCCATAACTGAAACGGCGCAAGACCCTACTTGTGGGTTTGTCTGGGCTAAGATACAATATTTATCTTTAATTATTTATAACCTGATTCCTGGAACTATTTCAAAACTAAAATACTTTTTAAAACAAATGTTTCTAATTACGGAGGCTTCCAGATTTGATCACGGTATATGCACTTCACTGCTAGGAGATTATAACAGAACTGCTGTTGAGTGATAATATACCTAAGTTTGGTTGGACATTATGGACTGATGAATGATGACCACTGATGGTGATGAATGATGACCACTGATGGTGATGAATGATGACCACTTTGTAAAAGAAGAATCAATTCCATCCCAGAACCTATAATGAGCTAGGAAAATTAGTCTAATGGGGCAAGAAAAGAAATACCTACTATGCGAAATGAGCAGACATCTTCTTTGTATAAACAATGAGGTTTATTGCTAGAGGAAGGCAAAAAAAAAAAAAAATACAGAAGAAGAGTTTGTATTAAATTACTAAAGGGTACAGTTATTTAGAAAAAAAAATTACATAGGATAGATGTTCCAGAATCACCTAATTATAATATCTGGAACACAAAGTTAGTTACCCGTGAATGTGGCTCCACTTGAATGATGTTTTGCTTTGATGGATATACCATCTACTAGAAGCTAGTAGAAGACAAGTGCCAGATGTCGAAATTCAAATTATGTGAAAAAAAACTTTTGTGATTCCATTAGATTTACCAACTTTGCAACCACAGCCTGTTTTCGATCTGAATATAAATAATGAAAGCTAAATCTTACAGCTGATTTCATATCTGCACCTTTTACTGATTTCTCTCTTCATCCTAAGTGGATAACTTTTACTTTGATTTATGTTAAATGAGGTTAAAGTCAAATTAATGTGAAAACAAGTCATTTTGGATCGGTTCTGATGGGCATAAATGATTTGGAGTAAATGATGTATTTGGGATCTGTTCTATTGATATATGAATAAAATAAGTATATATGTTTAAAAAATTATGATTTATGCTTAAATAAATGGCGCAGTACAAAAAAAAAAAAGGAGTTAAACACACCATTTTAAAGAATAAATCTTGTTATTTTTTAAATTTTTATTTTGAAGAGAAAAGATTGGCCCCCAGCCGGGATTCGAACCCAGATCTCCACCTCACCGTGGCAACACCCTAACCATTTGAGCCACTGGGGTCACTCCCTACCTAGGACAAATCTGTTCTCTTCACCGATCCCATATCCCCTGTGTTCTCGCAATTTTGCGATGTATACACGAGGAAGAATGTTCATTGAACATTACTTTTAATTTTAGGATCTTTTTGACATACGTCACTATATTATTTATAATTTATTATAATTTTTTAGTCATTGCTTTAATTTTTATTTTGAAGAGAAAAGATTTGCCCCCAGCCGAGATTCGAACCCAGATCTCCACCTCACCGTGGCAACGCTCTAACCATTTGAGCCACCGGGGTCGCTCCCTTGTTATTTTAGATATGAAACTCTTTTTATTCTTAGCTGACATATTTGTGGTTCATTCAAGATAGCTAGATTTTTCCAGTAATTACAAAGCTTAATTGAGTTTTCCGCTGTAAACATGCTGATAAATGGAAAAACATAACAACACAAAAAGTAATCCCTGACTAAATATTAAAACTAGAATGTTTAACATTTTTTGTAATCATGCAACAATTATTAGCCTATTACAAGCTCCAAATAAAAAATTGTGCTTACAGATGATATAAGTGCACAATTAGAATGCATAACACCACTAAGAACACTAATCGAGTCTGAAAAACAAAATGAGCGATGGGAAAAAGAAGTCAACACCATGGAGGCTCATACCGAGGAAAGACGGAAAAAGACAGAATGGGCTGCTGAACAAGTAAATGTTGTTAAATTTCTTGCTGAGGCTTGCAAATTAAAAGATCGGTAATTATTTTTTTGGTGATTATATTCTTTGAAATTTTTAATATTGGTTAGATTTTTAAAAATTGTATATTAATTTATCTATATTGTTTTCTTAGATTTAATGAGGAAAAAATAGAAAAGGTATGTGGAATTTTGGAAGTAAACTGTTTTGAAGTAATAACAAAACTAGGAATCTCAATAAGAGGTTTATATCCACGATTGGCACTTCTCAACCATAACTGCATTTATAATACAACTCATTCAGTTTTTCTAGACAAAAATTATAGGTATTTAATAAATAGGATATTTCTATAGAGCTTTATTACAAATATAATTAAAAGAATACTATAGTGAAATTAATGTTATTAAAAAAAATTTTAGATTACAACTAAGAACAACGGTTGATGTAAAAAGTGATTGTGAACTTTTTTCATCTTATACTAGCAGCCTTCAACCTACAATCATCAGAAGAGCCAGTCTAAGGGAGAATAAATACTTCGACTGTGCCTGTGCTCGCTGTTCAGATCCTACTGAAATGGGCACACATATCGGAACATTCAAATGCACTAAATGTGATAATGGTATAATAACATCTACCCAGCCATTAGGTAAACTAGTTAAAGCTCTAACTGAATATATTAATTTATAAGAATATAAATTTCATCTCAATTTTCTCTGATGATATATTGAACTAAGCTTATAGTAAACTTTACTTTAGCTATATCTCTACAACCCATGAAGGGTCTTGGGTTCAGTATGTAGTAAAAATTGTACTGTTTCTTGGACAAGGAATGTGCAGGTAGGTTATTCCTAGATCAAGCTCAACCGCCAGATTTTTCTCCCTATTTTGGGTACCCAGATCGGCAACTCAGCGCTCTACTACTGAGCTACTCCACTCCCCTCAAAGTAAACTGCTCCAATTAAAATCAAATCTTATTTTAAGTTATTATTTTATGTTGTTAGTATACTTATGTACACTATAAGTGACAACTGTTATCTCTATGTGCCACAGTAACTTAGGGAATATGTGACATTCTAAAACCAAAAAAACTATAAACAGTATCCAAATGATAATGTACGTTTTCATTATTATGCTTTTGTTTACTCTTACATAAGCTAAGTAGTACATGCATTTGCCCAATTAAGATTTATTCTTATGCCTTCACAATTATTTCTTAAATTACTGATTTTTTTAGATGACAACGCAGCATGGAAATGCAGCTATTGTGAAAATGGAATTACAGGAAATGGTGTCCAGAGAATTTATCTTGCGATTCAAGAAGACATGGCTGAACTTGAACAAATGGAAATGAGTGGAGAAAAACTTGAGGCTACTGAAAAAGTATGAGCTTTATTTATTTATTTAAAATAAACTTTAATAAAAAAGTATGTTATTAAGTGAAAAGAACTTTTACAGTTACTGAGAAAATATAAAAGCGTTTTGCATCCTAGAAATGGTTCGAACGTTCTTTTATGGCACAGTCTGAGTCAAATGTATGGCCACACAGAAGGATACTCTTTAGATATGTTGCCAGATTTACTTCTTGAAAGAAAATCAAAATTCTGTAAGGACCTTCTTGATATTTTGAATGTAGTTGAACCAGGTCTTACAAGAATAAGAGGTATTGTTTGCTCCTTATTTTCAACCAAATATTTTATAATATCTTTATTTTTCTTTCACTGCAGAAAATATCTCATGATATGGTTTATTTAAATCAGCATTAATACTTTTCCAGGTTTAACACTGTTTGAATACCACATTGGGTGCCTACTGTACACTAAAAGTCGTTATCAGCACGGGGAATTCAATAAGGATGCATTAAAAGAAAGGATAGGATCAGTCGTTGAAATCTTGAAGGAATGCCACCAAATTTTAAGCCTTGAACCTGAAGGAAGTCCAGAAGCAATGATTGCGGCTACTGCTCAGCAATCAATTAACCAATTGATTGAATCTGTAGAACAATTACAGTAGCATACCTAACATCGAGGAGGAAAAAATGACAGAAAAAAATATTTAGTTTTAAGAGTTTGAACAACAAAATATTGAAGATTAAATCTACCTTTGTTCATATTGGACCAACTCAGCTGGATCGGGTAAACAGGAACACCAAAACCTTACAGTTTTTATTAATTTATTCTTACTTTTAATGCCATTATTGTAATTGTTTATTTTATAAATAAATTAGCCATTCCCAGAACGCAATATTCTTTATTTTAACAACCTTTGGTAGATCTCCAGAATATGGTTCTTAAATCCAGAGGTGTATTATTAGTTAGGGTTGTCACAGTTATATCTTGCTCAATTCGGGACGACTAACTACTTTAATTTCAAGTGTAAAATTTATTATATGTTGGAATTATTCAAATTATTATTACTTAATTTATATCTAAACAGGACTCAACTTTCCAAGTCAAAGCATTTGAATTATTACCTGAGCAATTTAAACTATTACTACTATTGTATCAACACTGCCAAACTTCACTTGCTCCAGAGTTATACAAGATGAAGCCCTGAGAAAGCTAGCGGTGTCTAGTGAATGGTCAGCGAATAATTTGAAGATATGGTCGAAAACAGAAGGAATACGTGATGAATGGATTATAAACTTTTATTGTTTTACATCCTAAACCAGCAGAAGTTAATGGGAACACTAATTTTACATGTAAAGTTGAAGTAGCATTAACTCCATTGATTACAAATTTTACACTACTAAATACAAAGCAGTTAGTAAATCCATCAGTCAATATAACTGGGACGAGATAGAACCAGGATGGCGACTCTAACTGATACAACTTTTCCTGTGGTTGAAACCTATATTTTAAAATTGGGTGGTAAGAGGAAGGTTAACAATAAAAAGAGGCTCTTAAATAATGGATGAGTAAGAATAGTAAGGACTGAATGGGAACTAAACAACTTAAAGCTTCCAAATGAACAAATGAATGAACATTGCCAGTCTTGGCTTGGATGAATGAGGATCATACTGTTTCATTCCTAACAAGATATAAACATGTTAACATTAATGTATATAAACAGATTAAGTTTTAAGCAGCAAGAAAGATTACGAAGTATTAGACTTAGGAAACCGATATCATACAAAACACATAATTTATTATCGCACAACACAAAAATTTAACAAAAATACAAAAAAGTTATAATCTAGTATTAAGAAGTGGGGTGCCAATGCCATCTCTACTGGCACAGATTTAATTATAGCTTTGTAATTTTTAGCCATATAATATTGTATCCTGTTATAATATAATCACAGCCATGATGATAACAAAGGACGAGTGAAGTGAGCTAGGTAGTGGAAGAAAGAGCATGCCTTCTACATGGCCAACCTGAGGGTGTTTTCTAAATCATCAAACTATAGTTAAGTTCAATTAAGCCTGAGCTTCATGAAAGATTTTAATGTAAATAAAAAAAACAATAAGTTCTAGGTCATGCTAAAGTTAGGCAATTCTGAGATTTATGACCAGTGCCATGAGGATCAAGATCAGCATTATGTTCTAGTACTCAATATTGGGGGGGGGGGATAATATGTTGAAATATTAAAAATTTAAGGAAGGAAATTTAGAAGAAGAAAAAAAGTCTATCAATAATTTCACTTTTGATTTTTTTTATTAAAAACAAAATTCAAACCCTTATTTAATCATCATAAGTTGAAATAAAATGTAATAAAAAATCTATGACAATTATATTTACATATTTTATGTGAATTCATAAACAATACAAATCATACATACATTTTTTCCAACATAGACATCTGTGAGACTATTTACGTAGGATAGAAATACTTGGGGGTGCAGTCAAAAATTAAACAACAAATAAATAGAAACTTATTATATTTTATGTGTGCCGACGTTTCGACCTACTGTGTAGGTCATCTTCAGGGCCAATAGGAGTGGCTACTCGGTGCAGAAGGTAACACTCCTTTGAGCGTTACCTTCTGCACCGAGTAGCCACTCCTATTGGCCCTGAAGATGACCTACACAGTAGGTCGAAACGTCGGCACACATAAAATATAATAAGTTTCTACTTATTTGTTGTCTAATTTTTTACTGCACCCCCAACTATTTCTATCCTACATTAGTACCTACCAGTCAACAAATTTCTTTCCTACATGTGACTATTTACATTTATGTACAAATAAACATAGACAAAAATAAATGATTCTATTAAATTATATTCGTATTATTATTAGAAAAAATATATATACAAGTAACGTGAAAATCAACTGTTCTTTTCTCCAGATAGTTTGCTGGAGATCATATCTTTGAACTGGGTTAAGATCTTGTTCTCTCTCTTCTGCCTCTCTTCTTTGCTAAACATAGCCAAGGCTCGTTTCTCATCTGCAGAATAAATCTGGTTTTCTTTACGCAATCTCACAGCTTCCATACGACGATGCCTGAAAATTAATACAACAGATTTAGAAATTTTTAAAGTAGTGTGAAATCAATATTGCTGAATAATTACAGAGTAATTAAATTTATAAAAGCAATTTTGATCATTTCAAAGAAGTAATAAAATAACAGAGCTCCAATCTATTTTGTTAAATAGTTAAGAGGATATTTAAAACTTAGTGTAAATTTTACTAAGGAGATAACTCCAAGAGCATATTTATTTTTAGAGAATCATTCCAAATTGTATTGATAAATAATAAACATAAACAATTTTTGAGAATGACAGCTGAAAGCAGCTCCATATTTCATCCTAGATCTCCTCATTGGATATGATTACTGATCCGATTACAGGTACAAATAACATTTAATTATGACAAATTAGATTCTTTAGCTGTAGAATCTAATTTGTTTCTGTCCACAAGTATAAGTTTGTCTCTAATCAGTTGGAGACAATACCGTGGTATAGATAGTTTTTGCAAATATTGTTTGCAAAAAATAGTGGCAAATATTTTTACCTAAGTATTTTCTTTAGCCATTTAGTAAATATGTTGTCGCAGTCAGCCAGTGGGATACTAATATCAATTATTATTCTCTAGATACCAAATATATGTTTACAATACATTAGTAGAATTAATCAGTCGATCAGTTTAATTATGTGAGCAGTTTAGGCCCATCATAACAGCACAGGTGAAACTATATGCAGCTATTTAATGCATCTTACAGAGATGATGATGTGAAGAGTACTATGAGAACTTTACCATCATTATTGGGCCAATAGGAAGAATTTTACAGACGAGGTCTCTCTGTCCACAACAAAAAGAAAGCATTTACAAGTAAAAAAGCTGAAGCTAACAGCACACCAAAATGGAGAGACCATAAACATAGGTACACATAATTATGTGATGCCTAAACAATTTTATTTCCTTGTCTATTTGGTAACTAATGATAAGGACCAAAAGAGAAAGGCTTACAATGATGATTGCCCCAGGAGTTACTTATGAATGTGAAACATGGATTATGATAGTCAAACAAGAAAGATGGGAATGGAATTTGCAAGATTAATAGGTACAACACATGTAAAAGAGGTATAACCTAAAGATAAAATGAGGAGTGGACGGCTTAACCTGGAGAAACTGTTATAGCATCTTCATCATAGTATGCATCAAATGGCTTGAGAATGTAGAGAGGATGTCAGCAGAGTGGTTACAAAACTAATAAAAAGGCCTTGAGGGGTGAGAAGGAGAAGTAGGCTACTGCTCAGAGAGCGTTGAGATAGACCAGATTCAGGTGCCAGGTAGTGAAAAACTGTCATGGTGGACCAAGAAAAATGGCTTTGAATTATTGAGAAGGTCCAGGTCGTATGAGGATCGTAGAGCCCAAGAGAAGATGATAATTTAAATGGTTTTTAAGCTGTGAAATGATAACTCCTTGATGCAAGTAGTTAGGTATATTAATCGGTAGATTGGTTAAAGTACAGATTAGAGATTGTTTTAATCAGAGCTTTATCTAATCAGCAAATTGATTGTACTAAGGCCTTTGATGTCGAAGATATCTGAAGTCTCATTATATTCGGTTCCAGTCAGTTAGCCATCAAGAATACTCAATGTATCAATATTACCTTTTGATTCCCTTATCACATAGTAAAAATCACTACATCTAGCATTTTTTCGTCTAATGCACAATAATAGATATTTATAATACACGTCCTGTATAAATTTGTTAACAAATAAACACAAATTTATAAAATAATTTAGTTATTAAATAAATTACCTGCTACCACTCATCACGTAACCGACAGACTCATAGGATGCAATTTGATCGGATGTTAACCCAATTTCACCTCTTCTCGGGATTCTCTTTCCTTCAGCGACATAGGCGGCCATTGCAGCTCCTTCACCAGGAAGAAGAGCTTTGCCAAAATCTTTTTGGGATAATGTTGCATGACTTTTGATTACCGGCCCTATCACTTCCTCTGTCATTGCTGCTTCCTCTCCTGAAAAAACAAATTTCAAGATAATTAATTATTGATTTTCCATATATTATTCAAATTCCTGTTAAGCAAACTTAAGTTAATTTAACAAAATATCCCACACTATAATAGAATACACTGTTGTATTTTAGTCTATCTATAAGAATATTAAATTTAATAGCGTTTAAAAAAAAAGTCTAGGTATAGCAAATTGACAAAAAAAAATTAAATAAATAAATATGAGTATCCCAAAGGAAGGAACAAAATATGGCAAACTACTAGTTTTCTCCCTAGCCCAATAAAGCAGAGGTTCCCAACCTTTTTTGCACCACCTACCACTGTTCAAATGCAAGCCTTCCACACCCCCCTTGCACAATAAATTAATTGTATATGCTTACGAAAGTCAATTTTAGGCTTTGAGCATACAATAAAAGAGCAGTGGTAATTTATCAAATAGGGTCAACCATTTTTGTATGAATATATATCTAACCGCATTAAAAACTGGGAGAGTGAATAAACTGAACATTTAAAAAAAAACATCTGTAGCATAGTAATTATTAAAATAAAGTAATGAAATTCAAAATCAGACATTATTTGTAAGAAAGTAAAAAATATTTTAGGCAAAGATGGAAATAATATCAGAATACAGATAATTATCAATAAAAAAAGAAAACAAAAATACCAACCATTCTTTTCGATCCACTCTTCTTCAGATTCACTCGATTCACTACCACTTGAATGCTTCTTATGTTTTTTCTTTTTGTGTTTGTGTTTCTTCTTTTTCTTTTTTTCTTTATCATGTTTCTAAAATGTGTATACATACATATAAATATATCTTTTTAATTATACATATGCGACTAAAAGTTACTAAAATTAGAATAATAACCAATATTAACAATTTTTAAAATGCCTACTTTAACTATTATACTAAGTCTATTCTATTTCTTAAGCCAAAAAAATATGCGTCGCTTAGCTACAAGTCAATATTTATTTTTTTTTTTTTAATGGTAAAATTATTATGGTTAAACTTTATTTGGCTCATAAAATGTAATAATTTTATTTGAAAGAGAAAGCCTATTATTGAGAGATATTAAAATGTTAAAATCGAATGATCAGTGAAACAAGCGCTTGCCTAAGTGATGTTAAGTTAACATCTGTAAAAATATTAAAAAGCAATACTTTGAATGAACTGATTCTACAAACATGTAATTATGTTTTCTTCAAACTAAGTGCAAAGATATAATAATGTACATTATAAAGAACAGGGATAAAGAAAGCATATAAATGTAGCATCAAATTAATATTTTGGTTTTACAGTTGAATTCTGTAAAAATATTTTTGATTAGTTTTCAAATAATCCATATTATAAAGCTGATCTATTTTTCTTGGAAAGAAATAAAAAGACTGATAGTTTAAAATAATTTTCTGAAAATTTCCGATACCGAATGAATAACTTTTAAATATATAATTTTGTTTTAATATAAATGAATTTGTTTCAGTCAATTCATAACTAGTGACAAACTAAATTTTTTTTTTATTTCAACATATAAATAAAAAGTCTATATAAAATGTTAAAATGATACCTACCTTCTTTTTATCTTTACTTTTCTTTTTCTTCTTCTGTTTTTTTTCTGATTCAGAATCAGAAGATTTTTCTTCTTCAATGTCTTTCATTTTGGCATCTTCATCAGAACTGAAAATGAATACAATACCCATTTAAATTTTAACTAGTTTTTTTTTTCTGGATAACAGGTTTCACTGTGTACCAGGCATTTAAGTCGAAAGATCAGCCGAGAATGGTTATTAGTCAGGTAATACCTGTTAAAACCAGGTACCCTGGGGAAAAATAGTAACTAATAAAAAGAAAACATTATATTTTTTAACATGATACTTGATAATTAAATGCAATAAAAGACTTTGTTATTTCTTACTCAATCTCAAATTTTCATATTAATGTACTGAAAATAAAAATTAATGTGACAATGATTCTGTATAATACGGCTAAATTTCGCTTTAGCTTCTACAAATAACTTGGGTTAATTGATATATTATACTATGATACTATAATAAAAAAAAAAACCTGTACCACTACAACCCATGAAGGGTCTTGGATTCAGTTCATGGTACAGACTGTACTGTTTCTTGGACAGTGGTTGTGCAGGGAGGTGATTTGTCCTAGAGATCACGCTCAACTGCCAGATTTTTTCACATGTTTTGGGTACCTACTTTATAAAGGCTGGATGAGCCTCAGGAGGCTCATAGATCCCATAAGATCCACCTCCAGCTGGTAACAGAATAAATAAAAGTCTGCCAAGAAGCAGGATTTGAACCCAGGACCTTCAGCACGACAACTCAGTGCTCTACTACTCTAAAAATAAGATGTATAATATGCTGTTATTATTGCCTAGATACTCTTGTGATAACTAAGAAATGACAATGCCAGGTTCTAAACTATAGCTGACCTTGGCTATTTACATTAAATTGGTGGAGAGATGTAGAAAATTTAAGAGGTTAGATTAGTGTGTTGTAGGCACAGATGGGCATGATTGGTTCAAGTAAAATTACAATAATAAAGTGTGATTACTTGTTTGTATGTTAGTAACAATTGGGAATATTATTTAAAGCCATAATTATACTTAAAACATGTTCACACCTTTGCCAACACTAAGCAAGTCGAACACGTAATGAAATACGCAGGATTATGCAAAACCTAGATGTCGAACAGAATGAAGCAAATCTACTGCCTTAAATCATTTAACTTGGCGTAGGAGGCAAAAATGTTAACATTACTTTCAAGTCCTTCATTTTCATCGATTTAAATAATATTACGATTGTTCCAACAATTAATAAAACATTTTTAATACAATTGTATAGGTAATCATAAACACACTGATATCTGACTATAACAAACTAACCTAATTTTTACTTAATATTATCAACAGTCCCTGTAGCTTAACTGATAACCAGAACAGTAGCATGTGGATGGGCTTAAACTTCAGGCTTCTGTAAGCCTGCTCTGTGTTTTTATTTGTGCAGACAAGCAATAATGAGGGCTTGGTAAAGGTTATAATACATCTTTACAATTGTGTATTCAAAATATCATGACCTTCTTTTATTAAATTCGTGATTAAAATTTTTGCCCTTCCCAAGCTTATAGACTAACATGTCTATGGCTAAGTAGAACCAATTCTACTTAATGAATATCCAATGGCATGTTGTGGGCAATGGCATAATCTTAACATTCATCAACAATTAATTACACGTAAGTGATAAATCATATCCAGTGATTATTCCACCTTCAAATATTTTGTACAGTATAGAAAAAAATATACTTACTCTTCAGTTGGATGCAGAGGGGATTTTCCCCAAACTCCTGGCACTCCAAATAATGTTATTTTATCCCTTTCCTCTCTTCTATAATTCATAAATTCCTCATCTCGATCAACATGTTTCTTTTTCTTGGCCTGGTTCCTAAACCTCTCCACATCATCTTTGTCCCATGGTTTGATAAAACCACTTTCAGCCAATTTCTTTAACCTATCATTTATAGAGTCATCCTTTTTACTACTGTGATTTCTTGATGAACTTTTGGGAGATCTTGAATGACCTCGGTGCTTATGTTTCCTAGATTCTGGTGAAGAGTCACTTGACCGTCTCGTTCTACTTCTAGACCGGGAAGGAGCCATTACCAATCATGAATATTAGCTTTTAAAAAGAAGTACAAGAAATATTATCTTAAGAAAAGTACACAACAAACAGTTCTCAAAATTTATAACAAAATGATTACAACCTCGCAAAAAGTTTAATAACAAAGAAACCTCTCCTTGGTGGTTACCATATTATCTATAATGCCAACTTAACAAAAATATTAATAAAAAATCATCATATTAGTCGCTAAATTTAGTTATGTATTATTTACCTGGCGTAAATAATATATTAATTTATGAATTAAATGATAAGGGAAGCTGGGGAGTTCAGTGGTAGAGCGCTGAGTTGCTATACTGAGGATACCTGATTCAGGTCCGGCAGTGACAGATAAATTATTTAATCTGTTAACAGCCATTTATGGGCCCTCTGGGATATTCAGGCCCTCTTGGGGCTTATCCAGTCTCTATAAAGTGTACACCCTTAATTGGGAGAAAAACCTAGAGGTTGAGCGTGGTCTTGGACAAATCACTTCCCTGCAAAACCGTTGTCTTAGAAACAGTACAGTCTCTACCATGTACTGTACCCAAGACCCTTAATGGGTTGTAGTGGTACAGGATAATTTAAAAAAAATATTAAGGTCTTTATCTATAGCGAGTTTTGCCATACTTAAAACGAATGATCTCATCTTATCTTTTGCCATTGTTTGGTAATTTTTTAGATAATACTATGGCTTTATAAAGTGTTTCATGATAGGTTTGTATTTACCTGGCTACTCTATCTTTTTTTTTTTTATTGAGTTTCCCCAAAGTTGAGATTTTCTCTAACCAAATTTTAGTACAACATTTTTTTTTCAGGTCTTCCTGTCAAGTTCTTCTTCATTGAGACTGGCTGTATCCTGCCATGTCTTCCTGAAATTGGCCCTTCCATGAAATTCTTGTGGTCGTCCTCCTCTTCTTCGGCTAATCTTTCTTAAAATAGTTCTGTTCTTAAAATAGTAATAGTTCTGGTCTGGACAATTATTAGGCTTTTTTAGTGCTAGAATAAGTACCTGGTTATTATCCTGTTCTATTTTTGGTATCGTTCGCTTAACTAAACCCTAAAATGATTTAAAACCTATCTGAAACATTATAGAGTTTGTTGTGGGATAGCTAATGCATACTCTTTATGAACATAAATATCAGAAAGGTACAACTCACACAATACTGCCGCATTATCTATTCACATCATTACACCAGTGCTGTCTAGTGGAGCTCAGAAACTAACTGCTATACATTTTACTTGATTATTCGGGTACAAACTGACTTGACGGTAACCCTACATTGGGATAAGCTGGGAAATATCTTTGGAAAATTATAGATCAATTTTTTAATACTGCAGCGCTATAATTTCACGACGACTAGCTACTGCTACATAGCGGAATACGTAGTAGTTTGCGGCTTTGTATTCAACTGTAAAATTCGTATTCATCCGAAATTGAAACTATTTAAATTATTGCTACTTTATTGATGTGGAAATGACTGGATACATCTTAGAAGAGTGCGAACTGATCATGCGGTGTAGTTCATAAATTGTATACAAAATAAGTTTAACTTATTTTATTTGTGCCAACGTTTCGGCCTAATTTTGTGGCCATTATCAGGCCTGCGAATAAAATTAACAAAATGTATTTTAACTTATTTTGTATAAAGTTTATTGACTGCACCCCGGCTAGTTCACACTCTTCTATCACTACTTCAATTTTGCATTTATTAAACTTATTTGGAAAATTATTGTCTTCCTTGGTCTTCCTCTCTTTCTTCTATAATGGAAGTTTCTTTGGCCATCTATTGTCTCTCATTCTCATCATAAGGTGAAACCATTGAAGCCTCCTGGTCTCTATTTCGTATAATATATTCTTCTCCTGTCCTATAGTTTGCTTAACATAATATTTAGTTTATATTTATCGTCTTTCATTTATCGCTCACTAGAAAAAAATAAAACCCATCGGATCCTTATAAGTTGAAGTCGGGTCCTTAATTATTTGCCAAATTTTGATCATTACTGCTTTAATTGATCACAGCTGTTATTTCTGATTATAATAGAAGTCGACAGAAACAATAATTGAATACAATATCAAATTAAAGAATTAAATAATTTTGATAATTCCAACTGTTAGGGCTTTAAACTAAAGAAAAATGAATTTACCAAAAAATCCATTCCTCTTCTTTTAAGACATTCTGCCTAATTATCTGGTAGAATGTAACCATACTCACTATTGATGTACTTTATCAATTTTATGGCAAACTTTGTAGAGTTCAAATTAGAGTGAGTTTTCGAAAATGAAATTGAAAGTTTTTTGTGATAATTGGAAAATTTTACAGAAACAGTTATTACTCACCGTATATATTTAATTCATGAAATAAGTTATTTCGAAAATTTAATAATTTTTTATATAAATTCCGATTCAAATAGATTGTTTGCAAAATTAACAAAGATTTTATAAAAGAAAAAAAATGGATTAGCACCCCATTTGTAAATTTAGAAGGCGCTGGTATTATTCCTGCTGGTTTTGTTGCATGTCTAATCTTGGGTCGCCGGTATAGTGTGTTTCGTTTTTATTAGTGTTATTTAGTGGTTTCGAAAATGGCTAACGTTTCGTATCAAATAGCAAATTTACTAGAGAAGGTATGTATAAACTGATTTTTTTCCCAAACCCTGTTATTTTATTCGATCTTACATTTTTTAAGGTTATTTTGAAGTGTATTTTTACATGTAGTTCAACATAATTTTTTTTTTCAATTATTATTAGATGACATCTAGTGACAAGGACTTTCGATTTATGGCTACTAATGATCTGATGTCTGAGCTTCAGAAAGATAGTATCAAACTGGATGATGATTCTGAAAGAAAAGTTGTGAGGATGTTGTTAAAGCTTCTAGAAGATAAAAATGGGGAAGTACAGAATCTTGCTGTTAAATGGTATGTACAATATTCATTGTCGAATATTCAGTCAGAATTATGTTCGTTTCTCACAACTTCTGTTTTGTAGTCTTGGGCCATTGGTCAACAAAGTGAAGGAATACCAGGTGGAAACTATTGTTGACTCACTTTGCAGTAACATGGTATCTGATAAAGAACAATTAAGAGACATTTCTAGTATTGGATTAAAAACAGTAATTAGTGAACTGCCTCTAGCATCTACAGGTTTGGCAGCTAATGTCTGTAAGCGAATCACTGGAAAATTGAGCTCAGCAATTGAGAAGGTTTTTATTTTTATACGATTTTTTTATTATTAATTCATATGGTTTTATTTTCATTGGCATAAATATCACTTCTTCTTTTTCTTTTTATTATTTAGCAAGAAGATGTTTCTGTACAATTAGAAGCTCTTGATATTTTGGCAGATTTACTGTCAAGGTTTGGAGCTTTATTGGTATCATTCCACCCAACAATACTGAATGCCTTGTTACCTCAACTATCATCCCCAAGACAGGCAGTTAGAAAGAGGTGTGTATCAGTTTAATTGTTCATTTTGATATAACTTGCTTTAAATTAATTAGTTAATGTTTATTATGTGCCCCTATTCTTTATCTCAGTTAATTCTATATATGTGATTCCATTCTAACAGTGTTTATTAATATTCTGTACCGTTTGCTCTAACTATAACAATCTATTTATTAAATTTTTGTATCAATATGATCCTCATGAACATATTTCGTCACTATTTCTATGTAATATAATTTGCATAAATTGCTGTTTATCACTTAAATGTCAATATAGTGTCATGTCCATTTCTAAAATTTACCTGTGAATTAATTTTCCCACCTCAATATCTGATCTAAACTAATTAATCCATAAATCTTAATGTGGAATTCAAAAATAAATTTCATAATTTTTCTGAAGAATGTCTACCAAATTTATTGTCAGTAGCATGGCATAGAAAATTTGAAATTTGATTATCATTCTCAATATTTTGAAGTTGTAATGAAATCCTCACACTTAATTTTTATTAAATCCTCGGACTTTATTTTTACAATAAAATAGATTACTAATATGCATCTAAAAACTTTTATTATAGAAAAACAAAAATAACAGCACAGAATCACCCATATGCTAATGGGTTGTTAGTCTTCACTAAGTAGCTATAGAATTACTAAGTAGATAGAATTTGGTTATGGTTAGGTAATATACTTAATGTAAAATGTCTATGGTTTTTATTTTCATGGAATATTTGATTTTTTAATAAATAATTATTTTATGAGTTACAATTAATATTTTTTAGTAACCAAGTAAGATCTGCTTTCTTAACTTTATAATTAGATATATTATCAGTTTATTTTATGGCTATTCTTATTTCTTTGCTCAATTGAGTTTTAGTTTCTTTAAAGTTAATCAAATGTCTTATAACAAATTGAAAACAATTATTCAATGTTCCTGAATGTATTGGAGTGTTCCATAAGTTTTTTCTTTTTTTTATGCAAAATCAATAGATGTTATTAGTTGTTTAAGGTTGATTCACTGTGTTTTATTTGAATTGTTCTTCTCTATTAACTACTTCCATCTCTCTGGAAGCCCCATTATGCCTTAAATTTTTAATTATTTATCATGGAAAAAACTTAGGGGACATCATAATACATGTTTTGTTTTTAAATCGTGTTTCTAATATTTGTATCTTAAACCAAATTCGTATCTTATCTGATCAGGTCAATATTAATATTGATTAATTTTACTTATCATTGTCATAGCTTTTTTTTTAATTAGTGAAGTTGTTAAGTACTATAAATACTTTTTTGTAATAGCCTCGAAAATAAGTAAAATTTGTAGGGTTTTAACCCTAAAAGTATTGAAAACCCTTGTTTCTGCATACATTTTGTTAGATTGGCTCATATGATTCAGCAAATGAAATAAAAAGATTATTTTATTTATTATTATTTCCTCAGCAAATGAAATAAAAAGATTTTTTGCAGATTTATTAATTCATTGATGATACAAACATTTTTGTTTGAATGAAGATATATGCTTGTTATATGATTATTTTAAAATTTGTTTTATAGGACAATTGTTGCATTAAGCCACTTGGTTATGTCTTGCAATCAAAACTTGTACAAGAAACTGATTGAAGTACTTCTTGATGGGCTTACCAGGGATTCTAATTCTTCAACAGTCAGAACTTATATACAGTGTATAGCTGCCATATGGTAATAACCTATATTTTGTTATTTTTTAAATTATTTAAAAATTTGTAATTAGACAATTTATTCCTTGCTAGATTTTGCCTCACGGCTTCACTCCTGTGGAATTTGGTCTGCCACATAAAGTTTCGTGACAGATCATTTTAAATAAATTAATTAATTTTTTTAAACTATAAGTTACTCATACATCCGAAATTTCAGATGTCTAACTTCAAAACTGACGGATTCCATACAATCTTTCAACCCCTATTATAGTAACTGGGAAACCTTTGGGGCGTGGAATTGTCCGATTTCCTTTCTTAGCGCTCATTTAAGCTATACAAAGAACCTATCTGCAAATTTCAAGATCCTATGTTCAGTAGTTTCTGCCGTTTGTTGACTGCTGGGTGTGTTAGTCTATCAGGTTACAGTTTTATATAAACTTTGCCTGTGTGGTGTTGATAAAAAGTTACCTATATCCTTCCCCAGGCTTGAGATTATCTATATCAAATTTCATCACAAACGGATTAGCACAGCCTTGAAACATACATTGACACTGATTAACAAACTGCACGGACAGAAGTTACTTTCCTTAACTGTTGTTCGTGTCAGTATGTGATTAGTATGTAATGTTATTGAAAAGGATTACTTCGTATAACTGTTCGAGCGTGATTAGACTGAATAGAAAAGATAAATAATAAAATGTATTAGTAGAATAGATTCAGGGAATAAAATATGAAGTCAGATACTGAAACATGTGGTTTATTAATTCTAAATATAATTACAGGTTAGGCCTTTTTTACAATTAAAGATATCATCACTTATAGGTATGTACAAAGGGAATGGTTAATTTTACAGAAGAATGATTTGAACAATGTGATGAAAAGAAAATTATTAAATCTTAATTATTATTTTGCAATGATGATTCATATGAACGAGACATTAACACTGGGCGACAGGGCCACATGGCGATGGAATTTATAGTCTTTGCTTTGTGCGATAAATTAAATATATTGTCTTTGAGGTTGATGGCCAGTGAATGAAAAAGGTGAACTTACAATTAAAGCGAAGGATTCGATTCCTGACCTCTGATTGCCTTTGGTTAGCAGGCGATCTGGTGGTATCGAGGGTGTAATTCTTGTATCTGGTGCTAAGCGATCTAGGGCTATGGGCGAATATCATCAATGTCCTCCATGCGGTGAACGGTGAGGTTAGCTTTAGTCGAGGAGAGCAGAGATATGTGGATAGTTTGCAGTCTGAATCGGAAGTCAAGTGAAGCGCAAGATGACGGAGTGGGGGAAAAAAGTCCCTTCTGTTGCCAAGGTAACAATTGTGAACAAGAACGAGAGATTTAAATTTGAATTTATTACTGAACAGATTGATTTGCGACTGAACAATAACGGTTTCACTTTCACAGCAGCGAGAAATTAAAACTGTGAAAGGGTTAGAACAATGTACATATGTAGGTTAATTGATGTGTTGTAATTTAGCGGTCCTACTTATACCTACTGCAATATACTCCAGTAAACTAAGTTACTTGATTTGTTTCCTTCAGCGAAAATATGTAGATTTTGCATGTAAGAAACACGTGAGCAAGCTACTCAGAGGGCAAAATTTTATCCGACTTCCTTGATATTTATCGTTATATTAAGACCAAATTACACAAAATCATTATAAATTGTAGTCTATGTGTTATTCTATTGTATAACCTATATTACTGTAAAGTTTCATCCAAATCCGTTCAGTAGTTTCAGCGTGAAAGAGTATCAAACATCCTCACAAACTTTCGCATTTATAATATTAGTAGTATATAGTTGTGGCTGTTCACTCATCTAATTAAATATTTTTAAAAATAAGTGTAAATCACTGATGGTATTGTTTGAATTTTTCTTCTTTATTTTTTGTTTTTTGCTTGGCATAAATTTGAGATATATGTAACAATGAATTGTTTCTCCACAATCCTATAATAAACAAAAAAAAAAAAAATTCTAATATGTGGGGGTCTTACTTACCTACTGCAATATACTCCTGTAAACTATGTTACTTGATTTGTTTTGTTCAGCGAAAATATGTAGATTTTGCGAGTAAGAAGCATGTGAGATGTGAGCAAGCTACTCAGGGGGAGCCCTGTAGATCGCTAACAATATTTAACAATTAAATTAAATAACCGCAATTACCTACTGACCATATGTTGGAGGTAATATTGTTAATGTGTTAAAAGTACTTTTTAATGATATTTATTGTTATATTATGACCAAATTACACAAAATCAATATAAATTGTAGGCTATTTGTTATTCTGATGTATAACCCTATTACTGTAAAGTTTCATCCAATTCCGTTCAGTAGTTTTTGCGTGAAAGGGTAACAAACATACATACAAACTTTTGCATTTATAATATTAGTAGGATTATTGATAAACACTGACAGATAAAATTTTTATGGCTCTAATACTAAATAGATTCAAAATAGTTTATGTATGTTTTACCTGTTACTAGACTCTTTGGCTTAAAAATGTTTTAAAATATACATCTGACTATATTTGAGTAAGAAAGCAGATACTCTGTCTCTGATGATTTATGCATTTAATGATGTATTGATGATTTTGATTTATTATTTGTAATTTTAATGCCTCGATATTGGTGTGGATTTAGTTGGATATAGATGCATTTTAAAAAAAGGTTTGCTATCTCTGGGCGGGGGAGTTTGTTCAATGAAGAACACAGTAATAAGTGAAACTTGTTTTTCTTGTTTCTTGCCCCAAGTGTGAGGCCATCATCAGGGTTAAGAAAAAAACAAGATAGAATGGTGACAGTACCAAGAACAGTAATATAAGAACGCAGAAATGACTTGTATGATAAAGCTCCTATATTTTATTTTCATATTTTTTATTTAAATTTGTATGATTCTTACTATACCTTACATATAGTTAGTTCTTAATAATTCCATCTTTCCTTTTTGCATTACTTTATTTTAATGTCCTTACCACAAGGAGGATATTATGTTTAGTTTTTATTACAATTATTTTAATTTTATATTGCTACTTGTCAATTTCACTATTTTTATCATTAACATAACTTGAATTATTTAAATATACTTTTCATACGTCCAAATTTTTATTCTAGAAGATTTTTTCCTTCATTTCGACCATTTATGGGTTTCATTTATACAACTTTCATAATATTTTTTAACACTTTATGCTTATAATTTTTTTTTATTCTTCCTATAATTTTTGTTTTCTGATAAATTTTTGTAGACATTAAATTATATAGAAAAAAGATAAAGGTCCGGGTAGAGGTTTAAGCATAGTTAATTCTCAAGTAGTAAGAAAATAATTATGGGAAACCACAATTAAAATTTAAGTCTTCCTCACAGCTTAATAACTATTTCAACTGAAAGCATTGGTGTAACTATGAACAATTGAATCAGTTTTGTCCTTTAAAATGTAAAATGTTATTTAATCTAACCAAATTTGAATTATTTTAGAGTAGGAATTGATTATTGTTTTCTTTTGATAGTCGGCAGGCTGGTCACAGATTTGGAGAACACCTTGACCGAGTAATGGCTCTTATAGTTAGCTACAGTTCACGTGAAGATGATGAATTGAGGGAATTCTGCCTCCAGGCTACCCAAGCTTTTGTTCATAAATGCCCTAAAGAAATTACACCACACATAAATACCGTAAGAAAATTTTATTTTTTATAATTGTATTAAAAATAAATGCATCAGAAGATTGGAATGATTTTTTAGGATGATGGAGAAATTCAACAATGATATTTACATGGAATAATGTGATTTGTTCATCTTGTTATGTGTCATTTGTTGAATATTAATTTGTAAGATTTTATGTTTCATTGATAAGCTTTTTTCTAATTATATTTTATTGTGATAGTTATGTCTGTTTTTGAAAAAAGTTCCTGACAAATTATTTCATTATAATAATACCCATTTTGCAATGACACTTAATATATGGCATTGGAATATTTATTGAAATATATATTTAGTTCAAATAGTTTTTAATCTTGATTACTTTTGATCAAAACCTCCTAATTAGTTTTTTCAAATTTAGCTAAATAATAAGTTATTATTTCAAACAATGTGATATACATGCTCAAAGTTTAAATTATCTAAACACAATGGTGATGGTTAGAATCTCCATGAGGCTAAAAACAGAGTAGTCATTACTACTTCATATGCTGGCTGGATAAGTTATTATCAATGTTATATTGAGTTTTATCAATATCTTTCATCATCAATTTAAATGCCGGAAAGGTGATATATTGAAACACAGTAATCTTCAAAGAGTAGACACATTCACAATGTCTGTTTTATTTCTTTGAATCCATTACTAGAATTTATATCTATTTAAAGCCTGTTAGTAAAAAAAATACATTTTTATCTTATTGAGTATTTTTTTTTTTTTTATTCCATATACTCTACACCTTTCAACTTTCAGGTCAGGGAGCTATGCTTACAGTACCTAACGTATGATCCAAATTATAACTATGATGAGGAAGAGAATTCCGGGGGAGGGATGGATCTTGATGAGGAGGAAAGTGAGGATGGGGATGAAGATTATTCAGACGATGATGATATGTCTTGGAAGGTAATTCCTTTAGGACTCATTGTATTAATAGTAGAAGTTTTGAATAAGCATTGAATGACAAACATTTATTGCAATGTCGCATGTATAATATTTAGACTCATTTCATTTCGACTTCAAATATTTTTTTAAATTTTCATTCAACAAATCTTGACATAAGTTATAAGTTTTATCTACTTGTATTTTTTGCATAATAAATGTTGTTCTACCAGTTTCTTTTTCTTTTTCTTTTTTAATGAAATTTATGGTAGTGAATGTTTATCCTTTCTTATTCATTGCTTTCAATATCCTATTTTTTATTAGACTAATCTCCATTGTTTTTATCTTATATGTGGCATACATTTGATTAAGTGGCCTTTTAACTTTGAAATTAATCATAACGAATTACTTGAATGAGTGAAGAGAGATAAATTAGTATTAGCATAAATCGAAAAGTAAAATATTGTATAATAGAGGGAAATAGTATTAAATAATTAATATTTAAAAAAAATTAATTGCTTGTTTGTTTATTTAATGTCTCTTTATGCTGCTATGGCTAATCGGACGATGCTACAGTGGGAGCTCTAAATTTTGCCTCTCCAGGTTCAATTAGGATAGGGATTTTTAATGAGTACTTGAAATCATACAGGCTTGGGACCCTTGTTTAACTTCCCTTCCAAAGGACGGCGTAACTAAGGATTTTTTACTGCCTTAAAAAGATCTTAAGGGGGCTGGGCTACAAACCCACAATCTGGGGCTTAGTAGGTTGTTATGCTAACCGGTAGACCACAGCTCACCCCCAAATTATTTAATTTTTTTACCTATTTTCTAAACTTGTAGTTAAGTCATTTTCACTTCTTAAATTTCCATTGTACAGAAAGGAAATTGGTTCATTGGTCTTATAGCTAGAGAATAATATTTAGCCAATTTAACTTCTTTTTTTTTCTGTGAATGATATTTTGGAGTTTATGCATGCACAGTCTATATGGCTCTGCATTATAGAAATACCAACCATTTTATATGTTGAGTTGATCTAAATTAATGATTTTTCCCTGAATATAGGTTAGAAGAGCTTCAGCGAAATGCCTTGAGGCTATTATCGCTACTAGGCCAGAGTATGTTCCAGAATTATATAGAGCTGTATCTCCTGCCTTAATTGCTAGGTTTAAAGGTAATTAATTAATTTGTATTTCTTTATAATTTTACTATTATTTTAATTTACTTGTTTGTTCATTTGTTATGGATGCTTTTCAGAACGAGAAGAAAATGTCAAAAGTGATATTTTTCATGCCTACATCACATTATTAAAACAAACTCGCAGTAGTACCGTTGGTTCGTTGGATCCTAACTGTATGGAAGATGAAGATTCTCCTCTTTGCTTGCTTCAAAAACAGGTTTATAAATATAAATATGTTACTTTTTTAGTTATAGAAGTTGACATTATTTTTCGAGGTAGTTGCAACATAGATAGTCATTAAGCAGAAAAGCAAAGAAATAAAGATATTAACTAATTGTTAGAATATGGATGGAAAGTTCCAAGCACAATAACCCTAGTGACTTAAAAATTACAGAAAACTAAAAGCTTGTCGATATTACACCTATTCATTCACCATGAGAACCGAAGAAGGATTTGAAAATAAAACTATTGATACCTGCCCCGATAGTTACATTAGTGAACACTCAAAACTCGAATTCCAGTGCTATGCATTTGAACCAGTGTTCATCTGTATTTTACGTTTTTACATATAAATGTTATTTGTTTCAGGTTCCTCATTTAGTTAAGGCAATCCAAAGTCAAATGAAAGAACGGTCAATTAAGACACGACAAGACTGCTTTGCACTTCTCAAAGAACTGGTGACAGTTCTTCCTGGGGCTTTGACAAATCATATGGAAGCACTGATACCCGGAATACAGTATAGCATGGGGTAATTTTTAATCTCTTAGTAATTCTGAATTTGGCTTAAGAAAATAGTGATTAAGACTTTATTATCTTAATATAAATTTTTGTTTTTGTTGTTAAATCACTAATTTAATACGTTTTTTTGTTAGGGATCGCAATTCTAGTAGCAACATGAAGATAGATACCCTTAGCTTTCTTCATACATTGCTGTGCACGCACCAGGCTGAGGTCTTTCATGCTCACATGGACGTTCTTGTTCCACCCGTGGTCGCTGCTGTTTCAGACAGCTTCTATAAAATTACTGCTGAAGCTCTCCTTGTTCTTCAGCAGCTTGTTAAAGTGCTTAGGCCTCTTGGTTAGTTCATTAAATTATATTGGTATCTTTTCTACAAAATCAGTTTTCATGTTTTTACTTACTTATAACTATACATAACAAAACTTATGCTTGCTTATTTATAAACAACTATTATTATTCCAGCTGTTTCTTGCTCATCATTTATATTTTTTAACTAATCCTTAGTATTTAAAAAATCAGGATCAATCGGGTCCTTGATGATAAAAGTAAAGGGAGATTTTATTCACTTTTTAATCAAAATAAGTTGTTTATTTAACGTCACTTTATGCTGCTAAGGCTAATCAGACGATGCTACAGTGGAAGCTCTAAATTTTGCCTACCCAGGTTTAATTAGGATAGGGATTTTTAACGAGTACCTGACATAGTACAGGCTCGGGACCCCCGTTAAACGTCCCTTCCGAAGGACGGTGTAACTAAGGATTTTTTACTCCCTTAAAAAAATCCAAGGGCCACCTGCCGGGCTACAATCCCGCGATCTTGGGTTTAGTAGTTTGTTACGCTAACCACTAGACCACAGGTGACCGTTTAATCAAAATAAGTCAGTATATATGTCAGTCAGTGTTTAGCATAAAGTTGAAGTACTGAGAAAAAAACTACACAAAATGTGGAAATATTGAGTATGGCGACTGCGTCTACCTTGTAATTATGTTGGTGGACGTTCTTCTAATATTCGGAGAGTGTTACCTGAACAGTTTAGAATCTATTGATGTTTATACCAAATGGTTTCCAGTTCGAGAATAACCTTCTCTTTCTTAAATTTTGTCTTTTGTCAGACTATTACAAAAACGTGTACTTGTATGTTATGGTATCACCACTTTATAATTTAATAGAATTTGTTGAATTTCATGATCATAAAACACCTGTGAAGTAAACATATGTAAATTGGTAATTATATAGTTTTTACACAGTGAGTTTTATTTGTGTGAAAATGTACACTTTAAAAAGCATATTTCAAGAGGTTCAAGACGAAAAGGCGGCTATAACATTCATCCAACGAAATATATGAATGAATGAATGTTTTCTAGAATTAGTGGAGGGTAGATCGGAAGCCAAACTATTGCCAGTTATAGAAAGAAGGATCCATACTGTAAGTATTGTAGTGTGCGACAGCTAGAAGGGAAGGGATAGGTGAATCTTTACAAGCTCGGCTATGTTCATAAAACTGTGAACCACAGTTACAATTTTGTTGACCCAAGAATGTTTGCAAATACGCAGAAGATTGAACAATTATGGGGATCGATCTGCCAATTGGGGTAACAAACGAAGACGAGGAACAAACCGCACTTTTTCGACTTCCTATCTTGCCGAGTTAATGTGGCATACACAACTCAAAGGTAATTCTCCCAACTTTTATTAGATATTAAAGTTAGTTTAATAAAATAATTTTTTTATTGTTTATTTCAAATTAAATCAATTATATTAAATTATAAAGTGGTGATACCATAACATACAAGTATCCAAAACGAGAGAGACTGGCCGAATAGGAATATCTCCCCATTTATTGAGATCTATATATAAATGAAATAAATATTTTTTAAATAATCAATCTTTATTATTTAAAATAATGAAATCAGATGGATGGTCACAAAGCTCAAAAAGGAAATAAATATATATTTTTTAAATTTATTGATTGTAAATACTTTGGGTTTACAGAACTTGCATCTCATTGATGAAGGATATTTATTTAGGCTACAAAAAAAGGAAAATTAATGTATGGTTTCATAGGCCATGACCAGATAACAGGAAGAAGCCAGAGTAATATTTTTTGTCAACAACGGACAAAAGGACCTTAGCCACAAGGCAAATATTTCTGACTGTTTTACAGCATATCACAAAGAATATAAGTAAAATTTTTTATTATTTGATAAGATGAAGCCAATCACAGAAATGTCACAATTTTGGAATCAATTTTAGCAGAAGTATGTAATAAATCTTCATAGTCCTCATGTGGCTCAAAAAAAATAATAAAAAATTTATAAACTTCCATTTTTATTCTTCTGATTCAGGATTAATGAACCTGCCTGTAGATTAAAGACACAACCTTTAACTAGTCACTGGCATTTCCTTAGGAAATGGAAATTTCGGCTTCTATTGATCTTGTTGAATGTTTAAGTAATCCAAATATGTCGCCAGATAGATTCAGGGACCAGTGGTTTGTTAAAGAAGAATATTTGTCAATATGACATGGCTGGAAGAAAGTCTGGGGCAAGTTCTGTACTAATTAGCATATGAAATCTTTGTGCTCTCTCTTGACTTTTTTTGCAGTCAGTAGATGTGAATCAAGAAGAAATGATATAACTGTGTTTGTTAAAAGTTATAATAATTTTTCTAGTTCTATTCATTGATTTATAATGTAATCATTCTGTATCAATCGCTGAAATTTAATTTAGTTCTGTTAAATTATGATTTATTGGTTTTATGTACTTTTCAGATTCTCCTAGTAATTTCAACTTCGCTCCTTATACTTCTGAAATGTACGAGTGCACCCTAACCAGGCTGAGGGCCGCTGACTTAGACCAGGAGGTAAAGGAAAGAGCCATTTCCTGCATGGGCCAGATCATCTGCTCTCTTGGTGATTACCTGCAAGGGGAACTCCCAACGTGCTTACCTATCTTCCTAGACAGATTACGGAACGAGATAACTCGTCTTACAACTGTGAAAGCTTTGACTAAAGTTGCTGCTTCTCCGCTGAGGATAGATCTTCGGCCAATATTGGTCAGTGATTGTTTTGAAAATATTTTCTCTTCATCCAACATCCTCCTATTCCTTCTTAAATATTTATAAAAATGACTACAATTGTTAAGACGACATCCCTTTGAAAGTAGTAATGTCTACATACCCAGCTTACTTTTAATCTTGCCTCTCTAAAAAAATTTCCTCATACTTGACTGCTGTCATTTATTAATTTTTAAATGCTGATTTTTTTGCATAATATATTTGAATATTATTTATTTTGGGGATCTACCTGATAAAATCCTTACTTATTTTTCATTTCCCTATTTAGTATTTTCTAGCATATATTTTTTTTTTATTCAACCTTTATCTATGGTTTAGTCTTATATTATCCTGTCACCACATATTTACCAAAAATTTAACTTACACCTCTCTTACCATATTATACAATCTGATATAAAACATTCTGACCTCTATACTCATTTCCTTTTTTGTCCATTCCATTACCCTTTAGAATTCCTTTCTGTCAAATATCCGTCGGGCACCCTTAACTATGAGTGTTCAAGTTTCTTCTTTTTTTACTATACATATTGCTTTTTTTGTATTCTTTCTTTCTTTTTTTTAATTAAAGATTTCTTGAACTATGAAGCGCTCAATTCAGTTTTCTTCTCAATTTAATTCCTCTTTCTCCTTTTCTATTCTCTGCTGTCAGTTTTTTCCACTTCCATCAATCAATGTTTGATCATGCTTTCCTCTTCTTCATTTTTTTTTATTGCTGTATTCTAGGTCTTCCTCTTATTCTTCTATTATTTGCCTCCTGTTCCTTTAATAATTTTATTTTTCAGTTTGGAAAAGACCATTTTAAGTGATATTACAACCTAATCTTTTTTCCTCGACCACTTCTAAAATTAAGACCTCAATTATCAAAACTCTGTTTATATTTATTATTATCATTCTCAAAGTTATTTATTATTTCAATGAAAAGTTTTTATTTTTTCTAATTAACTAAGTGAAATATACTGTTAGACCATTTGCTTATTTGGATTTTTTTTTTATAGACTGAAGGTGTTCCTATTTTGGGTACGTTTTTGCGAAAAAACCAGAGGGCATTGAAATTGAGCACTCTTACTCTTTTGGACACTCTCGTAAATAATTACAGTCCTTCTCTGAGTCTTGCATTGCTTGAAAAGGTTTGAAATTAATAATTATACTTGCTTTATTCTTCGTTTTATTCTTAAATTCTTCTTTTTAATTCATTGGTCTGAAATTCATTTCCAACTTTTACAGGTTAAAGTAGAACTTCCACCTTTGTTGAGCGAGTCTGATTTGCACATTGCTCAGTTAACTCTAGTTCTGCTAACATCTATCGCTAAACTGCAACCACAAGCGTTGTCTGATCTGAGTAGGCCTTTCATTTTGCCAGAAATTCTCACTCTGGCCAAATCTCCTCTGTTACAAGGTAATAAATGATGGCGAATTCTTCATAGTGTACGAGGTAGTCATGTGTTCTGCCCAAATCAGATCTTTTACGTTTTTAATTTTAAATAATTTGGTACAGGTGGAGCTTTGTCATCTCTACTTGAATTCTTGGAGGCTCTTGCAAGAGCCGACCTTCCGCTCCTCGGGAACAAGGAGCTCCTCGAGATGCTTACCAGGCCTGTGTCACAACACCAGCCTCCTCTTCACAAGCAGGTATTTTACGTTAATACAGTTTTTATTATTAATCCTTAATAAAGTGTGCTCAATCTGTTAAACTTGATTTAAAATATTTAAGCTTCCTTTTCATATTCACTCCATCTTTGATAATCAAGAGATCCTATTAACTATACACAAATTCAAAGCACTTATCACAAGATTGATTATTAAATTTACCTCACAGTCTTTATTTAATTATTTATTTTTTAAGCTGGTTCATATTAAAAAAATCTTTTACTAATAAGATATTAATTTTTAGGCATTCCATTCTTTGGCTAAGTGTGTCGCGGCAGTTACTGTCCCTTGGGAGAACGAGGCCCTGATAGTAATTGATAAACTTTTACGAGATGTTCAAGCTCCTGTATCAGACCAACAACAAATATTTGCCCTTCTTGTCATTGGCGAAATTGGAAGGCACATGTAAGTATTTTTCAATAGCAAATACGTTTATTTATTATATAAATATAGTTAGCTCCTTAATTATTCTCTTGATTACCATTTTTTTAAAGTGTTTAGTCAAGAAAAATTAAAAAAAAAAAAAAAAGGTTATTTAGGAGTCGATAAATATCCAGCCTGATGGAAGTGTAAAGATCTTAATCAGGGTTCAGCAACCTTTTTTGGCTATGGGTCATAAGCGTTTTCATTTTAAAACTCTCTTTCAGTAAATTATAAGAAATATTTTATTAGAATAATAATCACAAACTTAGTTGAATGAACTTTATTTATAAATCCGGTCCTGGACATATTTTTTCTCTTAAAAAAAAAAAAAAAATAAAATAAATTATAAATGATATAATGAGATAAGTCAACAAGATCCTGAATAACGTAATGTTCAATGAACATTGTTCCCCTTGTATACATTGCAAATTGCGAGAACACGGGGATACGGGATCAGTGAAGATAATGGATTTGTCTGACCGAGATGCGAGCCAGGATAGCACAAGTGGCAGAGTACCATGACGGAAACAGGTTCGAATCCCAGTCCTGGACATATCTTTTCTCTTCAAAATAAAATATTTAAAAATTTAGTTATAAATGTTCTCTTTGGTATCAATGGTTGTTTTATAATTTATTTTTATAGATTATAATTTATTTTCGGAATATTTGAAACTATCAAATGGGTCACTTAGTATTTTTTTTTTCAGAGATCTTGACAGAGTTGCTAATTTGAAAGAAACAATCTTAGCTTCTTTCTTACCCCAGTCAGAAGAAGTAAAAAGTGCTGCAAGTTATACTTTGGGTTCCGTTGCCGTCGGTAACCTTCAGGCCTACCTCCCTTTTGTCCTTCAGGAGATTGAGGCACAGCCTAGGAGGCAGTATTTGTTACTTCACTCTCTTAAAGAGGTTAGTTTTTTTTGTAATTCATATTTGTGTAACTGATAATTTATGGTCAGTTATCTCTGTGATAATTTAATCCATGTATTAATTTTTGGACAAAATAAACCACATGAAATGTTGATTAGGAAAGTATCCACTGTTTAATTTGTAGCCCTGTAGTTGAGTTTCTCTTATTAATTTGATATATATTCATTTTATTTGAAGTTAATTCTTGTCCACAGATAATTTCTTGTCAGAGTGGTAGCTCTCGAGGAGTTACTGAGTTAGCAGGGTATGTACCTTCGATTTGGGAACTGCTGCTGAGGCACGCCGAGTGCCCAGAAGAAGGAACAAGGAATGTTGTTTCAGAATGCCTCGGCAAGCTGACACTATTAGAACCTCATCAACTGCTTCCTCGGCTGCGTTCTGGCCTATCGTCTCCTTCTCCTCTCATGAGAGCCACTGTTCTCACTGCTCTTAAGTTCACCATATCTGACCAAGTAAGTTCCTGTATTTTTTACCTTCCTTAAATCGTTAGTTCATATTTTTCCTGAAAAAAAAAACCAGAAAAATATTATTGCACTGAGTTGATGGTGAAGTGGGAGTTGTATTTTGTATTGTAAAATGAAATTTTTTAAAAATACTCAATTTTTAGTATTTAATAAAAAATTGTAATCTTCTTTTAAATGTAGTCTCTTAGTGATTTTAATTATTTGCTATATTATGAAGTAGGTTGTAATTTTTTAATATTTTTCTTATTTTACAGCCCCAAGCAATCGATCCATTATTACGAGTAAGTATCGGCCACTTTTTGGAAGCACTCGAAGACCCAGATCTTAATGTGAGAAGGGTTGCTCTCGTCGCTTTTAATTCAGCTGCTCATAATAAGCCTTCACTCGTTAGAGATCTTTTGGATTCGGTACTTCCAAAATTATATCTGGAAACTAATGTCCGGGTAAAGTCTTTGTTTATGTATATGCATATATAAATTAGGTATTTTTTAATTTATAGTTTGAATTAATGTGGAATTTTATTAAATTTCAGAAAGAATTAATTCGAGAAGTTGAAATGGGACCTTTCAAGCATATTGTTGATGATGGTCTAGATTTACGAAAAGCTGCATTCGAATGCATGTACACTCTTCTGGATTCTTGTTTAGATCGATTAGATATTTTTGAATTTCTGAACCATTTGGAACACGGCTTAAAGGATCACTATGACATTAAGATGCTAACATACCTCATGGTCGCTAGGTTAGCGCAACTGGCACCATCTCCTGTTTTGCAAAGTGAGTTTTTTTTCTTTATAATTTTTAGTTTAAGTATACTGCCCTAAGATCAGTTATCTAGCTGAATTTCTTTTAGCATTGTGAGGAAAATAGACATTGTATGGTCTGTAGTGCTAATTAGTTAAAGAATAATGTTTTACGAAATACAAATATCAGTGAGAACTTAACGTTCTTTTTTTAAGAGAATAAGGGCAGACTTTGTGTTTTTAAATAATGAAAAGTTTTTGTGTAAAAAAGACATAATTATTCATTAAACAGGTCATCATCCAATCCATTATTCGATCTGGACCATGTCCAAAAGGCTCTGCCAGTTAGCATGGTCTTGTGATGTAGTTTTCCTGTTCCGTATTTGTAGGATGCTATATTTGTTGCCTCGAGTTTGTGGCGTTTGTGATCCTCTACTCTTCTTGTTCTTTGCTGTTGCTCTGACAAGAGTGTTTTGGAAAACATGATTCATCCATTCAATAAATTTTAATATTTAAGTTGGTAGGGAAACATATCAAACCATTATTGGTCCCAGTAGCCTTGATGCAATGACAATGGACCAGAACTGATCATTTTAGCTATTTCATGTGGTCTCATCATTGAAAGCACCTTATTTTCTAGAAAATACATTCGTAAAGCAACATGTAGATCTCCTAATGGTCAGGCAGTTAATCTGATTGATCAGCTACTGGTAAGTGCTTGCCTTAAATCAAATCTCTTATTTGTTGGATTATTGAAAGGGCCAAATATGGATATCGACCATTATAAGAGCGCTGCTAAAATTAGACCGGAGAAATCAGCTCGGAAAAGACATTATACTGTAAAGTTTAAGGATGAAGATAATCTAGATCTAGCTAGTTCTAGATAGAATCTAGCAGTACAATTTGATGAAATGCATGCCATATGCTGGACAAAATATCGATGATCAGTGGAAGGCATGATCATCTGCCGCACACCCAGCCGTATAACAACCAGTAGAATATTCTGGCAAACCACCCAGGATTTCATGGTATAATGAGTCTTGTCTTGAGTCTACAACTAACAAAAACAAAGCATACAGGAAAATGTTCAATCGATGCATGTGACCAACTGCCTGAACATACCAAGAGAGAAGGCATGGGGAAAGAAGACTGCACCAAACAAAGTGAGAAGTTTAGGAAAATAGAAAGGTTGGTGAAATTTAAGTTTAACATTCTCGCCATGACCATTTTAGTGTCCTTTGGCTTCTCATTAAGTTATCTTCTAGAAACAGATTTTTATTATTTCTAAAATACAAGTTTGAAAACTGCCAATGTTTCTCCAAGAAACGACTTTTGGGACTGACTAAATCAAAGGAGTGATAGAGCTTCTTAGCCTTAGGATGCTGAGTCTCTGATCCATAGTTGAGCTGGCTAAAAATCATTCATGGATAACTGTATTTATGGAACACCATTGTTCAGGCATCTATAAGCAAAGTATGTCATGCTGGAAAGCTGTGGTTTTTTTTTTTTTTTGGCATAATTGAGTAACTTCTATTTTCCCTTTATATTTCTGAATGTTTCCTTTAAGTGAAACTTGATTATTTTGTTTCCTCTTAGGTATTAAATTTATATTCTTATATTTTATTCTAGGGCTAGAAGGTTTAGTGGAACCATTAAAAAATACTTGTACTATGAAAGTGAAAGCTAATTCTGTGAAACAAGAATATGAAAAACAGGATGAGCTGAAGAGATCAGCAATGAGAGCTGTTGCCGCCCTCTTGACTATTCCAGATGCAGGTAAATGGCCTATAATTTTTCAAGCACTGTCATTTATTTTTCAGCAGTAAATACTAATATTTTGTTTTATATCTTTTTTTTTATAGATAAAAATCCACATTTAAGCGAGTTTGTAACTCAAATAAAATCTACATCAGAGTTACAGACTATCTATGATTCAATCCAAAAAGACTCGTCTCTTCTGAATCAAGATGCGATCATGATGGACCTCAGCTGAGTCAGTCGTTGCCATTGAAGTTTTCTTTGGACTGAAACTCCTGATCTTCTGATCAGTGTCAAGTATTTTGGATAAACGCGTGATCAACAACCTACTACATATATATATACATGCACATTTACAAAATTGTGTATATGTACAGACGATACTCTTTTTTCCAGTGGAATAGAGTACAAGTTTTACGTCGATCTAGATATCGGAAAATTCACAATTATTTTTTTAATAAATGCCTGCTCAGGTATTGTTTCTCTGGCCTCTTGTTTTTAATGAAGGTTTCAAACTGTAGAACTTTAGTGATTTGATAGATATTCCATTGAAGGAAACAAGTATAAATAAATTATTTTAAAAATCAATAATGACTGAAGGATGGTTTCAATTATTTTTAATTTCAAAAGGATTTATGTTGCCTTCAGCTTCAAAGTCGAGATGCATTTTATCTATAATATTTATGTATAATAAATATCTTTCTATTTATTCCTGTGTTTTTGAAATATTGTAAAAATTCCGTTTTAGAATTTATGTATGTGTATATGTTAATCGGAGTAAATATTCCATTGTTTGATTAGAACTGAAAATGAAACATTTTAAGTTTTAAAATATTCAAAATTTATTTTTTGTATATAGTTATATTATGCTTAATTTTCTTTAAGAGTTGGTAGCTTTAAATAAAAGCCCTGTTTCATAAATATACTTAAGCATTTAAACATTTTCTATTTTTGTTGAACCTAGTATTTTTTTTTTTAAATTTTCCAAATCTTTATAGTAAAATGTGATTGTCGTTTAGATTTAAATGTGATTAGACCTTGTCTTTTCAACTTAATGGATTATTATTGATTTATGCTTTATGTATAATTTATTTGTGCCTTATATCAGATTGGTAATGACTGCCTGGAGCCTGTTTATGGAAGCAGTTTGTTGTTGACAGTTAAAGCATCACAATGTTAAACTTGCTAATATGACTTCATCTATGTCAAAATTGATAACACCATACTATATAATTTATAAGAGGATTATTTGTTTATAAATTATGTATAGCAGATTCAGGCTACACTTTTTCCTTTTTACCTTTCTACGTGGTGTCACAAAGTTGTTTTAGTTTGAATTTCATATGCCATGTACACTGATTATTTTAGTACCTTTGTTTTGTTCACAAATATAGAGTGTTTTTGTTTATTTGCCTATAATTTGTTTTTGTTTTAAGAGATTCTGTTTATAAATATATACATTTAGTAGACTCAGTAATTTTTGTTGATACTATAATAAGTTTTTATTATTATAGTACCGTTGATTATAGTGAAGGTGAAACAAAAACAAAGAATTATTTCTATAATGCTAAGTCTAAAGTAAATAATAGTTAATTAACATTTAAAAAACACCTATAAATTTTAATAAAAATGTAAATCTACTAAGAATAAAATTTAAATATGATATGTAGGAAAAAAATATGTTAACAGCCATGTTAAAAGATAAAATTAAGACAGGGGGGAAAGTAAATAATTGTAATAAATGATCTCTACTAGTAATAATCTAACTCAATCTTTTATTGATGGTCATTCCTATAATTTGCAGTTTTTACTCCTGTTTCCAGGTCCTTAACATTTTAGAGATAATTAAAGCATTTTATATTATTTGTTTTATTTCAAAAGACTTATCTGCATCAATGTACCACGTAACAATTAATTCTTCTATTAATTAAAAACTTAATTAATTATTACTCCCATACATAAATTTCATAATCATTAAAAACAGTTTAACTAAAAAATTCATGAATTCTCCATGTTTAATATAATATTTTTTTTAATTACCAGGTGTCTACAGTAAACATTGGGTTGTTTGACTCTGAATAACGTTAAAATTCCTTCCGTAATTTACTATGTTCAAGGGATCAAATCTAAATGGACAATAAAGTAAACAGATTATTCTTAATTAACTAATTTACTTTTGGCTTCTGTTGTTTAATATTTTTATGTAAATATCTCCAGAAATTTATGTACTTAGATCTCTATTGATTGTTACGAGACCACTTCGCGGTTCGATGATCAAACCATTTTGTTTTTGTTAAGTCCAAATTAAAAAAGATCCTTGGGGTTGAGTATTAACATTTTTATATATTTTTACTACCATTATAATTTGATAAAATGGTCTTTTAATGAATTTCAAAAACTTTAATTTATTAATTATAATTAAATGAAAATTTTAATTCAATGTAATTAAGTATTTCAAAGTATTCAGCCAGGCCGAGAGATATGTTTTTATTTACACAGGAGAGAACTATTTGTTGAATCTAACATTGTTGAGAATGCTTAAGATTCTGTTGTTTTCTTACTTATATTTATTCTGTCTATTTAAAAAAAAAAAAAGGTGCCCTATTTTTTTATTTAAGGTTATTAAATTAAATAAACTAATCAATTATTATTTGTACTGATAATGTGGAAACGTAATATATTATACTAAAATTTTATGTGATAACGACTTTGATATTATCATTACACTCTTCTAATCACAGTAGACTCTCCCTTATATGAATCCAGAAAGAAGTTGCTTATTACTCAGTTTGTACTAGTTACAGGGTAAGATTACTGTTGAACAAAAATAAATTATCTGGAAATATTTTTAAATTGAAAAATACCTGTTTTATTTTATATGTACACACCAGAAAAAAGTATATAATAGGCTATCTGCAAGATTGATTAAAAAAAAAAAATCAAAATTCCTAGTCTTGAATAATTATTTTTTTCTCCTAAAACATGAAAAACATTTTGAAGGAATATTTGTAACAAATTTACCTTTTTGGCTTTGTACAAAGTGCTTGTAAATATTTGCATGTATGGACTAACTGTATAAATTAAATTTATTATTGCATTTAGTGTAATTAAGACTATGATAACTGTAATATTAAAATATTTAATTTTATATTATTTATTAAGGAAATATGTAAAAAATCAATTTTAAAGGAATTAAAATAAATAAATATTTGCATTTTATCTTTTTTGAGTACCATACACACGAACTTTGCCATTTAACAGATAAGAGAGAGTTTACTGTATGAGGTTATATCGATCAATTAATTAAGTAATTACATTGCTGCCAACGTTAGAAATTAGTAATAAGTTTATTTGTGATAAGGAAGCATCTAGTTTCATATGAATTCTAAAATAAGTAAACCCAATAACTTCTATATTTAATATAATTTTTCCGATAAACAATATTTTCAAAAATATGTCACTTAATTTATGTTAACTGATACTTAATTCTTTGAGTAATGGAATTTTTTAGAGTGATGTGTAGTCAATTGTGATCAGTTCAATAATCTTTGTTGAACTTATAGATTCTGTAAAAGAATGATCTGTATATTCTTTTTATAGTAGACATTTTCAATAAATTCCTTTTAATGATAATTTTAGGCAATTATAACTGAAATGGAATTAGATTTTCTATCAAACTGATAGTTAAAAAAAAAATATCGCATTTTCCTTTTATTGAAAATAAAACTGATAGTTCATATGTTAAACTCATGGTTTAAAAAAAAATTCTTCGGTAATTATTCCGGAGGTTGTCGTTTCGAGTTGAGTCACAAGTTTTAACTTTTCATTTGTTTCCCTTAGGATATTATCCTAAAATACTAGTTATCAAGAGCTTTAGTCTGGAAAAGAGAATTTAACTATGGGAAATGTGTATACTTCGGTTATCATTTATAAAAGAAAAGAAACAAACAATAAAATACAATGGCTTTATAATGCTATATGAAATATTTTTGTGAGAATATGGTACTTCAGCTTGAAGACAGAAGTATTTCTTTTGAACTAGCATAGCTCACGATAACTTGTGTTTTTGGAAAATATTGAAAATGAATCAAGTAAACAGTTGAAACTAGTAACTTAACTCAAAGTGACAAATTGCGGAACAGATACCAAATCTCCTTTTCCTTTAATTTAAAAATAACATTTATTTAGTTGTTACGAAAAGAAAAAGTGAGCTAGTTTCCATATCATAATTTATTAAAATTTTGTTTACGGTACTTTATACAATACTTTGCTTCATTATAGAAGAGGGGGAGCTATTAATTTATTTATCTTTTTTAATATGCATTAACTTGAGTTAAAATAAAATTAAATACAATTGAGCACTTGTCATGGACAGCCTTATGAACTATTTCATTGTCCATTCTTAAGAAATGTTTGTTGAAGAAGGGTATTTTCTTTATCATCATCCGTGACACTACAGTCCTGTTCGGACCTTGGGCTCTTCCATGAGCTTTCACCAGCTCTGTCTAGTGCGGTTTTTCAGAAGGTCACTGGAGTACCCATCTAATCCGCGGTCTGCCTCTTCCTCTGGTCTGATGAAGCCTCCCGTCTAACGACTTCATCTGTTGGCATTCGAGTAACATGGTGTACCCAGCGCAGTCTTCCCAGCTTTATAAGCTTCATTACATCCACTTGATTATACAGCTGGTAAATTCCTCCGTTGGTCCGCCTTCTCCAATTTTCACCAACTTTCTTGGCACCAAAGTATTTTTCTTTCAAAAAGTAGAATACCCTTTTTCTTCGGCAGCGGTGTATTTTTTAGTGAATTTAACACTCATAATGTTTATATCTTTCATAAATTATAACAAGAATTTTTTTAAATTTTTGTTCAAAAGGTTCTGGCTGATTAAGTACTTTTAACTACTAAGGTTAAATTTATGTATCACCAGCTCAACACAAATTTGTTATATATCAATTTTAGTGTCTGAGAAATAATAAAAACTATAGAATATAGTTTATTTTTTAAACTAGATTTAATTCTAAAAACAAAAAAAATATATACTAACTGCATGTTTGATATTGGGATGGGAAGTTTTATCTTTGGCTAATTTAAACTTAATGAATTTTTGTATTTAAGTAAAATCATATCAATCAGTACTTGATGCATGAATTTCATTTTCACTGATCTTAGAACCAGTGGTTTATTAAAAAAAAATAATTTATTTTGAGTGTGAATATTTTTACAAAAAAAAAAAGTATTTTATTTAAACTTTAATATTTATTTAACTGAAATGTTAATTTGGTTGGCCAATATTTACAAACCGAACTATGCTAATAATATAAACAATAAATGTGTTAATTTACTTAAGTTTTACTTGTTTACTCTAACTTTCATAAAGAAAAAGGAACTACTAATAGGGCCAAAGATACTGCTTCATCTGAACTTATACTTAATAACATTTTTATCTATAGTTTGAGATTAATACAACTGTCTTGGAACTCTTTGCTATTTATCTTAAGCCGTTTATGTACTTTTCGTACTTGCTGAAGTAACAAAGAACCTTTTCCGCCGATGAAGGGTCCCACTTTAGAGGCTGGCTGAGCCCCAAGAGGGCCTGCAGATCCCACAGGGTCGATCCGTGGCCGTTAATGTAGTGAATAATTTATTTACCTTAGCCGGATTAGAGCCCAGGACTTCAGCTTAACAACTCAGTGCTCTACACCCTGAACTATCCTGCTTCCCAAAGGTGTCAGTTTTCCTTTATAACTTCAGTGTTCCTTAACTCTCTGCTCGGATTATCGGTATTTTTTACCGATAACCCGTAATTCTTTGTTACGGAAATTAATATAAAATTAACCGACAATCCAACATACTAGGGGAAAAAAATATGGGTAATCCGACAGAATTGGTAAAAATCACGATCCTGGCAGAGGGTTAATATGCTACTTCACATTTTAGAGTCAATTCCTTCATTTTCAATGAATGAGTATTGTGCCAGTACATGAACTGAGATGTTTTGATTTTTTTTTCTTTTGCTGGAGTTTCCCAGAAAAATTTTTGATAAGCAAAAAGAAGTGTAAGTATTTTATAGAGGTGTTATTTAAAATACTAAGTTCCATCAATAAAAAGCGGGTTCACAAACATTTAGACTAAAACTTACTTGGCATTGAGTGTTTTTTAATTTTTTTTGTAGCTGAGTTAATGACCATCAAGGATGAAGAAAAAAACAAACAAACAATAAAATACAATAGCTTTGTAATACTATATGAAGTAGTTTTTGTGAGAATATAGAACTTTTACTTGAAGTCAGAAGTATCTTTTTTTAACATCAAAAGTACTTCTTGATTACAAGCATAGTGGAGGCACAAATTGTTTAGATGTGGCATAAGACTGGATCTTTAAAATGACACAAATTTCATCAAAAACGGAGGAAGCTGATTGATCTCTTTATATTTGAGCTGTTATTTTTTAAATTGATATAAGCCTATTTTTTCTTGTATCGGGATATATAAGGGTTTGCATTTGAATTAATTCAAAAGATGGGCAAACATTATATATTTAACTCATAACATTTATCAAAGAGTGACGTTTTTAACACTATAAAACTTTTAAATTTTATTATGAAATAATAATCATTAAAATAATTTAGATACGAATATACTTTCAAAAATAACAGCTCATTTATCTTTAAACTAATTTGTGCTGAAATTACTTCGAAGTAAATTTTGAAACTTGCAGATAAATTTTTTAACATTTTTCTCATTGGTTTAAACATTTTCTCTTCGGCACCTGTTTATCTGTCATTGTGTTAACATTAATTTCTATATTTAAAAAAATCTTCTAGATTTTTAAAACTGATACAACTTTTACCCTCAGGTTTTTGACCTGTTTAAAAACTGTGAGTTTCATCACCAACTTAGTTAGGCAATCCAAGTTGCAGAATTTGCTATGATGTCTATGGGTAACCACCTTGTACTTGCCAGGGCCAAAAAATTGTGTTACATAGTTTCACAAAAAATTTCTTTAAATCAATTCAGTTGAATTGAAGTTGCATTTAAAAAGAACATAAGGAAATAAAAATATATAACAAGTAGATTAAATTTTTTTATTTATCATTTATATACAGCCTCGCCATGCCTTAATGCACAGGCACATTAAAATTTATCTTGAAAACAATGTGTAATTAAATGATTTAATTACAAGTCATTTTGAATTTTTTAGTTGCCAGTTTTATCTTAAAAAAGCAACTATATATATACACATACATTTTTTTATACATTCATTTTATTGATGTTAACTTTTGCTAAGAAACAGGCAAAGCATGTATAAGCTAAGCTATGAGATTCTCTTAATAAAACTTTCTTAATGTAATACAAATCACAGTTATCATAGCTAAAATTTTCTATTTTATTGTAATTATAGAAGACATGTCACAATATGCATACCATTCCATTTGAAACAGAGTTTTAATTTGTAAAGGCCTATAGACATGTACAATCAAATGAATCTATAAACCTAAAATAAAATAAAGTTCATGAATGAAAAATTTAATTTTTCATTCCAGAAATTAAATGCCCTCACAAACAATAAATAATACTTTTAAGGTCATTGATCATAATACTTCAACAAATAAAAGGCATAATTCATAATTTTTAGGAAAAGAAAACAGAAATAAAGTCAAGTAAATTACCTAAACATGAACAAGTAAAATATAACATCAGGAAATAATTTTTCACATAAAGTTTAAACTTATTCTTCTAAGTGCCAACAAATATTAATATTTAGTCATGGAATCTGCTCGTTACTTAATTCTAACACACATCATTCATTTAAAGGAATACTGATAAGACAAAAGACAAATCATTCGACTAAACTACTTTAAGTCATTTTAAAAGGATGTAAACTGGACTGAATTTATCTAATAATACCTTCTCACAATAAAACCTTTCTCCAGTCATTTATGATTATATAAAACGTTTCCACAATAACATGTCATTTTCAATCAACCTAACAACTTTCTGCATCATTTCCTCTTTATCATCAACTTGAAAAGAGTTACAAGTCACAAATATCTTTTTATTATTTATTGTAATTTTTTAAAAGTTTTACTTGGAGGTCAATTATCCTCCATGGTCCTTTTGTTTAATAGTTTAAAGTTGATGATAAAGAGGAAATGATGCAGAAAGTTGTTTGGTTGATTGAAAATGACATGTAATTATCGATAATATATGATAAAATTATATATAAAAAATGACTGGAGAAAGGTTTTTATTGTGAGAAGGAATTATTAGATACTTTGAGTCATCAAATTAAATAAAAAACTAATTAAAGAAAACTTCTGAGTGAAAAAAAAAATCATAACATTAGAGTGACTAAGAAAGAAAACAATAACAAAAACTTTATGACAATCTTTGAAAGGAGGGCGGTACCTTCTACTTATTTTTGTTTTATGGTTTTTGAACATAAACCAATGAGTGAAAATTCAAAAAAGTAGTCCAGTCAAAATTATTTTAAATTTATTCTAGTCATACTTTTTGTAAATAATTATGTACAAATTTGCATAAGAGAAGCTCATAGCTTAGCAAATAAATGCAAATTTGAACACAATTTTGTTTTCTTCTGTCTCATTCAGTTTGTCATCAAGTTTTTGTTATTGGTTTTTTTTCTTAGTCACTGTAATATAGTTGTACAAATTATGTACAACGACTACATAATAAATAGACTACTTAAATTAATTTAAAGGTAATGAAAGAATAATAATCTTCAGACTTCAGCATAAACTCAGTTCTTTCTGACTGAGTGGACCTCATATCGAGAGTTAAAAAAAAAAAACTTAACTGGTTTGAATAATGTGTTTAAACGAATTTAATAGACTGAGATAGATAAAGGAGATGGACTGTAGAACAGGCCATTGTAAACACATTAACTATTGCCATTTGCATGTGTAATTTTCTGAATACGCTATATGTGTTGATGTATTCAGGGCATGATGCAAGAACACCAGGGCTGTGCCTTCCGATCTCCTGGCCGACTCCTTTTACTTTTAGTTCTATCTTCCGGACTTTTTTCATTTGCGAAACAACTTCTGGCGCAATGTAAAGTCTGGATAGAGCTTCACTCAGGAAACAGCACAACAATGCTCCGACCTAGGGAAATCGAAACATGTTATTAAATTATGTTTTATCTAGGAAATATAATTATTTACTTTAACCAAACACTTTCTATAAAGGAACAAAATAAATTTGAATATACGATCAACTCCCTTCCTCCAATTTCTAGTTGAAAGATAATATACTTATTTAAACTTATTTTGTATTTCTTACTTAGCACATTTTTTATTTATATTTCGTTTCATTACTAAAGTTAAACAGATATTAAGATAAATTAAAATGCACATTCTATAATATTATTGTAAGATTTAGAAAGTAAATAATTAAAAAAAAGAATACAAATTATGAAGTATAAATAGAAATCTTTTATTTTATTCTTAAAATTATATACTTAATTACTTCTTAAGTTATTATACAGCGTTAATATTGTATAACAGATTTTAGGAAAGTATTAAAATCTAAGGCTTCAAAGTTCTTTTACAATGGTTAGCTTATTAAATATAATATGGCAACTTTAAACATTTTAATCAATTTCATATATTAATATCTTAAAATAATTATTTTTTCAAACTAATTTTTTATTAGAATGCTGGGAAGTTAGCTCACCTGAACATAATGTCGTAGTGTCCAGTCCTTGTGGCCCTGTAAATGAGTGAACGTCAAAAGAGTTACAGCGCTTAAGAGGCTGTTGAATGTAAAATATCTCGGAAACAAAACTTTCTGAACATCTCCAAATGCATGCCTCGGAAGGGAAAAGTAGAGACTGAGTCCTAAAATAACAAAACATAACTCTTTTTAGTTTTTCAAACATAACAAATCTTAATTAACTGATAGCATATAATATTTTTATTTTGAAGAGAAAAGATTTGCCCCTGGCCGGGATTCGAACCTGGGTCGTCCACCTAGGTGGGGGTGACCCCGGTAGCTCAAATGGTTAGAGCGTTGCCACGGTGAGGCGGACGACCCGAGCGGGTTCGAATCCCGGCCGGGGCAAATCTTTTCTCTTCAAAATAAAAATATTTAAAAATTAAAGCAATGATTAAAAAATTATGATAACATATAATGTTTTTTAACATGCAAGGAAAAAAAGTAACAATCCCATCTATAGTTTAAAGCTTTTTTTTAAACAAACTATTACTAAACTTTATCCTTATTATTAAACTAAAAAGTTTTTAACTCTGAACTTAATATCTTATTAAATATTACGCTATTGATTCCTTTAATGACATGTAGAATTAATAATATTTCTTATGTAGCTATATTTTAAAATGATGATTTTTATTTAAAACCAAAAAAAATATATAAATTACCTGAAATGAATGTCATCCAAAACTGGGCCCCCGCATGAAGCGATGTAGATAGAATGTAAGCGAAAAAAGTAAACGTAGACCTTCTTTGCTCTTCTAAACTATGATTCTCAGGAGGAATAACAGCCAAGAACGCTGAGATGATAATGATGATAGCTAGCGCATGTACTGGCTGGCTGGACTGAAGAACACGTCTGAAATCAGAAAAGATAATTTAAATAATTTTGTTAATAGTTATCATCTACTTAATTAACAAACTAAATAAAAGTTAATAGTGTGCTTCTGATATAGATTTTCCTCTTTTTTATACAGCTAACTATCATAAATGAATCGGATTTTTTTCAGAAAAAATCTATCATGAAAATTAAAAGTTTTTAAAATTACTTATTGAATGTCAGTTGAAGTTCTTGTTGAATTTCAGTTGCTAGAATATGAAGCAAATATAATAAAAAAACAAACTTTAATGATATTATTTTTGTTCACAATAATTTTCACTAGCTTCTTCCACCTCTCCAGTAGTTTTTTTATCAATTGTTTGAATTCATTTTTTTTTAGTTTTGAATCAATTAACAGTAGGACATTTGTTGATTTAAAGCCAAGTGTTTGGGCACTTGCTAATGAGGCAGTCATATGAAAAAAACGTTTAATTTTAAAATAAAATCTTCAAAGGACATTCTTCAAGCAATTTTAAGAATATGATGAAAGCCTTGCAGGGTAGGGGATTATGGCCACATTCCATGGTACAATGGTCTGTGCCTGATTATGTAATTATTTAATAAAGGATTAGTTTATTATTTTAATGATTTTATAAAGAAAAAAAATCATTTATTTTTTCATTTAAACCAAATAGAACTGACTGGAACAAGTATAATTTCCTTAAAATTTCATATATAATTATCTGGAACAAGTATAATTTCCTTAAAATTTAATTTATAATTATCATTTTCAATCTTATATACTCGTTTATTAATAATTTTCGTGAATATTATCAATGCTAATTGAGTCCATGAGAACACTAACAGACTGTTAGTAACAGTACATACATGAAAAAGTACAGAAAACAGTATCTGATGGAGGGGTTATCAGATAGGGTCCTAACTAGGATTTTTGTCAGCTCTATTTAAATAAATTATTGACAATAATACAATCTCAACTAAATTAAAATTATTTATTCTTTGTTTAAATTGATAGCTTTTTTTCATTGGCTCTGTCTTTCTCAAAACGCGTTTATGGCGTGCCAAATTCAATTTTTTACTACTTATTTTTATTTTATCCAACTTTTATATATTTATAATTTTATTACACATCGGAAACTTTTTATATATACTAGAGAGATAATTTGAGATCGATTCTTTCCGAAATGTGGACACACTATCGATAGTAGCCAGGACTGTCTATAGTTTTTAAAACTATTTATATTTGGACAGTCCATTGCCTGTCGCCTTTCCCTACCTGCTACCTGCTACCCTGCTTTTAAGTCCAGAGGAAGTAAAAACGACTGGTTTGAGATAAAAGGGAACTGTTAAGAAAGTGTGTCTAGAAGCACGTACACCATTTTTCATCGATTTCGGGGCGAGTTCAAGACATTACGGAAGCATTTTCTCACAATTCATAAGTTGTCTTGATTAAATGAAATGATGCTGTTAAAGTAATCATATATTGTTTTATGCGATTGTGAAAAAACTACAAGAAATGCTTCAAAAAATAATAAATAAAACATAGATATCAAAATAAAGTCGCCAAAGATTGATTGGTTCGTGATATCAATCAATACGTTTTTTAACGGAAGAAAATGCTCCGGTGGAGAAATGTTTATTAATCAGCCTACGTTTTTATATTTATATTTTTTAATACGTTTTTGTTTTTTTTGATACGTAATATAATAACTTAAAAAAGTTTTATATCTGTTCCGCAGGTTGTCGCTTCGAGTTGAGTTACAGCAATTTTAACAGTTTATTCGTTTTAAATATTTAACATTCAAACCTTTTAATATTTTCAGAAATACGAGTTATCTTGAGCTTTAGTACGGAAAAAATAATGTAATTATGGGAAATTTATATACTTCGGTAATCATTTCTTCTAGAAATGAACGTTTCAACAAACATATATCATCTATACTTCGAATTGTTAGTTGAAACTATTATTTATTGATGAAATGATCATCCAAGTATACACATTTCCCATAGTTACACTCTCTTTTCTCACAAAGTTCACGATTCCTTCAAAACGTTCGTGCATGTCTGCTCAGAATATAAAATAAATCAAAGGTGAAATATAGATAATTCATTAAAAAAAAATAAATGTATTACTTATTTTAGAATATAATCGCTGATATATAATGGGTAGTAAAACAACACAGTTAAGATCATTTCTCTTAACCTTTAGACTCGGCTGAGTCACAATATAGCTGGCGTCAATAATTTTCTCTAGAAAATTAATTTCTTGAGGACATTTTAACTTTATTGCACAACAATATTACTATTTAAAATTAACTTATTCAAAACTTATATATCTAATAGTTGACCAGGGGTTGAACGCAAACTCCCATTATGCCTCAGCCATACCCTCAGAGGTTAATCGGTATTAACTTTTATATTTAGGTTAAAAATATCATTTACACTAATTATTTATGAAACTTCAATTATGAACAGGCAATTAATTAAGTATTATTAATATAGGTTAGTAACAAATATGTGCCACTTCCTTCAATTGTACGCTGATTAAATCTAGCAAGAGTTCACCGTAATAAGGTCACTGTAGCCATGTTACAGCCACGTTGTCGCTTTGAGTTACTTTCTACGAAACGAGTTTGCAAAGATTTATTTGCAAACAATTGTTCGTATTATTGTTTAACTCTTCCTTTTAACAATAATAAAAAAAAAAAGAAAGGGAGAGGGACAAATTCGTGTTTTTCGTTTGTAGTTCTAAAACTGTTGATCTTAATTTAAAACATTTTATGCAAACAGCTGAAGACTTAAATTTCTTCATTTTATTTCTAGCGTATACTATTTGTTTTGTTTTCTTTTCATTTCTGTTAAAGTCAAGTAACAAACCAGGTAAACAAAAATTTTACCCCGTACAATATTAGAATAGATTATGTTTCAAAACAAGAAAAACTGATTTCAAAACAATTTATAATATAAAAACAATTCTACAACACGCTAGTCCGTTCTGACAAAATGTGTTTGAATCCCTCTTTAGAAATGATTGAGACGTTTCCGGCCAATACAGCTTTCTTTGCGAGGGAATGTAATTCATCAAGAACTTGCGAAAAAATAAAATAAAAACGTTTTGAGAAAAAAAGATGGTTTTGAAATTAATCGCTTCATTAAAAGCTTACGACTTGGTTTCTGATAGCTAATTCAGAATCGATATCCTCGATTCGATTAACCTGATAAGAACGTGATAAAAAGCCTGTTACTAAGATTATTTAAAAGTATAAGTCACCTTGATATAATTTATGATTTCATCATGATTTATTAAATACTAAAACTAAATAATTAAAAGTATATATTTGACAGTATAAATAGGATATCTTAGTATTAATAAAAATGTTCATAAGTACACTTATAAGTATTTAAAACATATGCCTGCTGCCTGCCCTGCTCTAAATATAGCTAACTCATGGTTTTTGGTGTAAGCTAAGTGTGTGATATTGTATGTTAAAAAGTTTATAAACCTGGGTGGTAATAAAATAATTAAAAAAAATAAAAATTATTTCAAGACACAAACAATATTTAAAGAAATATATAAAATAAAGAAAACCTTAATGAATAATTCTAGTTTCATTTTTTCGTAATCCCAAACTTGCTTACATAGTAGAAAGGGTTTTGGTTACCGAAACTAACAAATAAATAAATGCTTGCTTAAATGAACTAAACGAATAGAAGCGACAAACTAGAGATGGATCATTTGTGATTTTTTACTCAGAAACATAGGCGATAACTTCCCTATGACACCTAAATACTTCCTTAAACTAAATTCCATATAAATCATTTATAGTCGTAGTTTATTCATAACAGTCCCAGGAGGCTGTCCTGTTATGAGAGTTAAGTTATGAGGCTGTGTCCGTCAGTGAGGTCGTCTTCACTGCCACATAAATTCTTAGCTATTGTATTCTATTTTCATTCAATATAATCATGATGCAGCAAATTTTAACGCTTTCTATATTAAATTTATTACAAATAAACTTTTGATTAAACTATATTGAGCAAATATATCGATTAATGGTCTATTAATTTTATAAAGTAGTAGTTTTACAATTATCTGTGTCACATTTAATTAATTATCAGATAGAATGTAATGTCGGTACTTCGCGGTAGTCGATAGTTCGCGTTTGACCAGCATTTTTTATATCGACTTCCTAGTTACTTTCTTAATTGATGTTAACATAATATTGTATATTATTAACTCGTTTTTAATAGTTGTGATTTATTTTTGATGTAATAAAAATTATGTTAATATTTCATGGAAGAAAGTCCTCTTGATGGAGTATGATATTTATTACATAACGACTCTTAACGATTTAACATGTTTCGGCGACTTATAAATTAAAAATTATAATGAAATACAACCTAATAGAAATAGCGACATAAATTACATTAAAAAGAGAACAGTGCATATTAATTCCAATAATAAATCAAACTATGCCATGATGAATAAACGTACAAACTGTTTAAACAATGAAGAAAATGGTTGTAAATATATATAAATTATAACACTATAAATCTATTGCTTGGAAAATATTTTCTTTAACAGATAATTCTAAACCACGTCATTGATCTGAACAAACAGCGTTTAAGATTTATTTGAGATAACAAGGGAACCTCAACACTCATAATATATATAATGTATATACATGCATCTACAAATGTGTGTGTGTGTTTTTATATATGTATGTATGTTTATATAGATATGAGGTCCGTGATAGATAAAGATGCATGTAGTAGATACCAGTTTTTTCATACTTAACGAGGCTGTAATGAAACTTGAGATATACAAAACAAATAATTATTACCTGCTTTTATAAAATTTAATAAAGATAGAATACAACGGATTTTTTTTATATTATTGCATAGAAGTGAATGCTTAAGTTAGATTTAAAAATAAAAATGAAATCCTCCTGTCTATTAAGTTGAATAAAGTATTACCACCATAATATGTACATATGTGAGAGATAAAAATGGAATTAATAAGAATAATTCTCAATGGCAATAAATTATAAAAATAATTGGCAATTCTCCATCAATAACTTTGCCCTTGTAAAAACTTTCCATCTTATTACAATTTATTTAACAATAAAATGTACTTTATCGAGAAAATGTATCTCTCAGAGCTTTCAGGTTAGCAGCATTTAACTGGTGCTCATATTTAATAAATATAAAAACGTTCTTATAAGGTAAATGAGAGTTAATTAATTATAGAGTATACGGATCATAAAATTCTTAACTATAATCCTTCGAGATTGATTCAAATCTAAGTCTATTCTTTAAATAAAAATACTAGTTTTGTTAGATAAGAGGAGACTGGTATCATCCTTATCAATATAATTTCTTATCAAGGTAAATGAAATACAAAAATATTATGATATTTAGAAGAATAACAAAAAAAAAAAAAAAACTTCGTGATGATCATCATGTTAAAATTTTTATTTCTTATGTGCTTGACCTCAAGGGTTTTTCGACTCTCTCAGATAAAGATTTCTAAAAACGAGAGAAATGCGCTGAAGATCTCAACTGACGTCTGCAGAAGTACGTATAGGATAAGAACCTTGGGACATGGTAATGTAACGGTAGCTACCAAGTCGTACAGAAAAAAAAAATGTTAGGACTATTTTTATAAACGGTTTAAGAAAAAACATACACAACCCTAGTTTTATTCGTAAACTAAAAATCTGTCAATAATTACAAAAGAAATGATATGCAAATAATTTACAGTAGATGCCGGAGAAAAATAATAAATAGATTAAGTTGTTCATGCCTATTATTAGTAAAATTATTTTGATTATTTGATATTCTGTCTCATTAGATTGGCCTCCACACAAGGCATCATTGAACCTTGTCTCTCAGGCGGGTATTGGAAAAGAAAAGAATCATAATTAATAAATGAACCTTGACATCTTGACATATAGTGCAGAGTTAACTAGTCCTCATCTGCTAAGGAATAACATGCTGTTAGAACTCTAGCATTGAATTGTAACAGAAAATAATTGTTGATCTTGAGCTCTTATTGCTACAATTGCAAGAAATGATTCCTCAATCGCTGAGTTGCAAATAACTATGATTGTTTTGAATACTAAATTAGGATTAGTATTCACTTTAATTTAATTATTACTATAATAAGAATGGTCAAATTGAACAGGCATCATTAAATGTTTTTAAACAGGACTGGATGAGCAACAATGCGGAAAGTAACAAATGCTTTTTTGGGGCGCTTAGAACAATTTGGTTTCTGTTATTTTTTAACTACTCTGGCTATCGCTGAAGGATAATTTTTCGTGGAAACAGTCATATTAAAACTAAACTCGTTTAATAGGCTCACGATATAATATTTTAATAACTGAGTGACAATAAGTGAATAAGTTGTTAGGTCAGGTTGTCTCCAAAAACAGTTTCTTGTACTCCGGGAAGCGGAATTGTGTTATTTTCGTAGTGAAAAAGGGGCTTAGCCATTGGCTTAAAAAGAAGTTATTGCTTATTTTACGACGCCATATCAAGCCATAAGTACAAGAATAGCACGATATTCCGCTCCCTTCTATACAGTTAACACACTTAGAACAAAATTTGACTTAAACCACTTAATCCGGGGGTGCAGAAATCTCTCTCTCTCTTTCTCTCTCTCTCTCTCTCTCTATATATATATATATATATATATATATATATATACCTGTATATATATCCAAAAACTAAAGAGGATCCTCAAATGTCCTGTTTTGGGACTAAAATGTAGTTGTTTATTCCCTAAGCATAGCTATAAATAACTAAATAAATATGTTATTTAATTAATGATTCAAAATAGTATAAATTTAAGCAACAAATGAGCATCACTCGTTCTCAGATAGGACTTTTTGGCTCGAGAGGGACAATATATTAACCTTTGGCTTCGAAACCTGCACAGCTGAGGAAGTGTTTATGGGACATTTTTCTTAAAGAATTTCAATGGCGCATCCCGATATATTTTCGTACTTCCTGGCCTATTTTGACCGATTATTTATGCTCGATTCTTTTCCCAGAGGATAAAATAAACTAGGCCTTCAGACCCACTTTGATTAATCGATTAACTATTTGAAACAATCTGTTCATAAAATTTCTGTATCAATATGATCCTCATGAATATATTTCATCACTACTTTCGAATAATATAACTTGTACTTCAAAGAAAAATAATAGTTTATCACAAATGACAGTACTGTGTCTATATCCATTTTTTAGAATTTAACCATACCTACGAATTCATTATTATTTTGTTCGAAATAAACGATCGTAAGTAATTAACCCATTAAACTCATAAACAAATCTAACCATTTTTCTGAAGAATGTCTACCTAATTTATTATATGCCAGTACCGTGGATGAACGAGTCAGTGCCGATTTTTTTTAATCATCATTCTCGATATTTTGAAGTTGTAGTGAAATCCTCTTTGACTTTCATTTTTACAAATGAAAATTTTTTTTTATTCTCTTTATTTCCAGATCGGCTATTCCTAGCCTTACATGGGTTTTTTAATAATGAAATTTTAAGATTTAACACTTAGTGAAAGTTTGGGTTTCGTCTCATGCAACAGACACCCCTAGCTGTACATTATCAGATTATTTACAGAGAAGATGTAAATATACAATAGCGTACAAATGAAAATTAAGTAATAATATGGATTAAAAAATTTAAACAAAATGACCGAATTAAACAAATTATAATAGAAAAAGTAACAGTTGGAACAGGATCACCAGCATCATATCTACAGAAAAAGAAGACCCGCCACAAGTGCATGAAAGTCTTAATGTTTGCACATTACATTTAAGGTATATTTTTTATTAAAGATATATTATACCTTTGCTTCTGTTATTTTGTGTTTTTAAATGTTTATTTACAAATGTTTCTATGGTAAAGAATAAATAAAAAAGACATCCATCATAGGATACCCAACAGACTAAAAATAAATAAACACATCACCCAAATTGATGCTCGTCATGATTTATGAATACCCCGACTGAACAGTAATCCCTTAGGAAGCTGAATGATGCATTAGGCTCAACATTATAAAGAAGGGGGCTTAACTCCTCAACTGGTCTACGTGACCGAACTAGTCGCGTTACCCGCGAGGCTGGGCAAGGCTCTGCTCACCAGGTCTTTTTTAGTAAATTAGAAAGTCTGGGCAGAATTTGTCAACTCTCCAGGTAGCTGCCTTGTCGGGTGTAAAAATATACGGTTACACTTAGTAGACGTCGAGTGTAGTGTCATGTAACAAAAAAAAAACACACAAAATGTATATAATGTTGGTTGATTCAAATACTGAATTTAGTGTGTGTCGAAATAAAAAAAAAACTGAGTTTCTCTCTGTAAATAAAATTTATTTTTATTATAACAATAATTTCCTGTAAATGATTTACAAACTCATTATACTATACAGTCTTACCTGTAAAAAAAGAAACAGCATTTAAAGCTAACATTTCACACACTATTTACAAAAAAACAACACAATAACCTCCCGGATTCTTCTCTCACAGCTGTTACCATGGTAACCGTATCAGTAGCATTCAAATGAAAGACGTTTGGTGTACGTCTTTTACATATAAATATACACTTGATAGGAACTACATTGTTTGCAATTAATATAATGTAATGGAAAAGGATTTAGTATATTTATATATAGAAATTCGATTTAGTATATTTCCAATTAAGAAAACCGAAACGTCCGAGTCAAACTTCAATAGATTCCAAATACATCATACAGTCTTGAAACATTTCCTAAATGGGTGGTGCAATATTCAAGCTTTCGGAACTGTAAAATTACGAAACTGCCTTTTATTTTAATAAACCCTGACTCAGAACTCGAGCATTCTTCACGTCGACATTATCACGTAAAACTACTTGTGACGGCTGAAGTTTATGATTTTTCTAAGTAATTTATCGTTTTATGGAGCCAGACTTTTTACGCCATTGTTACACCCACATAATTAATTGTGAAATACTTGATGAGAGGTGTAATGATATCACAATAGAAGCAATTATCTTGTTATATACTCATTATGAGTTTTTTTATGTTTTATATATATATATATCAATATAACTCAATAGTATAGTTTGTACTGTTTATTAGCCAACGGTTGCACAAAAAGTTGATTTGGCCGAAATCAAGATTAACCGCCTGGATACACCCCCAATTAAGAGCATCCACTTTCTAGGGGCAGGGTGAGACTTAGGAGGATCTGGAAATTTTATAAGACCCATCCATGGCTCTTAACAGATTAAATAATTTAACTGCCACAACCGGATTCGAAACCAGCTCTCAACTCAGCGTTCGACACACTGAGCTATCGCGCTCATTCATATTTGGTTTAACCCGAATAACTGTCATGGGAGTAAAATTGATGAAAGATTTTTCAAATTTAGGAATATTGGATAGATCAATTAATAGTTAAACAATAATAATTCCTGAAAGAACAGGAGAAAGTAAGACTCAAGAACATCGTGATTAAGGAAGTCAGAGAGATGAGGTAACTTTTAGCGTAGAGGCTTGTCTTTGCACTGGAAAGAGAAATCAGGAGAAGTACATCTTTTAACACAACCAATAGAAAACTAATTATTTAAACAATTATGAAATTATTCATAAGTTGACAACTCTTTACGTCTTATAATGATAATAATGATAATGATTCACCAGGCCTATATTTGTAAAAATATTAAATCGGTCATGGTCATTTCTATCAGTAGTGTACGCAAAAAAATTGTTTGAGGGAATTTGATAAGAATTCATCTGTGATCACGCGTCAACAATAATCAAATAGGTATTATTATTTTTCTATCACGATTCAATTGAGTTATTTTCAATTAATTAATTTACTAGATTGTATTTGAAGATAAGGAAATCGTGGAACAATGCAGTCATTGAATCACTTTCAAACGAAACCTATATTTTACACCTTATTGCAATATCTGTTGCACCACTCCAGGGAAAGTGGCACCGTAAAAACAACTGAATCAGACTCTTCACTTCACATTATAAATAGGCATAATAAACTATTTAATAACTGCGTTGTTAACCGTTCAATGCAAACAATAATCAGGATTGTCATAAAAGCGTAATATACATATGTATAAATAATAACAAAACCAATACAATAGAATGAAATCAGGTTATGAGCCTGGATCAATATGCAATCCAAATATTTATGTATATACAATCTATCGATCTATCAATACATAATTCTATAAAAAGTATACATAAGTACAGCCGGTGCAAAAAGTTATACATAAATGCTAAGGACGTGGCTTGTAAAAGCAAACATTAAAAAACAGAAACTTATAATTTTCAGACAAAGATGTTCACAAACAATAAGAAGTATTTTTCTCAAAGAACAATGAAATATTGACTAGAAAATAAACAATATTATTATTCCTGAAGAAAAATTTCCTCTTATAAATATTCATAACTTATAAATATTTTTCACCGAAAGGAAACAACAAAATTTAATTTATAGCCATTCCGAAAAAAGGACCTTTCTTAGGTAGAACAATATGAGGCATCGTGAGAATTATGTATTTGATTTCAGTAATGATATTCATAAAATAAAAATTTCGATGAATTACATACTTTGATTAAAAAAATGAAGGTAAAAGACTTGAAATAAAAACACTAAATTGACAACGAAATTAATTTCCTCCGCAATGCTTGAATAAGGAAAAAAAAAACAAGCACCACTACGACCCATGAGGAGTCTTGGGTCCAGTACGTGATAGAGACTGAACTGTTTCTAGGACAACGGTTGTACAGGGAGGTTATTTGTTCGAGATCACGCTCCACCGCTAGGTTCCTCCCTATTTTGGGCGTCAACTTTATAGAGGCCGATTGAGTCACAGGAGAGTCTCTAGATCCCAAAGAATTCACAGCCCCGCTGTTAATGGTTAGAACTCGGGATCTTCGGCATAGCAAGAGGCCTTTAGCACACTACTCACTCCTATTAAAGTGTATACTAATTTAAATTAATATTTATAAATAGATTTTCAAACTTTGTGATGCTCAAGTTCTATATGAATCATCTGCCATTAGGAAATGGATCTTATGATATTATGTTATTCACATGATTATATCTCAATAACACCAGACGGGCAATGTTTCTCTTCAATTTCAATCTAATTCCAACATTTAGTTTAAAAAAATGACACGTATTGCGAAATGGATAGTGCCAGTTCTAATAATGATAGATGCAAGGTCCTAGACATTAGTAGGTGGAAGAGGAAATGAGAAAATAGAGTCACTTTGATAGGGACGGCAATTGTCAATGAGTGGGATATAGATGGACAATGTCACCTTGAAGCACTTTTTGATAGTTCGAAATATATTTAACAAACTTATCCCAACAAAAGTTAGTTATTTTCTATATTTAGAGAAATAATGGTGAGATGATTCTACAGAAAAAAAAGTGGTTATGCCGAATTTACTTTGGAGTAATAATTTAAGTAATAACATAATTCGGTTAAGTCGAATTTTCTTCAAAATTCCTGTAAGGAAGCGGAATCGTGTTATTTTCGTTGTGAATAAGAGGCTAAGCCAGACATTGACTTGGAATGGAGTTGTAATATAAGAAATAACTCCATTTCAAGCCAAAAACTACGAGGATGCCTCGATACCCCTTCCCTCAATACAGTTAACTCTCTCTATGCTTTCAAAATATGTGTGTTGTTTATCGTTCAAAGGGGAAATAAAGTGTTGGCAATAGAATCTAGGTTAGGCAAAACGTTGAATATTTTCTTTATTGTTACACTTTTGCTGAAAAGAAAGCGAAATTAGTTATAAATAATTGTTGTCGCCCATAAAAAAAGTTCAAATCGCCCATGGCAGTGAAATTGAGCATTGAGGTAAACTGTATGTACTAGTGACTGTATCGAACATCAGTAAAGATACTCTCCAAGGTTTAAGAGAAGCTTTCCACTTTAACAGGCCAATGAAATCCAGATATACTAGACGGAAAAATGCAACAATATCAAACAAACGAGTACTCGATTCATAAAAATATTGATTTCGTAAGCATTTATATTCTAGGAAGTCACTGAATCAGTTTTGTCAAAATCGATCAGCTGCGTTATCCAAGGCCTGCCCGATCGTGGAGTAATGTTTGTTATTTTTTCTTTTTTCGGATCATAGAGGCCAAGGACAAAACAATACGAAAAGGTTCGCATTTTCCGAAGGAGCTAACTCGGCCACAGACAGCAGCCTGCCTTAAATAGGTCTGCAATGGAGACCATTAATAGTTGTGGTCACTGACACCAGCGCTATCTGTCTTATTATAGCTATCGACACGTTCAGTTATATTTTATGATACGATATTCTCGATAGATGTTCATACAAAATGACGCAATGAATTATTGGTTTAAGACTTTACAAAATGTGTAAATGACATTCTCCGAGTGACGGTCAAAACATGGAACTCGAATAATTTAAGAATTTCTTTGTATTCAAACTTGTTAACAAGTGAATTTTCTGGCTACGAAATTGATATTGCATGGTAAATAGTAAAATCAGTTCTCTCTGTATTGTTCCCTCTGTATAAAGTTAGGTAAGAAGATCCCTCCTCATGGATTCTTCTGTCATATGTCGAACCTGCCCTCCTGTACCCTTTATCAACACCCCCTGATTCCTGTAGAACAGGTCCGGTACTTTGGACTACACCTTGACAAACGCTTAACTTGTAATCCTCATACTAGACTGACACGACAAGAAACAGCCCGCCGTTACAGGCTACTTCAACATTTACTAGATAAACGCACTAAGACCCATTACAAGGCAATCATAAGATCCATCCAGACTTGCGGAATAGAGCTTTGGGGCTCCACTCCACTCCACAGGAATCTTCTCGTATCCAATTCTTACAATCCAAAATCGTTCGTAAAATCCTAAATGTTCCTTACTTTGTTACGAACAATCTGTACTGACCTTAATGTCCCATTTGTTACTAATTTGGGGCCGAACCCGATATCAATATATTCATGACAAACTTTATTCCCACTCAAACCCAATAGTTACTTCTTCAATTTCTGATAATCCGCCGAGGCGTCTGAAAAAAAGAAGGCCTTCTAACTTGAATTTGTTATATGAGTACTACAAGTGGTTAGTTTCTCTACTATCCTTTACCTCATGCCATTATGTATCATTCATTCTATTTACTTGAGGTAGTATTATTGTACGGTTGTAAATTTCAATAAATAAATAAATAAAAAAATGTCGAACTAAGGTCTTGAATTTGGTTCACTGTCGAGGTATATTAGAGGTTAGGTTTCTATCTGAATGAAAAACAAAAAAAGTATTGGATATGCATTGTCTAAGTTGTACCAAAGATTGTTTTAAAGGATTTTCTGAAATGCTGAAGGCATGTCACATTTTGAAGCTGAGTTAAAATTGTTGTTTCATCTACAAGTATCTATTTACTAGTGGTTGTGATAAAATATACTATCGATTGGTGTTTTATGAACTGGGATGTAAAAATTAAATTGAAAAGGCATTTCAGGTTGTCGCTTCGAGTTGAGTTACAACAAGCTCTAACTGTTCATTTGTTTCCCTTTTAATGTTTTCCAAAAATATATGTTAGCATGAGCTTTATGGAAAAGAGCAATTATGGGAAATGTGTGTATTTCGATAATAATTTCATCGAGAAATGAAGTTTCAAGTAACATTTCGAAGTAAAGATGATATATCTACTCTGAAACGTTCATTTCTAGATACAATGATTACTGAATTATAAACATTTCCCATAATTGCATTCTCTTACCCATACTAAAGCTCACGATTACTTTTATTTTTTGAGAATATTAAAAAGGAAACTAATATAAAGTTAAAACATCTTGGGACAATCGGGGGAATAATTACCAAAGGAAATATTGCAATAAACTCCAATTGCTAACAAATAAATAGATGAACAAAATAAATAGTTCATATAGTTCATAAGTTGTCCAGAGCGCTGCTCAAACCGGTATAGGTAACGTTTTTCTAATCTTGTGAAGTTAATTAATTATTAAGGTTCGATCTCAGAAAATCATTTTTTTTCTTTACTTTATATACACATGTATCGAGGAATTTTATTTTCGAGTTTGAGTATTAACGATGTTTACCGAAAGCTGAAAGGATTTCAACCATAAACAGTGACGTATCTCAGATATTCGCTGCTCTGGCAATAAACATCGCTTAGTTGCTACGGAATAAAATTATAGCTGTAATATAAATGCTTCGAAAGATTACTGTTAATTGACAATTAATTGTGATGATAATTATGCATTCAGTCTCTTAAAAGATCACTCGTTGAACATGTGAATGTAGTGGATTGCAGATATCTTTTATTTTACATCTAAAGGCAGATATAAAACATTAAGTGTAATAAACAAATGATAAAACCTAACATAAAATATATAAGTAATAAGAAGTAGGAATAATTGTTCTCATTAATTTAAACTAAAATTTATTTATTTATTTTAAAAAATATGAAATAATTATCAAAGTTTTTTAAGATTCATTAAAAAATGATAACGCAAACAATTCTAGTGCTCCTTGATCGCTGAACCTATCAGCAGAAAAATCATTCAAAACTGCTGGAATACAAAAATTAAGATTGACGTGCTATCAAAGAATAATATAAAAATTATATTGATGATCAGAAGGGAATCAATAATTGATCCAATTTAATTGTAGACTGTTCATGCGGGAGCAGAGAAACATATCGACACAACAGAAGTTGTCTATGCAGAAATAGTTCACATTTAAGTTGCCTTGGTCTCCTGTTTGTTTGTTTGTTCATTTAACGTCACTTTATGCTGCTATGGCTAATCGGACGATGCTACAGTGGGAGCTGTAAATTTTGCCTACCCAGGTTTAATTAGGATAGGGATTTTTAACGAGTACCTGACATCGTACTGGCTCGGGACCACCTTTTAACGCCCCTTCCGAAGGACGGCGTAACTAAGGATTTTTTACTCCCTTAAAAAAATCCTAGGGCCACCTGCCGGGCTACGAACCCGCGATCTGGGGCTTAGTAGTTTGTTGCGCTAACCACTAGACCACAGGTGACCATTGGTCTCCGTTAGTTTCTTCCTTTCTTTGCTGACCTTGGTACAGCTGGTTTCAGTGTAATGCACTTGTACTTGCTCTTGCGCTCGAACATAACTTACAATAACGAAGTGTAACTTGGGACGTTAATTGAGAAGGAGTTGACCTTGAAGTCGGTCTATGCGACTTTGGTTCTGGTGGTAATCCAGCGGTTTCTAAGTCTTTTCGCTAAACAATTCCAACATATTATGTTTTTACATGTGTCCCAGCATATAATAATTTTAATATATAGAATAATATATCTTAAATAATATTAGTTGAACTTAAAAATAACCTCACACTGCAGAGCGGTAGAGAGGAACGACTTATGATGATGATGAACTTTAAAATATTGTTCGGGTGGAGGTCAGGGAAATAATTCCTTAAATGGGGCTGAACTGTTTATTAGAAAACATTGGCCTTCAAATAAATAGTTCAACACTATTTAAGAAATTATTTCTGTGACCTCCTCCCGAACCAATTTCTACCCCATAGAATAATATATATTTATTTAATCTGAAGCCATCGATGTTAGTGTGAGTAACCTGCACACTCTTTTGAGTACTTTGAGGGAAAACCCGGTAATTGAGCGTAACCTCAGACAAATGACCTCCCTCCACAACCGTTGTTATAGAAAGAGGACGGTTTCAACTATTTATGAACCCAAGACTTTTCTAAGGTTGTAATTTTTGTATTGTTTAATAACTCTAACTAACTTTTGTTTGGCCTTTGTTAATCAAATTAAAGAGCAGATTCTTCTAAATGTCACTGTTGAAAAAAAATACGACTTATTTGCTTACTCAATTTAAATATTATCGACCTTTAACTGCCGTATAACAATTATAGACTTCATTTTAATTTTCGAAAAAAACTGGCGGTTTAGGGTGATTTTAGATAAATAATACCCCAGGACAACCGTTACCATAGAAACAATACAGTCTATGATTTATGAAACCAAGACCTTCATGATTTCTAGGTATAGGCTATTTTATTTTTATAATAATATTGACTAGTTTGAAAATAATAAAAACTTCATTACGAAAACCACAATTAATAAGGATAATTCAGCCTTTTGCTTTTAATTAATAACTCAACAAGATTTAGCAAATCAAAATTTAATGCAAGGTTTCTATTTCTTTTTTGCATAGAACTTCAAATGGGGGCGATATCAGGGACTGAAGAAATAAGTTTTCAGACTTTCAGGATTTTATAATATAAATATTTGAGTAAGCTTATTGTTATTGCCTCTCGTTTAGTTTATCTTAAACAACATTATAGCCAGTTTTTTTTTCTGGTAATACCAATTTTTTTTACCGAGATCCATTTTTTTCATGTTAATCATTGTTTGCGGTGCCACACTACAATTTATAACCTATATAAATAATATAAACTAAACAAACAATATAAAAAGTATTGGTTGAAGCAAGTTTTTTACGTGGATCCAACTTGAGGATTCCAAAGGCAGACTCCGAGTTCCTGTGAATCGAAGTCGCCTGTTCTTCAATCGATAACGCCTAATGAGGACGTAGATTTCTTCTTAGGAAGGTTACTGGCAGGTTAACAACCTTTTACAGAAGGTTAAAGAATGCCAACATTTACTGAAATCCTAACCAAGCACCGGCCACAGTCTTGCTGAACTAAACATTACTTTCTAGCAATTAATTTTGCAAAAAAAGGTTAGGTTCTTAGAATATTACACTGCTGACGTCTGGTATTTAAAAAAATAAAATAAAATAGAAGCAATGGTTTTTAAATGTATTAATTTAAAATAAACACAATAAATTTTTGTTTTATTTAACGTTGTTTGGGATTGCTTATATTTTAAATAAAAAACTAACTGCTTCAAAGGGGCCCTGAAGAGAGCCGTGAATTATTATACATTATTTCAACCTTACTAGTTTTGTTTTTATTATTTTTTAAAATTAAACTCTGAAGGTCACGAGACCATTTTCTTTTCAGACGCCTCAGGAATTGGAATTCGTGGGTTTGAGTTAAAATAAATAAAGTTTGTCATGGAAGGATAGATATCGGGTTTGGACAAAATCTGCAACAAATGGGACATCGAGGTCAATATGGATGAGTTTATTCGGAACAAAGTAAGGAGCATTGAAGATTTTACAAAGGACCCTTGATTGTAAGGATTGAATAAAAGAGAAATTCGACGGCTTAGTGAAGCCCCGAAGCTTCACTCCATAAATCCAAATAGGTCTTATAATAGTCATGTATATAAGTCTTTTGTAATTGAATGGGAGCTTATAGCGTTTTTCTAGTAAGTGTTGAAGTAGTCTGAAACGACAAGCAGGTTCTCGTCGTTTGAGTGTAGTATCATTAAGGACAATTTTTTTACACGAATTAATGCAACGCTAAATGCACACATTGCTGAAAATTCAACGGTTTGTTTGTAACAAAAGGATTTATTATACTCGAGAAGACTAAATAATTGGAGATATGGGAAAATAATAATAATCGAGATAAGGTTTACGGCCTTTTAAGGAACATATCGGTGTATAATTTAAATTGTAGTTTAATTGAATTTCGCACTTAAAGATTGAACTTTGATGAAAAGAGATGGGGCTCACGTAACCGTCTGATAAGGGAGTGACATGCGTTACTTTATCTCGACACGGGTAAACAACTCAGACCAATTAATAAAACAGACGATAGGCACGTCTAGAGATATCGTCGATATTATTCCTAATCTCAGGATTCTACTGATCCATGACGGATTTCAAAAATTAAACTTAAAATGGAGCGTGTAACTGTTAACATTATAAAGGTCGATAACATTAACACTGAGTGGGCAAATAAGTCGTAACTTTTTAGTCACGAAGAAATTTTTAGTCAATTGTGAAATTTAGAAGAACCTACTCATTAATTTGATTGATGAAGACTATAAAATGAGGTTAATAAAAAAAAAAAAATCTGTACCACTACAACCCATGAAGGATATTTGGGGCAGTATATGGTAGAACTGTACTGTTCCTATCAAAACAGGTTGTACAGGGAGGTGGTTTGTTCGAGATCAAACTACACCGCCAGGTTTTCCCTCCAATTTGTAGAGGCTGGGTCTGCAGATCGCTCAGAATCCATCCCGGGCTGTTGACAGATTAAATAAACTATCTGCCACAGGCGGATTTGAACCCAATAGTTAAAACCAACGGTAAAATATTAGTAGTTATAAAAAACAAAATAAATTAATTGACCTTAAATATAAATCCTTAAACCAAAAATTTATATGAACATCTTTGAGTAGGATCGTATCATTAACTATCTACGCCTACTAACTGATTAAATAATCTGTCGCAGATTCGAACCCAGGATTTTCACCACAGAAACCCGCTCCCCTAAAAAACAATAACTTATTTAATTATTGTATAAATAGTACTTGTTCATTTGGGTAAAGAGACTCGTTTTCTTTTTTTTTAAGTTTTTCATATTAAACAATGGGTTCTAGTCATATTCTGCTTGTTTATATTGAACTGACGTATTACATGAAGAACTATACATATGAATTACAATGAACAAGTTAATGATAAACAAATAAAATATGACTGGAACTAATTACAATGCACAATCGTTGTATCCCTTACCTAAACAAAATATATAATTTCTAAACGGATTGTATGATGTTATAATAGCATCTTATCAACTATCGCTGCAGATGCCATTTAAGTAATTTTCCATTCCCGGGAACAATACTGCACGTCATATGCAAATATTATGTACTCGTAGTGCGTACACGTGGACTCTCGGAAACCACGGCCTTCTAACAGTATTCTCGTATCGATAAAAAAAATTCCTCTACAAGTATAGTGTCTAGAAATGACGGCATAATCAGAAGAGACACTTTCCGATTTTATTCAAAGAGAGAATGGTTGTTAGTAATTTAAAAATAGCTTTCAAAAGTACATACAAAATAAATTGTAGTCCTAGGTACAATACTCTCTGCTATATTCATGCACACAAGTGACTCAGAATGTGCACTAATTATTATTGAACTATAAAATCGCTCGATTTTATTTCGTATACTTTAAATTTTTATTAGAATTAGGTAAAAAAAATCTTAATCCTAAACTTAACTCGAGACATTCACGAACAAGACCGGGAACGGCTTGTATGTGACCAAACATGCATAAACTATTTTACGGAATATATTTTGTGATATTATCTTTCTCAAAACTGGAATTTGAAGAATTTCCAACTAGGATAGGCTTTCCCATCTGACCTATATCTCTTGAACTGAAATAGGATTAACTGCTTGATAAAAATTTAATAAAATAAAACATTAATTTAAAAATATTTTCTTTAGTTGCCATAGGCAACCAATAGAGATTCCTTAGCTAGTTCATTCGTTCAATAATGTATTATCATCCACTTGGTTTTAAATATTTAGGAAGAACCTGTATACCACAACAACCTATGAAGGTCCTTAGGTTCAGAACGAGGTCGGGATTGTTCCTAGGACCATAGCTATGCAAGGAAGTGATTTGTCAGTGATCAATCGCCGGGTTATCTCCCCAAAACTATGCCCACAGTACCAGATCTCATAGGATCCATCGCCCGCTGTTAACAGATTAAATGATAGCTCTTCCACACCCAGATTTGAACCCGAGGACTTCGGCAAGGCAACTCATCGCTCTACCCCTCTGAGCTAACCCGCTCCCTTTTAATTAAAAAAGAGTTAAAAATGCAAGGAGAATATACATTTGCAAGTAATAGTTATATGTACTGTGTATATGTTTTAATTAGACAAACGAAAGCAAATATTGTTCAACTATTGAAACAATCACAGATACGTAAAGGACGACCTTGGATACGTGATTTCAATGGTAGAATATAGGTTTAGTATTCAAATATAATTCTGCTGAGGTATTTTAGAGCTCTCATTATGTTCTTTTGAATTAACTAGTTTTGATTTAATTCCAAAACACGTACAGCCACAAGGCGCATATGGATGAACTAAATTTTTGAATTGCTGTAAACTGATTCGTAGCACTTGCTTCTTGAACATCTTGGCATTTCTATGATTCAAGTCTAACTATGATTCAAGTCTTTTTTTTTTTCTTTTTAAGTTTAAGGCATTGTCAGTGATGTTTTTCGACTTGTCTTAAATTATATGTATACGCAATCCATAAGTATTCCATTTGTTTAAAACTGCGATTAACTATTGTAAAATGAGTTCTATATGAAAGATTCTGTACTTCAAATTTTCAAAATGAGGTGTTTTAAAATGGTTTCTTTTGATTGGCTAAAGATAAAACACCAGCTGTTCGGAAAAAAAAAATAATACTCAAAGAAGTTATTGAAACTCAACCCCCTGCCAGATAAGATAGCTCGGACCAAAACAAAGATAAATTTTGATGGCCATTCAAACCAATAATCAGCCAAATCTAAAATATTACATCAGCCAAGTGAAAAGGTGATATCAATGATTCGGCCTCCCACTGAGGGCGCATAGTATCATTTCTGAGGCCAAGAGTGGAACATTTTCCCCTGGTTTCCTTCAGATTTATAGATCATGGTGAAAAGAAAAAAAGATGGATGAGAGAAGGCGAATACCACAAGGATGAAACGAATAATAATACGTGACATAAAAAGATATTACAAAAATAATTAACTATAATCAGCAATAAATGATAGTATGTGAGGGTAATAATAATAAATACAAATTTTATGGTTAATTTTAATGCCCGATCTGAAGTCGACACTTAACTAATGTTCGCAATTTATTTTCATATATTTTTATTTTCTATTAATTATTCAATTGTAATAATTAATTAAGTATAGTTGTAATCTACTCTAAGAAGCGTTAGGTTTCCAATAAACTGTTCTTCCTATTCAAGAGAATTTTTTTCACCTCCACCCGCACCATTTTCTTCCTCTAAGAGATTCTATTCTATTATTTGTATTGTTATTCTAAAGGGGCTTCCCTCAAAATATATATAGATTTTATTGTTATTATTATTATTATTAGAAAAAAAAACTTAATGGGTTGAGAAATAGCTGTGTTAGAAGAGGGATGAAGATGGAAAATAGAAGTGTTGGTTAGAAGGGAGAAACTGAGTGGCGCCAGTGGTTAAGTTCAAAAACAAACAAATGAGGTAAATAGGGCATTAAAAAAAAAGTGATTTGAAACTTATAAAATTATTTCAATCTATACTTAAACGTTAAATAATTGAGGCATTGATATGGAAACGGTAGTAAATCATGAAATAGTAATTTTACAGGAGAAGTAAACATTTTTTGACCACCAAAAATGAAAAAAGTAACTACCACAGTTCATATAGACTAAACCACTCCCAGTTTTGATTTACGAAAAAAGAAAAATTATGATTATTTTTTACTACCTTCTACCTTAACGCCTCAATTTATAATCATTTTTCAGCAAACTTGATAATAACTATTTTTTAAATCCCTCCTTTTTTATTATTTTATTTGTTTGGCAAGTTCTATGGCCCTGTGTGTCTGTTAACACTTCGTCTTTTTAAGTTACACCAGTGAATCGCTGGACTAAAGGCATTTTTTCTAACGGAACTATAGCCATAATTGAAGAGGTTAGTAAATAAATAACTTACTATCATTTTGGGTTGTCAGGAACCACGAATGATAGATCACTTCTTCAAAAAATATACGTGATATATTATTAGGGTTTTTTTTTTTTTTTATTATTTAATTCAATGATATTTACAACTATAATGGTATTATATCAAGTAAATGTGCAAAAATGTATAATATGACATGAAAACAGTTGTGGAGAAACTACCCATCGATAGCACTCCAATAAAGTTCTATAGTAGATGATCTCGAGGCCATCTTCTTTTCAGGCGCCTCGGAGGGTTATCAGGAATAGTATGGGAAGCAAGCTGAGAGACTAGCGGATTCAAGTGCGTATGGAGCTTGTTATGGAAGGATAGGTATCTAGTTTGGGCCAAATCAGTAACATATGGGATATTAAGATCATGATGGATGAGTTTGTTTGTGACATAATAAGGAGCATTGAGGATTTTACGAAGGATTTTGGATTGCAAGGATTGGATACGAGATGAATTGGATGGTTTAGTAGAGCCCCAAAGCTCAACTCCGTATGCCCAAATAGGTCTGATGACTGTCATGTAAATAAGTCTTTTGTAATTAATTGGTAGCTTAGAGCGTTTGTCCAGTAAGTGTTGAAGTTGGCGAAAACGTCGAGCAGTTTCTTGTCTTTTCAGTCTTGTATGAGGATTCCAAGTGAGACGTTTATCCAGATGGAGTCCTAGGTAACGTATCTGTTCGACCGGGTTCAGTGGTGTATTATTAAACGATACAGTAGGACAGGAATTCGTAGGTTTACGACGAAGGGTGAAGGTAATTTGATGGGATTTGTTAGGATTTATTTTAATCCTCCAATTTTGACACCATTCTTGTAGGTGTGAGATATGGGATTGAAGAGATTGGGATGCAACAAATGGATCCTTATTAACTGATAACACACATGTGTCATCAGCGTAAGTAGTGAGGACAGTGCTTGGATGGGTTGGGATGTCAGCTGTATATATCGTGTATAGGATGGGCCCCAGGATACTACCTTGAGGAACACCGGCAGACTGGGTGAAGAGGGAAGAGTAGGAACAATTATGGTTTACTTTAAAGGTTCTATTACTGAGGTAGGAACTGATAATAAGGAAGTAAGTTGAAGGTAAGAATTTACGGAGTTTGTACAGCAGTCCTGGATGCCAGACTCGATCAAAAGCCTGCTCTACATCGAGAAAAGCTCCCGTGCAGTACATTCCGCGCTCTAATGCAGATGAGACAACGTCCACCACACGATGGCATTGCTGGATGGTGGAGTGTGATGTTCGGAAACCAAATTGGTGATCTGGGATTATTTGATTGGATTCTATGATAGGATGAAGACGTTTCAGAATGAGTTTTTCAAGTATTTTCCCCATTATGGGCAAGAGAGATATAGGACGATAAGAGGATGGGAGTTCTGGTGGTTTTTTAGGTTTTGGAATCATCTTAATTATGGATAATTTCCAGGAATCAGGAAAATATGTGGTGCGGAGTACGGCATTGTATATATATGTAAGGAGTAGGATCGCTTTCCGAGGAAGGCGTTTTAGAATCTGGGATGTGATTAGGTCGTGTCCAGGGGCTTTGTTGGCGGGTAATCTATGAATAATGTTTGATATTTCGGAAGGATGGAATGCTTTAGGAGGAGGGGACAACTGAAGAGGAATACTTAATTCTGCTCCAATGCATTCAGAGTGGGTTTGATTAAGGATATCTGGATGAGGGTTAAATGTTTTGAATAGGTGCTGGCCGAAAATTTGTGATTTTTCTTCATCAGATCTTGACCAGGTTTGGGATTCGGTTAAAAGTGGATGGTTGAATTTTTTATAGTTTAGGAGTTTTCTAGTGGTATTCCATAAGGATTTGTCAGTAGTACTGAGATTTTCTGTACGGTAATACAAATTTTGAATTTTGAATGTTCTGATCTCTGATTTTAATTTGTTGGTCAGTTTGGTATAATGGCTCTTGTCCGATGGATATCTCGTGCGGTGCCACTTTGCTCTTGCCCGTCGTTTTTCTTTTAATAACTCGCGAATATGAAGTGGCCAGTTATTCTGTTGATAATGATTTTTACTTGGTAAAGTGTTATATTTTATATTGACTTGTATTGCTTCTGTTAGTTTGTCTATTGCAGAATTAATGTCTCCTTTTGTTTTAAGCGGAATTTTGAGGTCTAAATTATTTTCTAGATTTGATCGGAATTTATCCCAGTCTACACGTCCTGTAATCAGTCGGGGAAGAGAGGGCTTAGGAATGGGAATCGAATGCACTTGAAGCAGAACTGGACTGTGATCAGAGGAAAGGTCATCCAGGGATTTTATAGCAGTTTGATTGCAGGAAATCTGTGAGGAAACAAATATATCTAGAATATCTGGACGTTTTTTGAGGGATGTAGGCCAATAAGTAGGGTTTATGGGTGCGAGGATAGAGAAACTATTAGAGGTTGAAATTTGGGATAAGATGCTACCACGGGAATTGGATGTTCGACAACCCCATCGTTGATGTTTGGCGTTGTAATCTCCTCCGGCAATAAACCGCGGTCCGAAGGATTGGAATAAGGATTCGAGGATGTTATAAGAAAGGGGGATACCAGGAGGACAGTATACAGCTGAGAATGTTATATGGAAAGGACTAGTTGAAATGGTTACTGATGTTGATTGAATGGCGTCAGTTGGAGTAGAAGGAATAAGAGAATGTGGTATAGATTTATGGATAAGGATACAAGAACCGGCATGTGCTGTATCGTCAGGATGATCTGATCTGTAAGTGATATAGTCTCGTATGTAGAAATGCGTGCGGTGAGTGAAGTGTGTTTCAGTAAGTAAAGCAATGTCTATTTGGTTGTCGTGTAGAAATAAGTCAAGTTCGTCACGGTGAGTATGCAGTCCATTAGCATTCCACAGAACGATAGCCAGGGGCTTCATGCTCATCGTGGGTAATTAAATGGAACTTCGGTAAGGATTCTCGTGAGTAGGTTGATGAGAGGCTTGATTGTTTCTTGAAGGTCTTTCAGGAAAGATGACAGGATAGTGTTTAAGTCGATTGGGTTTTGGATTTGGAATGGATATGAGACTTGAGTTTGATAGGGATAATTAACGGGTAATGGATGGTTGGCTGGGGGTTGTACCCGAGGTGCTGAGTTTTCATTCGATGTTTGATGAACTACAGCTTTTGTTTGATTGTTGTGATTGGAAGGTTGTTGAGGTGGTAATTTGACCCGTAAGGGTGTATGGTAGGGAGGAATTTGTTGACGTGGAGGTTGAGGATTGGGATTGGCTGCCTTGGGCTTGGATATGGGTTCCCGAGGCTTGGGTTGGGAGGTCTGGGATTTGGTAAAGGAATGCTGAGATTTGATTTGGGAGGTATGAGGCGTCTGAGCTCGAGGCTGCTGCTGAATGCTTGAGGTTCCCAAGGTTTTGTTGTCCGGAAGTCTATCTGTAGGGTTTACGGTGGTATACGGTAGTACTACGGTTGGTCTAGGCAATTCAGGAAAGGTGGCAGTATTGTCAACTTCAGGAGCCAGCATTGTGCTTTTCTCTTGACTTTTTATTTGATGGTTTCTGGTTCTAAGATGTTGAAAGTTCTTATGGACTGAACAGCCTCTGTAGTTCGCTGGGTGACCCTCACCACAAAGAGCACATTTTGCAGGCTCGTTTCTCGATTTCTGACAAGTGTGAGATGAGTGATGTCCAGCGCATTTGACGCACATAGCTTGGTGATGGCAATACGTCTTGGTATGACCTAAGGCTTGACAGTTAGTACACTGGACTATGGTATTTTTACGCCTAGGTTCTTCAAATTTTACTATTGAATATACCAGTCTTAAAACTTGAAATATCTCTGGGTTATTAGGAGCTGGTTCAAGTTCGACAAAAAATAATGGAAGGGGGTACTTTTCGGTGGGATGAAACACTGGCGAAATATTTCTTACTTTGTGACCTATTTCTTCGAGGTCACTTTTGATTGCTGTTGTGGGCGTTGAAGAGTGTAGTCCTCTTAAAACCACTCTGTACGATTTATCCTGTTTTAGTTGGTAACAGTGAAAATCATAGTTCTTCACTGTAAGATGATCAATTAATTTTTTGTATGTATCTTTATTGGATGTATTTATTTTAATGTCTTTTACTCTAGAAAAACATTTAAAATTAGTTTGTCCTATAAGCTCAGATATTTCTTGAGCGAAGTTATAAAAATTTGTAATATTTGTGACAAAAATAGGAGGAGGGTTAGGGTCAATGAACCCTTGGTGTTGCTGGTTCTCGTCACGATCGCTTTCTGTAGGTCCAGGGTTGCTGCTAGTTGAGGCGATTGGAGATTTGCTAGAATTGACTGCAGTAGTTTTGCTGCGGGTTATGGGAGGCTCCGGTGTTTTGTTGTTTTTTGTCACTGGCTTTTTTGTCACAGCCGATTTATTTTTTTTCGTGTTGGGTGAGTTGCCCGCTGAGCCAGGGGTTGCCTTTCTCTGACGTTTTTGGAGTGTCCTTCGTTTTAAGTATTGCGAATCGGTCTCACTTATTTCCGAAAATGGAGTCTCTGCCTCCGAACCTTCACTACCCGAATTGTCTATTTGCATGTTAAACATTGGATAATTATACGATTAAAATAATTTGAAATAAATTATTAAATCTAACAGTCACTAGAAAATAAAGAAATAAATTTTAAAAAAACTTTTCATATTTAAATAATAATAATAAAAAATATATATACATATGTTTAAAAAAAAAAAAAAGTTGATGAATGCGGGATTCGATCGAGAGGCTGGTTGCCAAGCCTTGACCGTGAACTAGAGAAGGTAAATATTGTAAGTCACCTGTAGGGATTATTGGCCACGTTGCTAGCTTCAGCAGCCAGTCACCAATTTATTTGCTGAATTTTATTGTTTAATACAGTCACTCACCTCACTGATCTTGAATAAATGTCTTAAAGTACTTATGGATTCTTCTGACACAGTTTGGAGATATTATTTTGAGAACTATTGTTGTAATAATGTAACAAGCACAGAGCGATTTAACGAGTGAACATTAGTTGCGGCCATGACACTTGGTACTTTTTATTAGGGTTAAAGCATTTTTCTGTTCGAAATGTTAAAAAAAAAAAAAAAATGTTCATATTTTAATTGAAAACTAATAATTTATATGATTTTATTTTATTAAATATGTCATCGTTATATAAAAACGAAAATCTAGTTAAAATTAAAACTCATAACATAAGAAATTTAAAATATTGCGGCTTCCCTCCGCTCAAACCAGTTTTGGAATGATTTAAGTTTTATAGACTTGCATGGATGAAGTCTCTAATTACTGGAATGCTAACTTTAAAGGATCAGGTCGGGAGTATATAGCTTCTTTTTTTTTTATTCCATCAGCTTTTTACTACAATTTTTTTTTCTCAAAGCAAAACATTGAGTAACAAATCATGTTTTTTTATTACCATAAATTAATATTTTTATTTCAAATAATTACCGTTGAGAATTGATGCATCTGAAGGTTTCATGCGAAAATGTATTCTGTTTGTTTCTGTCAATCTCTAATAAATATACGCTAATATATTGCTGAACCAGTACATTTTTTTTTTGGCAGAATGTTTCTAAAAAAATTTGTTTCTAAAACTCTACGTTCTAATACAGTCGGACTCTTACAAAATAAAAAATTCATCATTTAATAAATAAAGTATAAACCAAAGGGACATTCATTTAAACTCCATATTAAATTGATCCATTTTTATTATTATGAGATGCAAAACAAGCATTAAAATTCGATAAGAACATTCCTGCCTTCCAAAGCCAAAAACCTTTAATGTTTTTAGATTTTTCTAGTTCACAAAATTTTTGAGCTGCCTGTCTTTAGTCTGTCTATCAGGAAAAGAGATCTATTCGAAAAAAACTGTCTATGGGTATATTGACAGTATCTAAATAATTATGCACATGCTCATAATTAGTGTTGCTAGAAAAAGTTTTGGGTTATGGTGGGAAATTTAATTTAGCATAACACAGCTTTATAAAAAATTACAGAAATTATTAGGACCACGGATTTTTAAACAACTTGGAAACTGACATAACATTAATAAAAATGGTGGGAATCATTTCAAGGATTCCAAATTGTCCTTTGCAGGTCAGTTTTTTACGATAAAAAAGTCTTGTTATACTTGTCTAAAAATGTTTTTCATCGTCGAAACGTCGGCATTAATAAAAAGTAAGTTTTACTTATTTGGTGTTATTTATGACTGCACACCCCCAACTAATTCCATCCTTCATTAGATCTTCCAGTCAACTATTTGTTTCTCTAAAATAAAAATGTTTTCAATTTATTGGAGGATTAGGAGTAAAGAATAATTTTGTATATGCCTGAGCTAGAAAGGATTTGATAAAGTTTATTATTGATCCAAGATCTCATCTTTGATAAAAGTGTATTTGAAACAGAAAATATTGCTCAAGCACATGGATTGAGTTTACAAGGTCGTTTTTAGTCATGTTGTAATAATTTTTCGAATTAATATTTGTTTTTCTTGTAACATTTAATTGTCTTAACTCTTATTGAGGAACGAATATATTTTTTTCAAGAGCAACAATTGTTCTTACTTAAGTATAAGAAAATATTCGATTAAAAACGCGAAATTTAATATTATTTGAGATAAAGAAAGTTAAAACTGTTTTTTGAAAATTATTAACTCTATTTATACAGGCCTACTGTAGAATACTATTAATATTCCATTTTATTTTTTATCTAGATTCCTGCACTATCGTTATCGTTATAGTTTAATAATTATTTGCTAGTCATTGTTTTAAACCCATTAGCGATTTTTTTTCTATGAAAACCAGATCAAATTCATATAAGTAAACCTATAAATAAAGACCGGATTTGTATGAAATATAAAAGTAATAATATGCCAGAAACTGCTTTATTTACGACTTATAATAATATTTTATAATGTTCAGAATAAATACATTCGCTTATTTTTTTTATTTAATGCTAATCCATGTTGTAAGCAATCAATCATACAACATAAAATTAAGTATATTTACGTCAAATGTATTAATACTTGAATTCGTGTATTAATTATTTTGATGGGAAATCATTAAAATAGAAATACGGTTGTTTATGAATCCAATTTTCATTTAATGTGATGAAAATATGAAATGAAAATGTATATAAAATTTATTATATATATTTCAATGGATGTTTTATCATAAAAAAAAAAAGGAAAATATATTACATGTATCACATCTAGAATGCCAGGATATTTTTTTCTAGTGTTGAACAGGTTCTACTTTTTATTTTGTTAGGTATTAAATAGACAAAAAAAAAAAGGTTCTTTGGTTCAATACTTGGTACGAACCACATTATTTCAAAGAGGGTCAAGTCCACGTTTTTTTCAATAAGGGGTACCCAATTTATAGAAGCTGGTTGAGCCCCAGGAGTCTATCCTAATCTCATGGTGTCGATGTCTGAAAACGGAATGAATTATTTTGTTTGCAATAGCCGGAGCAATATTTTTCTATAAATTTTTTTAACCTAAATCTGTTTACTAACCAACTAGTCTAAAAATAACAGCGGAAGCTTTGCAGTGATGTTAAAATAAAATGGATTATTTCTACAACAGTTACAGCTGTTGGAAGGTAGAATTGCTTCCAAAAAAAACTTGTGTACGTGACTTGAAGAATAAAACTAGCATTGGTGACTTTCTACCCATCTTAGAGAACAATATCGAAGTGTGCTTAAGAAGGAACTCATGATCCATAGGGTGCTTTTGTAATTGCAATGATTCGCAATTAATAATTAACAATGCACTTTGTAATTGCAAGATGAGAATGGCCTTTGTACCATAGTGGTGAGACGGAAAGGATATTTAAATAGGAACTTTGTCCGGGTGTAATATAAATTAATCACCATCTTAAAAGTGTCATCACTATCTAAATCGGTTTATAAATAAATAAACTTGAAGGTTTCTATGAGCGATGGGATTAAGTAAGGAATGAGGAATGGAGGGGGTAATTCTCATAAAAATTTGTATTTTTAGTTTCAACCCCATTTTAAAACTAACAGTGAAATGGCAGTTTATAAATCAGTGTATTTTACCCCTTCAAAAACAAACAAAACAAAAAATGCACATATGCTATCATAAGTCCGAAAAAATAAAGCGATACAAAATCTCCATAGCTTAATGAATATCTTTATTATAGAAAACAACAATAACAATAAATCAAAATAGCCATCCGCAAAATCCGGCATAAATTCTAAACTACCATCGCTATAAATGTACTTGGGGAACGGGGAACTAGAGCACCGAGTTGCTGTGCTGAAGGTCCTGGCTGTGGAAGAAAAATTATTTAATTATTAAGTTAACAGCCGGAGATGTACGATGGGGGATCTGAAGACCCTTCTGTGGCTCACCCAGTCTCTAAACAGAGGGTAACCTTAATTTTGGAGAAAACCGGGCGGTTGAGCACGAATTCCGACAAATTAACTTCACAACCGTAGTCCAAGAAACATTAAAATATCTATGTACCATGTACTGAACCCTAGACGGTGCATGGGTTCTAGTTTTTTTTTCAGATATATATTTTTTTCAATATAAATATTGATTTCGCAAAGGGAAATTAGCGTGATACACTGAATCAGAAAAAGAGTATAGATTTCAAGCATTCCGGTAAGATTTATTCAAGTATTGACTTTTACATAATACATTTCAATTAGTAGAGAAACCATGTTGACACAAAGTGGGCCAAACAATTTATTTTAAAAAGCTATATAACAGCCTTGAGAAATACATTGATCTGAAAGAGGTTTTCGAATTAGCAACCACGCCCAAATCAGTGGCGGACAAAATGTCCTTGATTAATCAAGCAATTGGTTGGTTACGTTAAGATTATAGATAATTAACTGTTGTATTTATTTTAAAAGATATATAAGTTAAAATTAATTTCTTTTTTTACCTCGGATTGAGGTTTCCTTCAATCATTTCCTTTTTCCATTTCCTTCTTGTACATCTTCCTTTCTGCCACCTTGGCCGTGCATACTTTCCTCAACTCCTTCTATCCACCTTTTTCGTGGTTCTTCTCGCCACTTAATTCCAGCAATCTTTCCTCCTTCATTCTTCTGAGATGACCACACCATTTCATCTGTTTTTCTTTATATTTTGTAGGACTTTTTACTGGGTTTGCATTCACTCACTGATTTCAACATTTGTCCTTCTTTGTAGTCTGGAAACCCTGGCACCTCTCCTCCAATAGTCGATTAAATTAATAATCAAAGAATAAAAATCCATTTTGTTTGTCGCTATCGCGTTGTTCGGTGAAGAGATTCGTATAGCGCGAACTAAAACCTCATTAATAGACGATGTTTCTAGTTAGTGTATTTGTAAAACGAACACAAAACATGTTAATTATTCCGCAGTTTTTCGCTTCGAGTTGAGTCACAGGTTTTAACTTTTAATTCGTTTCCATTTTAATATTTTCCAAAAATACAATATTTTGTATGGCGAAGAGAGTGTAATTGTTAGAAATGAGTATACTTCGGTATTCATTTCATCTAGAAATGAACGCTTGAACAAACGTATATCATCTATACTTCGAAAAGTTAGTTGACACTTTTATTTCTTGGTTAAATGATTACCGAAATGTACTCATTACTCGTAATACATTATATTTTCTATACAAAGCTCACGATAACTTATATTTTTGGAAACTATTAAAAAAAAAACGAATATACAGTTAAAACTAATATTAACTCAACTCGAATCGATAAACTACGGAATAGATACCCAAAAAATTAATGCAGAATATGTCGAGAAAGTTGTATGGCTAGAGGATTGCCAATTGAGATCGTATACCATCCCTATATGTTTTTAATATTGGGTTGAAACCTACACCAACGTTCCGATCAAAGATACTTTTTGGAAAAAATAACGGTTACAAAACGTAGTAGCGAACTATGATAAGGACTTGACAAGGAATGCTTACGTAATTACGGTACCTTGCAGAACGACTAAACATGAAAGCTCGAGCCTGTAAATTGTTTTACAGCCTTCATTTGACTTGCAATCACCGAGGATTGAACGTTTTATTACATGGATGCTATTAAGTTTATAATTTATTATCCGGCAGATCAGTTTTATGACGATATAAATTTATAATACCGCTGCTTAAGGTCCCAACGGTTCTATATAACAGTCTAACCACTAAGGTCAACTAAGGTCTACTGACGTTTTACACAAACTAATAAGGCTAATTTGACTCACTAACTACGGTTCTTACTTTCATTTAATATGCTTGGAACTTATTACGGATATTTTTTTCATAATAAGTTCAGTATTCGTCTTTTAACTTAAAGCAAAATACACATACAAATTTTATTTAAAGTACATAATATATATATTATATTTTGCGATAACATTAATAGTAGGTTCAGACCGAAAGGTTAATATAGTGTTTTAAATCAAGTTAGTTGAACTTTTATCGAAACAGTAATGCAATTACTAAAAAACTGATCTATTCTGTGACGATTTTTTTAAACTATCATATTATTTCATAATTAAAAATAGTAACATAATTTGTCTAAGAAAAAGTAATTAATTATTATACAAAAATACCTGGAAAGTCATTTAAAAATCTAACTACAGACACACACACCTTTATTTTTATTCTTCAATTGTAATTAAAAGTGCAAACTTCATTATGTATTTATTAATATTCAATGTATTAATTAAGATTTGAATTTAAGAAAGTTACCACTAAAATGACTTTATGATTAGTCAAATAATGTTAGCTTTTTAATTATGTAATTAATATGATAGTTTGAAAATACCAATGCAAAAATAATACAAATAAAATTTATATAGAAGTTATTAATAGAATTATTATATTTTTGGAAATAAAAGTTTTTTTTCAATCTATGCTTGAATAGTTATCAAGAAAAGTATGATAATCTAATCATGTAATTATTTTATATTTAGACTATCATATTTTTGTTGTAGACCGTCATTATTTTGTTTTATTTTTTAAATAAATATATATAAAATGATAAAAGTGCCATAAATGCATGAGAAAGAGTTATCTTACAAGGAAATGAAGGCGAGCCTTCATGACCTTGGCAAGGGCAACTTTCTTTCAAATCGAAGCCGTGCAGTTTTTGTCTATTTTTTTTTATCAAGATCACTCGAGAAGAGATGTTCACATTGGAAGGACACTTCGCAGATAAGATTATGAGAAATGGACAAGAAGAATATACTCATTCACTAAAACGGAATGACTGCCTAGCTGAGACAAGTGTATTTCCCAAATCAGGAAGCCGCTATACAAGTACAGTACTTGACACTCTAAGAATAAAATAAATATTTTACGAAACTCATTAGCCGTTACACAATCGCCTGTTTAATATTAATTTCAAATGTAGATTACAATTCCTTATTTGAACAGGGTCCAATGTAAAGCTTTAAAGCGATTGCAAGGACATCGAGTTCTTTTGTACACGGATATATCTCCCGGTTGACACAAGTTCCTTTCAGGTAACGTGAAAATGAAAAGTACAATATTGTTTTTATGGTCATTAATTTACATATTAATTATTTGATTGAGCAATAATAGAGGCTATTAATACATTACATAATATAAGACAAAGTAACAACGTATAGTTTTTTATCGTAATGTAATTACTTCATTCTCAATTTTATTAAATTACAAACTGGTGTACAATTTATTTTATGAATATAATTGAAGACTACAGGAAAAAAACGAGGCGTCTATTTTTTTTTTATTTATTAAACTTTGTTAGTGTATTTTATGGATCTTTCGATGGCTTCTGTTCGCGTATTTAAAAAAAAAAAAATTAAACGGCTCAAAACAGCTGAAAAATATGTCCATAAATTGGTAAAATGGTTCATCCCAACAGTGCCTGAGGAAAAGCGAGGTAAGGCGACTTCCAGGACTTGGGCCTTGCAAGGGCGGATTTAGGGGGAGGAGGGCACGGGGGCACGCCCCACTAGACGTTTTTTTGTATACTGTGGAGAATCCATTACAGTACATACTTATAGGTAAATCACATGATCATAGTTGTTAAAGTATGAATAAAATAACAGAAAGAACCTGTGTGAAACTATTGTTTTGATACTTTAAGAAACCTTTATATAAATACTACAAGTTTATTTTTAAGTAATTGTTGATTTTTTTGCCTCATTGTGCCCCCCCCCCCCAGAAAAAAATCCTGGAAAATTCTCAAACATCTTCTTCGTTGTCAGATTGACATAATCAGCAATATGCATGGATTTTAATATAAATAATGGTACCGATTCCACTGTAAATTTGCTTTCCTGAACATTTAGGATAAGTGACCTCGTTTTCTTCCTGTAGCCTTCAATTATTAAACCTTTATTTTGTAGGACTTATTTTTACTATATAAAACATAATTAACTTGTTGTTTTTTTATTGGTGTATTTTATTTAATTTTTATTCCAATAGTTGGAATTAGTTGACCGGGAACTGGGCGCCGGTTAGAAGTACGATTTAGCTTCTGACAATTCAGAAAAAATGCCTCCATTATTACAATGTATTTCTACTTATCAGGGAGTTATATTGTGGATATCAAGTTATAAAATTTATACTATCATTTCTACTTCCCCGCGCAACACCTTCATATCTACTTTTGATGTCACCTTGGTAATAAAACATCGTGAATTATCGGTAGATTTAAAGAAATCATATCTACTTTCCCATATCCCACCTTTGTATCTTCTTCTGACGTCCCCAATAATTGGTAGGTACATGTATATTTGATGAAATAAAAAAATCGAATATAGAATATGTAGTAGAATATATATATAAACCTGTAGCTCTGTAAAGGGTATGGGGTTCAGTACGTACAGAAGTATATCAAAGAAGTAAAAAATATGAACCCTCGTATTTTCCACGCCTTCCCTGTCAAATAAAATACAGTTCCAACAGATAGCGAATGAAAACCATGCATCTGCTTCTGATAACAACCTTTGAGTTCTGACGCAAAACTTATCAATACACTCGAATGCATTGGTTCGTTGCAAAAATAACGTTTTGGCCCGGAGTTGGGCCCTAAACGCCCACTTAATACTATTTTAGACAAGTCGTAGAATTGCTAAAAACAACAAGGTATTAAGTTACAAAGCCTAATTTCAGAAAACTTTATTTCATTAAAACTAAGAAGAGGTAATCTTTGTAGGTTTTCATTGAGATAGACGACTCATAGACTATGTAAAAAATAATCTTAGCGAACGAATAGCTAGAAGACAAGGACATCTCCTAGAAGTGCATCAATGCATTCACACGTGCATGGTTGTGTGATAATATTTCAAAGCTCAGCGAATATCTGAAGTATCGGTCATTCAGAGTTCTGTGTAAGAAGATAACATTTGGATTTTATCTATTCCTATAAGAGAGTTGTATCACTTAAACTGTAGGTAAAAACCCCATTTATATGAATATTATGTAACAATTGATATACAACAAAAATTTAAGTTATGTTTATGTATAATAAAATTGAATTTATGTATATATTAGTATACGATCAAGTTGAATTTATTCATTAATAGTAGTCACATAGTAGGTAAGTTTTTGTATTTGCCCGAAGATAAGTAGCGTAATCTCTGTACTTTATCCTGTTATGTTGTTTTAGTTCACCGTGAAAAATTTATTTTTCCCATCTGATAAAGTTGATAAAATAGCGGTGTTTTTATGTTAAAGCAACGTAAAGTTAACTTTTAGTGACATATAAAATAAAATATGTTATAATTATTTTTCACAAAGCGTTAAGCAGACATCATAAATGTTTTTTTCAAAAGGGAGCAGGGTTCTACCTTTTTAAATAGGCCTTGAGCCAAAAATTTAGAATTCATCATAAAACTCAAGTTCTTTTTTGGTTTTTTTTTCATTTTCCCTATGCTGGTTTTACGACTTGACAATTTATTTTCTACCTTATTTAATTTTAATCTTGGCTATATGTTTCTATCCCTAGTCTTGTATTCCTTCCGCATTTGTTAAGGCACTTATGTGTAAGAAAAAAGCATATCAATGTTCTCAAAAGGAAATAAATTAAATAATTGCCTTCAGTATAAGGCTAGGAGATGATTTGGCTGAGATCAGGATCAACCGCCTTGTCTTCCCTTAAATTAGGGTACCTTATAGAGGCTAGGTATGGCCCGGAGGGAGGGCCTCTGCAGACCCCAAAGCCGATTTTGAACACGAGGCCTTAAGGACAATAATTATTTAAAACAGCTCTCAACAAACTGAGCTAGACCGCTCTCTATTAAAGTTCTAAAGTATTTTAACTTTATGAAAAAATATACCTAGGATTATTGAATATTTTTAAAATTTTAATCTCTAAATTTTTAAATATATTTCAAAACATGGAAAAACATGCTCTATGATAAAATATTATATATCGTAATGGTATTCTTAAATTTTTGCTTCTTTGGAGGACACTTATTTTTTTACATTGCTAATTTTGCCTATTTTGCCTTTTGTTATATTTAAATGCTGTCAGTTGCATTCATAACTATCCTTGAACGCAAGGGCGGATTTAGGGGGGGGGGGATGAAATCACATGATCATAGTTGATTAAATATTTGAATAAAATAACAGAAAGAACATGAGTGAAACTATTGTTTTGATATTTTAATGAACCTTTGAAACCTTTCTATAAATACTACAAGTTTATTTCTAAGTTATTGTTGATATTTTTGCCCGTCTGCCCGTTGTGATCCCGTTGTGAAAAAAATCCCGGATCCGCCCTTGCTTGAACGAATTTACATTTTCAACCTCATTTAAAAACACAGTGCGGTTCCCAGACCCAGCTCTACAATAGACGTATTACAGAGGTCGAACACGCGATTAAATAAATGATTCCTCCGGTAATTTGATACATGGGCAAGGGCGTAACAATAAAAAGATGTAGGATCTGATAAGAGATTTCTTAGGACGGACGGACCGGAGATCACGTAGGCTTCGAAGAAGGGGCCTACGACCTAACTTAGCCCAAGTAAATGGCCCATTAATGTATTCTGCGTAATTCATTAATAATGGAGCCATTTTCCTCTCCTCAAAGGGGCAATTAATTATCAATTTCTTTTCATTACTTTCAATACTGGAACTCATAGCATCGACGAGGGAAATAAAACTCATTTAATATTATGTATTGTTATATTTTTTCTCTGTATCCTACTATCTAAGCTGCTAATAATATTTTCAGATAAAAAAAAAATAGTATGAACATTGATATTGGTTATGGTCGGATATATTTACATAATTGGTCAGGTCGAATTTTGTCCAGAGAGAGGTTGACTGTATTTAGAGAAGCGGAATCGTTTCATACTCGCAGTTTTTGGTTTGAAATGGAGTTGTAATGCAAGCAATAATTAATATTTCGCCTACAATAAATAATATTTCGCACTTTTCTCGAAGTCTCACGGTGGCAAATACATTATAAATATGTATGTTTTTTATTGTTCAAAGGGAAAATGAAGTGTTGCCAATAGAATCTAGGTTAGGTAAATATTAAATCTGTGGTTTGGTTCTAAAAGGGCCAATGTCAATTTTTTCAAATTTTGTGTTAAATATCAAAAGTTTCCAATTTAGTAAATCTTTAATTCTAAAGAGGCCAATGTCTAATAACAAACTAAAATAGGCCGAATTTCTCATTCATTTCTGAAATGGACTATGTTGACATTGGCTCTTTTGGCATTTTTGACTTTGGCCCTTTTAGAACCAAGCCACATAAATAAATATTTTCTTTATTATTCAAACTTTCGCTGAAAAGAAAGAAAAAGTTATAAATAATTATTGAAGTAAACAGTTCGAATCCCTAATGATAACAAATTCCTAAAAACATCCTTGTACATAAAGATACGGAACCACTATTATGAAGTTATGCCTAAACTGTAAGTAGTCACCCTTAAATAGAAAATAATGTTTAAAAGTTAAACTTTGGTAAACTATTATATGTTTTAATAAACGTTTTTATATCTCATAATACTCACGGATCACTGATTTTAATATGCCATCGAATAAGAAATAATCTCCCATAAAATTGACTAACCTACAAAGCGATGTTCACTTGTTCGCTGATAATTGTTTAAATAAGGGTATTGCAGAATATATTTAACATCGAATTTCTCATGGCTTAAATATACTCAGTATTAAATAGTTTGTCGTACTTATTTAAAAATTAAGTTCTATTCTTGTCTTATGTTTGGTTTTACCACAGGTTTTCAAGGGTACTAATATATAAATAGAGTAAGATTATTCTGGAATATTTTTATGTAATTACCATACGGAAATGGTTTTGATAATACATCGTAAATCTTCCTTCACGACCAAACTAGGAAAAACCGATAGTGAGAAAACAGAAATGTTTTTTACTAGGAAAAAAAAGTCTTACTTAATTAATTTCCCACAGAAATACAATGTCAAAGTGCTAAAGTGCACTTTAAGATAAAAAAAGGAGGTAAATTATAATACAATTAAATAATATCGATTAAATACGCAATCGCAATAAAAATATTCGGAAACTTTGAATTGCAATTCTTACATAAAATCACTTCAAAGGCAGAGGGGTGTTGTCGGAGTTACGTAGTTAGTGAATTTTCCTCATTACATAAAACTGGGGCACTTAAAGTTATATTTGATTTCAGTATTTTATTATTTTCTTAATCGTCATGAGCAGTTAAATCTATGCACAGTTTATAGACAAAACATTCTTAAATAACAAGCGTATGAAAATATTAAACGTGATCTATCTTTTGTTCTATGTTAACACGAAAAACATTAAAACATAGAACATGTCAGGAAAGTTATTATTTTGTTATTTTTAAATAATTATTTTAAATTTAGATAATAAAATTTGGATTTATAAATAATACTAAGCGTTGTTTTTTATATGTTTACGTCAGCAGCAAATAGATATGTTTTCAATAGTATCTTATCGTAATAGATAATAGATAATAATAGATTCCTATCTAATTTTTGTTTAACGCTCTGTACTAGAAAAATAGTCAACAAAAATAATTTGTTATATAACAAATAAATTATATGTCAGAATTTTAGTATAGGTACTTCGGGTTTTTTTCCAAGAATCTGTGAAAAAATACGCCTATAAATAGTAAAATTTATTTTTAAAAGATAATTAGTAAATTAAAATGTATGAGGCGATATTCGTTAAGTTTATTCATCAATAAAAACAAAAATTAGTTTAAACAGACCAAGCAATTAATTAGTTATTAAAAACCACTTCATTTTCATATAAAACGATAATCCTTCTTTAATCTGTGTTTGTAAAATTATGCATATATTGTACAATAAAATATTACTTTGGCTTTATAATACAAAAGTGTTATTAAAAAAACAAACCCCACGCTTAATATATGGCAGTTCATATAAAGATGAAAATTATAACGACTGACAATGAAAATTATTGAATAATTACCAACTATTTACTGCATAGTCTTTTTGGCCCCGGGAAAATTTATCGGGGTGTAAATTTATCTATAAGATCTAAATCGAAGGTTTAGCTATAAAACAAACTGATTTTTCCATAAAACTTAACAAAAGTGATCAATAAATTGCTAGGATAAAAGGTTTCTAAATAACTTGTCTTAACCATGACATCGTCAAACCAGAGGAAACGAATTTACTACAAAACCTTTTTTAAAATGTGAAATTATTTCTTCAGGAAAGAAGGACTTATAATTAGAAAGAAGTTTTTAAAAAATAAATAAGAAAGAAGAAGTATTGAAAGAAAACAGAAATGAAACTATCGAACCAACACCGAAGTGAATCGTTGAATTTATTAATTTGAATAATCTTAAAATGACCCTCGTATAATGACTTATAATTTCTCACAATTGTTAACTTACTATTGTACAAATTAAACTTTGTATCATGTTTTTTTTATATTTTTGAGAACACAGGTCAGACGCCTTGTAGAAGAATGAATAGAATCCTTTGTTACAATTTACGATAAAATAACATTTTATTAGTAATAACGACCCTTATAATAAACAATGTTTTAGAACCATTACATGCTCTTTATTTTATACAACCATCAGAGCAAGAAAAAAAAAACACAAGGTTTCCATCAATATTTTTGGTAACAAAAAAATTATAGTCGAATATATTGACTAAATTTAAATATTCAGGACACATTACTCTTTAAAAAATGTTTAAAATAAAATAAAAATTGATACGCTGAACCAGTTTCTTGTGATAAAAAACAGGTTTGAAACTGACCTAATCAATATCAGCAGATCCAGTCCTGAAAGGTTTTTGCATAGTAAAATAGTTTTATGTATTTCTATAAAAAATCGATGGAACTGTGCCATCAATTAAGTGTTCATAAATTATTAGAAACATGAGAAAAATGTAGCAGGACAGGAGTGTACAATGGGATCAGTATCGCGTAATAATCTCATCACGTTCCTTACCACAGGGTTATTTCTATTAACTTTTCTAATTTTTTATATATTTTTTATGAGGATCTGCTATTTTTATAGGATATCAATTCATCTTACGAGATGGAATCTATTTTTAAATAAGAAATATAGAAAAAAACACCGATTCGTTGTAATACTGAAGAGTTTCAAATTTTTGAGAAAGTCGGACAAATACTGCACGGTCTAACATAACAAGTCAGATATTATTTATAATATCATTCTACCTATAGTATTTAAATTATTATAATGAAGAAAAGTATTAGCTCCGCTCGTAGGGTATCAGCTACTGATCTCTACATCCTGAACTTTATTATTTGGCTATTATTATTTGTTTATTCCGTTAAGAGCGTTGATCGACCTTGTTGGGACCTTCCATCTAAAATATAGGTATTTATATTGGGTAATGCGTGAACTAGGCCAAATCCATCTCCCTGCGCAACCGTTGACTCAGAAACAGTACAGTCCCTACCGTGTACTAAACTTCATATCCGAAACCCCCAAAAAACTGTTCTAGAAAAAAGACAAAGTACTCAAAACGATTTCCGATGACTACGGATCCTAGCAATAATGTCTTATTTACGATAGAATGGGACAAATGTAAGGAACATTAATGCTTTTTTTCTATGGTCAATGATATTCCACGCCACGAGAAAATTTAAGTGGTTCTGACCTTGTTTAACAAACATTTGAGTATAGATATATATACTTATTTAAAAAAATTGTATTTATTGAAATTTACAACAGTACATTGAATACATCAAGTAAATATAATAAATGATAAATAATGTCCCGAGATAAAGGGAAGTAGAGGAACTACCCAGTGGTAGACTCAAATAAAAAGTCCAACTTAGAAGGTCATCTTCTTTTCAGACGCCTCGGAGGATTATCAGGAATTGAAGAGGTTGCTAGGTTTGAAACTAGTGGGTTTGAGTGGAAATGAAGTCTGTCATGAAAAGATTGATATCGGATTCGGGCCAAATCAGCAACAAATGGGACATTAAGGTCATTACGGGTTACTTTGTTCGTAACAAAGTAAGGAATAAATATTATTATTTGAAAATAAAAGATATGTCCAGGAACGGGACTCGAACCCGGGTCTTCCAGAACTCTACCATTTCAGCTATCCTGGCCCTAATCAAGTCCTGGACATATCTTTTCTTTTTAAATAAAAATATTTAAAAATTAATAACAAAAAAAAATAAATAAATTATAATAACTATTATGACGTAAGTCAACTAGATCCAAATTAAAATAATGTTCAAAGAACATTCTTCCCCTCGTATACTTCGCAAAAAGTCGAGAACGCGGGGACTTGGGATCAGTGAAAAGAAAAGATATGACCACGACCGAGAAGGGTGCTTGATTAGGGTCAAATGGTAGAGTTCCAGACTAGCGTTCTGGAAGACCCGGGTTCTAGTCCCGGTCCTGGACATATCTTTTCTTTTCAAATAAAAATATTTAAAAATTAATACCAAATAAAATAAAATAAATTACAAGGAATAAATATGTTTAAATACACTTGTTTTAACTGAAGTTTCATATTAAAAACAATGAACACTCTACTCACGCAACAAAGACTATTTAATTTAAAGGTTATAGCTTCTTAATCAATTATACAAATCACATGACACCTTACAAAGCGAGAAAGTTCACTGAACCGCTAAGCTACTGGACTTGTTCACTGCACCACACCGTCTGCATAAGAAACAGTTCGGTCAATGTTGGAATGCCTACTCATAGCTTCATGATATTATATTATTTAATTTATTACGTTGCAGAAATGTAATAATTTATTACAGTAATTATCGACCTATAGGCTGGTGTGAGTATCTCAAATATAACAAACAGCATGCTTTTAATTACAATGCATTTTATGAAATATACAAAACACGAATAAAATTATATGAATAATTCTCAGTGCCTACATTAATTGTAACTAAGCTCTTTCAGAACCATATCTCGACAATTATAATAATACCCATCGTTATTAAACATAAACAAAAAAAACAAAACACGTAAAATGTGAACATTTTCTAAAATATGATGCCCATAGAAAGTTTTATTACGTGATATTATGGGTGATGAACATGACTCTATTAAAGCATTACTTTTCATACTAACATAGTTTGATATTTAATGTATTTTCAATTAATTTTTCCGAGTATGTAATGAGTACTGCCTGAACAGATGTAAGAAAGTTTTGTGATTGTAGTCACATAATATAGTATTTAAATTTTATTGTAACACCATAAAAGTCCATAAGTTCCACGTCATTCTAGGTGAGATTTACGTAAAATCAAAGTTATTTTTACAGCGATTAAATAATATATAGTCGGAAGAAATGTAAGAATAAATGTAATCAATATTTACGATTTAATAATTCCTAACCGGTGCTCCATCATTAATTAAAAGCTAATCCTGAGAATGAGAAGGTGATTACGATATTGGATACATAAATACGATCTTGTAGTTTCTCATGGTAATAGTAAAAAGAAAAGAATCTAAGAATCTATGATGAGGATATTATGGAGTTTATCGGATTACTAAGTACTTGTGTATCATCTCAAATCTATTATAAACCGCTTAACACAAGGTCGTAAAAATCTTGGCAGTGCATCTCGAAATTTAATTTCCTATAAAATTCTTCTGGGTTAATAGTTTGTTCTTTTTAGATACTCAATAAAATATAATTAAAAATAAATATTATTCTAGATTCAAATGGAAATTATCAAAATACATTGAATTATAATTTATGAATGTGAAATGAATATTTTTATCTGAAAGTTTTTATGAGCTTGTATTAAATCAAAATCGTATTTTTTCCTATATTATGAATTTCAAATTGATTGCACATTCAAATAAAGTTGTTTTGATACTGCAATAATAAGGTGTTATTTTGTAAATAATTTAGAAAATGTTATAAATTTCTGAGGAGATATCAGTGTGGCCTAATAATGATGTTTTGTATGCCATTATAAATTCGTGTGTAATCTTCAATGCTTTTTTAAAAGGATAAATTATTGTTTTGAAAAACCTCCCTATGCTGTATAATATATGAAAAAACTTACAAGTGACATTGACGAATACGATAAAGAAAAAAAAACTCGATTCGATATACTTCTTTTCGTTATCTTACTGAGTTAGTTATGGAATAGATATTTCTTATGTAATGGGTGTTTCTAATTTATTTTCCAAATTTAGTTAATGAACTGTATTTATTTTTATATTTTAACTATGCAAATATTAATTGTATACCTGAAATATGAAGTAAATTATCTGGAATCATATAATAATTCACCGATAGAAACAAGCGGATGCCAACTATTTTTTTAATTTTCTTATCAACATAATTTAAAAATAAAAATATAATTTACACACGTACGCGCTGCATACATTGTATATACTATATTTGTTAAAGTGCTCATGTTTGAGGATAATGTTATAAGGGAGAAGAATCAAATGCTCACGTGAACGATAAGGTTCCTTTCGATCAACTCTCTGTACATTACTATTAATATAACTAATAATATAAATACAAACAATAGAAGGTTTACAATGTAAACAAAATTTAAATGTAAAAAAAAATTTAAATGTAAACAAATTATGATTTAAAGGACCGATCTATTTACTTTATAGGACATGGTTAGCACCACGTTCCAATCTTCAGAGGCCTCCACCCAACCTAGCGGAAGGTCAGTACCCTTTAGTAGTAGGCTGTCTTATCTGGGGGAGTTATTACCATCCATAACACGAAATATATGCATTTTATATTGGTAATTATTCCGCAAGTTGTCGCTTCGAGTTGAGTCATAATAAGTTTCAGCTTTTCATTCGATTCTCTTTTAAAATTTTAATATAAATTTTATGATAAATAAAATTTATCATGAGCTTTAGCGTAGAAAAGAAAATGTAATTATGGGAAATGAGTATAATTCGGTAATTTCACTTTTTAACGAACATATATCATCTATACTTGGAAATGTTGGATAAAACTTTTGTTTCCTGATGAAATTATTAACGAAATCTACTAATTATTAAGAATTACAATCTCTATTTCATACTAAAGCAAACAATAACTTGTATTTTTGGACAATATTAATAATGAAACGAATAAACAGTTAAAACTTGTTGTGGCCCAACTGGAAGCCACAACTTGCTGAACAGATACAAATTAATTAAATAATAAAAAATATGAAGCATATACATTTGTCATCATTCAATCACATTTAACATACTTGAGTGATTAGTACTGTATTTCATGTTGTTTTATACTCGAATTCATGTGTCTCAACTATCAACCCGGTACTTCATTGATTTAAGTAATTTATAATTGATAATACTGGTGTATCAATTCAAATCTTAAATAATTAAGCATCAGTTATCAACAGACAAACAAAAATTTTGTTTCTTAAACAACTCATTTCTTGTAATGGTTTAAATATCAATGATTTAATGGGTCATTAAAAAATGTTTAATGCTGACTTTATACCTTAAGTGTTAAATGCAAAGAGATATATAATTCTTAGAAACCTAAAAAGTTGTAATGACATTAATCAATATTTATTTGTATATATTTCTCAATGGATTTCAGAACACAAATTAAGAATCATTCAGTGCCACTGTGTTCTAATATTTATCAGTTATCTCTGGTTGAAGTTAATTATTGATTTTTAAATCAAATACGATATGTTTAGTTAGCATATCATCGTTCCGAAACCATAATGGCATGTTGAAAAATCGATACAACTAAAAAGTCAGGTTTAAATAATAATTCTATAATAATAACAATAGTAATTTCTTAATTACATTGTTCGCATTTTGTATGTATCCATTATAATTAATTTCACATATTCAGCTATGCTTTTTGGGCATTGGAAATGGAATATAAAACAAAACAAATAGATTTTCACATAGCGCCAAAGTAAAAATTTTGCAGATGCGCCAATTTGGCTTTGAAACAACTTCGTTAATTTATTATTATTATTAATAATTTATTTATTATTTTATTATTAATAGGTTTTTATTTCAAACAGCTGTTACGTTTTTTTTTAGACCGGTAATATACACCAGACAGGATAAAAATAAAATGAAAATTAATTTTACATTTAAATTAACATTTAAAATTAACTTAAACATAACGTTGTTTTGATAGTTTATCTCAGGTTTCGCACCATTTTTACGAGTTACAATACACATATGGTTGTGTGTGTTTAAGAATAAAATTTTCATGTGGATAATCGATAAATAAATAAATCGATGCAGTTTCTAAAACCTAATGTTGAACAAAAATGATGATGTTTCTATTAAATAACCTTAAAAAATTCAGATTTTGTTCGTCCCGTGTTAGTTCTTTTTTCGGTTTTGTTTTTATATTTTCAACTCTGATTACATTACATTATTATTAATATTACTAATAATTATATCCATATTAATAAATACGCTTTCTTAATCTTAACTATTGCTAATAATGATAGATTATGTTGCTTTGGGTATCAAATCCGCAGGTTGTCGCTTCGAATTGAGGCACAAGTTATATGTAATAATTTAATCAAGTAATGAATCTTCAACAAAGACATCATCTTGTATACTTCGAAATGTTTGTTTAAACGCTTATTTCTTGATGAAACGATCACCTAAATATACAAATTTCCCATGATTATATTTTTTTAATTTATCTGTTGTGACTTTATAAATAATTTATGATTTGTATTATGTAGCCTTCTGGAGAGATATATATTATGTTTTGTTTTTTTATGTCATGTTTGTTATTCTAAAGGGACTTAGTACGATAATAAAGTTAGTTTTCTATTTTATTCGATTGCACTCTTTTTTCCATATTAAAACTCAGGATTATTGTTATTTTCAAGAATATTAAAGGAAACGAACGTGAAGTTGAAGCTTGTGAATCAATTCAAAGCGTCAACCTGCAGAACTGGTACACAAGCTATGTGACAGTCGTTAATTATTGTTAAAACGACTACCATCAGCTGTTTCCGCTACATATAACAAAGTTATCTCAAGACACTCACTTGACTTTCTCGTTGTGAGACGTCTTCTCGACTAGACTGGTCAGAGAGTCCAACATCCTCCTCTGGGCGGACACAGACCTGCCCAGGATGTCCGTCTTGAGTTCCGTACAGCTGCACTTCGAAGTGGCACACATCTCGCTGAGAGTTGGCTCTGCAATGGTCGAGCCTCCTGCAACGGGCCACTTCTATTCCCGTCCCCACCACTTCTCCCCTCTCCTTTCTTCTTCAGGCAACTTATTGCAATTCTCATATCTATTTGCGAGTGATCTAGATACTTGTCAAAAGAGGATCTAACTAGTTGTAATATCGATAAAAAAAATAAATAAAAAAGGGGTTAGGAATGAACTAAGTATGAATCGTTCCCATGCTTCCCAAAAATACACGTAGATTGCTACAAGTGACAATCTAAATCTTAGGTAGGTTGAACTCCTGCTAGTTGAACAAACCTACCTAAAGCCAGCATGTTAAGTTTAGGCTATAACTTTTTTTTTCCTTTTAATACATTTATCCACTACTGTCAAGTACCAAACATTGTCAATCAGCAGATTTTCTATTCAGTAAATTCACAACCATATGGCATGAGAGGCGTGAAGAAGAACAGTAGCCAGTAGTACCTCTCCCTTGACTTGATTTGATACTCTTGTGATAGCAGATCCCTCATCCAGAGATCCATCATCCTTTTTAGGCCCTTTCCAGTGTCCTCTGGGATCATATTCGCCTCCATTTCTTCTGTCAGTGGCTTTGGTGTCCATATAATATTTGTTAAAAAGTTTGTGGGATGTTTTCGTCGACCGTTGGTATTTTTAAGTCAGTACGCAAAATGTTTTTATTAGCAAGTATGGTAGTATAGTAATGGTGCTTTTGTGATAACCAAAATATATGTATTTTTTATTTAAATATTTGTCGTCGTTTTCTATAAGTCTGGTTAACGATGCCATGGATTTGTTATGCAAGTCTAAACTTACTTAATAAGCAAGTGTTTAATTTTCGTCTCTAGAAGATAACATTAATTTATATTTAATAACAGAAAATGTTCATAAAACTCTTTATTAAATAAATAATGGAACAAATAAAAAGATAGAATGTTAAATTTTTAGACTATAACTTGGAAAAAAAAATTTAGTACCGAAATTTTTATTCCCACTTTCCTCTTTCTCTGATATTTGAAAGCATAAAAATTAATTTAATTAATATTTTAATTTTAATGTTGATTAAAATGAATTGATAACATTACAAATTTAATAATGAGGAAAAAACCATATTCCAGTCAAAAATTGTTATTAAAAAAATATAAGAAATATCTTATAAAGAAAATAACATTACAAATTAATTTAACATTCTATAAACAGATTTTAAAATTTTTAGTCAAAGTTAACTTAAATTTAAATATTTTAATAATTACATTAAGGAGGCTTGATACAAGGGTGGTCTGGTTCGGGAAAAGATGTAAAGGTCCTCGTGTGCCTGACCTCAGGCAGCCACAATTCTTGGATCCAGACCTATTCGTCACTGTCCTTGAACCTGAGAGTACGTTGGTGAGGACAGTGGTGAATCGGCCACAAAAGGATTGTTTATGGAGCTATAGAAAGCCTGCCGCTGGACCATAGAACCCATGGTGTTCATAAATTTTATGTTTATGTAACATGTCACCATAAACTTTGCATTGCTAATTTTCTATAGTTAGGGGTGTTTATGGAATTGTCTGCTCTTTCATTCTAAACTTTCTTTTTGAACTTAACAATTATACAACTGTAAAATTTAAAATCCAAAAATACGATACTTTGTTCATGTTTTTGTTTGATTTTAAATTAACTTGCAATCTTCCGATTATTTTTTAAATAATAATTATTTTTATTATGCATTAACGTATACAATCGCTTCAATTCAAACGAAGTGCACTAGCTTTGATTGTAAGACTAAATGTTTATTTATGTCTTTTTTTTTCAGGAACCAAATTAATATGTATTATACACGAAAACAAATTTCTTAAATTAGATTAAAAATTTTTTTTGAAATTCTTTAAAATTTAATAGCGATACTAAATTAATCTGAAATATTTGATTAATTATAATATCAATCATCAAATATCAAATTAACAATTTTTATGTGATTGTGATCAATTGAATGCCTTACAGTGATGAACCTACTAACTGTAATTTTTTTAAAAATATTATTATTCTTAGTATTTTTTCAGAATATATATGATCTTGTTTTTTTCCGCTGTGAATTGGCGAAAGTCGTGTTAGTTGTTTACTGATATTAGACACTCAAGGCTGGGATCTTCCTATTGTAACCGAGCAACAAAAGATTACAAAAATAGATAAATGATTGACAATATAATAAACATTCGTTTTATTTCAATAAATTACTACAAAACCCAAACAATTGAAGATATTACAATTGTCTCCTTTTCTTTTTTTTCATATTTATTTAAATCAGGTGTATTAGGCATAAATATATGAAATATTTTGGAAACTTTCACTGTGCAAAAATGCATAAATACCCAAAATAAATAGTTTTTCTTGTAGCTCTTGTGTTAAGCTACATATACATTATATGCAGTGTAGGGACACGCTCTTGTGGTCTATTAAGCTACATATACATTATATGCAGTGTAGGGACACGCTCTTGTGGTCTATTAAGCTACATATACGTTATATGCAGTGTAGGGTTAAACAAATTACAAAAAGTGGCTTTAAATTTTTTAATTTAATCTTTTCTTCTAACGGTGTGTGTATCCCTTCGACCTAAGTCCCAAGAATGATAACAACCTTCAGATGGGCGTCTGTAAAAAAAAAAGGTCTTTGAAGAGAGTGTCCTCATAAGTTCAATAACCCATGAGTTAAAGGAAGTGAACTTAAAAGATTCTCTTTCACGATAAAAAGTCACAACTAAGGATTTTAGATTTGTTTTTGTTGTAGATTTGTTTTTGTTGCAGATTGTTTTTGTTGTAGATTTGTTTCACCACTGTATGGATAAGATCAGGAGAGGTTAACCAAGTTCTGGATAGCTAGTTCTCTAGGAGAAAAGAGCAATTTAGTTAATAAATTACTAATACAAAATTTTATTTTCTATAAGCACATTCAATGGTAAATCCTGGCGAGAAATGGTAAATCGAAAGCGAGAGTCTTGTATTTTTAAAATTCTCGAAGCTCGTAACACAGATGGCTACTGAAGGATGAAGGATATAGTCAAAAGAGAGTTTATGGTTTGGAACATTTACCAAGTGGGCGAGCACTCGAATTAAAAAAATAAAAAAATTCGATGAAATATAGCATGAAAAAGACATGGCAGTTTCGGATTTTCAAATTCTTCTAGCAATTTACATTATTAAGTTTTACATATCCGATTTAAGGCATCAAAATTACGAGTTTATTTTCTTACTATTATATTGATGAATATCTTAAAACATGTATTAGTTGCGAAAATCAACGGCAAGGTGATATGTAGGATTAACTGATAGTTATTAAAATATTTTTCAATTTATAATAACCATTAATGTGAATTAGAGAAAGAAATTTATTTTCATATTAAGTCGTGTGGTGATCTTAATTATCTGGTATTATAAACGTAATTAACATTTCGAGAAAAGTAACACTTCATCACTAATCGAGACTTTTCAAATTTATCAAAATAGTATCTAGCAATGTCAATGCAAAATATTGTTATTTCAATAGTGGTTTAAAACGATTTTTTACATTAAGTTTAAATATAGTTTCACAAGCAGCAATTTAATATTCATTAAAAGCTTATCATACAAAATAAAATACATATAAAATAATAATAAAATACATAATAAAATAAAATATAAACTTGGAATGAGAGAAACATTAAGTATCAACTACTTCTAGGGGGTAAAAAAAAAAAGAATAATATAATTAAAAATACTAAAGAAAACTATTATTTAACGAATTAGCTAAAGAAAATTAACAAAGATATTAAAAATAATTGATAAAGAAGGAAGACAATTACTACTGAATTAATAATCATTGAAACCAATCAGACGTTGACCTTCAATACATTCTTTCTAGTTCACTATTTCTTTTATTCAAATGGAAAATTAATGATCTATGAAACGCGGTTGTTTTTTTTTAATAGTTATCAGTAGTTTTTAAGCGAAACAAATTTTTTTTTGTATTTTTGAAAATTGAGACTATGATTTTTCAACATGCTCAAATTAAGCAGGAAACTGGCTTATATGTTTTTTTCAACTTTACTTGGAGTAGTTATGTTTTAGTTTTTTTTACGTTTTGTGAGCCTATGCTCTTGAAAATTTACCCTGTGTACTTTTCCTACTCTACATAGAAAAGAAAAATGTGTATTTTTTTTGTAGGTGCAGAATATTTCTGCAGCCTGGTTAAATCGAATTTTGTGCAAAATGTGTTAATTGTATTGAGGCGGGAACGTGCCATTATCTTAGTTTTCGGGTTGGAATATAGTTGCAATATAAGCAAAAATTCCTTTTCAAGGCAATGCCTGAAATAGCCCCTTAAACTTTTATTCGCTAAGAAAATAACATGATTCCGCTTCCTTAAGTACAAGAAAATACATGAGAGATTTTGGATTCCGTATTCAAATAATTCATCTTAACTACTTATTCACCGAAGCTTTAAATATAGCAGTAACACGGGAAAGAAGAAAATTACATTTTAATAACGTATTTTTTTTTATAGAATTTATGTATATATATATATATATATACTATTAATAATATTAACCGTACTCTTATCAGAAAATTAATCATCTATATCATTATGTATCATTCATTATATTTACTTGTTGTATTATTACAATAGAGTTGTTTCAACAAATAAAAAAAAAACGTTATTCTAAAGTAATGAAGAAAGAGGTCAACGGAAAACTGCGTTAAATTATTATAATTATATAACATACACATTTTTTAAAGAGATAATTATTTAATAAAGTCAAAACAAAGTCAAAACGGAGGAAAATACCAACAAGTTCATTGTCCAATATTTGGTATCAAAAGTAATAATCAATTGATCATTCACGTGAAAGTTGTATGCTTTACTCTTTTCCTCTCTCAACCTTATCCTAAATACGAAAAGTTATATATATATATATATATATATATATATATATATATATATATATATATATATATATATATATATATATATTATTTCTCTAGATGTTAAATAAAAATAAAAACATTGGACTGGGGTAAAATATGTTTCTCTAACCTGAGTGCATTCTTCCCCTCTTAAGTTGTATCTCCAGTGACACATGTCAGATGTAGATTTTCAGGTATGAGATGTTATCTTCCTGATCTATTTTATCATTCAAGAAAACCTTTTCTTAGGCCACGCCTATAATTCTTTGCTAGAGGTAATTTAATCTTAGAAAAGAAATAAAAGTATAATAGAAGAATATCTGCCTTATTCTCTTTGTGCGGTTATAAATGGTCCCGATTATATACTATTCTCATTTTCCTTGGGTTCTATTCCTTTTAGCTTGGTTTTATAGGATCTTCTAAGAATGTCCTGTAAACTGGTTTAGTTTAAATTTATGAGGAAATAGTTGACCGTTTATATCCTGAGTAATATTAATATTTATATTTTATATATTTATAGATTCTTTATCTCTCTGCTCTGAAGATGGCCTAAAAGTTAAACGGAAAGATCGCAAAATAATTAATAAATTTGGCCTATTTGTATTCAATTACAAACCCCATAGCATTTTCTACATTAATCATTTTGTTCAGTTAAGTTTGATTTTTCCTCAAGGTAGTAAGTATCCTTGGTCCAATCCTTTATACAGTTTATACAGCTGACATCCCAACTCATCCTAATACTATCCTTACCACGTATGCTGATGATTATTGCATCCTAAAGCATCCCATATCACTGATCTTGAAGAATGGTGTCAAAACTGGAGAATTAAAATAAACTCTCAAAAATCGCATCAAATCACTTTTACCTTACGTCGTAAACCAATGACTTCCTGCCCTTCAGTATCCTTTAATAATATCCCGCTGGTGCCTGTAGAACAGATCCGATACTTAGGGTTGCATCTTGACTAACGATTAACCTGGAATCCTCATACGAGATTGAAAAGACAAGAAACCACTTGACGTTTCAGGCTACTTCAACACTTACTAGACAAACGCTCTAAGCTCCCAATTAATTACAAAAGACTCATCTACATGACCATTATACGACCTATTTGGACCTACGGAGTAGAGCTTTGGGGCTCTACTAAGCCATCGAATTCCTCTCGTATCCAATCCCTACTATCCAAAATCCTTCGTAAAATCCTTAATGCTCCTTATTTTGTTAAGAATAAAGTCATCCATAACGACCTTAATGTCCCATTTGTTGCTGATTTGGCCCTAACCCGCTATCTATCCTTTCATAACAAACTTCATTTCCACTCAAACCCTCTAGTTTCAAACCTAGCCTCCTCTTCAATTCCCGATAATCCTCCGAGGCGCCTGAAAAGAAGATGGCCCCGTGACTTCTTAGTTGAACATGTGATTTGAGTACTACCAGTGGGTAGTTTATCTACTTGTCATTTTCACATATCATTATGTATCGCTTATCCCATTTACTTGATGTATTATTTTAATACGGTTGTAACTATAAAAAAAAAGTTTGATTTGAATAAATTTTCCAACGATTAGATTACTAATTTTTAAACGATTAATATAAGTAATTTGAAAAACTTAAAATATATTTGAGATTTCCTTCAAAAAGATTGGGCATTTGAAGGGGGTGTAGCACGAATAACAATAAAGGGATGAAGATCTGTCGGTGGAGTAAAGCCATCCTAAAAACCAATAAAAAAAATCCATTCTATTTTAATGGCTATAAGGCTGTTTTAGTGTGAAACATGGAAATTGGGAAAGGGGGGCAAATATAACTACTTGTTGCGAAGATGGAATTCTGGAGAATGGCAACCATAATGTCTAGGCCTTACTGAATAACCAATACGAAAAAATCACCATCATGCGTTTCGAGTGGTTTGGGTACCACTGAAGATGATCCTGAATAAAGAAGAAGATGGGACCGACCAAGAATCTCATGGGTTAACCCAGTTCAGGAAGAAAGAAACTCTCAATATATAAATATAGTATTCTGATGTGGTTTTTCCAAACTTCCTTAATCTTTTTTCCATGTATTCTTTTTCGCTCCTCCGTTCATTTCATTCCTGATCTCTTCACTGCTTCCTTCTCTGACACCACTATCCACTTTTCTTCCTTTCTTTCTAAACATGTTTTGTAAGTAACGTCCCGATGTTCTATTTCTGCTTTTTCTGTAACTAATTTTATTTGTTATTAATTTTTAAATATTATTATTTGAAAAGAAAAGATATGCCCAGGAATTGGTTCAAAGAAAATACTTCCTCATCATAGTCGTTCCTCTCTACCGCTCGGCAGTGTGAGGCTTGTATTTTTTTTTCTTTTGATTTTTGTTATTCAGTGTATGGGGTATCGGCCCAAACACCTAAGTCTGGTATGGGGGGCTGTCCCTTAAAGGGTGTACAGACACACCCTTCTCCCTGCTTCACCTTTCCTGATGTTCTGGATGAGGCTAATTCTTGAGACAGTACTTATTTGTACCCTCAGGTTGCAAGGAGAATCCCTCCTCCTTTTTCTGGGCTTGGAACCGGCAACTAACTCTGGGAGGCAGCAGGCGGAGTTTATTTTAATACTTACAGGAATAAACTTTCTGGAAAGTCCTGGCTCTCCAATGTTCAGACATTTTTGTAAATTAAGGCTAAAATATTGATGGAAACCTGTTTATAAAACAGTTTTTAGTTACAGCATCCCCAAAGTTTCACAATTCACGACTTTCCTTCTTCCTTTACATTTTAGAGAGATAAATTAGCTTTTATCTTTCCTCAAGTATCATGCTCTCACTCAGTGTAGTAAATGGATTTTTTGTGTCTGAGCCTGAAGGGCGGAAAAGTGCGCCCACTTGAAATTTACATGCCTGATTTAAGATTTCAGGAAAACATGTCAATACGAACAAACAAATTAGGAAGTATATATGACTAAATATAAGACTAATGTGGAACAGAATCTGAAGCAGTCTGATATATTAAAGAAATTGTTTTGGCAAAGATTAAAGAATATGCTAGAATTAAATAGAATTGAAAAGTAACTTACTAGATCCATTCAAAACAGCAAACATGAACACTGGCTACATAATGAAATCCATAAAGTTTTTACAAAAGTGTTAAAAGGTAATTTTTTTAAAAAGAGTTTCCTCAAATTGAGGTTTCCTTCAACTAAAATTTTCTTTATTCTTTTTTTTCCATTTTTTTCATTCTTGTATATCTTCCTCCCTCAGACGATGGCACTGGGTACTTTCCTCAATTCCTTCTATCCATCTTTTTCGCGATCTTCCTCTCCGTTTCCTCCCTTTAGCATTCCAATTGAAAACTAAATCAGGCAATCATTCTTCCTTTGTACTTTTGAGATGACCATAACATTGTAATATTTGTTCTCTATATTTTGGAGGACGTTTTGTTCAGTTTGCATTCGCTCTCTAATTTCGACATTAGTCCTTCTTTCTAGCCTGGATACCCGGCCAGCTCTCCTCCAATAGCCCATCTCATTAGCAAGTAGCTTTTCTCTTAAAGCATCGTTTATCCATGTCTCTGTTCTATAATTAAAAAGGTAAATAAAAAGAAAACTAAATAGATAGTCATGAGGACTGCCGACAGAAATGAAAACAAAATACTTCGGATTGTTATTTTTAGATATAGTTTTTGTTTGATTATATTCCGAATTATTTAAATTCCAAAGTAATTAAGAGAATAAATTAATAAATAACAGTAAATAAAAACAGTAGTTAGGATGAAATAACTTATCTACACAATTTCCATATTCTTTACAAGGAATAAGACTAAACAATAAAATAATTTAATACTGATTAATTTAATCAAATAACTAAACCTGATTAGAGAGCTTCTGTTTGAGAAGTGAGATATTGGAAGAGCTTTAAGTGAGATTTGGAAGAGGTTGAAATGAGGATAGTGTAGGGTTTGCTTTTACAACTAAAATTAGACAAAGTGATTTGCCCAATAGATATTGGGATCGATATGGAACAGAAAACAAAAATATTTGCACAGTAATTTGGAAACTGATGCGTTGGAGAAAAGACATATATGGAAAAGAGTAGTGACGGAACCAACGAGGAAGGTGCTTTACTTGTGGCTTAGTTTCTTCAAATTACTTTGTTTTGGAAAGTCCTGAAGGAAACAAAGTTGGTAACGTAGTACGATAAAGCATTAAATCATACGCTTCTTTTTAGAGCTGCTTATCTTGTTGTTTCTTTGAGTTATATATCTATAGTCCTGGTGAATAAGTAGTTAAGTCGAGTTTTGTTCAGAGAGAGTTAATAGTATTAAGGGAAGAAAAATCGTGTCATTCTCGCAGTTTTTTGCTTGAAATGGGGTTATAACATAAGCAATAACTCCATTTCAAGCCAATACTTGATTTAACCAATTGCGATTCCGCTTCCTTAAGTACAAGAAACTCATTTCGAAAAATGAAGACAACCACTTAATTTGCGGCGCTGCAGATATATATAACTCAAAGAAGCAACAAGAAAAGAAGCTTTATGGTACCAGGCACAGATACTAGTGTAGATACTAGATTCTAGATACTATATAGCATAGATACCGGATATATCTTCCAACCCCTAGTAAACAATAGATTTAAAAAAAATCAATTTTGAGACAACTGAAACCATCCCTTTGATTTTTCTATTTTTTTTTTCAACACTCTTCTAAATGACCATCACAACTATGTCACGCTTATTAAAGTTATATCAGTGATCTTACTTAATCCTATTAGCTCAGGTAGATATATTTGTTACTGTACTCGATCACCTTCACTGAAAAATTGCCAAAGAAATACTCCTACTCCAAAAAGTGATCTGGACGACACGCTGCTCCGAAATTACTCACGATTGTAATTTCGAGAAAAATGAACTTTGCGCTTATATTATTATTACTAATCATAATAATAACATGCTTCAGGTTAATAACTAAAGGAAAGTAAGATGAAGAAAATGGTTAATTATTATAATTTCTATTATATTATTTTGAAAATAATAGTATAAAAAAGTTACATAAGAAGGGGTGATTAAGATTAAAACCTGTACCACTACAACCCATGAAGGGTCTGGGGTTCAGTACATGGTAGAGACTGTACTGTTTCATGGACAACGGTTCTGCAAGGAAGTGACTTGTCCTAGGTCACGCTCGACCGCCAGATTTTTCCCCCTTATTTTGGGTACCCTATTTTTATAATGTTTTATAGAGGCTGGGTAGGCCCCAGGAGGGTCCTAGATCCTATATGATTCATCTCCCGCTGCAAACAGACTAAATAAAAATCATGGCCTGCAGCGGGAATTGAACCAAGATTTCCGGCATGGTAACTCAGAACTCTACCACTGAGCCACTCCTCTCCCCTTAAGGTTAAGATTATAGAATTACAAAAATATGGCGGAAAAATTATCTAAATTTTCGAGAGCTGTAGAACAATATAAGGGTGAAGAAAACAGTAAAACTAGTTATGAAACTTATCTGTAATTTATTTTCAAAATATTGCCGTTCTGCATGAGTAGGTAAGCACAATTCCAATTTTGTTTTTCATTTGTTTTAAATAGTACCTCTTTGTTATTATATAATTCAATCCCCTCTGATGTTAGTTTTCTTTAATTTATCTTAAATAATGCCTTTATGCCATCCTATTATTTATTATTCTTTATTACTTATTCGACAATTCTCTATATCTATTTCCTCTTTTTTTAATTTTATATCTACCTAAAGGGTTCCCCATTCTTGTTATATATTTTTTTATCACTCGTATCCCTAGATGAGTATTTTTATTCTTTACTAAATATATTTATTATTATCAATATACTACATATATTGTTATTCTTTGATATATATTATTAAATTTATATGTATCTTGTGTATTTAGCCCTGATGAAGACCTGCAATGTGGGTTGAAATGTTGGCTTTAAAATAAACAGTTCTTCTTACTAAAGAGGATTTTTTCTGACCTCCACTAGGACCATTTTCTTCCTCATATATATATATATATATATATATATATATATATATATATATATATATATCCGAGGCGATCGCGCGTGTCCGACCTTTATGATGAGTTAAAGTGCCACTTCCCTCCCATCCGAAGACAATATTTCCTCCTTTCATTCTTATACCTATTCATTAACTCTCAACACCCTTCATATATCTACAGTATCCTCCAATTCAAATCCTTAGTTCAACACCATAAAACAAGATCCCGCCTTTCTGATCTATATATACGTTCACACAGAACTAAAGCATTCGAACGTTCCTTTCTCGCCTGCTCCACCACAGTGTGGAACTCAATCCCTCCTATCTAACCTCAAGCAAGTTAGTCATTTGCTTATAATATAATGTATAGAATAATTTATTGTATTGTTTAGTTGTTTTAATTTTGTTTTTTTAAGAATATGTACATCATGTAAAGAAATAATTGTGTGCTAGCTCATGCATTCAACAGATGTTATGGATTTATCTATTCTCTTTAATTGCTTAATATCTTGTCAGGATTCGTACTGTTTATTTACTTATTATTATTTTTTGTTTAATTATTTCTCTTTAAATTGTTTTCTGTCACTTTTTACACGCTTTATGATTTGTATCATGTAGCCTTCTGGCCAGATATATATTATGTTTCTTTTTCTGTTCATATTATTTATTCTAAAGGGACTTATTCTTATTATATTTATTTTTCTATTCTATATAAGGTCAACTAATATTATTCAACATAAAGGATAGTAAGCTAAAATAATGTGATCCACGTACAGCACCAGTTTTTATTTACTTATATCCATGTTTTCGTAGAGGACATAAGGAAATGTTAGAATAACCGCATGCTTTCAGTATACCAAATATTACAGCACTGCTTACTTGAAGAACCCAATCGCTTGCAGAGTCGTGTTGATAGTGACCTATCTTAAGTGATATGTGCAAAAAACGAATTCACTTTTTGCATAACTACCGCTTGCCAAGGAGAGCTTTGTGGTTACCACGTGGCAAGTTGTAATGCATTCGAAAGATAAAAGATGGGAGAGACAGAACAACTCGCGCAGGTGCCTACGAATTCTAGTTTATATTCATTACTTCTTTCCTAGAAATATTTCGGAGATTTTAGAATAGATAAATTTTTCTGGAGGAAAATATCTCAAAAGAGAGCGACGTAAGTAGGAAATTCAATTTCAGGTTTTGATTAAAAATTCGTGATTTCCTTAAGTTGTGTTTTCTTGAGGATAATCCACCGCGCTTACTGAATATAACAAACGTAATTTCCGCAAGCACCAGTTAGAGCCTTGTTTCTTAATTATTGCTTTTTCAATAAAATGATAATTAACAAATTAATTAATAACAGTTTATTAAATTAATTGAATCGAAATAACGAAACATTAAAACGTAATCGACATTAATATGCCCTTGTGATCATAGGTGATAACGACCCTCCTTATGAAATCATCCTCCCACAAAGATTTTCTCTTCAGTTAAATTTATATTTAATGCAAACAATTTTTTAAAATTTATTATACGTAATGCATTTGAAGAAAAATTAGATACCTGTTTAATCATGTACAGATTACATTTACATAAAATACTTTAATCCCAATAGTTGGGAATCCATTTTAATTAAAAAGTTTCAAAGAACAATAATAAATTCATAAAATTAGAGAAACATAACTTTTTTTTTAATCACTCCTTACGGTTGTATACCTGTTTGATAATGCATAATCGTTACTTAACTTTTTACAGTTCAATTTGTTCTAGATTTTTGTTCATATTCAGCGTATGAATTTTTGGTCTGAAATAAATTTTAACTATAATATCATTTAAGGAACTCCATGACTGTGCATTAGTGCTCGTGATTTCTCGCTTTGCCACAACGCAGAAGATAATATATTTTTTTAACGGATTCTTTTACAGGAAGATTAGTCTTGTGTCAGAAAAAGGTCACAAATTTTCAGACAAACCTACTCGAAAATTAAAGATTAATTTATTGGATAAACAAAACAGGGAAGTGAAAGCCGTAAACCTGATATTTCTCGTTTTAACAGGAAAGTCTCCCGCCCGTGAGTGATCAATTGTCAATAAATGTAAATAGATTAACACTTGCATTTTTTTTTAAATATCACTTAATGAGTACGTGAACGCCCAAAGACTAATTTAAAGGTAATTGTGAATAAGTTTCCTTAATTCTAATTTCGATATTATATATAGTGATTATGAAAATAAAAAAAATCAGTCCATACAATGCTCCAGTTCAAGTTCTTTCTGATTCTACCCATAAATTTTTAATATTATACATTCTCGTACTTGGAATACTCATACAAGACTGAAAAGACAGGAAAATCCTCGCCGTTTCAGGCTACTGCCACACTTACTAGACAAACAATCTACAAATTAATTACAAAAGACTCTTTCATGACAATCATAAGACCTATTTGCATTTACGGAACAGAGCTTTGGGACTCCACTAAGCCATCGAGTTCCTCTCGTATCCAATCCTTACAATCCAAAATCCTTAATGCTCCTTACATCGTTACAAATAAAGTAACACCCATAATGAGTTCAATATCCCATTTGTTGTTGATTTGGCCCTAACCCGATACCAGTCTTTTCTTAATAAAAAATCATTTTTTCATATGGTTTTTTGTCTTCTGTTCTTGTGTTGTTTGCTACTATTATTTATTTTATTTTGTTTTCCTGTTGTGTTTTTAGGGGTTTGGGGAGTGTATATTGATGTTTCAAATTCTTGAGTATCAGCTGTTTTTATCTAACCTTAGCCAACTGGGAATCTAGTAACCTTCCCTATGATTGAGTAGTTGCATTTGAGCCTGGAGGTGGTGGGATGTGTGTTTTTTGGGTGCATTATCCACGTTTTGCTTTGCTGTTATTCTCTTTCTGCCCTGAGGATGCCTGAATAGGCGAAATATTGGACTGGTATTTTCAATTTCCTGTTTTAGTTTAGAGACTTAAGGTTTTTAGTTGGAATTTTTCCACTAATGTATTAACATTTATTTAATGTCTCTGTTGACCTTTCCCTTTTTCAATTTTCTTAATAAACTTTATTCCCACACAACCCACTAGTTTCGAACATAGCTATCTCTTCATTTCCTGATAATCCTCCGAGACGTCTAAAAAGAAGATTTGGATTCCAGGAATGTGATAACGGTCTTAAAAAATTAGTATTCCAGAGGACAAACTTATTAAAAGGGATGAATCTCGACGAAAGTTGAAAAGCACAAGGGTTTTAAGTTTGGAGGAGAACTCAAAAGACGAAGGGAACCGCTGTATGAAGAACTTAAGAAGGCATTGAGGGAAGAACTGAAGAGATAGCGGCAGGATATCAATTCTGGTAGGGGGACAAGATCCAGGCACGGAAAATCATATCGACTGTTAATGCGCCGTCCATAGCGGCTCAATATGTAAAAAAAAAACATAGGTTTAATAACTCCAGAAATGCGTTTTTATTTATATATTTTTAGTTGATAATTTATTAATAAGACTTTATTAACATTAATCTGTTAAGAAGAGTATCTAATTAAAATCAACGAAGTACTCGCTGGGTACAAATCGATAAACTTAACTAGTCTTCAGGCCAAATATAAATTGAAATATTTTGGTAACAGTTTTTGTGAAGTCTGTTTTGCTACTGCCTAAAACAGTATAGGAAAACACAATTCTTGTAAGGACACCACATTACATTCTTTGTAAACTTATTAAACATTAAATAAACCGGAGGATCAAAAGTAGATCCCTAAATAACACACAAATTAAAATCTGAATGGACTGCATCATACATTATTAACAAAGCAAATATTAATTATTACACAATACAGCAAAATTTATGACAAGAAAAAGGGGATTGAAGTACTGTAAAAAATATGCTAAATATTTTTAGCATATTTCTTATACCTCCCTTGACATTTACCTCTCGGTAAAAGTAGTTTAGGAATAAAAGCGAAATATCACTTCTGGTTTAACAATGATATAATTTTATTGGTCAAAGATTGTATGTTTTAGTTCAGATTGTATTTTAGTAAATAGAGTTCATTACAATATAACTATAATTCATAACTATATAGTTAATTTTCTATTAAAATATGACTATTAATTTTAAAAATTGTTGCAATGTTATTGTAATATGAGATGAGATGTGAAATTTACCAAAGCAAGTTTATAATTCTTCAAACATTTATTTATTGTGCATGTTAAAGGTATCGCTACAAGTTTCGCTTCCTTCATAAGTCTGCTCCTTATGTAGAAATGAGTATACTATATTACTTAACTGTCATTTGCTTTATTGCAGGTCGTAAAAGAAGTATCCAAAAGTGATTATCAACTTTGGGTGGTGGAAATTACAATGTCCCATCTTCTTTTACTGACCGCTGCGCAAAACAAGTCTGTCGATGGTTACCCTGAAAGAAATATAGTAATCCCGAAAGTTTTTTGGTTTGCAGACCAACAAAAATATCTATTTTATATTACATCTTTTAATCCGGTTTGATTGGTTTCGTTAAGACATCTGTCCGTCCGTCCATTAGCATTTCGCGTAACCTAAAAACATAACTCGTACCATTTACCTCTATCAATATGGTTAAAAAATTCAGAGGATGAGAGATATCCTGGTTCTCTAATAATAAAAAAAAATTATAAAACCAAGTAAAAAAAATGTTATCTAATAAAATGAAATAATTTATTATGTTACTAAAGGTATTAGGTTGAATTTTATTACTGTTGAGTAATGGATATGGCTCGCTTATCATAACTTGATAAGGAGATTAGTCGTTTTTTATCTTACGTATTTTAATGCAATAACTCTTAATTTGCGTTGTAGAAATAAATTTAAATTTTTATTAAAATAAATCGTTTATAATTGGTTTTATGAGATATAGAATTGGCTAAATACGGGCAATGGAAATTTATCATCAAAATGGATAAGCACTTCAAATTTCAGGTGAATATTGAACGTCAAGTTGATAAATTACGAAATCTTCTGTGTTTATCTTCAAACTTTTTATTTAGACGTATTTCAATCTTATTTTTGAGAGTATATATTCTTCTGCAAACATACTCTTTTTTATATTAGTATTAACTTAATAATAAAAAAATCGAGCCTTATGAATAAGCAAACAGATTTTTTATGAATATAAAGATTTTATATACAAAAGTCTTTCATAAGGCTGTTGGTGCTTATGGTACAGAAACCTGGATGCTGAACAGTTGACCCTAGTCCTCGAAAAGGGCATATTAAGACATATTTTCTCAAATTACAAGGCGAATAAAAATGAACAGGGTGCTTGCTGGCTTCATAGGGCCTGAGGGTATAGTTAGGTGTGTGAAGTCAAGAATGTTGTCTTGGGCATATTGAAAGATTGTCGGATGGGAACATGAATGAGAATTTTCTAAAGAAAAGAAGAATAGGGCACTCAAGAACTAGCTGGATGAAGGATGTAGAACAGGATCTCAACAATCTTGGAGTAACCGCGTGGAAGACGAAGGCGACGGATCTGGACGGCTACAGACATATTGGGAGGAAGTCTAAGGTTATCCCGGGCTGTTGTAGCGGACAAAGAAGAATGAAACTCTTTATTAGGTAACCTTATTTCATAAATATCAACTATTATTACTCCCGAACATACGCGCACAGATATACTATCTCTTGAACTATGGAGCTGATCAAGATAACCGTTAAAAATATAGTTGTACATCTATCATTAAAATATAGTTGATCATTATTACTCCGGAAATGATAATAGTGTCTAGCCAAAATATGGTCGCAATAGTGTTTTAACTTCGTCAACTGTGAAGAGATTAATTAAAGAATTTAGGGAGACTGGATCCGTTGGAGACGCCAAACACACTGGTCGTCCAAAAACAAGCCGTTCAAATGTCAATATCGAAGCAATGCGTGAGAGCCTGGTCAAGCATTGACTGTTACTGGTGCTCGATATCGCGACATGATAACACAGTTCTTTCTGCCGAAATTGGATGATATTGATGTGGCCTATATGTGGTTTCAACAAGACGGCGCCACATGCCATACACCCCTTGAAACAATTAAATTACTGGATGTGACATTTTCAGGTCGTATACTCTCTCGTTTCGGTGATCATAAATACCCCCCTAGATCTTGTGATTTAACACCATTAGATTTCTTTTTATGGGGTCATTTGAAATCACATGTCTATGCCAACCAGCCCACAACCACCCGTGCATTAAAGGAGGAAATTCAACGCTGCATCAACGAAATTCAGCCACATTTATGGAAAATGGTCATGGAAAATTTCGACAAACGAGTGCGTGCAAATCCGTGGAGGCCAAATTATACCATAAATAACCCAACCCTATGTACTTTATGATTCAATAAAAAAATAACAATCTAAAGACTAAAAACTGTGTTATCTATTTAGTTCAAATCATGCGTTAATTTTAGGACACCCTTTATTAATTGTTGTTTGTTTATTTATCCATTTAATGTCACTCAATTCTACTATGGATAATCAGGCGATGCTAAAGTGGGACTCCATTTTATTTTCCTTCCGAAGGTTGCTATAACTTGCCGAGCTGTGAACCCAGGATCATCGGGGGTCCCGAGCCTGTACGATGTCAGGTACTCGTTAAAAATCCCTATCCTAATAAAACCTGGATAGGCAAAATTTAGAGCTCCCACTGTAGCATCGTCCGATTAGCCATAGCAGCATAAAGTGACGTTAAATGAACAAACAACAACCCAGGATCGTTATTAACGTAAGGTTATTATGCTATTTATGTTATCTAGTAGTTAGCACATGACTCTATATATAATAATTACTAAGTTACATATGCCTTTGTCTATCGGAAAGTACCGATAGCACTTACACAATAATAGAAGAAGAACATTGCCGGCCCAGAAGCAAAACAAGACATCAAACAATTTCTGTCTGCAGATTCAAAATCCATAAACGGTAGGTTCACCAAGAGGAGGAATCAAAGAAGACTGGTACAACATGGACTCAAGAAAGAAAGGAAGTCAACATCAACAGAATGAAAGAAATATTGGTATGAAGACAAGTAAATGTATCCCTCTTAAAAAGTAAATGCAAACCTTGCGTAGTCTTAATGGGCTCTAGCAAAAAATAACAATAATTTATTTTACGTTGTAACATTAGAATCAAAATGAATTTCAATATAAAACCAGTTCAAGTGCAGGGGTAGAAAAATAAAAACATTGCTACAATCTTCAATATACTGCTTCATTGGTTATGTTGTGATTTCTCGAATATTTTCTTTCGGTTTTCATCATTTTTTAAACTTAAAAATTTAATTTTCTTTCCCATTCTTCACCTTACATCCATGTTTTGTTATTTTTTAAACAACATTGTCAAATGGTTATTAGTTTAATCAGCAAAAATTCGTACTGTTATTAAATATGCGCAAATAAAAAAATATTTCCATCATAACATTTTACTTTTTATTCTTGGCGATCTCGTTAACGTATGGATAGCAAAAGGAGTTTAAGGTTCTCCTTAGAGTAAAGTCTTCTGACTTTTGTATGAAACGAAATATCTTGACTTATAACTAATACTAATAATAAGTATAGTAAGTACTAATTTTAATAAATAATGAAAAGTAAAGGACTTAAGTAATGATGAATAGTAAGTGTAATAAGTAGTAATGATCCTAACGATGAGTAGTAATGAATCTCTTTATTATGTAAATAACTTTTTAATGAGGTAATATTTTATCGGCGTTCCCTGCCAACGGATCGAGCAACTAATTTTTATTTAGCATTTTGTCGAGCTCGAACAGTTAAATTACAAATATTTTTTTAAATGGGAAAATCACAAAGCCTCTGTTCCTGACTTATTTAAGCCATTACGCAAAATATAACACTGTTTTTTAATTAAAATGGGAAAAATGGAATGGATTGATTTAAAAAATAAAACAGGCTACCTCTTATTCCCATATCTGTTACAGATAATGCAATGAAATAAGATTAAGACATTTTTCATATAAACTATAAATTATCTTTTTTTATCAAATAAACAAGTTCAATAAACTTAATGAAAAAAAATGCATAATTTTATTTCATGCAAAATAGTCAATGTTTCAAAACAATTCTTAAATTGAACTACACTTTCTAGAATTATATCGTGACACTTCTACTAAAATGTCAAGTGCCTTCTGAAGTACAATTGAATTGGCAGTTGTATGATTTGTAAAATGGGTACCTCCCAAGTAGTTTTTATAGATATATAAGTGATATTATTACAACGACTTGTTCCCTTTATACGAAATATCTATTATATAACGGATAATAATAATTTAAAAAAATTAACTTCAGTAGATATCTTAGGTAAACAGCTACTCGACGTAGTGGTCCACCGTTTATCTATTCAGTCTGTTCGTAAAAAAACATTTCTCAATGAACCGCTAAGAAAACAAAATTTATCAAATATTGATTGACTGACAAGTGATTGAACGAGGTAAACAAACTTAACAGTAGCAATTCTCACCTGATTTTTTTTTTCTATATTAAATGTGAACATGGTAATATCAATTCCAACCGAAATTTTATTAACATTTTGGTTAATTATCAGTGATTTATTTTCGCTCTAAGGAGTTGACAAAATAAAAAGGTTATTCAAGAAATTTCCGGAGAAAAAACTAAATTATTATTCAAATAAATATTCCAATGTATTAATTTTAAATTTTTTTATTAACAATTAATAGGGCATCTTATCTATATCTATGTAACCTAGATTATGACATTTTGTTTTATAAGTTTTCGAAACGATAAACTCTTGGCAATGTCATCGTACCTTCTGGGGCAGTTTATTAATTAATCAATTGTTAAGTTCCTCTGATTGACGTTGAACAATAAATAAATAAAAATAAAACCCAGCCGGTACGTCCTCCTGACTTGCATGATTTTTTTTTAATTTTGTAAATTTTTCATGAATGATTGCCATATTTCATAAAAAAACTATAACTTTCACTGATATTGGTTTTGAAAATTATTCTACAAAGGGTGACATTTCGGGATTGTAATAGGAATTCGTATTATTTTTTTAAAAGTAATAATATGATATATTATGATTATTATATGGAGGAGTCAGCTTAAATCATTTGCTTTGATGTATTATACTTTTTTATGGTATTTTTTTTTTATCAGACCAAGCTTTGGTTTGTTAATTAAAAAAAACATATTAACTTCGCTTCAGCTACGTAACTAAGCAAAACGTAACCTGGTTTGTGACCCAGACTAATATTCGCCTATTGCCCATAAAATATTAAACAAATGCGCTGTATCGAATATTGTCCCCTGAAAGGTTTGAGAGAATTCATGTTATGTGAAGCTTCTTATATGTTTGATACACCTATATATTTTCCCCGTAACATTTGGACACGTTGGGGAACCACCTTTGAGATCTAGGCAGAACACCTAAGTTGGGGATACAGTTTGTTCAAAATGTCGGCATTTTTGCTTTAAAATTGCGGGTTTTAATGTTTTCTGCATTTCTTCGTATTTTTCATGTAAAATGACGGTTTATGATGGTCTTCTGAGAATGATGGTACAGTGGGTTTTATACTCGATTCAAAACACTTCAAACGCCATTGTTGAAATGTTTAAGACGTCGGATTCGTGACTAGAATATTCTGTGATGTCCATTGTCAAGTAAGAACGTTGAAAATATTGGTGTGGTGTTGAAGAAGTGAATGTTGGTGTATTGTCTACTATTACCCTCATGTGTTATAGAAATTAGCGCTCCTCTACATTTCCTATAGACTGCGACAGCTATTCAGAACAATATAATGAAAATAATAGACTGTTACCCAGTGTTGAGGGTCATTGGAGAATGGTGAGAGGGCATTTTATACCTTTTTTCGAGAAAAAAAAATGCAAAATGTCAATATTAATTTAATTATCTGTAAAAAAAACCGGTACCACGACAACTCATGATGTTACTTGGTTTCAGTACATGGCAGAGACTGTTTCTAAGACAGCGGTTGTGTTGGAAGGTAATTTGTCCGAAATCATGCTAAACAGCCAAGTTTAACCCTCAGCTTAGGGTCTTTCACGCTAGGCTGTTTACAGATAGAGCTACTTTTCACTCTCTTTTTATTTTTTATTTTTTCTAGTAAGCTGTAATTAACTTATAATAATTTAGAGTAAATGAGTGTTTACTATATAAAACATCATTCGTAAATATTGTAATTAATATGAATTTCTGCAATCACTCCCCAGAATCAGAATAATCATTCTCTAACACTGATTCTCTTGAATTTCACTGATTTTAATTATTTCCTGGTAAAATTATATCCACTGATAATTGAAGATGTGAGTAAGTACCTACGTAATTAATGAGTAAGTACCCACCGCTGGTATAATACAACAGGAAAAGAGTTTTAATATAAAGGCTTTTGAGCAAAGCAATTGAAGTGCAACAAGACCTTCACCTATATCCTAAGTGGCTAGAATTCACTTTCTTCTCTTCGGGGCAGTTAGTAGATACAAGTGCTTATAGTTTTATTAAAAGTACTTCTAAATATTATTAGCACATATTGATTTTAATAAATAAGATATGCACCCTGGTATGTCAATAACAAAACTCTGCGTACTGACTTAATAATACCAACGATCAACGAAAACATACTACAATACAAACGTTTTCAAAACAAGTTACACACACAACCAACAAAACCACTGACAGAACAAATAGGGACGAATCTCTTGCCTGACGACACAAGGAGGAGACTAAAAAGAAGGCGGATGAGGGATCTCCTATTGGTACTGCTGGGTGCCTTTATGCCTCTTCATATCATTTTGTAGTAAATTTACTGGCAGGAAATCTACGGATTGTCAATTTGTTGTACTTGACAGGCGTTGATAAATATATAAAGAGAAAAAAATGAGATTAGCACAACTGTTGTAAATAGTATTTAATATATAGGCACCATTTTTCAAAAAGAAACTAGGCCAGAAAATAAGTATAATAGAAGTGGTTTTGGACGGGACTAATAGTTACCAATTCAATAGTTCAGGCCCCGTTAACGAAAATGGAAGTAAAAAAAAAATATTACAAATACAAGGCGGCGTTTTGTGGATTAAAAGACTTGGGATACAAAAGTCAATATGCTTTGTTTGGAGTGTTGACTAGAACAAATATTCGACCAAATTTTCATCAATCCTAAAATTTGAAGTATTTAAAAAACATATTAAAATTCAATTATTTCATTAATGACTCCCAATACATACTTCTTTATTAAACTAGTTTTATATCATTTGAAAGATAATTTTTATCTAGCTAATTGTTTTGACTAACTATTAATACCCCTATTTTTAATAATATTTCTTGAGATATTGCCGGATATTAATTTAGCGTGTATTTAAATAAAAATTTATTTTTCATTTATACAAAACATGGAAAATCCAAGTTAGTATATGTTTATCTAGTTAGTATGACTTCTGATTAATGAAAAGTTTTAGTTATAATGCTATAGTATCCATGTGTCCTTTTAAAATGATAAATTATTCCAAAACTAATCTATTGTTAGATTTCCTTTTAATAATAAACAGCGTGGCAGAATCTGTAGTTTTATTCATTACAGCTTCTTAATCTTTGTCATTTTGTATGAGATTAATTTATAATCGCATATTGGATGGTAATGCCAATGATATTATTGTGGTATACTATTGCTGATACATGTATACACTGATGAATCTTGTAATGATACATTTTTTTCCTTACAGGTTCATCAAGAAAATAATTGATAGGCACAGTTACAAGTTTCTTGTAGCTATTTATTTATTGACTTATTCGTTAATGTTTATTTATATAGATCTCATTCTTTTCATCATTAATTGCCAATCATGAATGTGAATATTTAATTTTCCAATATTATCTATTTACTAATATTTTTTACACTTATAAATGTGAAAAAAATCTGTTGTGGAATATAATAATAATAAAGTTATTATAACTGCATGTATGGTCGGGACATCAACATAATATGTTTAGAATCTCTACATGAAATATCTTACCCTCCTGTTTATCATAAAATGCATCAGATCATATTAAAAAATACCAACTTCTTACCAACGTAAATTTCTTAGTTATATTGATTTATTGAGGCATGGATCTTATTAATCATTAATATTGATAATTAATTATTTCAGTGTTATCTTTTTATTATTATGTTTTACAGAATTAAATAGGAAATAAATCTGATAAACATGAACTGACTACGGAATGGGAATGGTAGCTGGTTCTAGATGAGCCCCCATATGCTTCCCCTCTGTTGGCCAATAGAACTAACTGATATGCCCTCAGCCAGTAATCTATCTTTCTATACCATCGTCTATTTCATCAAGTGAAAAGTAACTATTAATGTGGGGTCATGGTGTCTATAATCTAAGAATAATATAGTTTCATCTTATATTTGTAAATAATTATATTTACAGAAATATCAGACCAATATAGATAATTATTATAAACTGTAGGTATAGCATAAATGGATATAGTTAAAACAATTGTTAAAGATCAACAGTCGAGTGTGTGAAGAACTAAGTTAAAAACAGGCTAAAGAGGAGCATTTAGGAATAAAGTTAACACAAATAACTGAGAGCAGTGGAGAAGTATAAAGAAACCAGTGAGCAGTACAACTCAATCAAATTATTAGAATTTGCAATCAAATTCTAATAATTTAAAATATCAAAATAGAGAAAATAAATTATTCCGATTTCAGCTGATATAACATTGGCACTGGAGAAAACGTCTGAATGTGTTTTACAGTTAAACTGGAATTAGAGAAGGAGGTGTTTCATACGGTACTTACGGAATATATGAGACATCTCCAAAATTTCCGTAATCGAGACCTAATCATTATCATAGGGATAAACGAATTCAAAGTCACCGCAACAACCCTTTGTTAAGTACAATCTAAAGTCTATTGTTTTTAGGGAAAACACGACTAAACAGTAATATGGAATATTCGATATTTTAAAAACGGAGACTGAATTAAAAAAAAAAATTATTGATATAAACGACAGTATAATAATAATCCTGCTAAATATAGTGAATGATACATAATGGCATGAGATAAATGCAAGTAGAAAAACTACCCACTGTTAGTACTCAAATAGAAATTTCAACTAAGAGGGTCATGAGGCCATATCCTTTTCAGTCACCTCGGAGAATTATCGGGAATCCAAGAGGTAGGTTTGAAAGTAGTGGGTTTAAGTGGGAATAAACTCTGCCATGAAAGGATTTATATCGGGCTCAGGACAAATCAACAACAAATAGGACATTACGGTCATTATGGATGATGTCCGTAACAAAGTAAGTCCGTAAGTAAGTAAGGAGGTGGTTCGAGGATTGTACAAAGGCTGATTAAACCTTGATTGATTGATTTATTATTTATTGTATTAAGGATATCAGTCCTTTCTTAAAGAAAAATGTATATATAACATAAGTACAATCGTAACTAGTAATCATCATATTACAATCAACTTAAATATCTACATTAAAGTATTTATACAAATATATATTTGTAAATAGAGATGCGGAAAGTAGCGGTTTATTGATAAAATATAAGATAATGAACTAGTCTAACATAAGAGAGTTAGGGAAGGGAAAGGAACAACTTGAGGGAAAGGTATCGAGAGCTTCAAGGTGCACTTGCTCGGTCTGGATTGGTTGAAGGCAAACCTTACTGAAGTATGTAGATTTTATCTCGACCAGTATGGTGAGTATGGTTAGTAGACTGAAAGAGAAGATGTATGGATCGAAATCTCAACAGCAGTCGTTGGAAGAGTAGGTGTTGAGAACATGAGAGATTATGCCAGTTAATTCACCCTGTTCCGAGATTGAAAGTCTTCAATAACAGATAAATATTGAAAGACGACAGACCATTCCAACACAAATTTCCCACCCCGTGCTCACACTTAAAAAAACCAATATTATGGATGATTTTCCGTATAAACGGAAGCCAGGAGCTGAACAACTGAGTACTCATATCCTACGTACGCTGCTACAACTCCTCTAGATTTTCCGATTCCATCATTCCTGTATAACTGAAGTCACTTGCAGCTAACACATCCATCTCCACCTGCTGAAAAATTATCTTATCCTTATTGATTTGCGCCAGCCATGGTGAGCTAATTATGATTATACTGTAAATTTTTGGTTCTAAGTGTTGAATGAAGTATAGACCTAAGCAGAAAGCAGACTAAAGTTAGATTACCTTGGTTAATGCTCAGAGATAAAAAAAGATCCAATAACGCTAAAAAACTAAGAGAAGATACCCATCAGAGACCAATGAAGATAAATTGATTCATTTTTTTCTTAGTCGTAATCTCAACAGAAAATCCATCAAGTGAATTCCATCTGGGAAAAATAATCGACTCTCCATGTAACTTTTTCAGGTCCTCTTAAAAAGATCCGTTGAGTGGAGGTTTATCCCTTGAGCGATCTTAACGAGTAGAAATTACATTTGACGTGACATTATTTTTGATTTTGTTCCTGGTCTTTATTTTGTCTTATTTGTCGTAATTATTTCAAAAATAATAATCCTGACAACTAGTTTCAAGGAATTTTTTAAAAAGAAAAAAGTTGTAATGTAAGTTTGGTTGATATGGTGAGAAAAGCAAGCAAACATAGCAAGCCAACATTCACAGCCAATAAAAAAAATTGTCTAACCAGCACCAGCGAGAAGTCATCAATGATAATTTTAATTTATATCAAATTAACGAAGTAATGATTTAAATAATTCCAATGATTACATTTTTTATATTTGAATTCAATAGTGTTAAGTACCTCGAATTTCGGTTCGACGCTTTCTATTGATAAGGAGGAAGTAGTCTTAAAACGATTTATCTGATTAATCAATTAAATTTGTAGATAATTGGAATTCAGCGATTCAAAGCCAAGCCTAATTTGGGAAGGTTATACAGGATAAGGTTTAGTGTATCATTTGTGCCATCATGACCAAACCTCAGGATATATATTAATATTATGATGATCTTTTCTTGAAGTATAAACTGATCCGTCAAAGAACGCTGGACTGTTAGTCCTTCCAAAGATGGCCGATCACTTGGAATTTCCGGTTCTCAACTCCTTTCCTGGAACCCTAATATAAACAAATTCTCTTTGCTGGTTGGCTGCAGTGAACTTATTTTAAATCACTAATTAACAAAGTGCACTTTCTAACGGATCCAAATCGATTTAAGTATACTCATTATTTTAATTGACATTAAAAGTACCTAAAGTTTCAAATTATAATATATTCTAAAATTACTGATTGAAATACTAATTCAGTAACATTTTGGTAAGATTTTAATACTAGTCTTTACTTCGCGTATTATTTAAACAACTTTGTATTTGCTTTCTCGTATGGAGTAAAGAATGTATTGCAACTAAGAAAATTTTCAGCTTCAACATTTAATTAAACCATCGCTGTATCTATATTTACTACTCACGTCTTGACTTTTGGATGTAATTTCGTTTGTGTCTTCTATAACTAAAACCGGTAAAGACGTAAAAAGTTGAAATTTTGTTTTTGAAGTAATTTTTGAACCTATAATATATCTGCAGCCTCGGCGACGTGGTTTTGTCGAGCTTTGTCCAAAGAGAGGTAAATGTATTGAGGGAAGGGGAATCGTGTCATTCTCGAAGTTTTAGGCTTGAAATGGAGTTATTACTATAATATAACTATATTATTATAGATATACTATAAGCAACTACTCCATTCCGAGCCAATGCCTGACTTAGTCCCTAATTCACTAAGAAAATAAGACATTTCCGCTTAGCTAAGTGCAAGAAACTATTTTGAAGAAAATTCGAATTGATCGCTTATTCACCTAGAATGTATAAACATATGATTACCAGATACATGTGCACTGCTTGATGTTCAGAATCTATGTTTTATAATATGTATAGTCCTCGGCCGCGTTTGTTCGCGGTAAACTCAATAACTACTGCACGGATTTTCATGCATTTTTCACCAATAGATAGAGTGAATCACCAGGAAGGTTTAGGTAAATAATTTGTCGAAGTTTTGTGTAAATTGGTTGGAATATCGATGGGTTTCACCGAAGACGCTGCTTGCCTAATCCCGTGCAATTATCTAACGTGCAAGATAATAAAATCGTATATAAAGAAATATTTGGTTGGGTTTTTATTTTTATAATTTCTATATAATAAAGTACATTAGCTGAGATGGGAAGAAAAAAAATCAAGACTCCTAAAGAAGCCTAACCAATGATATTCACGTGGTCCTTAGTGGCTAAAAAAAAAATACATTACACGGACAAATTATGTAAGCATAATATGCCTTATTACCCGAGCAAAGCTGGGGTGGGTAGCTAGTAGATTAATACAGAAAAAAATAGAAAAAAAAATAAAAACTTTGGTAGCTATTACTTACATAAATTAATATGTAATAAATAGCTTAATGGATAATGGTGGTAATAATATAATGAAAATCAGTCGTTTTTCAATTAAAACTCATAAGATATTTGGGTAAAAAAATATATAGTGAGAGAAACATATTAAATTTTGAGAAATTAGTACATATTTAATATTTCCCTCCGTGATCTTCTAAGTTGAATTAATTATGTGACTATTACCAGTTGCAAGTTCCTGTAATTGTCTTTATATCGTGCCATTATGTATCATTCATTCTACTCGATTGTTGTATTAGTATAATACAGCTGTAAACTTTAATAAACAGATTTTTTTTAAAGTATTTAATTTTTTTTTATTTACTGAGAGTTTCCCCTAAGTTGAGCTATCTCCAACTAAATTTTATTCAACATTTTTTGCAGGTATTGCTGTCAGGCTTTAATGTCAATACAATGTCTTGACACGAGGTTCTTTGTCGGCTTCTTCTTCCTAGGGCACCATTATAGGGCCATTTTTGGTATTTTTCGATGTTACATCGTCAATAGGTGTCTTCCCATTATAATCACTTGATGGCAATGTTTTCGAGATCGGAATTTTGCATATCCATTATCTCTCGAACTACTGTATTGGGTATCACGCCTAGATATTCCAACTATCCTTTAGAAATCTCCATCTGTAGATTATTCCTCTATTAAGTAAGAATACACTCAGATTTTAATTTAACTTGATTCGGGATCACTTTTTGAGCCACTGGGGTATAATGTACTACTGCGCGTAGTTAGGATTCGTATGTAGTCTATATCAGATAGTGTTCATTTCAAATTAAATTTTAACAACATTTGCCTCTATGAGGGCCGGGCTAAATTATATTAATCGTCAAAGAATAAGAGTGAGAAAGTAAGGAATGGTAGATTAAAAGTCAAGGATAGCTTTATAAAAGTTTACAGGAAACGTGACAATGCAAGAGATCAACGTTTAACAATAGTAATTATAATTGTGCTAATACCCAATAAAAGTTTTTTAACTAGATTCTTTTATTGATAGACCTTTGTTAACCCCATCCGCTAGCTTATATTGTTTGTAATTTGGTTAATTTAAATTTTAGTGAGGGCATAAGCTGCTTTATAATGTTTTAATGATCCAAACCGACTTTGGACTATTATAACAATTCAACAACATGATAATAACATTCAATGTAAATATTTTACATCAGATCTGATCACTTGTTCTTTGTTTATTTATTTAACCTCACTTTAAGCTGCTATGGCTAATCGGGCAATTCTATAGTGGTCCTAAATTTTGCCTATCCTAGTATAAATAGGAAAGGAATCTTTAACGAGTACCTGACATCTAACAGGCTCAGGACACCCATTTTGCATCCCTTCCGAAGGACGTCATAACTAGGGTTTTTTTACTCCCTAAGGTAAAAAGCAAAATAAAAACGAATGCTTTTATTGAAAACACACTTTACTTTATAATATTTTTAAGGTGAATTACTATAAGGATTCAACAACAGTCAATCAAAGCAAAGTTTTACTTCATATCTCATCTCTTAACAAACGTTTAAAAAAAAAATTAGATTTCAAGAGATGGGGTGAGACGTTTATAGTTCAGGAGATCTTACTCTGAGTTCAATATGGCGATAGGCTCGTAAGATAACAATTGCATCATTAATTGTGATAAATGAACATAATTCGCTTGTTTAATTATAATCTTTTTTATCTATTCGGTATTAATCCTTTAATCTGTTAGTCCTCTTCCATCTTGACGGAAGCAGAAGTTAGATTTAAATTATATGCGCTTGGTCCTGAGTTGTTTATCTTATGGCGGGATAAAAAAACACATATATTCGACGGAATGCGTCACTTAAATAAAACAAAAAAAGAGATTAAAATGAAAAAAAAATTCAGAGGAGCTAAATATAAGTATAAGACGTCGAAGGAAATGATGATTTCGAAAAAAAGTTTGTCCAATTGATGGTTTCCTTAAGCATAAATTAAGTAACTTAGTTAACCTTTAACCTTCGCACATTCAAGCGTTTATTTATTCTAATTGAGATATAGTGTAAGTAAACATAATACATTTTTTTATATGTACTATACTTTTTTTCAATGGATGTTTAAATTGAGAACCCATATTTGGTTGGAGATCGACAGACCATGATTCTGTACAAAAAAAAAAAAATTGAACTTTGACGTATTTTGAAGTATATAGTCATTGTCAATTAATTACTATTGTTAATATTCATCAAAGAGAAATTTTCATTACACACTTTTACAAGTTCCACCAAACATTATTATTATTATTTGCCTATAAACCCACGCAGTAGCCCATTCTGCAAATTTGATATCAATAAATTTGTCTCCTCGATTTGCATGGATAATAAATTTTTGACATACCTTAGTAAGTATCAAGACCATTGTCTTTTAAATTATAAATTAAATCTCACAGGAAGTCCAGGTAACAGAGAGCAGTAGAGAGAAAGAGCTATAGGATTTTTGTGATTTGTCGACAAGTGGAATCTTGTGTATTTACTGTCAATATAGAATTTTAACCAAGAAAGTTCATGTCGTTGTGTATAGTGCAATTCGAAATAAACCAAGGAACATTTTCAATTTTTCTTAGAATTATGGACTATATAGTTTGGATCTTGTGTATATGCACATGTTTTACTGAACCACAACACTCATATTTTGAATTTCTTTGATTTATCCATTTCATTTTTTGACATAAACACTTACATCGATATGTAAGAAAATAGCTAAAAGCTATGAGGATGTAGAAAAATACAAATATATTTATACTCAATAATATAAAAACGCAATTACGCAATTACCAGCTTTATATCTAGAAAATATAATAATAAGTGCAGAGGTATGCAATACTCAGATAGTCATTATCATAATCAAGCCTCTTTACCGCTTAAGCAGTGTGAGGAGGAATTCTGCACGGCCTTCTCCAGCTCTGTCGGTCTTCCACCAACCGTGCTCTTCTGCTCCAATGGAGTCCCCTCTTCTCAAAATCCTTCCTCACCTCTTCTTCCCACTTCCTCCTAGGTCGTCCTCTTCCTCGTTTTCCCTCCACTTTGGCTCGGTAGGTTTCGCTAGCAATTCTGCTAGGATCCATCCGCAGGAGGTGTCCAAGCTATCTCAGTCTGTTTTCCTCTATTAGCTCATTAGCAGGTTTAAGATTCAGGTTCGTCCTTATAGTGGTGTTCCGGACTCGGTCTCTTTTTGTTTTGCTCTCTATCTTCCTGAGAAATCTCATTTCTGCTGCTTGTTTTCTGGATTGGTGTTTCCTTGTCAGCCTCCATAATTCTGAAGAGTACGTGAGGATTGGGAGGAATGTTGACTTAAATAAAGCTACTTTCGTTTCCTTTTCTACTTCTCTCCGGTTAAGAAATCCTCTCTTAACCGCTTCAAACATCCTGACCGCGGCACCGATCCTCTCGGCCACCTCCAAATCGATGTATCCGTTTTCGTTTAGATGCGCTCCCAGGTATTAGAAGTTCTCCACTTGATCCAGGACTTTATCTTCAACTCTAATGACCCTCATTATTCTCTTTGGCTTCGTTCCTACCCTCATCACTTTTGTTTTATTAGCGTTTATGGTCATATTTATAGCCAATAATTCTCCTTTTAATCTGCTAACATTGTGGTGGAGGTTTCTGTCATTCTTTGAGAAAACCACAATGTCATCCGCAAATACCAGCAATGAGAGGCTTATTGTGTTCAGATTAGCATATCCTAGGTGTAACGCAGATAGTGAACCAAAAGTTATATTTGGGAAATCTTTTTATTTAGTCGTGGTCGCTTTTTGTTTTTCATTCCTATCATTCTGCTCAATAAAATAAATTAATACATTCATATTTCGATGAGAAATATAATATATAGAAATATCTGGGCATTTAATTGATAAATTTTCTCTTATATCAGCCAAGGAACAAAGGTTAAGTCCATAATTAGTCAACAGTAAAGGGAAATTATTGAAGAATTTAGGGAGCTATATTCAGGGACTGCAAAGATTTAAAAAAATAAAGAATTCTATTCCCCAAAAGTTAAAATAAATAGATGACAAAAAACAGGAGGTTGCTAAGGCCAATAAAAAAATTGGCTCTTCAATCCCAAGATTACAATTGAATTTATAATAATTTTACATGAAGCGTTTTCTCAGTACAGAACGCCAGATAGCTACTAGAACCTAAGCGCCAGTACAGTAAATCTATCTGTGACTATATTAAGTTAATGTTAATATTGTGGGATTATAAATGAAATACACAAAGTCAAAAACATGATTTCGAGAAAATATTGATGTAAAGGCTTGAGTACTTAGTCTGATTACGAAACATAAATAAATAAAGATATGACTTTGTGGGTTCCATCAGAAGAAGCATCTCACACTTTGTACTCTGGCCATTTCATCACCTTACCAATCGTGTAAATCAAAATCATGCTCTTATGTTAGTGTATTTCGCTTGTAATCTCACGCGATATAGTTACATAACATTTATATTTTCAGTGTTTATATTTATATTTACACATAATAATTATATTTATAAAGGAGCGGATAGTGGTGTCTTAGGCTACACCTACATTGGATCCGATTCGGTGCGACGTGATTCTATCACATACGATGCTGGGGTGTATACATTATACATATTTTACTATACATTATAGGTGTAGCCTTGTAGGTGTACCAATGTAGGTGTAGCCTTAGTTGCCATGCCAAAGGTCCTAGGTTCAAATCCAGCTGTATCAGATAATATATTTAATCTCTTAACTGGCGAGGAGAGTGTTGTGACCTTTGGTTAATAATTAAAATTTCAAAATGTAATAGGTAGATGGTATGTGGTGTAGGTAATAGGATATTTGCTTTGGTTAATTCTTGAAAATACTGCTTCGTACATCCTCACCATTCTTTACCAGAGTCAAATCTTTATTGCGATTTGAGCATTGATAAAAATACAGTTTAGTCATAAACCTTGGGCGGATTCTTTTCTTCTCGGGATTTAGTAAAGTGTATTTGTCTGTAGGCAAGAAGTATAAGTGCTGTAAGGCTCGATGAATACGTTTCTAGTCTTAAAAAAACTATTCCTAAAGCCTGACAAGGACTTAGAGACCATCTGAAGAACACAATACTAATCTCATCCCCTCAATCAGGGCTTTAGCATTCCTTAACCGACGACTACGAATAATAGAAGAGGAAGTCTTATACGTATTTTTTATCAAATAAGGATGTAAACGTTAATATTATTGTTCTATAGATGTTGATCATAAGCAGTTAATAAGGATAAAAATAAATCTTAACAAATTAGAAACCTGACTAATAAGGACAAATGAAGGTCACTTAATTGTCAACAATATGGAGAATCGATCTTTAAATAATATAAAACATACTAATTATATACAAGCAAGATAATTTAAATGTGTTTGTGCAATAAACAAGTGAATAAAGCGAAAGGAAATGGCTGTTTTCACAGAATGTTTATTATTTTATAAACCAAATGACCGTAAAACGTTCGGGCAACATGTCTAATGCGCTTTTCCTTGCATTTATTTTTAACAAGTGAATTTGTTTTTGCTATAAATCTGTACCAAGAATTAGAACAGGATGTGAGTGTAACAAAAACGTCACAATTTGTTATCACGTTCTGCTAAAATTATTATTTGAGTAACATATTAGAAATCTGTAATGAGGCAAGATTCTTAACATTCTTAAGAGTCTTGAAGAATGTGTTTGTGGATTAATTTTAAAACATGATATCCCTGATTTTGTTGAAAGAAGAAAATTCTAGCCTAGATTGAGATTATTGAAGGGATCTCAATGGCAATGCTTGACAATATGCAATTATAAATAAAATAATAAAATTAATAATAATCCTAATTCAAATTTATATTATTATTTAATTTTAAAGAATATACCTTTAGCTATCTTCAATTATAAACGAATCAGAATTAGCAATACTTATTATTTAGTATTTAGATCTGTTTGTTTGCAATATGGATAATGACTCATATTACAGACTGGCGCCATTCTACTTCAATCCCGTCTAAAGCATGAAAAAAAATATTTAAAAAAATTAAAAGAACAGTACGACTACAACCAATGAAAGGTTTTGGTATAAGTACATTGTAGAGACTCTACTGTTTCTAATACAACGGTTGAGCAGGTAAGTGATATGTCCAAGATCCCGCTCAACCGTAAGGGTTTTCCCCAATTAAAGGTACTCACTTATAGATGAGGGTGAGTTCCAGGAGAGTGTACCGATCCCACGAGGGAAATCTATAAACCTGGAACCTTCAGCATCTCAGAGCTCTACACCCTCAGGTACCTTGCTCCCCATCTAAAGTTGAAAAAGTAACTTAGAAAAATTGTCATCCTTTTTTTTTGCGGGGGGAAGGGGTTATCTCCCCATTATAGAATTAAATAGACAACATTATTCCTACCACGGTTATAATTTAAATTGGACTACAATTATTAAAACTGTTGAGAATAACATTTGAGAATTTTTTTTTTTCAATGAAATTTAGAACTGAATTATACTAATACAACAGGTAAATAGAATGAATGTATGCTTGAGAAAATATAAATATTTAAATACAATGTTAGGTTTCTAGCCTAAAATGAGAACGACAGTCTCAAATCTAGAATAGTTGTTAGCCGTACAAAGACCCTAGGAACTAAGTGTAAGTGGGAATCCTAAAAAATAAACAAAAAAAATGTTTTATGGATTATTGTAGTTCAACAGTACTTTGTAATATGATTTTTCCAGGGAGTGATTTAATATGCTGTAATTTCTATAATATACTTTTTTCGTATTAGCGAAAAATAAATTGAAAAGTTTATGTTTTGTTTTTTTTGGGAGGTGGTAGATCATAATATTAGATTTACTAATAATGGAAACAGTTTATGCTTTTAGGGTGTAAATTAGATTTACCATTAATTGTCAACTTTGGGTATATAGCTAATAACTTAAGCTTCAACTTCGATCTAGGAACAAAAATAACTTCAAACCGTTTTCGGCGTTAAATCTGCTATACTAAGTGGAACATTTTTTTCCCCCAAACAATTTAGATAGTAACTGATAACAAACCGGTTTGTAACTGATCCTGTTTGGAGTACCTTTCAGAATTATCAAGGATTGTTCAGTAGCACAAAGGTTAGCAAATAACGGGATTATTAATGTGAAAGAAGGAGAATGAAATTAATTATATATATGGAACAATATTTCACTTCGGCTTGTGAGGAGCGTTCCATAAAACATAACTATAAGCAATATATATTATATATATCGCCGTTGTCAAAATAATACCGCCTATCTACAACTTTTGGTGAAAATGAGTTAGTTACGGTAACGGACGTATTAAGGCCAGCTACATGGCAGAGTATGATTTTTTGATACTTCTCTTCAATCTTTTTGGTAATAGTCCCAAAATTGTATAGATAACACATAGGGTACTTGTATGTTATGGTATCACCACTTTATAATTTAATAGAATTTATTAAATTTCATGATTATAAAACACATGTGAAGTAAACAAATGTCAATTGGTAATTATATGGTTTTTACACAGTGAGTTTTATTTGTGTGAAAATGTACACTTTAAAAAAAAATATTTCAAGATGTTCAAGACATAAACGGGTTTCGGAGGGATCTGCAGAGAAAAAAATGAATGTTCCCTAGAACTGGTGCAGGATAGATCAGAAGCCACACTATTAGCAGTGTGGAGAAGGATCCATACTGGAAGTATTGTAGTGTCCGACAACTGGAAGGGTTACGTGAATCTGTAGAAGCTGAGTTATGTAGATAAAACTGTGAACCACAGTTAGAATTTCGCTAACCCAAGAACGTTCGGAAATACGCAGAATATTGAAGAATTTGGGGGATCTGCCAAGTGGGGTAACAAATGAAGCCCAGGAACAAACCACACTTCTTTGCCTATCTTGCTGAGTTTATGTGGCGTACACAACACAAGGGTAAAGACCCATTCGGCCAAAATTTATTAGGTATTAGAGATTTTTGGATTGATATAAACAATTAAAATTAGTTTAAATCAAAATATATATTTATTATTTATTTCAAATTAAATCAATTATATTAAATTCTAAAGTGGTGATACCATAACATAAAAGTGACAAAAATAGATTATAAATTGCCAAGTCTACAATCGGCGCGGTTTTTCTTCTCTCCTTTAAAATCGCCCAAAGTGTACTTGGGCGGTATTGTTTTGGCAGCGTCGATATTTGTTTAGTTTAGATATCTTACGCCCCTTCTACACGGCCGGGACCACCCGCCGACCATCGTGGCCTTGGTAGGTGCAACCAATTTTTGTATTCGTTCTACACGGTCGGTGGTTGACTCAACTTGTTAGTTCTTCTCCGGTATTCGCGATGGCTCCTCGCCTTTCAAAGCAACAGAAGATCGGTTTGGCAATAACTTTTTTATGTTTGAGTGAAGAAGAAAAACAAAGAAAATGGATGAAACAGTGGCTCAAAGAGCGAATTACTTAGAACCGCCTTAATATTTTACGGATTCTTGATTCTGATGACTTTCTGAATTTTTTAAGAATGGATCAAGACAATTCATTGCAACAAGCGATAACGTGCGCCTTCGACGACTGACAAGCGCTCGCGTCGGCCGACAGCGTTCCAGACGGTCGGGGCCGACCACGGACGGTGCCTGTCGCGAGGGATGCGTTCACGACCACGGACGGTTGACATCAACCAAATATTTGTCGTTCAACCGATTTCTACATTGCCCATTTTTACCGTGTAGAAAAATACAAACTTTATAAGAAATACATAGAAAGGAACTTGCATTCTATTTGTAATTCAAAAGAAAGTAAAACTTTTAGACGATTGCTAAAACAATAGTTTATTTATATGATATGTAACAGAGTAGAGTAAAGAAACATTTAACTTACCTAAAACAATAGGATAAAATAAAACCCCCTTTCAATGTGCTTCTTATAAAGTAACAATATTATAACCTTCCCTCCTAATTGAACATATGTTAGACATCTAAACTAAATTGTGAATATAATTTATAATAACTGTACATGTGTTAGATATCTAAACTAAATTATGAATATAATTTACATATATATCTATCTGTGTGTATAATCGTTTGCCCCTTAATGCACATAATGTCGATCGTCAAAGATTTATATTTTATTTCAAAATTATTTTTGACAAAATTTGTATTTACAACTGTAAAAAAAGATTTCAATTTTAGTCCAACGTTTCGGTTACTTGAACCATTTTCAAATCTATAAAATATTTATAGTAAGTGTAATGTCTTTATATCTTGCTAATCTCAGAAACAAGCAAACCAATTTGAATAAAATTGTATTGTGTTACGTTGATTTTTGAATCATTTAAATATACGCAGGAATCAATAAAGATATATAATTTAAGGTTAGAATATTAACTTTTAAAAAATAAACTTCCTATTGAAGTTGTAATTACTAACTTCAAAAACAAACTCTTAAAATATCGCTTATCTCGGAATTATTTTCAGCAGATATTGGAGGGTTTCTTCAAAATTTCGAAAAAATAAATAAAAATAGAACAGCCCGGTGGTTCATCTGCTGTCTGACTCAAACCTCAAGCCTATTTTCATAAGCAATAATCTATAAAGCTAACTTTATTGTATGGTCTATTATTGTTTTCCAAAGTCAATAATAGTTTTATAAAAAAGCATATTGCTAAGTGAAGTAAAATGAACTTCAATGGAAAGAGTTAAATCTTGAAATTATTTATTAAAGAGTAATATATTTAACTATTTATATTTATTAAAGAGTTAAATCCCAATTCGATTGGGGCACGCGGGGAATTAAAAATAACACAATAGTGCAATTCCTAAATGTGAAGGATATTATGATAATTTATTATTAATTTGAGGTTTTCCCCACATTCATTAGGCCCGTATCTTCTAAAATATCTCAGCCATGGCAACAACTATTTGAAAGTTATATTTTAGTTTTAGTTTTTATGCTTCGAAGAGCATAAAAGGGGATTGCAAACATATACACAGAGAGAGGTAGAGAAGAAAATAACGTAGGATACGATACCCTAAGACCTGAATGGGAAGAACTATAGTCGACGACATGAAATCAGGCGGCTGAAAGAAAATGCGGAGTTGCCAAATCGACCTTCTTTCTGACACCCCAGGAATCTTTTATATTTCATTTATTGGTCATGATTTAAATGTAAGGATCAAAAAATTAATTTTTTAATAAAGATTCAGATTTAATAAACATACTACATTATATTTAAAATAGATCATTATACAATTTAATTGATTAAAACCTTCTAATAATTTTGTTTACAATTATGAAGTATAATCAAGAATAGAATTATTGTTCATCATCATCAGAAAATTCTTCGGACTCAGATGTGGCTTCGTCACTTAAATTTATTAATATTTGTTCAATAATTTCATCCGTTACCATTTCTTTGTCCCAATCAGCTTGTTGAAGATTTTCCGCATGCTTTACACATTTACGGCAATCTTCAGGAGTCACATTTTCTATTGGTTCACACGTTAACCTCTCCACATCAGCTAATTTAAAAGTTGTATTTTTATCGGCCACTTCTCTTTTAATCTGAGCCCATATCAATTCGATTGGGTTATATTGCCAGTGGTACGGAGGCAATCTCAAAACATCATGCCCTGAAGCTGTTGGAAGTTCATCTATTTCATAGATTTTATTGCCTCTAAATGTTCCAACTTTGGACAACAATTCAACTTTTGTTGAATTAACTTACAACATTACAACATAATTAACTTAATACATTTTTCCCCTTAGCCATTCAATTATCTCCTGCTTCCGCCAGTTAAGTGAAGGGCATTTTTGCAATAAGGCAGAATGATAGGGAGCATTATCTAAAATTTTTACACAAGGTTCCTCCAGATTTGGTATGAGATGATTTATAAACCACTCTTTAAAAGAAAGACTATTCATTTCATTATGGTAGTCAGAAGTTTTAGTTTTGGATTGGAATACCCATCTGCAATCAGTCACAAATCAGCATGAACTACCTGCGGCTTTCCCTTTCCAACAGGTACCTTCAACCCACCCTTGTTATCTGTGCTCTGCCAAATGTATTTTCTGGAATGGTTTTCATTCATCCAAGTTTCATCAAGATATATTCTTTTCCTTTGAATTGGTTCATGTTTAAATTCGTGCATTTTTCGCAAGAAATTAGTTCGGGGCAACGTAAATGTCTTTCCGTTCTAGAAGAAATTTTCTCCAATCAAACGTCTCCCTATATTTGTACCCTAGATTCCTCAAAAGCCTTTGAAGATCTAACACTGTCAGAGTAATTATTTTTTTCTTCCAGAACTGGACGTAATCTTTCAGCTGTAGGATATTCACATCTATCGTAAAATTCAAGTACAGAACGCCGAACTACATCGTTGTCAAAATCATTCAAAATGGATTGTGGCTTATCTCTTTTATATTTTTTACGTGGAGATTCGAATTTCTTTTCTGAAGGAGGACTGTGCTTTACTTCTTGACACACTCTTTGCACTGATCTTAAACTCGTGCCAGAAATTTCTGCCACTACTTTTTGACTTCTATTAAAATCAATGGCATTCAAAAACGTTGGGTTAATACATTTTTTGACAAATTTATAAACATTACATATAATGGACTTGCCTTGCGAACTCAAATCTTTCTTTTGCAGTAACTCAAGTCGGCCTTTTTTCTCCGGTGTTACAGCTGAATATGAAGAAGGTGAATCCATATATTATATCCAAAATTTTTGAAATAATCTCAGTTATGTTCATTACGAAAGCAGTCGCAAAAGCGGCTTAATTCCTTCTTGGCCTTCAAACTGATTAACATCAAGATGTCCTCATACACACAGATAACATGATCTTGATACAAACAGTTTTCAAGAAAAATATTCACGCGAGCGCACCGTAAATATCAGACAGAACTTTTGTAACTTACATTCATATTTTTTCTGTAACTTCTACATTTCAGGATATAACTGGAGTAACCTTGCCCTTGAGGGGAATGAGATACCTGATAAAATCAAATAAAAAGAGGCAGCGCAAAGTACTTTATGCCCAACATTTCTTAAAACTTCATTGTCACGTAAAAATAACAATATTATGATATAAGATACGTTATGGTGGGGAAAACCGAGCTCTTGACTCACCCAGATAAATCTCCAAGTTTACAACGATTCGTTCCTATAATTAACAATCACAAATTAGTAAATTATACAAATTATAATTCCATTATAATCCCAGATTTTAATTGAACATCCAAAAAATCATACCTACATAGATCCCATGCAATCGTTGACTGTTTTTTTTTTTCTTACCCTCCTAATTTATTTATTTGCAATACAAAAAAAAATACAATATAACATAATTACACTTGTATCTGATGCCTTCTTTTACCATAGGGTATTATAAGGCAATTGTCCTCTTTTCGCTGTATGTGGGGGCTTTTATTTTGTGGCTGTGCCTTTGCCTTGGCTTTTACAATGGGGAGGGACCATTTTCGGGCTTCGCTTAAGGGATAAGGAGAGGAAAAGGGTGGGAAAAGGATGAGGGGGTGAAGGGACAGGAATTGGGAAATGGGATTTAGGGGGTTTTAGACTGCAGAGTCCAGGCCCCCTCCATCGGTGACAACGTCTACTAAGGGGAGTGTGCCTTGCCATCTCCCAGGCCTTACGGATGATGTTGTTCCGTGCCTTTTCAAGTGAAGTCCCCTGACTATTCATCGGAGTTTAGGAAACTCTGAGGGATGACCTGTACAGGTAGTGGAGCAGTGGTGCACCATAGATCAGTGTTGGTCGAATAATGACTTTGTATATTTGTAGCTTGAGTCGTAATGAGAGCTGCGGTGAGGTGAGCAGGTGACTGGTTCATTAGACATTTAAACTTATAAGCCCATGATGGGTCATGGTCTACTCGAATGGACCTTAGATAGGACATTATGGAAGGAAGCCATCCAATCACTAGGTTATGGAAACCCACTATTAGTGGAAACTCCCATTTAAAAAAAAAAAAATTATAAACATCTACTAATTAAAGTATAAATATCTACATTAATTATTTCTATAATTTCAAGAAATGAAAACTGTTCAGTACCTAAATCAAGTTGTGTAATAAATTTCAGTCCGACTCATGAAATTTAAAAATAGCTCAGAATTTGAAGAATTGATAATAGATTCAGTAATTGCGGTGCATTTGAATTATTACTGATATAATTCGTTATTTATCAATAAATTAAGTTGTGCAAAAAGTACACTCAGTAGACCACAGTACAGTACAGTCAGTAGACTACAGTACAGTCAATAGACGTCCTCACAAAAAATCACCGAAATCATCCAAGGTGCTTCCGAAAATTCCCTCTAGTGTTTAAAAGCAATAGCTCGAATGATTTCATGCTATAGTTCTAACGAATGTATAAATAGAATGAGAGGTAAATAACATTTCGCGATAAGTATATGCATGCCTAAGGCTTGGGTATACACCCACAGAAACGAAGTTCGTGGAATTCATATCACCGGAATATACAATAATGCTTGGGGTATCCCAATGGGGAACCCCTAAGGAGAACCTTGACTAAAACAGTGCCGTTATAACCTTTTATGACACTAAAAACCGTTTAATGCCAAATGACCAAACCAAGAATGATCTGGCAGGGATCTGTATTGACAGATAAAGAAGAGATAATTATGAGAAGACCATCGGATATAGCCGTCCCACGGAAAATTGTACCTGCCATAGGTCACCCAAAACCTAAGAGGTGCCAAAATTGTGATGGCTCAATTCTCCAGCAATTCACAACACAGACACGGAAAAATTATGACGGTATGCAAAACAGTGGGTATATTGAGGTATGCTTCTCCCTCATATAGATATGTTCAATTATGTAAACCGTCTTGCTGAATGTTGACATCTCGTAACGATAGGCGTGATTGACATAGTAGTCGTGTCAAGCAAAGGAATGTCATTCATTGTGCAATAATTTATGCAGTTTCAAGAATAAATTCTAACATGGAACATCATTTTCATTTCACGAAGTGAATGAAGTATCTTTGTCCCACTCTGTAAGTATACAAATGGCGCAGAGTTGGAAATTCTTCCTCAGTAAAAAGAGATTTTGGAAAAACTCGAGTTAATCTCTAAAATCAATCGGAGAATTGATTATTTGATTAGCCTAAACATTATTGGAAGAATAGAAATTGCCGGAAAAGAAAATTAAAGGCTAAACCATGTGATAGTACTCGCAACCGTCTGAAAGGACCCGTTAATAAACCTAAAGGACAATTAGCCAAATAATGATAATTTTAATAATAAAATTTGAATTAAAATAAATAATATAAGCTATAGACCTTTATTGATCGTGTTTGGCACTAGTTTAAATCAAAGGTTTAATTAGTACTGTATTATTTTGTATACCCTGAAACCAATTTCCCTGGTCCTCCAGGTTGGGGGTTGGCGTTGGGTTTGCAGTCCATCGTCGGAAAATCACAAATTAGCATTCGAACCTAATAAAACAGCCTCGGAAAAGAAATGGTGGCAGGGCTTATATGAATTAGGCCACGACATATGACGCATTGTTGTATTAAAGTCGTTCATATATATATATTATTTTGTGAGTTTTCTGATATACTGAATCCAATCTCATTAAGTTTTTGTTTTTTTTAAATGTGTTTATTTAATGTTTCCACCAAAGCAGATAAAGTTTTAATGTTTAGATTTAGCAGTTATGTGATGTGTTCAGAGAATTCCGCCAACGCATTTATTTACTGTTAGGACTAGATTTGTGCCAGCTTCAGGGGTTTCCCAATTCCCAGCAGAATCGCCATTCTAGGAACAAAGTCTCCTAAAATAGAATTTGATTTCTTATTTACTCCTGACGTGACATTATTTGTATAACAACTAGCTTTGATTCTGATTTTTATTTTATTTTTCAAGGGTATTTCATAGAGAATATTCTGTCAACCGATTTAATGAAAGTTTAATTGAAACAGTAAATAAAACAAATTAATGCAACTCAACAACATTTTAACTAAAAACAGTTAAACAGATTTTTTTTTTAAAAGGACAATATCAACTTTTATTCGCAAATTTATGATTTGTTAAGGTTCTATTTTTTAAATGTAATATATAGAAACCCCCAGGGTATCTTCTTCGGTGAAGGTAGGCCCTAGATGAAATCGAAATTAATCCTGTTTCACATACATCCCCTGACCAACAGCATTGATAATTTTAATTTATATCAAATTAATACTGTAATAATTACAAATGTGCAATTAGGGTTTGAATTGATAAGGCGGCGATAATATGGAGTTGTACCGAAATTCATATTCATTGCTGTTATTACAATTATTGCTGCTTTAATTAGATCAAAATGTTCTAATTCCGCAAGCAGCACTCATTCGTTAAGGTACTTGAATCTACTTAGGAACCTCGAAACTGCTGAAACGCTGATTCGAAACAGGCCTGGGTGAGTAAAAATTAACGTTTATGGCTGGCACACATAAAGAATCTCTCGACCTTCCCACTCAGGCTGGAAAGGATACTAGGTAGCAGCAATAAGCCGTTATGTTTCTTTTAACAAGAAAAAAAATCGTGGCTTAGTCGAATTTTAAAATAATGTGCATCAAATATTCGTTCGTTATTAAGCGCAGCAACATTACAAGCGCATGTTAATCCTCATGACACTATCATTTTGATAATATTAACCAGACGCATGCTTCACAATTCCGCGTTGTGTTATATCTAAATTCTTCCACGGTCTCATCCTGCTTTGGACCGGGAAAGGAGTCACCTGTGGTCTAGTGGTTAGCATATTTTTAACAAATTGTTTTATGGAATACTTTAGGAAAACTTCAAATTAATAATCATAAAAGAAGTCAGGGTTATTAACTACTAATTAATGATTAAGCTGTAAGTGCCAATTATCATTTTATGTGTTATGTATATTTTATGATAATAAATGTATCTTCATTATCAACTGGATCAAACATCAGCTGAGCTCCATGACAACCAGTCCATTGCCATAGAAGTAATGACCTAATTAAATTTGCAAAGGCACTGATCCTGCTTTCACATTCTCATTGCCAGTGGGAATTCATTGTTGTGTTATTATCTTCTGGTCTTGAGTTATATCTACTGTTAACATTTTAGATTTTCCTTCTGGTCTATCAGCCCTTTTTCCCTCTCGCACTAATATAGCTTAGGCAATGAATATATGTTAATTACAAGCAATCTATGTGTTTATTAAATCATTTAGAGTTATCAAGTTTCGGCCTCAACGTGTGAGATCAGTGATACATCAGAGTTACCAGTTGGCCACAATTTTTAAATATAATATTCCTATTTTTAGAATACAATTAATAATTGTTTTCAAAGTAAGTAATAATCCCTGAGACTATTGTTTTTGATGCTACAAAAAGTTATTCACTATGCATCTATATAATAAAACTGAATCGCCTAATGCCTTGCTAACCGCAAAACTCGAGAACGGCTCGACCAATTCTGCTAATTTTTTTTTTTCATATTTTTACTAAGGCGCAAAGAAGGTTCTTATGGAGAGAAACCCCGTAAAAATGACGAGGGAAACCTTCGGTGGCCGAAAAACCTTGACATTTTCGGAGTTATTTCAGTTTTGGCCTGTATCTCCTAATCGGTGCGTTTTTTAAAAAAAAAACATAAGTAACCATTTTTAAAGTAGATTAAATTTTCTACAATTTGAGCCCAACCGCAGCTCTGTAAGTCTAATAGAGTCCGAGTTATGTCCCTATCGTATAATAAATAACTGGAATCCTAGCTAGCTATCTATATAATAAAAATGATTCACCAAATGTCTTGCTAACCGCAAAACTCGAGGAGGGCTAGACCAATTCGGCTAATTTTTTTAACATATTTTTGCTAAGGCGCAAAGAAGGTTCTTATGGAGAGAAAACCGTAAAAATGACGAGGGAAACCTTTGGTGCCCGAAAAACCTTGAAATTTTCGGAGTTATTTCAGTTTTTGGCCTGTATCTCATAATCGGTGCGTTTTTGAAAAAAAAACATAGGTAACCATTTTTAATGTAGTTTAAATTTTCTACAATTTAATAATAAATATTTAAAAGTAGAATGCTTCAAGGGGCGAGAACTGGGTAGATCCTTAAGTAATGACCACAACCCATCAACAACAACCTTTCTACACTATCTCTATGTATTAGGTTCATAAACTGCTTATTTTATGACTGTTTTACTTAGATTATTATAGTATAATAATATGTTAAAATATTATTATTATAGTGTGAAACATGATTTCATTCTAGACTCAGTGCAGCGACGAAGTTCTTGATTTTATGGGAAATTTTCCCCTTCTTGAACTAATTTTTATTTTACCCCTCTATACCTTATGATTTTCTTAAATGGAAATCATGGACAATGCTGGTCTTATACCAGGTAGTTTGGTTGAGCAGGAAACAATTTAGGAAGCTTTATAAATGTTTGCTTAAACAAATAAGTGTAAAGAAGTCCACAAACCACTCTTTTCATAAATATTAAAATTATAATTCTGATTATGAGATATAACTTCAAGGCCTCATTAAAAGCTATATTTCTTATCGATGACGAAATTATTAGGTGGTTAAACTAAACATCAAATCATTACCACAATTAGCCATGATTGGCACTCTTCAGAGAAAGTTAGTAATTGTTCCATGGAAATCTTAAATAAATAACTTATCAAAATTGGCAATGTGGTAGAATTATCATTGCTCTCTAGTGGTGATTAGGAGAACTAAAAAAGGATCATGTGGAAGAAAATGGTCCGGGTAGAGGTCAATAAATTTCTCCTAAATATCAAGAAATATTTATTCAGTAGCCTACTTTGCAGGTCTTCTTCAGGGCTAAATGTGCAAAATACAGACAATTAAAAATTAAAAAATTGTTAAGGAAAGAAAAAAAGGATACTAAAAGCATGGAAAATATAGAAAATGAACATTATAAAGGTTAAAATGAGTGAGTATCTAGTATTAATAACCAAGTGACAGGAAGGTAGTGAAATACATAATAGAGATTAAAATAATAATAAAACAGAACAGGACAGGCTAAAATTAAAGAATAATTAGGTATAAAGAATAAGTTAATAAAGATAAATACTAAAATAAAATGGGCAAATATTAAAGTTGAAATACAAGTATTGGTACACAAGTATTGAAATACAAGTACTGATTGGTGGACAATAAAGATGGAGAGGGAGAGAACAAGAGATATATATTAATACAGAGCAAAAAAGATCATGTGGGGCATTAATAACCATAACAATGAGAAATAAACAATATAATATAAAATTATGTATTTTAAATAATAAATAAAATATAAGTAGGCAATAAGATAAGGTAAAAGTTAAAAGAAAAATATCAGAAATAAATATAAAGATACAGAGGTAATGCAAATGAATAATACCGTAAGTAATAACATAGTTGATATTAAATAAACATGTCAATTGTATAAAAAGAGCGATAAGTAAGTTACAGTAGATGGGCTGATATAATATAAAAATAGTGAGTTAAGATGAAAACAGATGAATGCCGTGAAAAAACCAAAAAAAGATACTTAAAGTTGGGAAATAAATAAATGCCTTACAGAGATAGTGAGCATGGAAATTGTAAAAATAATATAGTTATGTGTTGTATGGTTATTAAGGAAATAAAATAAAATGGAGAAGAGCAGAGAGTGTGGGAGGATGGGTAAATTAGTGAAAGATATATAAAATAAATACCTGTCGCACAGGGGGGGCGTGAGGCCAAACGCGTCGGAAGCTACACTACATCTAAATGAAATGTACAAGGGGTTGAGAAAGAACATGCGTTGAGTCTTAATCACACCTTTAACTTCGACCAATCCTCTGTTCTCGCCACGGTTCCCAATTACAACAAAAGACTCATTGCAGAATCCATCTATATAAACCTTGAAAACAATCCTTTAAACATCAAGACTGACAAAAATAACCTTTCCCCCCTCCCTTGAGACACCCACCCTTGCTAATATTTTACCTTTCAGCACCTATAAATTTTTTATACGTGGCTCAGGGTTGGAGTTGTTACCAGCCACAAGACATTTCTCAACCCCTTGTACATTTCAGTTAGATGTAGTGTAGCTTCCGACACGTTTGGGCTCACGCCCCCCCCCCTCCTGTGCGACAGGTATTTATTTTATATATCTTTCACTAATTTATCCATCCTCCCATCCTCTCTTCTCTTCTCCATTTTATTTTCTTTCCCTAATAACCATACAACACATAACTATATTATTTTCTTCCACATATTTCATCAAGGTCAACTATTTTCATTCAAAATAAAAAAGGATCAATTACACAGGTCAATAAAAGCAAAGAAATTGTTTGTTTCATGTGACTATTTGGTTGTTTCTAACTCAATTTGAAACATATGTTGTAAATATGACAACAATGTTTCTCTTATGTTTTTAAGTTATAGGTTATTAAACTTATTTAGTATTTTTACTTAGTTTTTCAATTTTTTTTTGGACAGTAAAATATATTCTGTTTTTTTTTTTTTCGATATCTATTCATCCAGACGGTGTTGTGTGGTTAATCCAGATTGTTTTTCTATATTTGTGGCGAATATATATTTGAAAAATATCGAAAACCTATATCGGACTTTGTAAAAACTGTGTTTCATTAATACTTCAAAATAGATTTGTACTATCAGGACAAGCCATGGGTTCCTCAGATTGTTAGTTAAAAATGTGTTGTGTGTCTAAGGTTATGGTCCAGTGGGAAAAGAGATGCAGTGAAGTTCGTAACTCCATTATTTGGCAGGAACCTATAAACCATCATGACGACTGCTACTTCTGCGTTGTGAAAATAAATAGAATTAACCCTGGGAATCGAAGCAAGTGGTCATATCCTAACTCATCTTCTGCTCAATGACCTCAATTAAAACCACAAGAGGTACAACAACCCAGCACATCTAAATCCTCTGCTGATTCAAATCTCTGTGAACGCGAACAAAATATGTCAAGTGATGACTCTGATCCAGATTACAAATGTAGCCTTTCAGAACCTCAAGCATTTAATCAGAAAGAACTAAATGACTTAGTGAGGGATCTGAACCTACCGAAAGAATCTTCTGAAAGTTTAGCATCTCGTTTAAAAGAAAAAAATTTGCTTACTCCCAAACCAACATCACTTTTTATCGCACCCGAGAAAAGAATCTGTTACTGTATTTTTCTCAAGAGAAGGATTTAGTCTTTTGTAACGTTGTTGGTAGTATTTTGGAACAGATGGATTTAAAAAACTACAAGCCTAAGGATTGGCGTCTTTTTATGGACAGCCGCAAAAGAAGTTTAAAGTCTGTTTTTCTCCATAATGGTAACAAGTACAGATCCATACCTATAGCACATTCGGTGACTTTGAAAGAAGAATACACAAATATTTCTAAGGCTATGGAACAAATTAAGTATCAAGACCACAACTGGGTCAATTGTGTTGACTTAAAAATGGTAAACTTCCTTCTAGGTCAACAGGGGGGGGGGGGTACACAAAGTTCCCTTATTTTATCTACCTCTGGGACAGTCGTGACAGGCAACACCATTGGCCACAAAAGGTTTGGCCAGTGAGGGAAGAGCTGAATGTTGGTACAAAAAATGTTATATACGTCCCTTTAGTCAGCCGAGACCGCATCATGCTTCCACCACTTCATATTAAACTCAGCATAATGAAACAATTTGTGAAGGCGCTTGACAAAAGTGGCAGATGTTTCAATTTTCTTACACACAACTTTCCAGGGTCAAGGACAGAAAAATTAAAAGCCAGTATTTTTGATGGATCACAGGTTAGGGAACTCGTGAAAGATCCTGATTTGGCAAATCAATGATTGAAGTCGAATCTAAAGCCTGGAACTCATTTATTTTGGTTATGAATAATTTTCTAGGTAACAGTCAATCTGATGAGCTTGTTGAGTGTATGCTATCGAAGTTGCAAAAGCCAGGGTGCAACATGAACGTAAAAATCCACTTCCTGCACTCGCCTTTAAACCGATTCCCAAAAATGCGGGCGATTTTAGTGAGGATCAGGGTGAAAGTTTTCATCAGGATATTCGGACAATGGAAGAGCGTTATCAGGGAAGGTGGGGCTCACACATGATGGCAGACTAATGCTGGAGTATGCAACGAGATCTACCTAAAGTCATTTATTTAAGGAAATACTGCAAAAGGTCATTTGATAATAATGTTCAATAAAATTTTGTTAACATTATCTATTAATTTCTTTCATTTTTTAGTCAAAACAGTAAAACTTTATATTTCACAAAATAAAGCTGTTAGCAATCTCCCAGTATTTTTTTCATAGTCAGGGCCTTTGAAATACTCAATAATAATTAAAAAAATGAATGAAACAAAAATTGTGTTGACCAGTGTTGTCCATCTACAAATATCATTGTTGTAATGTAAACATAAAACTTAAACTTTTATCTTGTAAATAACATGAAGTGGTATTTATTATTTCAATTCATAAACATAATAAATAAATAAATGTTAAAGTGTCACAATTAATGCCATAAAATTAAATGATAAATATTCAAGAAAAGATTAGAAAAAACTTTTCTAAACATTAAAGGAAACTTTGGGCTTCATTTAATGCTGACAATTATTTATCACCTTGTCAGAAAAAAATAAGAGAAGATTGACCTACCTCTTTCTAAATGTATTAATAAATCTTCAGAACCTTCAGGTGGCTGGATAATCATTTAATGCTTAATTAAATAACCATTAGCGCCTCAAAGGTTGGCGTAATAGGCTTGAATATATCCATATTTTAATAACAATATCTTGTTTTTTCACTTTATTGGCCTGAGAACATAAAGTAAATATTATTTGTAATCCTCGAGTTAAACATGCATCATTTAAAGAAATTCTGCAATTAGGAAAATGAAAAATAATTTTAAATAATCTATTTTTGGAAGTATTTTGAGTGATATTCATACAATGTGAAACTCAAAATGCGCTCACAAATAAATAAAGTATAAAAAATTTCCAATATAATACTCAGGTTGTCAATATAAATGAAAAGTTTTGAATGTGAAAAAAACACATTTTTTTGTTTCCAATCTACAGTGATTGCTTTAGGATTTATAATTGTTTTACAATTCATGTAGAATCACAAAATTAATGTATAATGAAATTGGTAAAATATGCTTAACGATATACACCGATTTTGAATGAACCATGAACAAGTTTTATCACTCTCCTGAAAAGTGATGTTTTTCATTGTTGATACTTTACATTTATATTGACAATATGAGAAGTTCAGAAACAAAAGCAGGTAATTCCAAAATTTAAAAAAAGTTTCATCTCCAGAACTGGACTAAAACATGATAAATAAGGTGGCAAAGTGTCATGCTAGGCAAAGTGCTTGACTATAGTAGCCGAAAATGTGAAAAAGTTAATTTTTGAAATTTCGTAGTTATCCACTTTTAATCCTGAACACCTGATCAATAACTTAAAAAAATTATTCAGGAAAATGTATGATGATAACAAAAAAAGGAAAACAGGTCAATTGACTTTTATTTGTATTGAATAAAAAAGTTTTTAGTGGTGTTGCAATATTTTATTTTACCTTCACAAAGTGGGACAGGCAGTAACGGAGACACCTTTCTTCTTATTCCAACAATTATTTATTCTTTCTTTGTGTTTAATTTGTAACTGTAAACTACCTTCTCCTTTTCCTTTTGCTTTGATAATTAACAGTTGAAGAAATCACGGATTAATTAATTACTACTTCCTGTTTGATTAATACACTACAGCTTGTATAAAGATTTTTAAGAATTTTATTACTAGTTATTAAAAAAATAAATGATTAAATCATTCAATTAAAATATATTCTATGGAAACCATTATATTTTCTCTACTTTGACCATTGGACTCAACAGGTCCGTGTAGATTCGAACACAGTTGCTCTTGATGTAGAATAAACTATGAACTGATATGGATATATGGAAGTCATTATATATTATTAATTCTAAGATTAAATTATTGTATTTTTCAATAAAAGAAATTAAGATGGTTTCATCTTGGAAATAGAAATGATGTAATAATCATCCCTTAAATATTTAAATATTAAATATATATTTACACTTCCTGCTTGATGAATCAACTTTTGATAGACACTATACCATGCATTACAATTTTTAACATGTTTTTTTAACTACATTATATAAAATTAAAAGAATTAATTAAATAGAATTTGTAAATTAAAATATATTCCAAGAGGCCATATCATTAACTCTCACTTTGAGCATTGGAATTGAAAGTAGAAATCAAAATTCTGGGATAGTGATTTGAAATTTATTTTTTTCCTGTTAGCACTATATTGAAAAAAACAATACAATCCAATATCGAAATTCGTTATTGTAAATTACAGATATTGAATTTGAATAAGTAGAACAATTAAATGAACAGTTATATAAATTGTTAAATGGGTATTTGTATTCCCATCATATGAAATTTCTGTGTGTACTAGTGTAGGGTACTTCTTTTTTCAAAATTCTAAATCTCACCACTTCCTTTGAAAGGGAAGAGATATTGAAAAGAAGTACACAGCCGCAAGGTTACGTAGTTTAGTAATAAAAATGTCTAAGGAATATTATAATTTTGTTTATGAATAAATGCCTGTATATTAAGATTGCAACAAATGAAAAACAGGAACAAAGAGAAATTTATTAGTTGGGGATAACAGATCCTGAAAGATCAAATTAGAAATATGTGTAAGCGATTGAAAAAAATAAAATAAAATAAAATTTTATAGAATCTAAAACTTATCTGTGAGGCTTTAAATAAGGCTACATAAAGATATTTCTTCTAGCTACAGTAAAATATTTCAATTTAATTTTTACTAGGATAGTTATAATATTAATCATATCATCTTAATTTATGTTTTAATTTGTTTAATTGTAAATAATTACCTGCTGGTTGTAAAATTTAAGTTGATCAAGATTTAAGAATTTGACTAAGAAACATTTATTTTCAGAATTCCATAACTTTACATCAGTGTCGGGTTTCCATTATTCAATTCCAATCTTCTGAAGTTATGGCACTTCGAAGATATTGGCTCAGCCATATAAAAATAATTCAAACGCTAAAAAGGAAAAAATCTTTGTTTATTTTTCAAGAGTAGCCATAAGTACTAGAAATCAAATAAAATATATTTAACTCCTTCATAAATTATTTTTTCAAGTTCAGTTTTAAAAGTGGTAATTATTCTGCAGGTTGTTGCTTCAAGTTGAGTCAGAACAAGTTTTAACTTTTCATTAGTTTCCCTTTTAATATTTTCCAAAAATACAAGTTATAGTGAGCTTTAGTATGGAAAAGAGAATGTAATTATGGAAAATGTGTCTGCTTTTGCAAACATTTCATCTAGAAATGAGCATTTCAACAAATATGTACCTGCCTATACTTCGAAATCAAGGACGGATCCAGGGGGGGGGGGCACAGGGGCAGGTGGCCCCCCTCCCCCCAGACAGCTTTTTATGTATGGAGAATCCATTATAGTACATAATTATAGGCAAATCACATGATCATAGTTGTTAAAATAACAGAAAGAACAAGAGTGAAATTATAGTTTTGATATTTTAATAAACCTTTAAAATCTTTCTCTAGATATTACAAGTTAATTTGTAAGTTACTGTATATTTTTTTTCGTGTCTGCCCGTTGTGCCCCCCAGAAAAAAATCCTGGATCCGCTCTTGTTCGAAATGCTTGTCGAAATTTTGATTTCTTGAAAAAATGATTAATGAAATCTACTCAGCACCCGTAATTACATTATTTTTTCCATACAAAAGCTCATGATAACTTGTATTTTTGGAAAATCTAAAAAATAAACAGTTAAAACTTGTAACTCAACTCGAAGCAACAACATGTGGAACAGATGCCTTAAAATTAATGTTTAAATACAATATTTTAATTGACTTTGAAATACTTTAAAGAAATTCTGATAAATATAATATAAGTTAAAAATTATTATTAAAAAAATATTTTTCTAAACTATAAAATCTTTAAAAAAATGAATAAAGCAAATAAGAGATATTTGAATAGCAGTAAAAAATGAGATTGATTTAATTAAAATAAGCAAGAAAATAAGTCTACTTACTGAAAGGGTGTAGTTCTCGAAAATGACACAGATGTCAGCAGCAGAAGGCGGGAATTTTCAATGCCCTTTTGTATATGTTTAATAAAATCAAATAAACCAATATATAATGTTATACGAAGCTAATATATTAAGTATATGATAAAATAAAATATTGTATTTCATTTTTTTGAATTTTGAATTAATGATATTATAAATTTTACTTAATCTGAAATTAAAATTATATTAAACTTTAGATAAGATCCACTGTCATGAATAAGTAAAATGGCTCACAGAATACAAGTATTCTGGTAAGCTCTACATTGACTGAACAAACTGAATTATTTGTCTTATACATGTCTCTAGAGATCTTGCAGATCGTCAAGTAATTAATGCACAGTGAACGATTTTAAAGAAAAGAATTTACTAGTAAGTATGTTCAAGTCTATTCATTTTCATGTACTATCTTATGATATGACTTAAAACTCGCCTGGTCAGATTAATTGATTAAAAAATTATATTAGTATTAATCACATCATATTAGTATTTCTAAACTTGTTTTTATTTTTTATTGAAATCAAATTATTAATAATTTACTTAATTAATTAAATTTTTCACTAGTAACATAATTAGGCTTAAATTATTTTGTACTACCAATATCAATTAATTAAATGGTTGAAATATTTTTTTTTAATGAAGTACCAGCAACATTTGTGCATTTAAAGACAAAATATTTTTTATATTTTTATTTTTTTTCTGATTTGTCCTATTTTTCCTTTCAGATATTTGATACACACAATCGGAACATTTATTTTAAATATAATATAAAGTAAGTTCGTGATTTCAGGAGGATAAAAACCAGAGGTTTATTGTTATTGTAACAATGTACATTTTATTTATAAGACAAAATATTATATTTTGATGATTAAGTTATTCATTTCATATTGAATTACATAAAGCCTTAATTTTACCTTTGCCTCTGCCATTGGTCATCCAGTTGTTATTTTATAATTGCAAAAGAATGATATTTTTGTTAAATGCGTGTTTTCCACAGACCTAACATGGCACTTTCATTTTTCACAAAATTAATGTTACTTTATTATTGTTACACAAAATTGTGTTATTGTTTCTATCATTTAGCTAATTACATTTTATTGACAGGTGTTCTGCTAAAGACTTTTTGAAATTCGATTTGGCTGAAACATCATACAGAAGTAAGAGTGTAGCTTTCTTCCGGTCCTATGAAGATGGTACTAAATGGGAGCTCTTCATAAAGTGAGCAATTTCGATGAGTTCTTATATAATATTTTTTAGAAACAAATAAAAATTATTCGAAATTTTATTTAAGTTAAAATATGTTAGGGCTTAATGTAGCCTTAAAAATATATTTAAACAAGTCTATACAAGAATTCCGTACATTTATAGTAATTTTAATTTTTTTTCTTTTTTAAATTAGCTTGATTCAAAACAAAGGGTATCAGTTCCGCAGGATGTCACTTTGAGGCTAAGTCACAACAAGTTTTAACTATTCATTTGTTTTCTTTTTAATATTCTAAAAAATAAAAATAATTGTGAGTTTCAGTATGAAATAAAGAGTGTTATTGTGGGAAATGTGTATATTAGTAATTATTTCATCAGGAAATAAACATTTCAACTAACATTATGAAGTATAAATGATTTATGTTTGTTGAAACGTCCACTTCTTGTGTAAATAAATACCAAAATATACATAATTAAATTCTTCTTTTCATTCTAAAACTCTTTTTTTTTTTAGAACATTAAAAAGGAAATGAATGAAAAGTTAAAACTTGTTGTGACTCAAAGTGACTTAACTCGAAGTGATAACCTGCGGAACTGATATTGAATTATAATTTGAGTCTTTTCACACACTCACACATTTTTTTTCTAATAGTTATCAACTTTGAATTGTCTTTTTCAGGAGGTTGAAGGGATATAATAATTTGGCTATATGTGTCATTAAGAATCCATTCCTCACTATCTCATCCCTAAAGTATGTTTTGGATCATATAGATCAATTAATCCATTTTGGTGATTGGTGATTGGCCCAGTAGATGATGAAACCCTGCTACCATTTGAATATTTATGATTCCTCAGAAAGAAGTGTGACAGTGAATTATTTTCTGTGGTAATGGATTTCTTCTGAGCTGGAGGACCAGTGGCATGGCTCAAGATTCTGTAAGGCTTCACTAGAAATTTCATTAGAAAAATTTTATCATTATATTTAACAGAATTTCTTGGAAGTATTTTAAAGCGTATCTCAGTATTGTATTTAGCCATTAATTTTAGTATCTGCAAAAAATATTTACAGTTGTAAAGGAGTTACATAGATTTTATTCTATTGGTAGCACTTAAGGCTACTCTTGAAAAAATATTTTTGAACTTAATTATTGAAATTTACAACTATATTATGACAATACAACAATTAAAAATAACGGAATGGATAAAGACAAGTAGAGAAACTACCATGTGGTAGAACTTAAATAACAAATTCAAATTAGAAGGTCAACGAGGCCATTTTCAGATGCCTCGGAGGATTTTCGGCAGTTGAAGAAGTGGCTAACTTAAGAAATTAATGGCTTTGAGTGAGAATAAAGTTTATCATGAAAGGACTGATATTAGGTTTGGGTCAAATCAGCAATAAATGGGATATTGAAGTCATTATGGATTACTTTATTTGTAGCAAAGTAAGGAGCATTATGGATTTTATGAAGGAAATTGGATTGGATACGACAGGAATTTGATGGCTTAGTAGAGCCCCAATGCTCAATTCTGAAAGTTCAAATAGATTGTATAATTTTCATGAATATGAGTCTTTTGTAATTAGTTGGGAGCTTAGAGCATTCGTCTAGTAAAGTATCCTCTTGAAGTAGCCTGGGACAGCGAGCAGTTTGTTGTCTTTTCAGTCTACCATGAGGATTCCAAGTTTAACGTTTGTCAGGATGTAGTCACAATCACCAGATTTGTTTTACAGTAGTTAGTGAAATATTAAAAAAAGGATTATTGAGAAAAGGAAGTCATTGGTTTCACGAAGGATAAAGGTTTTGACACCATTCTTCATGATCAGTGATATGGGATTGAATCGTATGGGATGCTACAACTGGATTAGTGTTAATGTGGGTAACAATGTCAATTGTATAATAAAAACTGTGATGAGGACTGGTTATTTTTGACTTTGGGTATTTGAGGTAATCAACAATGCTGTTGATGATATTTTACAAAAATAATACTGCCAATTAAAATATAGTTTATCCTAGTGCAGATATATTCAAATTAGCGCTTTCTCCAAATTTAAAAACCATCATGGAGATAGAAACAAAAATGGCTGCTATTCAGGAATGACAATTAAAAATGCAAGGTAAAATTAAATGGTTTTGAACTTCTCAATAATAGGCTATTCACATATAAAAAATCAAAATATCTAAAAATTGACAAGCATCCAACCCTTCTTATTTTTTTATTTATTTATTTTTTGCCATAAATCTAAATTGTTTCTAATTCATGAAAACATGGCTCCTTGTTCTACTGAATATGTAAGAAGATTGATTCTTATTAATGAAATAAAAACACAGTTCTAATTTACTAAAATCATTACCATTTAAATTTTCCGCACATTTTGAAAAATTGTGTATTTAAACTTTTTCTTTTCAAACTATTTATAACTCATTATTGCCTATTTTATGTGTTGTTTCCCTTCTGCTTGCTGGTGCCTATTTTCTATTGTATATTTATAGTAATTATCTATAATAAGTACTAACAAATTTTTTTTATAATTTTGTCATTCTATGAAGGAATTTAATTAAATTAAGCATTTCCATTGGTTTTTATAATTAAAAGTTATATAAAATAAATTTAAATTAACAGTTAAAGGTTAAATAAATTAATAAAGTGTATTTTAAAGTATTTTTTCCAATTAGGTGACATAGTTCCTGTTATTAAGTCGATTAAGCCATTAAAGATATTCTTGTACTCAATTACTTTTTTTCAAACAGTTCAAGAGAGGCTTTCTGAGTGCCTAATTTGGTGGGGTGTGAAAGTGATATATTCTACCAATGTCAGTTGTTATTCATTTTGTGGGAATGCTGGGGGAAAAATATTGACTATTTTTGGAAAAATGTGACCACGTCTTGATTAGTTGTTAGTGACCGTTGTTCTGTAGACCACAAAACTTTCAATGTGCTCTAGAATAGAACTTTTATTATTCATCTTTTATATGAGAACAATTAGAGTTTTAAACTAGAACCAATACTATAGGCAACTGTAGGGTGTTGGTCGGAAAGACCAATAGTGACACATCATAATACTAATTCCCTTAACTAATTCCAGTAACCTCTCAATAGGTAGCAATTTTATTCACTAAAACTTGAAATTGATAAAGCAACCAAAAACTTATTCAACAATGTATGCATATTTAAAGAAAACAAAACATTAAAAAAATTGTAAAAATAAGCAACTGAATTATGTACTTGTTACCATAGCACTTTCTTATTTTACAAAAGTTTTTTCTTATTTCTATCATTTAGCTAATTATATTTTATTGACAGGTGTATTGCTGAAGACCCTTTGAAATTCAATTTGACTGAAACGTCTTATAAGAGTAAAAATCAAGCCTGTTTCCGTCCCTATGAAGATGGTTCAAAATGAGAGTTCTTCATAAAGTAAGTAATATACGCGAATACTTTTATATTTGTTAAAAACAAATAAGAATTATTTGAAATTTTATTGAAGTTAAAAGTTATTATGGGTTAATGTAGCCTAAACAAAAATGAAGGAAGTCTTCAGGAAAATAACAAACATATTTGTAAATTATTATTTTTTATTTTTTTGTGAATTAGTTTGATGCAAAAAGCTGTTTTATGGCGGGTAATGTTCTATGCTTTTGTATCTGTTTGTTTTTTAGAAGAAAAATATAAATACTTATGTATTCATTAACAAAATTACTTTATATCTTAACACTGACTGATCATCACTTTCTTTATGGACAATATCCTATAAAATACAGAATATAATTATTAATCAGTATAAACAGATGTTAGGATTACCTATGGTAATTATACTGCTGATAAATTTTTAGTTTTAATAAAAAAATATATTGATGACAATTTTTAATAGTTAATAGAATAATATTTAATCAGATGTTTTATAACATTTCAATAGATATTATAAACTAATACAGTTTGCAATAGAAATAGTAGAATGTAATCAATTAAAATTCCTAGATAAGGAAATAAGTCTAAAGATTAGCGACCAAATCAATATTTGTTTCTATTTTTAGAAACATAATATTATTTGTTTATCATTAACATAATCTAGTGGTTTGGAACATACTGGTAATTGACAAATCATTATCTGTAATAGGATTCACTTATTGAGATTGAATCCGATTTCTAAGTCAGTAGGACTTAACTTTAAATTTAGCTTTTTACGAAAACACTTAAAGGAAGTAAGTACATTTATAAAATGTATACATCTATGTGAGGTTCGCAATAGCTGTAAAACCATTGGCAAGTTGTTTCACTAAAATCCAGATAGATGTCAGTAGGTTCCAATGTCTAGCATAAACTTTCCTACTTTATATTGACCTAATTTTTCAAGTGCTGTAATTAATTTATTTACTTTTAAATATTTGTCAATATTAGCTACGATGTCGTTTTGCAATGGTTTACTATTTTACAAAAAATACTTCAGTTCTTGTACCCCTTTTTTCTCTCGCCACAGACTATAAATGTTGGGGATATCTGATTTTGTCTATAAATGAAGCCACGCCATAGTAAGTTAGATTAACCAAAGATACTTCAGGAAATTGGGCACCCTATGCTGTGCTTTATTAGCGGAGCGGAGTGACACAGTGGTGGAACACTGAGTTGCCATGCCGGAAATCCTGGTTCAAATCACGCAGCAGGCCATGACTTTTATTTAGTCTGTTTGCAGGGGGAGATGGGTCATGTAGGCTCTAGGACCCTCCTGGAGTCCACCCAGCCTCTATAAAATATTATAAAACTAGAGTACCCAAATTCTTCTTTCTTGGCACCACAACCCGCTAGCGAGTCATGGCCTCCGCCATCAGCAACCGCCAGGTGTCCCTATTTTTTGCTGCTACCATACAGTCTCTCACTCCAAACTTCTTTGCATCGGTGTCCACACAGTCCCTCCATCGCAACTTGGGTCTTCCGACGCATCGTCCACCATGAAGGATCTCAGTCAGAAGCTTCCTTGCCATATCATCTCCCATTCTGGCAACATGGCCTGCCCACCTGAGTCGGGCTGCTTTTATAAATTTAACGAGATCAGGGGCATCAAACTTCTTGTAAATATCCAGGTTCTTCCTCCGTTTCCATCCAGGGTACCCAAATTAAGGGGGAAAATCTGGCGGTTGAGCATGATCTAGGACAAGTCACCTTCTTACAGAACCGTTGTCCATGAAACAGTACAGTCTCTACCATGTACTGAACCCCAGACCCTTCCCGGGTTGTAGTGGTACAGGTTTTTTTTTTCTTTGATGTGCTTTAGTAAAATTTACTAAATCATTTAGATGAGATTATAGTTGGCTGTTCAATGTTTCAGACCCATAATATCAAGGTATGCTATTATAAATCTCTTGTATTAGGTAATTGTCCAGTGTAATGGTTTGGTGATTGCCCAGTCGATTACAGAGTTTATTTAGTCAGGCAGAAAATATGTCTCCTCTATTACATACTTTCATAATTTATTGGTTGCTTACTCCTAGCAATATCCAAAATATCTTAATGGCTTGCTGTGGGCTGAGCAAAACCCTATATTAGTGCTGAAACATAAAAACGAAATAATAAATAAATAGAGGGAAAGGTTATACGATCATGATGTAAATAGAGCTATGTGCTCTCAGTACAATGTTTTGTACAAAAATTTATTCTGTAGAAATTCAGTACACCTGACATCAGATTTGCCCGTTGAGAGAATAAGACTCCTAAGCCAAATTAGAGTTTCCCCCAGTAAACAAATAGATGTTCACTACAATAAAAATACCTACAGAATTAATACTGAAGACAATTGTCCGCTATGCTTAAATGAATCGCGTGATGATCTAAACCAAATTCTTTTCGACTATCCATTTTATACAGAACCCAGAAATAAATATATTAGTTCATACGAGCACAACAATGATGTTATTAATCGCTGTAACTTCTTACATAAAGCTCCAAGTATTAGAATAGCTCTGAACCATTGATACATATAAGGTTTGTTTACCCACAAAATAATACTTTTGAATTATATAAGTTTTGTTTCAAGAATTTTCCATATTTTGATGTAGTGTTGACTCATATCCATGTATTTGATTTTACCTTCATACCAATGTTAAGTATTATAATTACCTACTTTATTTTTCTGTATGTTTACTATTCTGTTTTTGTTTTTTTTATGTACTATTATTTTTGTAAAACTTCTAACCAAACTCTCTCTGTATTTTACAATTGTAAAAATCAGAAATAAAAAATATTAGTTTCATTCAAAGAAATATATAAACATATAAAATAATAATTATGGCACAAGAAGTAAAAAAATATTATGCCTCTTCTTCTTCTTTAATTTCACCCTCTTTGGTTTAGGATGAATCAATCATTTACCTGGGAGATGTTTCTTTCATTAGACCTTCTTCTAGTCTCCTCTTCTAAATTTGAATTTTCCTTGGAATCTTACTTTTTCATGCTTAATTTCTTTTCTTGGCTCATCTATTGTATAATGACTTTTGTCATTTTGAATTAATTGAGTTCGATTTCTGTGTTCCAAGTAGATCTGTTTAGTCATTAAGAAAGAAGTAAAAAATTTGTTTAGTTTGCCAGGTAGAATCCATTCTGAGAAGGTAATCATACAAATTTAGCCCCTTCTTTCATATAGTATCTGATATGTTAGAGTGTGACATTTCTAACCATTTGTTTTGATGTTATGTTCCAATGATTTCCCTTACGTTTGTCTTTCTATTAGTGCCAATTGTTCCGTCTGGCCTATACTATTCAAAGTTTATGTTTCTACTGAGTACAATGCTCCTGGCTTGATCACCATTTTGTTAATTGAAGTTTATTTTTTCTGGATTGTATTGACTTGTATTTGTTCCAATTAATTCATTCTCTCAGATATTTGAACTCTTTTACTCCTTCAATTTTTTAATCTTTGATTTTCTAGTGCAAGGATTTGTTTTTGATTTCCCGCCATTGTCTCAGTAAACAGGGATAAATCCTCTGCAAAAGCTTAGGAACTGTACCACATTCTTATTTGTGACAAATTATAGGATTAGGTTGATATATCTGATTTCGATGTTAGTTAACAGAAAATTACAATCATGGGCTCGAACCCCCATATTGTCCTGTGAAGTAAAACAAGAAGAATAAATTTGATTTTTAATTAATCCAGATCAAGTTTGATCTTTAAAAATTAGTTTTTTTTACTATAATTGAAAAATTTGTGATTTTATGGTATTATGTTTTTAAGAGTTTCTGATTAAAATTGTTTCCATGTACAAAATGAAAAAAAAAATTAGGAATATTCTAGAATGGCGCCACACTATTTTATCTATGGCATTGCTCATATGAGAGTAAACACAAGGAAAACAATAATATCAAGGGGTAATTGATTAGCTAGGACTGATTCAGGTGGCCAAGCAGGTGTCAACATTTTATAATCACGAGTACTTCACGTGATACTAAGTTGTGTAAGCCTTGCCCCCATTTGAGAAATTAAATTTATAAATTAAATATAATCGCTTAAGCAGAAAAACGCTGTTCCCTGTCGTTAGTCATTTCATAATTATATCGATCGTGTAATGCTTTGTTGTGAATGATTACGTATTTTTCAGATAATACGGGTTTTTAATTTTATTATTACGAATGCGATACAAATCATTACATATGCAATATTATCTCATTAAACGCAATGTTATACTTCTGGATTATTTTGTGTTTATTGGAAACATCTATTTATAATATGTTCATAAAATTAATATCATCTATATTATACGTTTGTATATTTATTGCAATTATTCATTCGTTTTGAAAATTTTCATGCTCTCCTAAAAAGTAGTTAAAATTAACGATTCGGGCTGTATAGGACTTCAAGGAAGTCTTTAGCCAAAAAAAAAAAAAATAAAAAAAAAAAAAATAAATAAATAAAAAAAAAAAAATAAAAAAAAAAAAAAAAAAAATTAACGATTCTGAAAAAGGATTCATTGAAACATTATTTACTGTTTAGCATAGTTTATTAATAAAATAATAGAACTATCGAAAGTTTGTTTGTTGATCCTGGTGTTTGTTTGACCCTTGAACGGAATTTAATGCCTTAAATGTTCGAGTTATGGCAATTGAGATACGCAGATGGCCTAATGCGAATCTGAAGGCCGTTCGAAGTCCTAGCTGATGTTTGGCAATAGATTGCAATCTGCCATTGACATCCATTCGCTCAAATGAATGAGATTAATTACTGTAAATATTCAGTGACATCTAGATAGTTATCGATTAGCAAATTATCGGAAGAGCGCATGCGCTGTGTTGACAATGTCTTAATTGATGGCTCATAGAGGTTAAAATTAATTGCTCATATGAAAGGTTATAAACTTTGTCAACTAGGGACTCGTTACAAAGATTTTTTTTTTAAATGAAATTCTTCGGACTGATCTCCTTCATATTTATTCTATTTTGAATAGTTTTGCGAACGAATTCTGGTTCTTCATATGTGGATTCGGAATACCAGTAAGCATATCGCATTTTTGCCAGCACTTAGGAAGTTAGGAGGTTGATGTAACCTCCTAACTTCTCTTTCTCATCTGAGATGAGAAAGAGGTATGGTAAACACATTACTGTTTCTAAGCCTGCGGTTGTGCAGAGAATCGTTCGAGAACACGCTCAACCACTAGGTTTTTCCCGAACTAAGGTTATCCACTTTTTTGAGGCTGGGTGAGGACCAGTAGGTTATGGAAAGAGCAGGAATACTTGGAGGCGGGAATATTTTTAATCGACTAACGCAGGTACTCGCTTATGCAGATGACGTGATAATTATTGGAAGGACATTACCTAGTATTAAGGATAACGTGCAACGGCTTGAGTCGGAAGTAGGAAAGGTAGGGTCAAAAATAAATGAGGAAAAAACGAAACTGATGGTGCTGAGAAGAGGAAGGCAAAATCAGCAAATTCGCCGGCAACAACTCTACGTAATGGGAACGCATACCTTCGAGGTGGTGAACAGCTTCCAATACCTTGGCTCTGTCATCAACGACAAACTAGATGAAACATAAGAAATCAGAAGCAGAGTACTGGCTGGGAATCAGGCATACTTTGCCATTGCCAGTTTGATGGAAAGCAAAAATGTCGACCTCAGACTAAGATCACTCTCTATAAATCGATGATTCGGCCAATAGTGACATATGCTTCCGAGCCATGGACCCTAAACAAGAAGGATGCACATCTGGTGGATAGACTCGAAAGACGTATCCTCAGACGCATCGTAGGGCCAGTCCAGGAAAACGGTGTATGGCGCTGAAGAAAAAGCAGAGAGTTATATGAACGCTGTAATAACATGACGATCTCTTCTTTTGCCAGGTTACAGAGGATGAAGTGGCTGGGTCACTTGCTGAGAATGGAGAAGGAAGAACTGTCAGAAGAGTGTATGGAAACCGCCCTGACGGAGTGAAGGGTAGAGGGAAGACCCAGGGGCAGGTGGAAGGATAGCCTCCTGGGAGATCTCAAGAAACTGAGAATAAGTCCCTCACATGCACAGGGCCGAAGCAGATGGATCCTGGAGATTGAGCAGGCCAAGGATCGCTTTAAGCATCAGTCGCGCCACTAAAAGAAGAAGAAGAAGAGCAACAGTAGGGTCTGCAGGTCCCTTTCCAAGGCATTTGCATTCTGCTTTTTTCTCTGTCTGTTTCTAGGCCAACGGTTGTGCAGATGGTGATTTGACTGAGATCACACTAAATAAACTACATGTAAACCATGTTGAATCGGAAAAAAGTAACTAGTATTTTTAATTAATTTACTGTGAGATTTTAAGGTGGACAATGCTCTCTTCCCCACCCCTTGTCGCCATCTATACTAAATATATGGATGTAGGTTTGCATCACGAGATAAGTAATGGAGCGTAAGAACATATTTATATAATTATATATTTCTTGATATGATTCCTTGATTGCCCATTCAATTTTCTATAAGAACAGAGGTCACATTGGTTCTATTTTTACCAAAATATGTACTTTCTGATGCTGACTTATATGATTCCGTACTCATTCTTTTTTTTAATGACCTTAAGAAAACGGGTATTTGATTTGTTTTAGTTTGTTATTTATATTATACATATTGTTTAGAATGTACTAGAAAAATTGGATTTTCCCCAAAATTTGAGCACAGCTACATAACATAAACCATAAATTTGTAAAAATTCTTCTTTTAAAAAATCTAATAATGAATAATTATTAGGTTTTATTATTTTTAAAAAACTTGTTTACATTGCTTATATCCATACATGAAGGTAAGTGATTTAAAAAATATAATTTGATTAGTTAAAACAGGCTGACAATTTTTTTTTTGCAAGAAAAGGATTTCAATCAAAAGTAATGAACATGACTGAAACGGTCAGATCATTTCAATATAAGGTCACAAAAACCAACTTCGTTTGATCAAACTAATGATTATCCGGTATAGGTAGGAACATTTTCCGTAATATAATCCAGTGACGTGCCAGCGCTACAGATACGGACTAGTTGATATTGAACCCATAGTCGTGACATAACTGCTGGAGATAAGAGGAATTTGATACAACTTGATGATTGATGTCAATTTTGATATAAGTGTCAGTTATAGTTAAGGTTGATTGAAATTGGCCAGCTTTCATTATCAATATTCTTCCGTATTTTATAACTTATAGTTTAACCAAGCACCGTCAAGTAATCCGAAGATCAGAGGATTACGGCTGTTCCGAGTCAGTAGGCTAAGAAGGGCGTATTTTTATTTTCTCAAAGGAGACCGTTCCAGGACCAAACTTCTTGGCGGCTATTCGACATCCTGGAATGCCACAACGAACCATGGATGTGAGTTTCTTCTAGTAGAATGACGGGCTCACACACCAGAGATCTGGGAAGATGTTTCAGTAATCCTGAGACCTAGATTCGAACACACAACACTCCACCATCTCGACATATTTTGATTCGTCTTAGTTCTAAAAAAGGATGTGATAATGCAGAAACGTAAAAATTCATAAATTATTAACACTGAAAAATAAAGCAATAAAATATAACCCTATTCACTGGTAAGTTTTTAAAAAATCCGGAAGACTTCCTTCTGTATTTGATAATTAGAAATATATAAATGCATATATAATCGTTTTACTTATTTATTCTCCAAAACATTGTGTTAAAATAATTTACGCTGGCGCGAATTCTATCCTAGATCATTGCAGGAAAAAGTGACATTGTGACTTAAATATTTCATCAGATGTGTGGGATGTTTGTTATTGATTTTCTCTGGAGGGAGCAGAGTCCCCAGTCAGTTGGGTTAAACGTGTAAGCATTTAGTCACTTCTATTAAATGTTAAATTTTGAAAGCGTTGTTTTGACTAGAAGTTACCATACTACGCAGTACAAATTGTTTCCGTCGGTCAAAGTTCAACTAGCAAAGATTGTAGCCAATTTGATGCTAGTTGTTTAAAGCTTCAATTAAAGCTTATAAATGAGAGAAATGTACAGCAGTATATCTTGATCACAAATTTTCTCATTATAGAGGTAATAGTTTAGTGATTAAAAATTGTTATATAAATTAAAAAACTCTCTAACGCTAGAGAAACGCTCTAAGCCCCCAATTAATTATAAAAGGGTCATATACATGACAACTATTAGTCCCATCTGCCTTACGGAGTAGAGCTTTGGAGGTCCACTAAGCTATCGAATTCCTATCGATACTTACAATCCAAAAGCCTTCGTAAAATCCACAATGTTCCTTAGTTTGTAACGAATAAAGTCGCAGGTATTTTTTAGATTAAGTCTGCCAGTTACTTTTTGTAACCAAATGATTACTTTAAAAGTAATCGCTTTAATTAACATATGATTAGGTAAACAAGAATAAAGGTTAATGAAATATTTATTTTAAATTAATACAAAAACAACAACTAAATATGAATTTAAACAGGAAAAAAAACGGCCATGTCGTCAATTTTTGTAGAAATAAATTTTTGTTATTGTTCCTCTGTCTACATAAAAAACCACACAAATAGGAATCTAAAAGTCCTCTCCTTGGTCCACACTCTTTTCTATTCCTCATTTTGGCTTTCGCCCAGAGAGATTCCATTGATTGTGTGTTGGCTTCTGTTGTAGGATCGCCAACATTTTTTGAATGATTGACAGTAAGATGCAGATAATCCAAAGAATATAATGTTTCTCCTGACCCTTTGTATCCCTTCCAGCAATCCGAAATGATCCTTGTTCCTGCCCTTATTGTAGCTTTTATACAATTTAGAAGAGTTTCTGATGTCCTATCAGGTACTGCATACATAAAACACTCTTTGGTTTCCCTACATATACGTCCATAAACCCACTGATTAGGGTACATTCTTCCAACATTGCTTTTTCTTTTACTAAAACAAGATTCGTCAATTTCTACGGTCATTTTTCCCCGCTTATATGAATAGGATAATTTATTAAAGTATAGGCAGACATTTCTCTCAACATATTCTTCCAATCCGTAATAGTTGCACTACTAATATTAAGTTCTTTAGTACAAAATTTCGTTGTTGTGTATTCCTGTGTCCACCAATATATATAAATGAGTTTTACTTAAAGGTAGTCTTGATTCTTCGAACCACGTATTTGAGAATAAACTCTTAGAAGTTCCCACAATTTTTGTTTATACTTCAATTTCATATTGTGTCCATTATCACACTTTTTAAGTTTAGGTAAGACACCTATATCTTGAAAGAAATTTAAGACATTTTCTTCTTCATTACAAAACAAAATTTAATTAATAAAATTTATCTCTGTATCCATTAAACACATAATAGAGTTTGTAGTTGTCATGTCCGGCGTCCGAAAAGAAGATGGCCATCTAAGTTGAATTTATTATTTGAGTATTACCAGTTGGTAACTGTCTTAATCAAGTTTAAATTTCAAGAGATAAATGAAAAAAAATCTTTCAAATAAAAAAAAAATTATTGTTTAAAAATGATATTATATTGGAAATTTCGAATTTGAATATTAAGAATTATTAAAAACTAATGTTGTTACTTAAATATAGATTTGATATTATTCCATCTGCAACACGTCTTGGTTTCACTAGGACAAGTTAACTAACATATCTTCGGAAATTGAAAAGTGATCCCTGTCAAATTGTACATAGTACCCCAAATAATTTCCGACCATGTATTTATCGGATGGTTCGATGACCTAAAGAAGTATCTTATATGGGTTTGTGATCCAAAAAATTGGGACATTAGTTTTTAGTGGCCAGCTTTGTAAATTCTCTTAACCCCCCCAATTCTTTCACATGCATATTGTAAGAGAAAAGGAAAATGGGGAGAAGAGACTAGACTAGTCTCTAGTATGTATAGTTGAGAGTAGAGTAGTCAGTCACTATGTTAGTGCATAATTTATAATCTTAATCCATAGTTTATAGTCAAGTTAGATCTATCAAGAAATTCTTAATCTATCTTTCTATCATAAAAATCACCCATATGACAATAAATAAATTTCTTTTTACAAACCCAAATCAATGTTTGGTAACAGATTGACTGGTTTTCAACATTCTAATTATTTCGTTAAAACTCAATAATTAAAACTAAGAATAAGATATAATTTGTACTATGGTTTGTGTGGCAACCCTGATGCTATTTGACCTTTGATTTACAAAGAAACTGATAAAAATGTGCGCAAGAGATTTCCGAAACTGAAAAAACTTTTTTTTTCCCTCAGAGTCGATAAGATTTTATTATTTTGGATTTTGGCTACCAACGCAAATAGTAATGATTAATTATCTTTTAGTTTTTTTTTTAAATATTTGAATAGAAATCTAATGTTCTGATTATTCTAGACTTTCTGTTCTTCATTTAATACGCTTCTAACGGGCTTAGCGTTTAATTTATACGTTTGTTTTTTAGTGACCGTATTTAACTTGTAAAACGATATTTTGTATGTTGAATAAATACTCGATAGATAAATATTATCTAGTATTACAGTACCTTGTAAAATGCGCGAGTGATACAAGTACATTTTATTTCCACATAATTGGAGTTTATACCTGGAAATGGCTCCAAACTTCTATCCGGCATTTTTTATAACAATAATAAAAAACAGTATCAAATTTTATTGTGGAATAAAATTATTAATAACGCCCAAACATAAGCAAATCTTTAGCGAGAAGCTCAGGAAGCCTTCGGACAGAACTTCCACGCACGCGGTTCCAAAATCATAATTATTTAACAATTCCAAAATTAAGGGTTAGAAGAATACCAACAATTGCGCCGGGAGGGAATCAGACAAGTGAGACCTTTTCAGACGAATTGGTTACTGTCTCCTTGGTATTGATCCGGGGGTGGCTTCGTAGATACTTCCGATATTAGAAAGAACTGCGCAGTTTTATCATCTTAAAGTATCCTATTTGAAAAGTCTCTTTCTTCTTTTCCTTTCTCCTAGGGTGCCTCTCAATGTGGCCGTGTCGGGCCCTTAGAATAACAACTGCTATTTGAAAACCTTAGCTATTCAAATATGAAGTTTTTTTTTAAATTTATTTATTGATATTTACAACTGTATTAAAAAATACATCAAGTAAATAGGCTATGTGATACAAAATGACATGAGTTAATGGCAAGTTGAGACATTACCCACTGGTAGTACTCAAATCACTAGTTCAACTAAGAAGGTCACGTGGCCATCTTCTTTTCAGACGCCTCGGAGGATTATCGGGAATCGAAGAGGAAGCTAGGTTTGAAACTAGAGGGTTTGAGTGGGAATGAAGTTTGTTATGAAAGGATAGATACCGGGTTCGGGCCAAATCAACAACAAATGGGACATTAAGGTAGTTATGGATGACTTTATTCTTAACAAAATAAGGAGCGTTGAGGATTTTACGAAGGATTTTGGATTGTAGGAATTGGATACGAGAGGAATTCGATCGCTTAGTGGAGCCCCAAAGCTCAGCTCCGTAAAATATGAAGTAAATTCTTTAGAAAAAACAGGAAAATAAATTATGACAAAGAGAAAATACATTTTCTTTCATTGCATTAATCGAAAAGCGTTTCATTAACCATAGTAGATGGTGTGTTGAAGTTTTGTACAGTTTTATAGAGCATTTTCTTCTTGTATTTGGAAATCTCTTCATAATTTTTATAGTTGTGGACTGTACATATCTCTGAATAATCTAGAAAAATTTCTAGATGCTCAATTGAATAATTATAAATATTATAAATAAAAAAATAAACTTTTAAAGTACAAGCATTAACGGAAGATAATTACTACGAATATATAGAGTAAAAAAGAACATTTATTGGACTAAATACGAAAAGATTTAGAGACACAAGGAAAGCTTCTGAGAGTACAAACCAGATATTGTATTATTGTTTAAAAAAATTTCCTTTGCCGTCATTCGACCTTTTTAATTATGGGATTACGTTCAATAAACTTTGAGAAATCGATAACCTCCACGGATACACGTACGAGTAACATTCGGTCTTTGAATGATCCCTGATGAAATAAATATTGATTAAGATCAATTTCCATTTCTAATTTCATTTAATCTCAGATTAAAATCTTTGTTTTTTTCGTTTCTTTTTGTATTGTTTACAACGCAGGGGATTATTTTTACCATTATCAGATTCATTGTGAAAACACTACGATGGTTCACGATTTTTCTTGTTTCACGTGTGCATTGGATGATATCAGTAAATGAAAATAATGAATGAATGGAAACAAAAAAAATCTGTGATTATTGTTTAAATGAAAACTGTTGTAAATATAGTAAATTATGCAAGGAGCTTTATAATTGTAATGTCTCTTAAAGTAGTTTGAACTGCCCTTTCTGGCGGGACAGCTGCTGTCTACATGCTTTTATTCTGTTTTATTTAATACTGCGTTTTGTTACTGTTTAGATTATTTCTGCAGCACCAGTGAATAACTGTTTAAGTCGAATTTTGTCCAGAGTAAATAAATCGTACAAAAGGAAGCTGTGTCGTGTGATTTTCGTAGTTTCTCTCTTGAAATGGAGTTGTAATATAAGCCTTAAATGCATTTCAAGCCGATTTCTGACTTTCTCATTATTCACTTCGATAATAAAACGATTCCGTTTCCCAAAGTTCGAGAAACCCATTTTAGAGAAAATTCGATTGATTATATATATATATATATATATTAGAGAAGAAAATAATTGACTGGAAGATCTAATGAAGGATGGAATAAGTTGGGGGTGCAGTCATAAATTAACACCAAATAAGTGAAAACTTATTTTTTATTTTAGTGTATGTAATATATTTTTTATATTAGTTTATATATATATATATATATATATATATATATATATATATATATATATATATATATATATATAAACTTATTTTTTATTTTAGTGTATATAATATATTTTTTATATTAGTTTATATATATATATATATATGTAATTAGTTTATATGTATATATATATATATATATATATATATATATATATATATATATATATATATATATATATATATACTGATGTGACCTATAGTAGAATAGAATAGAAAACAAACTTTATTCTGGGACCTAATACCTTTTGAATAACAAACATGAACAGAAAAATAAAAATAATATATATCTGACCAGAAGGCTACATAATAATACAAATCATGAAGTATTAAAAAGTTACAAATAAATAAATAAAAATAGAAATGAAATAACTAAACAGTACAAATCTTGACAGGATTTTAACCAATTTTAGAGAATAAATAAATTAATTACAACAGTTACTATATAAAATAAATGGGTTAGCATGAAATAATTATTTACATAGTGTCTATCTTATTTAGGAAAAAGAAACAAAAACGAGTAAGGTACAAAATCGATTATTCAATACTGATTTATTTAAGCAAATGATTGACCTGCTGAGAGAGCATCTTTTTGGGAGGTCAGGAGATGTTGAATAAGCAAGGATTTAAATGAAGCCAGTGGAGAAGCATGGCGTATAAAAGGAGGGATTGAGTTCCACGCTATGGTGGAGCGGGCTAGAAAGGAAAGCTCGACAGCTTTGGTTCTGTGGGAACGAGTGTAGAGATCGGAAAGGCGGGATCTTGTTTTGTGTTGCTGGAATGAGGATTTGAATCGGAGGAGACTATAGGTATATGAATGGTGTTAAGAGCTTATGGATTGGTATAGAAAAACTCTAACGAAATATTGTCTACGAAAGGGAGGGAAGAGCTACTTTAACTCATCGTAATGGTGTGAAACGCGGGATCGCCTCGGAGTAACAAGGAAAAATCTTAGAGAGCAGATCAATGTATTGTAATGCTATCTAATATCTCGTTCAGCGATAGAAAACGTTTCCAAATATTCTTTTGTTGAATTACGCCTATAAATAAAAACAGTATTATGGTATGGAAATCGTTGACGATATCATTCCAAAGATTTAATAATTATTTAATAGAACTATTGCGTATAACTTAAAATGTTTTAGTTATATAATTTATTTTATTATTTAACTAATATTCCTATACAATAAATGTAGAAGTGGGTCCGATGTTACTTGTCATTTAGTCCTGTTAAATTCTCACAACCGTTCGGTATTGCAAGTACTGTATACCATTCCCCGTTTCTAATTCTAAATCATGTCAATAGATAACTTATGTTGATCACACATTATTTTGGGTTCCGTATATTAACGATACTAAATAAATAATTAATGATTAATTTAATTAAAGCCTAATTAAATCAACAACACCATTTTTAAAAATAGTATCTGTAAGATAGCTTTATTGTGATGGATGTGGGGGTAAATAAAGTAAGGTCAAACAACATGTTTTGTATCTCTTCTCAGTTATTACAACCGTCCCTAATTAATAAGGTACCTCCCTCGTATAACATCATTATTGTTAATTTGCACAACAGTTCTTTGCATCTGAAACAAGCCTCTTCTAAGTTTTCTTATCAACAGCAGCTCTTCTTGTAACGATTCGACTAAGGTTGATTCAAGAATTACAAAAATATATAAACTGTAACACATAATGTAAATAATCATGCCAATGTTTTATGTTTTGCCAAATCAATATCTAAATATAACTATCCGAATACTTGATCCGTGGAATCTGTGCCCCAAGACGAGACACATATGTTTAGCGCATTCGCAGTGTACGCGAGATCCCTTGGGGTCTATTTCTCTTTACTACGGCGTCTTGTTATTAATAGCGAAGAATCCACCTTCGTCATTGAACATCTTGAGGCGAATCCGAGCAGTCCTGAAATTGAAATTGAGCCAGAAGCTTTTATGTTCAGTGCCAAGGACTGGATACCGTATTTCTCGTATTACTAAGCGTGTGAGTGAAAAATCTGAAGTCTGGGAGAGCAGACTGTACTACCTCAGAAGAATATACTGTAGTATCCCAGGTATTTTCCGATTCGAAATGGTTATCATTATTTCATTATTATCTTTTTATTTATACAGTTTTATGATTTAAACTTGATCAAGTAAAAAAATTGACTATACCATTATAACTTAGGGGTCTTCAGTAAATGGTAGGAAATTTACTGTTTTGCGGGATTTAATTTGTCCGGGATCCCATTCAACCGCCAGGCTTTCCTTCAATTAAGAGTACCTATTTTATAGAGGCCGGGTGAGCCCTTTCTACGCTGATCTGCAGATCCCAATGTGTCCATCTATTTTAAGAACTGCAACTCAGCGCCACAGACTGAGCTAACCCTCTCCCCTTTTAATCAATAACTAATTTAATTATATTCTAATAATTAAGATCTATTTGGTAAAGGGATTTTCGTGTATTTTATTCAACAGTGGGTACTAATCTTACTTTGTTCGTTAGCTTGCTCTCATATAAAGCTAAAACTACTTCCAAAAACTGTTTGTATGCGGTATATAAAAACATTCTGCAGTTAGTTCTAAAGGTTTAAATATTTTATTATTTATTTTTATGGGTATTTTATTACTTATCGTAATATCTTTTACGATGTATTAAGGCCATAATATAATAATGGCGTTGGAATGCAGTCCATACCTTAAACTAGGTTGATCCTAATTTTAATACTCTTCTTTTTTTCTGTACATGTGATCCAAATAACACTAATTTTATTAGTAAATTATAAAACTATAATTTTGTTAGTAAATAATTTTGATTTACATCATACGTATAATTACATATACGCTAAATACACCTAGTAATTCGATTGTTACCTTTCGGATCAAAACTATTAAGGCCGTCATACTTTTAAGCTAGGAATGAAATCAATTGAATTGACAGTTTTGTAAGGGTTAATAACAGTAATGAATAAATAATATTTAAAAAACATTTATATTTCAAATGATTTTAAATACAAAATAGTATCTGAATATATATTTTTACAATAAAAACTTCAAAATGTCAAAATACAAAACAAAAAATAGTCCTAATCGATCAAATAAAGAAGAAAATTTGGGCGTTGGTGAAACTTTGGTCATAACTTTCGCCTTGGTAGTTGATTAATTGATATCTCCCAATTACTTACAAATTACAGAAGATTTCCCTGAAGATTTCAATTGTTTAGAAGTTATTTTCAGAATAAATTAATGGTTCAATATGAAGATTTAAAAACAAAACTAAACGAAACAAACCTTTTCCTGACTTATTTCAGGTCACTGCCAAAACGAAAAGATATCACCAATGTTTCATAAGGTATTAGTTTTGTTTTTCTATTTTCTCTTTACTTAAAAAGTATATATAATCATTATGCTTGTATGATTAAGCTAGGAAACTTTTGTTTTCTTATTATTAAATACTATACATTGACACTGAAACAACATATAGTCTTGAAACATCAATAGAACTTTATTATACTCGTTAAAATAGCTTTAAAATTCAAGAATCGTAAGATGTTTATTAACGACAAAGAGTACTATTTTAAATATTTATTCCCGTATAGGGGGAAAACGTTTCTTGTGTTTCTTGTATATTTACTGTTAGCTTTTATTCAAAAAACATCATCATCGAAACTTAGGCAATAATGCAAATGGTTTGTGTATAAATACAAAGATGAAAGAGCAAGCATTGGATATGAGTTAGTTATCTGCAGTTACAGTATCCATATGGACATCGCAAAGTGTATAAATAGTCGGTGTCGTTGAGGCATTAACCGTTGGTTTTGTACTTCCATGGTCCCTTACCAAGGGGTCTAAATAGGACATTGTGATGGAGGGAATCGTTGTGCAAGTACTTGCGTCCGTTGTTCCATTAAAGGAACTGCTTACTGTGTTGGAGTTGAGGTGTGGATAAGTGTAACTACTGGAAGTGTTTGTTGAACTGTCGACTCGGTAGGGTGGTATATTGACGGTGTTAATCCTGGAGGATCCAGGTGTTGTAGTTGTAATTACAGACGTTGCGGTTGTACTCATCAGACTCGGAGTCATCATCACGATGTTAGCTGTAGTGATGTTCTTCATGGCCGTAGTTATCACTATCGGACAGCCTACCCTCGGACCACGGGGGTACGGCAGAGAGCCAGGAGCTGCGAACCTGTTGGAGAAGTTGAGGAAGAAAGGAGGCCGCTGTGGTGTGGAGAGGTTTCCTTTCCAGGTAGCCTTTGAATAACAATGAGGCTGTCCTGGATACAACTGCGACGAGGAAGTGGGGCTCCTCTCTTGCGGCTGTTGCCATGCGCCCGGGCTAGCGCATGTCTTTCCTTGTTCCTGTAAATGTTAAATCATCTCTTACAATAGCGTTTAACAAACTGCTTAAGACAGTCAGTGAATCTAATTTTCTATTATTTAATAACAACTATGTATACTTAAAAATGTTGGAACATGGGAAATTTTCGAATAATTAAAAACTACTATATGCATTACTTTGTAGTTTTGTATACTATTATAGTGTTTTGCATTGGGATAAGGGAATATATAATTATTACCTCATGGACACAAGTCAAGTAGTTTCCTAGAACGGCGGAGCTATTGATCCTGACTGAATCCTTGCTGAGCTGTCCAAGGCGGGCTTCGAAGATGACATCGCAGACAGCCTTCCTGGCGAAGAGCTGTTGGTCCAGCGGCATCCTCCTCAGTTCCATGATCCAGATCTTGCACACTAGGTCCAGCTCATCTGTCATCGGATCTCTTATTGACTCCGGATCCTCTCGTTTTCTCCTTTTCAGATTGTCTTCACATTCGTGGCTTTCATTCAAGGTATTTTGGTCTAACGTCTCCTGGAAAACAAATATACGTTTCTTCAAGTTGGAATTGAAGGATATATTAAGTAAAAGCCATGGATGAGTGCAAGAATTTAAAGGTTATTAGTGTTGAAGAAGCTCTGTATTAATGGCGCCTACGGTCATTTATCATATATACAGTCTCCCCGTACGCCATTAGAAAACTAGTAGAATGGCAGTATATAGGAATGCCATTGCCGAAATGTCGGTAATAGATTTGACGACACGGTAGAAGCCAGAAGGAATACGTGATGAATGCACTAGAAAAATAGAAAAAAAAAAGAGAAAAATATATTAGTAATTTCAGTTCATACCCATGTTGCATATCTGCATTAGGACTCCTGTAGTTTTTATAAACGAAAAACCTGGTGAGAAAAAATATGATTGAAAATCGGAAATCATTAATTTATACATACTTATATGAATGCACAAAAAATTGTGCCACAAAAAATCTATATGAATGTAAAAACACTTTTCCATTTTAATAAACGATACGTTACATATACTGAAATCACAAATTTTTCAAATTTATAATTTCAATATTCATTGTATGGTTAGTAAATTTGAATCAAAGAAAATTGAACAACGTTGTAAAACCAGGACTTAATGCTATTCCATCCTACGCCATAGACGGCACAATCGCCCACTGTGAGAAATTAGTATTTTTATTAGCAAATGGTAGAATAAAAAAATTATTGTTTAGAAAAATTGTATCCTCTAGGACCCCTCTTAATCTAAATCCGTTTTGAGGTGTAGTTTTTATCTGAGCTGATGTTTTATAACTACACTCCTGAATCTCCCCTGTTTCAGTCATATTTAAGAGTTAATATATGTAATGAATTTCATTCGTTAGAGTACGATTGAATAGATTATTATTTAGGAGGCCCAGAGCTATCACGGGCTGTCACAGAATAACAATAACAGTACTAAAAGGTAATTTCTGCCTTTAGACATACACGCTATGGACTCCCCGGGGAAACATGGGAGGTATATGTATATATATCGTTCCTCCTTCACTTATCTCTTGGTTTTCTATATTAAATATAAAATACTTGATAAGTCGATAAAATACGGCCTACTAAAACAAATGCCAGTGGAATAAAGATAGCAATTTAAAATTAGAGATGGTTGAAAAATCATATTTTTTAGTTGTGTTTTCTACACTTTTGATTCCCTGTTTATTTAGTTATTCATTAAGTGAAAAAATTACATTCTTTGTCACTTATGGCCACAGTTAAGTTATGTTTAATTCTAAATTTAAAAATCGTATTTTTTCATACCAGTAATTTTTCAGTTTTCCTCTTCTTACAGTTATTTAATGTTATTTGTTGTTCATTGTAAATTATTTTCCCGTCCTTCTGAATTCCTTCCATGTTACCTTCTTCAACGGATGTGATTGGTTGTATATCTAAAAGCTGCAAGAATGTTGTTTATTAATTAATTATAAAGCAATGTATTATGTAGTTGTCTTTAATATCAATTTAAGATGATCTCTCATGACCGTTTTTATTTTTTTAATCATTTTTTTTCGGCCATCTACGGGCCACGCTATTTCAACTTGGACCAAGCTATTTGTCTGACTTGGATACGACCATTGGTTGCTCAGTGGTTTACAGCACTGAACCGGAGAAGCAGACGACCCGGGTTCGAATCCCGGCCAGGACATATCTTTTCTCTTTAAAACAAAAATATTTTATTTATAATATAATAAATTATTATTTTATTTCACTGTTTTGTAATTTTGCTTTCTTTTAATGTTTAATTTCAGTTTATATCTAAAATATTCTTTTGATGCACTTTCAATAAGATGTATATGTTCTCTGCGTTGTGCATAATTATCGATCAATATTTTTTTCAGAATAAAAATCTGTTTATATATACATTTTAAATGAAATGATTATTTTTCCGCTATATACAATAATTATAAATATAAATAATTATTTTAAATAAATAATCGTATAGATGAAAATTCGATTCACAGGAATAGGTATGCAATAATAATGAAAAAAAGAAACAAATACAATCCGTATTGCCTTTTATTCACCTGAGCTCTCTCACTCTGTAAATAAAAAATAAACATTGAATTTGACAAGGAACTTGGGGCACGAGATTGTTCTGTTGACTTGTTGCTTCTCTAGGGTCAAGTTAAGATAGGTTAGTATCAATTGTGAGTGAATATATGTTCACTTGTATCTAAATCAGAATTTACTGAATAATCAAAGTGAATTTAGGTTAATACCTTTTTATTATTTATTGTTAAGAAGGTAATTATTTAATTCATATTTGATGAAAAGCATTTACTCAAAAAGCTATGAAACTTCATTTACTATATGATAAAGATGTTTTGGCTATTTAAATTATTATTTACTATCCTCACTTTTTCTCTTGGCAGGCTTTAATTTAGTTAAAGGTTAGTAGAAGGGGAAGAATAAATATGCCACAAATTTTATTTTGCAACACCTGAAACCTTCTCCAACCTTTTATATGCAGTTTGACATAAAGCCATGCATCAACATTTACAATTTGCATTAAGGTTAATACTAATGTATATTCGTTTTCAAGGTGTCAATTAAATAATATTTGTCGTTTGAAATAATAATAACCATTATTAACAGATGACTTAACTATATTTTCTGAAAAAGTCGCATCTGCTATAACACGAGTATATCTCCTAGGAGAAATAGCCTGCCGAACTGGCTTAAGACTTTTTTTTTTAAATCATTAAGAATGCACCAAGATCTCTGAAAAAAAGATATTGCCAAAATATAGAGGGTAAAATTGAAATATTTTGGGTAAATAACACAAGAAAATGCTTTAGAAAAATCTGATATTGAGGAAAAGTTCAATAAAATGGGGTGATCATATGGCTTTGCGAAAAAAATTCCCTATCCCCTAATTTAAAAATGCAAAATCAACACATTGCAACACAGTAGCAAGGCCAAAATCCCTATATGGGAGCGAATGTTTGACATAAGACTGTAATTTGGATAAATTAGAAATACTAGAGACAAATTATAAGGGAAATATTAGGATCACGAAGTACAGCAGAAGAATGAAAATTATGAGTAACATGAAAGTAATTATGAAGTAACATGAAACATGTCAAAATGTAGAAAATATATCAAATGTTATAAGAAAAAGGAGACTCTTGTTATTTTGGATATCTATGTTGAACAGAGGGTAGTAGATTAACCAATGAGATTTTAAATTTTGTTGAATAAGAAACCAACGAAAAGCTGGATTTACTAAGTGAAAAGGGATTTGGTTAAGATCTAGAGAAACATTTCGGAAATAGAAGAATTTCAAGGGAAAACATCTAAAATGACAGGTTCATAGTGATCTGAGTATTGGACGAGGAAGTATAATAACAGATGAAAGCATATTTAAAAAAAGGAAAATAATGAGAAATATAAATTGGAACGTGATCTTTATATTGACTATTGGCAGAAGAAAAAGAAAATATTACAAATATCTCTTCATTTTATTTTATTTTTTAAAATTGTTATATGAAATAAAAAAAGTAAAAAATTCGTCGAAAATCACTGAATTACCCTTCCTACAGATTCACCTCCTCCCATCTTATCCATGTCCCCCGTGCCTGCCTGTCCGATTGCTGAAATCAGAAAAGTGGTGCTTAGATAGGACTTTTCTTCCGACTCAAGCCCCACTGACTTACTGTAGAAAAGCACCTACTAAAGCGCAATGGACGGCAAACTTAGGAACTAGCACCCCAGACTTGTCAATAAATCCATCCTTCCTGAAAAGTTCAAGTTCAGCAGCTAGTGAGCAAGGTCAGGAGCTGACCTCGAAATCAAAAAGTCCACTTAAGTACTAGGGAGGCTTATGTTGTAGGCTGTTCGGGGTCGAATTTTCTCATTAACAAAACGTCCGTTAATGAGTTCAATATATCTTGGGGTAGAAACTGAGGGATCAGAGTTTTGGAGGAAAAATAATTAATATTTCATAAATATTTTTATAAACAATTCCTATGTTTGTTCACCGCAATCACAAACCATCTCTCTTATTTTAATAGTAATAAAATTTTATTTTGTAAACTTAAAATTTAGATTGCTTGATAAATTATTGCATTAGATTGATTTAGATGAGTTTTGATGGGCATTAATGAATACAGCCAAAAATATAGAAAAGTAATGTTTCTAAACTTTTAGTAAAAATCATAAGTTTAAAATATAAAAATAAAAGTCTTCCAGAAGCTGTTCTGGGTAATTATCAATGTGGAAAGGTCAAAAACCGACCAGTATTTTTTTATTGGGACAAGTGGTGGAGAAGACATCGTTGCCTTAGTTTACAAATGTGTTGAGTGCAAAATTTTCAAAAATGGGTTTTGTTATATAAATAATATTGAATAGCGTTCATCAGGAAGTCATAGATCATATGTTGATATAAAATTAATGGAGAAGCTGTGAAGGTTACAAAAATATATTGTGTGCTTAAACTTGAACAGTTTTTCTTGTGTTAAATTATTATCAAATTTGATTTCTGTAAAATTTTGTTTTCAGCTCTTAACACTTATGTGAACTAAGGCATCGACATACGAAAACAATGTTACTCTTCAGCATCTGTTTGTAGTCTTCCGACAGGCATATAATTTAGTAAAAACTGAAAAAATGTCTTGAGAATTTGGGAGCTCCTAAAGAAAATAATACAGCTGCTTAAAATGACTCTGGCAAATACTCACAGAAGAGCAATGATAAATGGAAGATCCTCATGAAAATTCAAAGTAAGAAAAGGACTTAGCGAAGGAGATCTACAACCAACCATTGTATTTCAAAGGATGTCCAAAAAGGCGAAGTGCATCACATATAAAATAATAGTGAGACCAATAGTGACTGATGGATATCAGTCCTCGTCACTGACACAGGTAGCAAAAGGATCCTTCAGTATGGGAAAGAAAAGTCCTTCGTAAAATTGTTGGAGCTATTAGAATGGAGGGCAAGTGGAGAATCAGGTCCAATAAAGATAATATACGTACTGTTGTGCAGAGAGGTGATTTGGCCCAGATCAAATTTAACCATCTAGCTTTTCCTCCGATTAAGGATAATCAATATATAGAGGCTGGGCATACACTGGATGTTCACTGTCCTATTAATAGAATAAATAAATAGCATATCAGCCTGATGTTATTAAATGAAAAAAAAATGCATAAATAAATAAAATTGCAGCCTCACACATCTAATTAATTTTTAAACTGCTCATATCAAAATGCCAGTTTTTAAAATGAGGAGTTGCTGTTGTTGTTCATTATTCTAAATTTTTTACATATTTTTATATGAAAGTATAATTTTAAATTAACATTCAACATTCAATGTTCTAATGTAATTTTAGGTTTCATTCTGCTTTTAAATAATTGACTGTATAATAATTTAAAATAAGAACTTCCGAGGAACCTATCCCTGTTCTCGCCATCTAATACTTCGATATTTTGTTAGTTCATCTTCGTTTAAATCATTCTCCAACCTTGGTAGCGTCTTTCTCAATGTCTTTAAAATCTTCGGTGGTTTTTATTAATTTTATAAATACTGTCAAAGATCATTAAATATAATGTTTCCAAATATAACAAAAGTCTATGATTAATCTCCTCTTTAGCAAAAATAAAATCATATTTGTCGTCAGGAATTTTTGCGATTAAAACAATATTTCCAAAAATAAGTTTGCATGTTTCCCTGAGTTATATTACTGATCAATAAAAATAATAATTGGAGTAATCTTTGTAAAGAACTAATTTTATTCGACTGGCTTCCTAATTTATTAATGTTTTACTGAACCAATTGCTATCAATTCATCTTCACAACGCACCATTTGATATTTGATCATAAAACTGACATGCTGCCTGTAATGGATTATATAATAAGTTTTTACGTTGTTTTTTTTAAATAAAAAAAATGACGTTTGGATGTAAAGTCGGAAGGTTCAAAGATGATTAACATAATGGATTAATATTCGATACACAGGCTCGATTCCGGTTGGACCTGATGAAGAACTTTTCCCAAAGAGATTAAATCTGATGGATTTTTTCAACCTCAAATATAAATATAAAAGATTTTATAGGTAATAAATAATAGTAAGGGTTCATTTCATATAAAGACAATACAGGTTAATTTATTTACCATACGCATAATATGGTGGGAGATACCTTTTTTAGGAATTGCAAGTATAAATAATGTAGACTTTCATTTTTAATTTTGTCGAAATTTAAATTGACAAGATTTATTTAGGACTGGAAAGGAGTACAGTCGTGAAAAAATTGAAAACTCCTACAATAGATAACGTATGAACATCAGTTACAATGACATTTTGTACCACAAACTCAGCCTATAACCGATGTGACTTATAAGTTATGGTTTATAGTTTATATTATTACCAATATAATGTCTAAGAGCTTTGGATCGTTTCTGATTCGAATCGAGAGAAAAAATCGATTTCTTTCTATTTAATTTAAATATAATATTATTTAATTCTATATAATTTAACGTTCCTGTCAAATATATTTTTTGTTAGTCATGGAATATATGATTGCTTTTAATTCTACGAGAATGAACTTGACACGAATATCATTTAATAAACCTTGAGAGGACACTCCTAATATAGACGAAAATAAATATTGAGTGAAACAACAGATAAACTATCTTTAGCCCAGGGGTTCTGCCAGGTACTATTTACAGATTCAAATTTGTTTACGAGTGGCTTCGGACGGTAACAACACGTTTATTGAAACAAGATTGGTAAATATAAAACACTCAGGTTGGTTTTTAAATAAATATATAAACACGCAGGTGCATAAAGCCGGTGTTGTAGGTGAAGTCATAAACTGGGTTTTTGCGAAGTTTGTTCCTATCTATCTGTATCTGAATCAAAGTTGTTGTTCAATATTGTTATTGACAGGTGAAATAAACAATAATATCAGTTCAAGATTTAAAATATCACATATTTTTTTTTTAATATTGGAGCGCAAATCGCAGATAAGATTAGACAGGAAAAACTTTTAATTTCACGAAAATGCAGTTGATTGATCACTTTAACCTACAAACCTACGACATATTTTCAACAATGTGTACGTGTTTCCTATCATCTACAGGAACGAAACATCCATTTGCTCAATTTCTAAAAAAATAAACTCTTGTCAAAGCTGTTTAATGGAAATAATTTATCTATTGACCACAGTAAGTGTATGATTTCGCAGTACAAACTATTCGATAATCAAGAAAAATTGATTTTCCTAATTTAGCTCATTGTCATTTAATTTCTGTAATAAGAATTTAATATTACCAATAAGAATTTAAAATTGATTATACAAAATTAAATGGTACGTTTTTTTTATTCTGAAATTATCGGTTATTGGAAGTTTGCTGTTTTCCTCAACGTGATTCAATTCACAGAAATGTTTTTTCCCTTATCAAATAAAACTTTCCTTAGTAAATATGTTACATTAACTATACTATAATAAATAGTTAGATGGATAGGAAATGGAAAATTTTGGACTTTGGTAGCGGGGTAGATCAGTGTGTAGAGCGGTGAATTCCCGTGCCGAAAGTCCTGGGCTCGAGTCCGGCTGTAGTAGATAAATCATTTAATCTTTTACTTTTACTTATTTAATTATCTACGGTTGGACCCCATCTCGAGTGATTATTATATTAGGAGACCTAGCTGGGGCTCACCTAGCCTATATAATCCCATAATTTTGGGAAAACCCTTGTGATTGAGCGTAATTTAATTTTTAATCAACTCTCTGAATGTATCCTTTAATAGTACTCCGCTTATCCCTGTTGAACAGATCCGCTACCTAGGACTCAACTTAGACAAACGTCTTACTTGGAACCCTCACACAAGACTGAAAAGACAAGAAACAGCTAGACGCTTCCGACTACTTCAACACATACTAGACAAATGCTCAAAGCTTCAGATCAATTACAAAAGGCTTATTTATGTGACTGTTAAAAGACCTATATGGACTTACGGAATTGAACTATGGGGCTCCACCAAACCATCAAATTCCTCTCGTATTCAATCCTTGCAATCCAAAATCCTAAACGCTCCTTATTTTGTTACAAATAAAACCATCCATAATGACCTTAAGGTTCCATGTTACCGATTTAGCCCATTCCAGATACTTATCATTCCATAATAAACTCCAGGCCCATCCAAACCCACTAGTTTCCATCCAATTCCATCCCGGACAATCCTCCTAGGCGTCTGAAGAGAAGATGGCCTCGGGACCTTCTATAATAGAAATGTAATTTGAGTGCTGCCAATGGGTAGTGCCTCAACATGTCCTTTCATGTATTTATTTATTCATACAGCATTTGTACTAGATGTATATATTACAGTTGTACAATTCAATAAAATAATTTTTTTTTAAATCAACTCTCTGGACAACCGTTGTCCAAGAAACATTTCAGCCTCTACATTGTACTTAACGTAAGACCCTTTATCGGTTGTAATGGTATAGGTGAGTGTGTGTGTATACAAATTCTATCTACTATAATTCTGTTTTAGGTTTCCACGGCCACTATTTATACAAAATACTTCAGTGGTGTCTTCTGGTTTATAGTTCATTCTCTTTTCTGCCCTGAAGAAGTCAGCAGCATGTAAGGCGAAAAAGTTAGCGACACGGTCTATTTCCAGAAGACACCACTGAAGTATTTTGTACTATAATTCTGTTTGTTCTATAATTTTTAACTATATTTTCTATTATTTATTTTTATTTTTTCAATTTTCATTCTACTATTATATCTACTATAATTCTGTTCTATAATTTTTTATTTCAATCTTTAATCTTTTTTTAATACAATTCTGTCTTAATTCTTAATTTTTCATTTGTTACCTTTTTTGACACTTTATTGGATAATTTTTCATTTTTTTACTTTGCTCTAATTTTTAAATTTAACAGTACCCCGTTGTTAATATATAGTACATCTTTGTCATTATATAATTCAATCCCCTCTGGCTTTTGTTTCTACTACTTACTACATAATACATTATTCTATCGATATAATACATATAGAGTTATTCTGTGTCATGTATTATTTTAATTTATTTGTATCTTGTATATTTAGCCCTAAAGAAGACCTGCAATGTAGGTCGAAACGTTGGCTTCGAATAAGAGAATTTTTTTACCTATACCCGGACCATTTTCTTCCTCATACATATATTGTAATATCCATAATAAAACCAGATTTCAAAGGAAGTCATTAATTTATTTTCTGATAAAGAAATGGTAAAAAAAAATCTTTTCTTCTTTTTTCAAGATACTTATTTCTTAGTTATTTATTCTATTCTTGTTTACCCTCGCTGGGGAAAGAAATAACAAATAAATGTTTATCATAGATAAGTACAGAGAACTCTTGCTAGCTGCCTTCAAAAAGAAACCCTTAACTTTCTTCCAGATTTGATAAGATAATGTTACTTTAGAGAGTTCCAGACCGGTCTTAAATGGTGGGGTCGTGGGCATTTAAGTATACTCGTATCTAGAAAGGAATAGTTTGGTTTAGATAATAACCGTTTGATCAATTCTTCTTCATATTCATAAATACTTTAAAAAAACAAAATTGTACTAAAAAAATATTTCGTTGCCAAAAAAATGGTCATTAATCCTCAATATAAGTTACCTTTTAACAAATGTTGTTTTCCACACTCCAATATTTCAAAGGGTTTTTCTATTAAGCATTGGATTAAGGAATAGCCTGTATCATTATAGTCCATTTTCCTATTCGGGCACATCTTGTTTGAGACCGATACTTTCCAAATATTCTTATTTTAATTAAAGAGACCATAACACACATGTTTACGTTTTATCCTGTGTATAATTCGTTGTACTTCTATTGGAAAAGTATTTCTGTCAGACTCTTGAGGTGAGATGTACTTTATCAGATCACCATTAATGCGACGATGACAACATTTCCTAAATAATTATTGTTTAATAGTTAACTGGTGTTGTACGGACTAAGTTTAGTAACATATTTCTAGGTCAGGAGTTTGTTCAAGTGCATCTTGAGATATTTTTGATCATAAACAAGTTCAGCGTTAGCCATCATGATTTCGTGGATAGTCTTACACCAGCTAATGTTAAAATATATTGGATTTTATTCGAAGAAGATACATGTTTTGGTAGAGCAGGAATCTATCAATTCCTTCTGGTCTTCTGCTTACATTCTCCATTCTGAAAGGAATGCAAAGAGGAAAATACAATAATAAGTGGAAAGATGGCATATCAAAAATCTAGTTTAGTACCGCCAATCGCATCTTCTTAATCCGTTTTCCTGATTTATTTTTCAAATGGTTTTCATTTCAAATTTCTATACAATATATGAAAATTTTTCTAATGTTTCACCATGTTTGGTGAACATTTAGGTAAATTACCTTTAATAAATAGAGCTTGTGTACAAGGTAATTAAAAACAACACTAGGTTATTCCCAACCATTACAAGTGCCTGATTGATCCAGTAAGTCATAGAAGCCAATGCCACCAGGATATGCTATCAAGTTATCACTAAGGCAGGTGCCTAGTCCACCTTGATTAAGAAATTGAATGACTCGTTTTATTCTTATAGTTTAGCAAATAGCTTTATTTCTTATACTTATATGTTATAAAAGTAATTAAACATTTACTGTATTTTATTAACTTAACATTTTAATCATTATTCTAAATGTGGTGATGCTTCACCAAGTCCATATTCATTTCATCAAATCTAAATCTTAAACAGCTCTTTTTTGGAATAACCGGTAATTTATAACAAACCAGATACGGGGGTTCACTCAGGCAAAGTGTATAGGGGCACGTGTGCCGTAGTGGTCAGCACCACCTACCACTCCCAAGATCGTGGGTTTTTAAAGGAGCAAACAACCCTTGCAATGCCGTGCTTCTGAAGAAACATAAAATGGGGCTCCCATATAAATAAATACTTTATTTCATAATTTTATTTAAACCTAGACGTTTTGATTTTGTTTTTCACTTATCTTATAATAATAATTGTGAGAACGGAGTAACCCAGTGTGTACAGTTCTGAGTTGCTATGTTGAAGATTCCGAGTTCAAATCCTGCTATGGGAGATCAATTATTTAATCTGTTAACAGCCTGTGGGATCTACAGACCCTCCTCGAGCTCACCCAACCTCTATAAAGTGGATAACCTAATTGGGAGAAAACCTGGTAGTTGAGCGTGATCTGGGATAAATCGTCTCAACATCTCTTAGAATCTCCATGCCTCTCATAACATTGTATTTTATTTTACTGTCAGTCAATCTGCTGATTGTCATTGTTTTATTTGACAGGTGTGGATATAAATATAAATATAAAAAAAAAAAAATCTCTTAGAAAACTTTAATGATTTTGTCCAGCTTCTACCATGTACTGAGACCATACCCTTCATGGGTTGTAGCGATACATGTTTTTATAAATTGATTTGGCTGCTTTATAAATTGAATTCAAAAAGCTTCAATTTTTCCCAGAATCCATATAAAAAGAATACATCTTTTTTTCGGGGTGTGAGGAATTGGTTTTATCCGTTTTGTAATCATAAAATGCACTTTATGCTTTATTATTTTGAACAAATTATTTTTGCAAAAGTATTATAATACAATTCTTATGTTGGTGGGCTTAAAAATTAGAAAAAATGAATCGTTTTTCTTACATTTTAGGTGGGGGGGGGGGTATCCCCCCTAATCCCTTCCATCTATGATAGCCTTTGCCTGTTCAGTAATCGATCTTTTTGTGATTGTTTTAGTTTTCACAATAATATTTGATATTATGCAATACATTACACATTGTTACACTGCATGTTTACTCCTTAAAATTGGCACTAATTACTGTCTCCAGTAATAGACACCACACCTTCCACGTCTACCAACTCAAGTCAACAAAAGATAAGGTCCGCTTATCTGATTACCTGAGGATGATAAGGCAAAGCGGGAAGTGCAAGTGAGATAAGATATTGTGGAAAATAATAAACTTCATGTTACTCATTCGCATGACTGACTCAAGATCATGTTGTCCACAGTATCGATTAATTAAGCGAATAAGTACGATGTGAGAGATAGAAGTGTAATGTCTCATTTTATAATTTTACTGCTTAGAAAAATGATTTTATGAGAAGCGAGGGGATGGTTGACTGGAAGATAGACGTAAGGAAGAAAATGGTTAGGGGTGCAGTCAAATAAAAACACTAAATTAGTGGGTACTTATTTAATTATGTGCCGACGTTTCGACCCACTTTGTGGGTCATCTTCAGGGCTAAGAAAGAAAAACAGACAAAATAACAGAACTATAAAATACATTGCAGACTAAGTATATGATAAATTAGAAAAAATATATATGTAGAGAGGTAGAAATTTATAACAAAAGTGAGGGATATATATGAATAAAAAATAAAAAATTACAGAGAAAATGTACAGAAAGGTGGTGATGCAAAAAAACTTTTTTTACAAAGATAAAAGAAGGAAGTAAACAGAAAGTTATTTAAAAAAAGAAAAAGTATAAACATCAGAGGTGAAAGTAAAATTATGGAAAATGTAGTAGAATATATATAAAAACTATAAAATGTTATAATATACATAAGTAAAATGAAAGAAGGTATAACGAAAATGATATTAAAGAGTAAATAAAGGAAAAATAACAGTAGAAAGTCAAGATATAAATATAGAGTATAACAGTTTTTAAAAAATGATTTTAGGTTCAAGAACCCCAAAACGTGGATGAACTGTGAAGGAGGAAGGCTACGTCACAAAACAACAAAGTTGACTGAAGGGCTCAATATTAATAATTCAATATCTCATCAAGATGCCTAGTTCACCTTGATAAGGAAATTAAGACAGTCTAGTTTTATTATTATATTATAAGTAATTAAACCCCGTTTTAATGTTTTTAATAATTATTCAAAACCAAGTAAGACTGTGTGTAGTAAGTGCGTTTTGCAAGTCTTTGTTCTTATCGTTGAGCCTAAATTCTAAACAGTCCTTTTCAATGAAGTTAACTAAATAAACAGTAATATATTACCAACTATTGTTTTATCACTTAGGTAAAAGACAACGTAATAAAATATAAATATATCAATTCCAACTAATGACTTCGTTGCCTCTCAACTGCTGCTGAACAGTCATTCCTCCATTAGATTTCTTTTATAATTTTGGGATAGAAAACATTTCTTCTAAATACTCCTTGATGCTCCATGATAGTCCACTATACAGCAAAGTAAATGAAGGGCTCAATATTATTGAGACAATAGCTGCTGACTATCAGTGAGGCATATTCCAACAATTTTATCGCCGTCAATCAAATAGCCTGAAATCTAAATTATGTGATTTACATTGATACTCAACATTATTGAACTGTTAGAGATATATTGAACAATATTTTACCAATCGTTTGGAATAGGTATGGGAATAACAAGTCTAGCATTGATAACCAGGTGTAAAAAGAAAGTTTTTTTTGTTTGGTTTTATTTGGCTAATCCATTTTTAGCCAGGTTATATCAGATTATGGCTTGATAACCTATATGCCTAGAAAAAAATTGAAACCATGTTATATTATCACTATTTCTCTTATCAATTTGAATAATGATTTTATTAAAAAAAGTACTGTAAAGTTAATAATTAAATTATAAATATTCTATTTCTGGCGCAGTACAATTATATTTGTTTCTCTCTTAATTAAAAAAAAATCGTTTGTCTAGTAAATTTTTATTTGTATTAAAAATACACCACAACGCAGTTTACGCTAAGCTTTAATATAGAACAAACTGGAAGAGCTACTTAGGCCTGGTTGTTAAGAAATTGTCAGCATATTCTCTCTTCCCACCCCTTCAATGACTTCAAATATATTTTATTCATGATATGTTTATGTACAAATTAAATTAATAATAGCGTCAAACTTGATTAACGAAATATTTACCGAATCCCGAAATACTTGATTACTTGAAAGAAATACATATTTATTAGCGTTTAGTACTACTGGTTGCTTGCTTCGGGTAGAAAAAGTATTGCAATTATTTTGCTGTATATATACATATGCTATGTATATTATTATGTATTGTAAATATTTTTATTTGAATAAACGGAGATTTTAAACAAAAAAAAGTACTACTGGTTCAATACCTTCGGGTAGAAAAAGTACTGTAATTATTTTGCTGTATATATATATATATATATATATATATATATATATATATATATATATATATATATATATATATATATATATATATGTGTGCTATGTATTATTATTATTTAGTTAAATAAACGGAGATTTGAAACAAAAAAACTACTGGTTTAGTAACTGCTCATTGTTATTGTAAGCCTTTTAAATTATTATGTGCTTGTTATGTTGATTAATTTCTTCCTTCCTATGTATGAATCTATCAAATCAAGAATAGATATGAAGATTTCAGAAAATTGTTATGTTAATCATTCATCTTCAGTTCTAAAGCCTATTTGCCTACTCATTTGCATTCATGAATATTCCAGTGGAATTTACTATTGTTATTGCCAGAGTTATTGCTGCTAAATGCTAAGTCAAGCCTAGATTTTCTTGTTGTTGTCGGCAAGGTGCGAGGGGAAAAATACAATTTTTTTTTAGACAGAAAAACAGATTTATTTTATTAATCGCTTGTATCACGTTTGCATTAATGTATACTATTTTGAAACGGGATAAGAAAAAAAGTTAAAAATCAGTAAAGCGAACGAGCATATTTAGTGAAGGATGGAAATAGTTGGGGGTGCAGTCAAAAATTTACACAATAAATAAGTGGAAACTTATTATATTCAGTATAGCATATTTAGATTATGCTATTATCATATTATACTATTATCATGCTAGAGCATATTTAGTTTTTAATAACTTTGTTTTATGGAAGAACAGGGGTCCTTCAGACATTTATCATGTATATTTTACTTAACATCTTTGAAAATAGTTTTATTATTTCAGCACCTAAATAAATCCCTTACCGCGTGTTGGTGAATATTTGCATTAGATCTGTTTAAGCTGTGATAAATAAAATCTATAAATATTCAAACTGCGCCTTATATACCCAATGGTGGAAATATTTGGAATGAACAAAAATTATTTTGACACGATTAATCTCGATTTTCCATATTGAACTAAACAAAAGGAAATAAAATAATAAAATGTATGTTATAGTTTTCTTTTATTAGTTTCACTGCCCTTTGGGGTATTCCAGATCAATCATTAGTGCTTGTTCCGCGACTTTCTCTCCGCCCAGTATCGCTTCATCCTCTCCGACCTCCTACTCTTTCCACATCAGAGATTTTGATCGTCTGCTTTGTTATCGCCACAAATCTAACGCTCTTGCCTTGGTTCTTTGTGGTTCCATTCCTAAGCATGTCCACCATAACTCCTAGTCCTTTCATGTCCCTTTCTGCTTCCTTAAACAAGTTTTTTTATTTCTAAGGAATCGAAATATTCTTTTCGTTAGCCTACTTTCATTCATTCGCAGGACATCTCCATAGAAATTAACCCTTATTTTCCTCATTGTGTCGGCGATTCTTTTCTGTTGCTTTGTTAAGGATCTTATTTCGTGTGCGGTCTAATTTGTACAAGTTGAAGTACCGGGTTCGAATCCGGCTTTGGCAGATAACTTATTTAATCTGTTGACAGCTATTAATCGATCCTCTGGGATCTGGATACCCTCTTGAGATTCTCAAAGGGGAATCCTTGATTGGAAAGTGAATGTAGCAGATAAGAGTGATCTCCGCCAAATTACTGTACAACAACAAACTCCATCTGATTGTCCATTACATACCGAATATTAGAAAATACAGGAATCTCATAAGCATTCTGTGGAAAACATGACCCTTAAGTAACCGCGGTCAACAGATAATTTTAATGATGGTGGAATCTTTGCAGACATCGCTAAAATCTATTTACAGTAAGCAAACAAGTATTTATGAGTAAATTAATTAAATGAGTTGATAAATTTATATTTTATCTCAAGGTTAATAAACTCTAGATATGAGCAATAAGCCAAGATATTTTCCTGTTATATTCGTGTTATTTCTTTTATGAGTAATCGTATAGATGAAATAAATAAACGCCTAAATATCCCTGAACAAGCGTTTTGGCTTCAGGCTTGGTAGTAAAATGTTTCTTTATCCTTGGCCATTTAAAGATCTGACATCAATATCTTTGCTCAAACGCCTTGTTCATTCTCAAATTTAATTAAGGACCAAGAGTCCAGGAGCGGGGTAACTCAATAGTAGAGCCCTGAGTTGCTATGCTGAAGATCTCTCTTTAGATCCGACTGTTCTAGATAAATTATTTAAGCTGATATAAGCCGTGGATGGATCATGCGCGATCTGGAGACCTCCTGGGGCTCACCCAGCCTCTAACAAGTGGGAACCCTTAATTGGGAGAATAGCCTGAGGAGTGTGAGTGATCTCTGACCAAACTGTCTATCACCTCCCTTGCCTTGTCTTAGAAACAGAACAGTCTCAACCATATACGAGAATCCATAACCTTTCATGGGTTGTAGTGGTACAGGTTCTTTTATTTACCGAGTTTCTAGAGCAGAATATGCCAATCCTCCATGGGCCCATATCATCCTCCTTTTTTCCGACATCTTTTTTGTGAGGACTTATCTTAAAGACCAAAGAAGAAGATAGTCTCTGACCCCTCAGAGTTGATCCACGATTGATAGTTAAGTGGAATATTGATCACAGAGAGACTAGAACCAGGGCTCGAGAATTAAAAAAAACATTTAAAAACACCACTCCGAATTGTTTAAATATAAATCTATAACTAGATTTACATTTTTATAAATCATTAATGCCTAAAATAATTTCGTAACATTTATTTACTTGATTATATTCTTACATATTCATCTTTAACTCATGAGTGGCCAAGAATCTGTTTAAAGTAATTGTGGATTATTGTTGGCTCTTGGTAAATACCTTCTTACAGGCTATGATAAATTTGTATCCGTATTTCATCTATTGTACCACGCTATGAATTCTGAAAAACTTTAAAAAACGATTTATCGTCTTAATGGACCGAATGCACAATAAAATAGTTATTTCAGAAAAAAAATGAAAATTCTAAAAGTTGAACTTTTTTTATGGCTTTTACTAACAAACCAAAACTACTACAATAAAATGGAGACATGTTTTATCTCCAGCTGGTACAAAAATATGTGTTTGCTCAATTAATTAGGAGTACGTCTTTTCTCCCTGTGCATTAGAAATTGCGTCAAAAAGTTAACTTTATTCCGTGGGAATAAAGTGAACAGACGACAACCTAATTCGTCTAACTAATATAGGTTTTGTACTGAAAAAGTTCAGGGTTATGTTGGTACACCTGTCACACCGGCCATTAAAATCAGCTATTCTTTCAAAACACCAAAACTGATAAACAGAAGTTCATTTGTGTTCAGGTTGTGTAAGTCATGGATCCACCACATATTGTACCAGAAGCAAATAATGTAATTTCAAATTTATTCCCAGCTAATTCAAGTCAGATTTACAATAAAACGTACGACTTCAAAAAATGTCTGAAAATTTAATAATTCAAAATTGTAATTGCACATTTAATATCAGTTTTTGAATTTATTGTAAAACATAACATAATATAAAATATTATAGCGTAAAGTTTGCCTTTTTACATCCCATCTGGAGATAAAATCTTGTATGCCCCTCGGGACTAAATTGATCATTATTCCCAGCAATACTTTACTCCCTCGGCTTGGCCTAGTGAGTAAAGATAATTATTCCCTCGTATTCGCTCGGGTACATACTTACACCTCAGGGAATAATGATCTTGTTTAGTCCCTGGTGCATAAATAACTATTATTTAGGAATTTTTTATAATAAAAATCTCCTTTCTAGTTCCCCTTTCTTAAATAACCTGTTTATGATGACTCCATAAACTCTTTTTCTAGCTAATTTGTCGGTCTTTCTGCAAGAATTATTTGAGGTTACTTAAGGCTCTTGAATCCTACAAATTTTCAAACCATTTTATTCGCAGTGGTGAATAAGACTTACCGTTCTTGCTGGTTGGAAAACAAGTCGTAAGTAAGCCTTTATTCCAATTCTTGAAGGATATTTTTAGGTCGTCGACTCAAATTGATAATGTTAACTGACACAGGTTGAAATAGAACAGTCACTCTGGGGCCTTTGCCTCAGATTGGCCACCATACTCTCTAAAAAAAGATTAAGTTCAAAGATAAGTATGTACATTTCTAACACTTTTTATTTTGAAACTCTTCCAAGCAATCTTGTAATTTTCCGGAACTAATTTCGCATATTTTTTAATTCATGGCGGAAATAAAATGTACAATAGGGCATGACAAGCATTCTTCGAAGAATACACAAAAGAACTTCGAATGCGGACGGAACGAATTATCTCAATGCCAGGCTTTGTTGTCGAAGAGTGCAAGAAAGCGGTCTTGAGCCCAAATGGTGCCACTGGAGTGCCTATACCGAAGAGAAATTTAGTTTTTATTAAACCTACAGAAATAAACGTAAAAAAAGAAAATTTAAAACTGGCACAACTAAAAAAATTGAAACTAGAAATGTTCTATGTTAATGTTTCTATGTTCTAAATTCATTAATGTTTTTTTTAGTTTTTGCTGATTTTTATTGGTTTAGTTTAATAGTTTTGATTTAATCTGTTGCTTCTTTACTTTTTGTCTTGATTAGAAATCTTGGAATTTTCATCATTGATTATCTAAATGGCTACTTATACATGATAACGGTTTTTCTTCGTTTTGCTTAATGAAATGCGGGGAGATAGTAGGTTGATAATTTATAATAGTTTTGATAAGATTGGCATCTTGCGTCATTACGCTGGCACTACAAGTCACAACAAAAGGTCGAAGATCAAAAGAGCAGTTCTCGATCGCAACCCGCGCTATCTTCGAATCTGACTCAGGCAGAGGATATGGGCGTCGTTGGTGGTGATATAAATGACATTATAATGTCTATCGTCTATAATCAACCTCAGTTCTTAGCTATATTGCTATATATATTATTGAATGACTTGTAACCAAAATATAGAACCCTGTACTACTACAACCTATTAAGGCATTGGACTCAGTACATGGTATAGACAGCACTGTTCCTAATCCAACAGTTGTAAAGGGAGGTGATTTGGTCGAAATTACCCTCAACCGTCAGGTTTTATTATATATTCCGCAATTGAGTATACCAAGTTTAGAGTTTGGGTGAGCCCCATGAGGATTTGCAGATCTATCTCTCTCTCTGATTTGATTTGTGACTGTTAGCAGATTGAATAATTGATCTGCCATAGCCGGACTTCAACCAAGAACCTACAATTCAGCAACTGAGCGCTCTAAACCCCGAGATCTTCACACTCCTTACCGAAATATATAATACTAAGGTAATAGATATTTATCTTTCCGCTCCCATTCGCTCCAGTATACTCATATTGGGATTATAAAATATAAACTTCTTTTCGTACAAACAATATAGCATCATTAATCCATATTTGGTGAAACTATGAAGAATGCAATGGCAATGGTAAGTAACGCTTTAATTAATTCGCTCCCCATCACATGGGAAACATTCCGTCAGTTTCGTTTTTAGGCATTGCAAAGAACCTAGAATACCTTCTATCAAAATCATAGCAGAGAATAAACAAACATTTTCCAGGAACAGCGACAAAAGATAAATTATAAGTTTCACACTTTTTTGTACTTACATTTTCACAATAATCTAAAGTCAACTTCTGTAATTTTCAAGTTTCCCTAAAGCGAAAAAAAACATCTACTAAATGTTTCCCTATTTTAATAAAAAATCTAGGCTAAGCCCTAAAAACAAACTAATTCTTTACAAAACAGTAATCCGCCCATTGATAACCTATGCCTCACCTGTCTGGAGTTCAATCTGCGCCACAAATTATCGAAAGTTTGAAAGGGTACAAAACCTATGCATGAGGATTATCAATAATTATCCCCGCTACACGAAAATATCGACTATGCTTAGAGATCTTGAACTCCCCACTATTAAACAATATGTTTCAGCCCAAACAAAAACATACTTTGAAAAAACTCCAGCTTCCGAAAACACATTAATCCGAGAAATCGGTAACTATGACAAACATTCGCTACGACGCTACACGCACAAAAGAACTTCTTTCTTAATAAATCACTATTTGCAGGTATTGTAATCAAGTTATCTGTATTTATTTTATAGTTCTTTTTAATTATTCATTTATTTTCTATTTAATTATTATTATATTTGTTTTCTTTATTATTATCATTTTTATTTATTTATTATATCAGTATTATTATTTTTTTATTTTTTTTTTGTCTTGAGCTGGTTTTTTCTACATTTTTCCTGCTATTGTGAAACTTATTTATAAAAGGTAACTGTAATTAATTAAAATCACTGTCTTTAAACATGTAAAGGTAGTCCGGAACATGTATTCACAAATACTGCTTGTATGTGTAAAATTGCAAATAAAGTTGTTTTGTCGTTTGTCAAGTTTCCCTCGTGCTATCCTACTTCACCCTTCTTCTCAATAAATAAGAAGAAGAGAAAGGTGCTGAGCGCTGCACCTTGCAGTTCATATAGTTTATATGAATATGGATATTGAGAGTGCGAGGATCATAACCTACGAAACGCACCTCGTTTCTATCCGCCAAATCGACCCGTCGGAGCTTTGTAACCCCCAGGTTTCTCCCCAATTTTATTTAATCATTTGTAACAATTTTGAGAAATGATATATAATGTATATAAGGGTGTACTACCTCCCTCCCCCCACGATTAAAAATATGTAGACATTTTTATCACCAATGGAAAGCAATCTGGAAAAAATACTTTTTTATCAAAGCCATATCTTTAAAAAATTTCCAATGCTCTCTTGTGCAAAAAAAGTTTGATAATGTTACATAAAAACGATTTGGCTATCTCGGTTATCTTTACGTTAATTCAAAAAGATATGAGATTATTACAAAGACCCCCTGTGGAAATTTAGACGGTCTTTATCATTTGCTGTCCTTTTTTGAACCCTTGATTGGTAAATTGGAGGGGGGGATAAGGGTCATGCATTGGATGTGGTGGTAAATTTTATTATTAGATTATTTCTCAGCTATCTCGAGAGAGATATTTATACATGAAATTTAAGGAAACAATTAAACTACCCTCAAATTTTTGTTAACCTTTTAGTCAAATGGGTCAAGTCTTTTATGAATAAAATAAAGGTGTCATGGATAATAGGTTTGCACATTCGTAAGTAAAAGTAGCAAATTGACTTTGATAAAATGATGATCAATCACTTTTACACTGATGATCAACTTTCTCCAGAGAAAAAGTGCGACGCAGTTCCCAATTACTGAGGGAGCCTCATTAGTTTGACTTTTTTTTTGCAATTTAATGATACCAGTAATTAAAATAGTGTAATTAATAAAGGTAAAGGCTAGCCATCACTAGAAACATTTTTAAAATATGACGTGTTTTTTTATTATAATTACATGAGGTACCATAAAAATAAATTGACTATGGAAAATAAAAGCAGTAGATATCTTTATTCCTTTTTTTTGTGTGTGGATTCAACAAAAAAAAACTTAAAATTAAACAATTTAAATGTAAAAAACTATAATGCAAATAAAATTCATTTATTTCTTAAACACTGTTGTTGTTTAAAACGGTAGATTTTACCCTCTCTATACCCTTCAGATGTTCTAGAATATTGAAAAAACAGTTCTGAAATGACTCCAAGGGATCTGCAGATCAGAACCCAGCCTTTGTAAATTGGAGGAAAAGCCAGTCGATTGAGCGTGATGTCGTCCAATTCACCTCCCTGGACAACCATCGGCTTAGACATATTACAGTTTTGATCATATGCCACATAGAATTACATTATACTCTAATATAAAATATCAAGTTGAAGAATATTCAATTCTGCTATCACTAATCTACCGAGGGTTGCTGCGCGTTTCATCTGCTTCGTTAGCTGATTTCACGGTCTGCAATGAAAGCAATTTGTAACCAAAAGCTTGAGAAGCTCTTTGTATCTTAGCAAATTATTTTTAGGGTTAAAGATCAATTATTTACAATATATATATATACATTTAATACAGGCTGAGGATGAATTTTTATGAAAGAAGAGGTTTTTGGTCGATTCTTGATATACCACAAATCTTAGTATTTTTCAAAACTTGGGATCAATCTATGGATGTTAACATATTAAATATTATAATGCTTAGACGTTGGTGGAAAAATTCCAATCCAAAAGCTTCAAGTCCTTAAACTAAAACAGAAAACTAAATTACGTATCAATAGTATTTCACCGAGACAACAACCAAAGGTAACATCCACCAACTCCTAGGACCAAATGAAACCAAAATATGGTGCTTAAGAGGATGATAACTTGTAATTAGGTCTGTTTTGAACCTTTTCTCTTCAGTATTAAATATAATAATTTATCTGTCCCAGCCGGATTTGAACGCGGATTCTTCGAAATAGCAACTCAGAGCTCTACACACAGACTTATCCCGCTCCTCAACTTCATTTTTAATTATTTGTTAGAATCTGAAAGTTCAAAGTGATTTTTATTGATTATATTGCGGTGTTAAAATATTATAAAATTTACATTACAGGCGTTTCAGAAATGACCAGATGAAACTCGAGTTTCTTTTAATAGATCATGCTCAGTTTATAAATTATACCTCAAAATGAATGAGGCTTGAAAGATGTTAGTAAAAAACTGTGTAGCTATTTTTACTAGCTTTACGCTATGCTAAGGGGAGTGGGGTAACTTAGTACGTAGGATGCTGGGTTAATGCTCTGTATATCTCTGTTTAGAGACCGGCAGTGGCAGATAAATTATTTACTATATGAGCAGCCTTGACTCAAACCTGCGGAATGTGGAGATTCTTTGGGGCATACTCAGCCGCTATATTTTGTTAAAAAATAGGCGATGAACATGATATAGACCAAATCACTTTTGATGTATCTCTTGTAAAATAAATAATTTCTGGTTCAAGATAACTATCATACTCCATAATTTAGCCCTTGATAAGAAAACGTACTTCACTGGTTCAAAAAGACTGTTTATTTTTTCATTCGGAGCGATCTTTATCGAGTCCATTCGATAATGAACGTATTTCTGGAACGAGATAAAATTGTTGACGTAGCTACAGAACACTCAGGCAACGTCTAGCTGGTTATCCAAGCAGTATTCTTATCAGTCGATGATTATTGACATGATATGATTAGGTATAACCTTATCTCCGGGGCTACCTCAGGCTGTCTGGCCCAACGCTATAAAAGATATCATCGTGTACTGTTTTATTCCTTACTTTATTAAATAATGCTTTATTAATTCACGTTCGTAGTGTATATTTCTGTTAACTGTATAGGTACCACATCATAAAAAAGAAGATACAAAATTTTAGAAATTCATTCTGATTTGTAATTATAGAATCTGACTGAAATCTGCCCTCAGGTAGAATGTACAGTTCTAATGGAAGATTTTATTAATTTGTTAAACTTATTTATAAAACGAATAGGAAAAAATCAAACATTCATGACTTAACATAGCTCAAAAGTCTCTTAATCCCTTAACAATTAAATTCATCTGACATCTTTTATTTTTTATTGTTAAATAAATTTATTGAATCTAGGAAATTTTATAACTTAAGCTCTATCAGTGTACATATCATAATCCAAAGTTGTCCAGTTAATATTTTCAAAATTTAATAAAACATTTAGAACGTCTGAAATGATTATAAATCAAGTTGAAAGGATTTTAACTCAAATTGAAACACAAAAGTCGGAGAACATTTTTTTTTTTTTTTATGAAATAAAAAAGACAAATGGTAAATGTTTTTGTTATAAATTGTTTTAGTTCTTAACAAAACATTCAATAATTAAAAATATTATTATGCATCAGGTTTTTGCCAATTGGATTATTTAAATAATCTCAATAAAAAAACAGCAAATTTCTATACCTTATTGTTATTCCCAGATTGTTTGATACTTACACCAATAAAAATTTTAATATATATAAATACATATTAAGCATAAACATTACATTATTTTTAATTTTTTGTCGAATCAACACTTCATATTCATATTCCCTTATGTTAGCGAGGAGATAGTTGACAGGAAGATCTGAGTAAGGAAGGAAATAGTTGGGGGTGCAGTCAAATTAAACACTAAATAAGTGGGTACTTATTTTTTTATTTTGAACCAACGTTTTGACCTACTAAACTAGAAAATATAAGTAAGGGAAGTTTTAAAATGTATATCACTTCATTCTATTAGTATACATTTTAAAACTTCCCTTACTTATATTTTCTACTTTCTATGCTCATTTTACTTTTCTACCTGTTATAATCTAGATTTATATCTTTACTTTCTACTTTTCTTTTTCCGGTATTTACTCGTTGACATCATTTTTGTTACATTTTCTTTCATTTTACTTTTGTATACTCTCTAGGAGTGTATTATCATACATTTTATATTGTATCTATATTCTACTAGCTTTCATCTCACCCCTATATCTCACCTTTGCTGTTTATACTTTTTCTTTTTTTTTAACTTTACATCACCACCTTTCTGTACATTTACTCTGTAATATTGTTATTCATATATATCCCTCACTTTTGTATTCTAATTTTCTATTACTCTACATATATTTTTATATTATTATATTCTTGGTACTGTAATGTATTTTTATAGTTTTGTTGTTTTGACTGTTTTCTTTCTTAGCCCTGAAGATGACCTACAAAGTAGGTCGAAACGTTGGCACAAAATAGAAAATAAGTACCCACTTATTTAGTTTTTGATTTGACTGCACCCCCATCTATTTCCTTCCTTACTCATATTGCTTTATCTTCATAAATGATAAGAAATGAAGGCATATTTAATATTATGAGACTTCTATTATAAAATGAAAAGTAACATTAAATTCTGAGTATGATCCTTGGGGATGCCTTTCGACTTTATAGCGATAAATGTTTAAAAAAATGGAAAATTACTACAAACAAAAAATCAGTACTTTCAGTGAAAACCCTACAGATGGTAGGCGGACGATTTGTTTTTTTAAATTCGATTTTTTTTATATTACTTTTTTTTTAATAGTTATTCGGTTTTATATTATCATTACTGTTTATTATATTTATTTTTTCTCAAAGAACCTAGTTCCAAATAAAATTATTTTTCTATATATCTATGCATCATGAAAAATACAATACTAAGGAAATTAATGTTTTTTCTTAATCATTAGAAAGCTTCATCATTAAAAATATTGATTTAAAGTTCTCTAAAAATACGTCCAAATTCTTTAAATTTTTCTAAATAACTACGTGATAATGTTGATTTACGAATTAATAAACAGTTTTTAATTATAATATGTTAAATAATATTATAATAAAGTAATGGCAAATATTTGGTAAGTTGTGTAACGGCTAAGTTTCCTCTTTAAGTTGCGTAACGAGAAAATACCGTGGGTAACTTGAACCTAACATGAGATACTTTCCTTAAACATTACAAATCACTGAAGTATACATAATCATGTTCAAAATACAGTTTTAGTTTTATGGGTTTAATTTTTCATCACTGGATGACATAGAATGACGGATAGAAAAAAATGTTTGTTATGATTAGTTAGAGAATATTATCAACAAAGATAATCAATTACTGATAAAATTATTTTTGGAAAAATGTACGGATTGCATTTCAAAATTTTCCGTTTTCAAGATTTCTGTTTAAATGAATTAGTCATGAAAGTTTTAAATCACGTGCTGCACTCCAAACACCTGCGAATGTTTCAAAATATTGCGAAATCAATAATAAAAAATTACCCAAGTGGTATGTACTATATTTGTACTTTTTCGTTTACAACAATTCATTATGTTTGTTTATTGTTTTTATAATATTCAGGTTCTGCTATTGGAATGAAATCTTTGTTATTCGATATTCTTATTTTTAAACTAAAATTAATAGATAAGCCAAACATTGAGGTATCTGTTCCGCAGGTTGTCGCTTCGAGTTGAGTCACAAGTTTAAACTATTTCTTCATTATTTTTAATATTTTCTAAAAATATAAGTTATCCTGAGCTTTAGTTTGGATAAGGGTATTTAGTTGTGGGTAATGAGTAGATTTCGGTATTCATTTCATCAAGAAATAAAAGTTTCAACTAACATTTCGAAGTATAGATGATATATGTTTATTAAACGTTCATTTCTCGATGAAATTATTACCGAAGTATACAAAGTTTTTATAATTACATTCTCTTTTCCATACTAAAGCTCACGATAATTTGTATTTTTGGAAAATATTAAAAGGAAAACAAATGAAAAGTTACAGCTTGTGACTTATCTCGAAGCGATAACCTGCGGAATAATCACCCCCAACAATTTTCATTGTCAATGTTAACAGTATTATTTTGATCAGTTAATTTTTTTTAATTTTACGGACCATCGCAGTAAGAATTGGGTGAGCAGGTTTACCTTCGTAGCAAGCGGAACTTTCAAACGGTTTTGCAAATTACATTACCTTTACAAAAATAACTTGTATTCCAGGTGATGGCTTTAGTCCAATTTAAGGGTTTTGTGCATAATATTATTAAAGTTCGCTTTAATGTGTTGAATAATTATTATCACAATTATCTGCATAAAAGTGCTCAGTTGTGTGAGTAAAACTATCACTTACCAATTAAATTAAATTAACTTTTAATTATTTCCATTCAGATCGGCCATTTAGTTACTATGGAAACATAATTTAGTAAAAAAAAAAATTCCAATGGTATATTACGATTCGATCATTCATGAATTTTTAAATGAAAACTTTTTTTAAATTTTGTTAATTTAGAAATATGGTGCGGTACGCAATTCCAAGACATTTCACTTAAAATCCTACTGTGATTGAAATCTATAAACCATGTATATCGTTTTCTAGCTAAAGACTTACCAGTTTATAGGAGCTAGATAAATTATTCCAGAATACATTCTGAATTAGATGATAATATATTTTTATCGGCAATATAAAGAAAACGGAGATAAAAACTAAGATGTCTCATTGACTGTGGAATCATGTTGGTAGCACTGCCTCTCCCCGTTATTGACTGCCTTCCCATGACCGAAGGGTTCAAGCATGTCCATCCCTAGGGTTTGAACCAAAATATCCTTTGTATTCCTTAGAACCTCATTTGATTTCACGCTTATACACCCCATGAATAGAAAACATGATCATATTTAATTTCAAAACATTATAATTTTATGTCTTATGAAATCAATATCGGATTTCTGGCAACTTTTTTTTTAAAATTTATATTTTGAAATGCACAACTTTATTATAATACAACAAGTAAATATAATGAATGATACATAATGACATGGATAAAGGCAAGTAGAGAAACTACCCATTGGAACAAAAAACAAATACAACTTAAAAGATTACGATGCCATCTTCTTTTCAGACGCCTCGGACGATTATCGAAAATTGAAGAGGAAGTCGGTTTGAGTAAGGATAAAATTTGTCTTGAAAGGACCAAATCAGCAACTAATGGGCCATTTTGGATTATTTATTTGTATTATAGTTAGGATTTTGGATTGTAAGGATTGGATACAGGAAGAATTGGATAGGTTAGTGGAACCCTAAAGCTCTACTCTGTAAATCCAAATGTTTTATGCTAGTCGTGTAACATATATGATGTATTTTTTAGTTAATTATAAGCTCAGAGCGTTTGTCTAATAAGTGTCGAAATAGCGTGAAACGGCAAGCAGGTTATTGTCGTTTAGTATGAGGATTCCCAGTCAGAAGTTCAAATAAAATATTACTGGAAAGCAAATATCAAGTTGAATTGACTTTAAATTAATATTTAAATCGTGGAATATTTCACTAATTAACATTTCAAAGCTGAGCAGTGTTCTGCGGATTCAGCTTATTATGTACAGCTACTTCTCTGAAAAATTTTCCTCTTATTTTTTTCATAACAATAACATCTCATGTTGGTACAATAATAGTTCTATCTTACAGGCTTTTATAACAATCTATATAAAACCGAAAATAATAGTTAAAAAAAAAAAAATCTATCTATATCATGATCTTAATAAGATGTCTTATCTCTCATGACTTAATAACGATATTATTTGAAATAAATTTTGATTTTAAAATATTAAGAACTGTGTTTAAAGAGGTTACTGGAAGCATAACCGGTCCAGGTATACGCAGAAGTACCAACAGAATTTAAAGTACTGTTACAATGACAATAAAGAAACAATTAAGCCTGAGTGAACCACGTATTTAAAACTATTATAATTATTAAACAAAACAATAGTTCGGGTATTAAAATAAATTCAATTTTATTAAATAAATAAATTATTATTATAGATAATATTATTCAATAAAATTTATTTATGTATTTTATAAATATAATGGTAGCTACGGAAAAATTGTGAAATAATTTGATAGGGCTTTCAAAATGTGTTTCCCTAAAAAATTGATACATACAATTGTGAAAAATTTACAAAGAAGAAATATTTGTTCCACGTTGCTACGAATTTTCCGGAAATGAGACTAGCAATATTGATATACGATAAGACGTTGAAATCTAATCTTAGATAAAAATGTTTTCTAACTTCTAAAGATGTAGAAAGTTGTAGCTAGATAGTAAGGAAAAGCTGACAACAGCTTTAACAATATTTGTATATGAAAACAATCCATGAAAATTATCTACAATAAGATTTTTAAATCACTAACACAGAAAAATCTTATTTAAGAACCTTAGACACAAAATGAAGATTAAATACTGTGATTAATTCTGAATCGTCAATAAATTAAATTATTTTTCAATAAATTGTGGTTTTGATTGTAATCTTAAATGTAAATTACAGGGACAGCATTAAACTTTTTATTTTTAACTATTCATTAAAAAAAAAAACTTAAATTCTTGAGTTATCTTCTTGATGTGATAAACATATGCTTTATGTTTGTACATAAAAGCCATGAAACACTTTAGAAAAGCTAAATGATCATTCATTAATTCATCTTGTAATATAACAAGGAAAAGGCATTCACAGATGTAAGTTTTTTTTTCGATGGTTGTTTTTTCTTTTTATTTATTTATTTGTTCGTTTGTTTTACAAACCGCAAGGGGAAAGTCAAAATGCAATATTTGTACGAAATAACCCCAACCATTTGGAATCGACGACCTATGTTGGCACGACTTGCTGCACCAGCACGCCTTGTTCACGTGAACACCCCAAGGGTGGGGGTAAGATCCGACCAATGAGAAGCCGCCTCCCCAGAAGGGATAAAACTCCTGCTGCCAAGCGGGCGAGCTCAGTTTGAGGCTTTCAGTGTTAGAGAGTCTATGCCGTTTGGTTTGTCTCTTACAGATAAAATTTATTGTTGAGTTCTCATTGTCCCAAAGATCCAATTGTACCCAAGATGGAATCAGCTACCGAACAGATCAGCCAAGAGTTGGGTCTTCAAAGACTCTGGGGCAGGAGGCTCACCTCCACCAATCTCGAAGAAGAGGAACTTACCGTACTGCTCGACAACAGGGAAGCCTTCCGCAATGCCAAGGTATTTTTTAAATTATTTATTATTCATTGTAAATATAAATTCCATACATTGATAATACTAATAATAACAATTAAATTAAATAAAAATCTGTAAATATTCAGTATCTTATCTAATCCATCTGTAGGTATATTCTAATCACACGTTTAGTTTATTTACATTAAGAGTTCAACGTCTAATCTGTGATATTTTTTTGAGATTATTTTAATTTATAAATAATTAATTTGCTTTAAGAAATCATTTCTTTCATTTAATGCTATTTCTGTATGGAATTATGTAGACTAGATGTAGACTTTAAAATCTATGTATTTTCTTCTCAGATAATGAAATAATAAATTTTAAATGTTACAAATGGTTAACAGAGATAAAAACATTTTTTCAAAAATCTATATTGAAAATGCTCTTGAAAAAGAACACTTTTCTCTTTTGGGGTGTCTTTTCACTTTTTTTTCCCCATATTTTATAATATTTTTAAAAATATACTTTCAGTTTATTGGTTTTTATTTTCCCTCAAAGATCATTTTCCTGTCTAAATTATATTTATCCACTCACACACACACACAAGCACATGGAATATACATATATATATATATATATATATATATATATATATATATATATATATATATACATATAATTTTATGTAGTATAAAATGGTTACTTTTTTTTTTTTTTTTGGACGTGAATGATATGAATTAAACACCCTCACATTTTTGGAGTGACTAACGATGAAAGGTCATTGCCTCCTCGCCCAGTCTTCTGGAACTGACCTCGATGTTTATTTTTACATTAATTTTTTATTACAATTTATTTTATTTATTATATAGTGAGATATCTTGGTCACAGGTTCGAAATGGCTGTGACAGATTAATTATTTATTCTGTTACCAGCTGTGGTCGACCCTCGAGGGACCTTGGACACCCTCCTGGGGTTCACCGAATCTCGATAAAGGGTCAGTTCGCTTAAGATGCAGAAATACCTGGCGGTTGGGCGCGATCTTGCCCCAAAAAATACTTCCCTGCACAACCGTTATCTTAGAAAAAATATCCCTACTGAAGTCAACTTTTTTTTTTTTGGGAGGGGGGCTTACTACTTATAATAAATGTTCAACTGCCTTTAGGATCTTATGTTTCCTGTGTTGTTACCGCAAAGTTTATAAATAGCCCCATGTTTTTAAACTTAATTTTTCTTCTTATGTTTTTGTTTTAAAGTTTCATTAACATGCTTACATATATGATGATTAACACGACCATTTTATAATCTAATAAAATGAAAGGCACCTGTAAATTAAGCAGTACTTTTTTAAAAGTCCAATGATGTAAAGCGAAGTTTAAAATACGTTTTATGTAGCATTTAAAATATTTTCCAAAACAATGGAGAATATTTCCGAAACTCGGTCCAAGTAAATTTTCTTCAACTCATTTTTAATTACCTGGGATATTTAGGACCTTGAATTGTAATTTCCACATAGCTTATTTCAATATTTTAATATTAATCTTTTCTTAGTCCACATATTTGTTATATGTATATACCATAGCGAGATTTAAAATAATAATTTTTTTTTTAAACTTGTCATGCAAACATCAATTCTCAATTTCCTACTTTATAATTAAAACAGGAAAATAATAATTAAAAAAACAAATAGTGGCTGTACTTTCTTCTTTGAAAGGCTGAACTACGTAACTTGAATAGTCTCCCACATGTTGGAAAGCAAAAAGATCCCGCATGCATTTGTTGATAAAAACCTTCTTATCTATTTTGTTCTCAAAGCTGTTTCTTTTTTTGGTCTGCTACTCTTTGCGTGGCTGTATGAGTTTGCTTATGACCTTAGCCTAAAACAATTTTTTTTATTCTTGCGATAACATAAACAAACACCTATGAATTGATAATTGTGCTCTTTTATCAGCAATTGATGTTACTCATATCAAGGTGTACTGATTGTGCAATTGCATTGCTGTCTAGGTCGTGTCTTTGTCTTATCTTGTTTTATTATTATCATTATTTTTAATTACATTGGATTTGTTTCACATTATAATTTTACATCAATCATATTTTTTTAGGCAATATTACTTTGCAAGTTTAAAACAAATAAAGTCAGAGTTTACGGCTCTAGATAGGGCTTGAACGATCTAGAACCTTGGCCTATTTCCTCGACTTAATATTCAACCAAATACGGAACACGTATTTTAACCGACCGTGATTAACTGACAGGTTGGCGAAAACGCTACAATTTAGCCAATTATTAACTTTATTAATACATAATGGATTAAAAATAAACTATTGCCTTAAATATTTTTTTTATGAAACAATTTAATTATGTTTTTGTAAAAGTTATATTAATACTAAAACACATCGTTTCAGCACTCCATTATTCGAATTTCCTCCTATACATAATACATTATTTATTGAAATTGAAATTATTAGTTATTATATCTCTAATATATAAATATAATATACATGGTTTTAGTGATGTTATATTTTTCGGATTTGCCTAGCAACGCATCGAGGAACTACTTTTCGTCTTTTAGTGCTCTATCAGTTAAATTTTAAATATTTCTAATAATTGGCTATACACAAAACCAGTGTTCCTGACTTCTGTAAGCCGTTACACAAAATGTATCTCTGATTTTGAATCGAAATGGAAAAAAATATAATGAATTTAAGAAACAAATATCTACCTTCTATTCCAATATTCGATTTTATTTATTATATAGTGAGATATCGAGGTCACGGGTTCGAAACCGGCTGTGACAGATTAATTATTTATTCCGTTACCAGCTGTGGTCGACCCTCGAGGGACCTTGGACACCTTCTTGGGGTTCACCGAATCTCGATAAAGGGTCAGTTCTCTTAAGATGCAGAAATACCTAGCGGTTGAGCGCGATCTTTGCCCAAAAAATACTTCCCTGCACAACCGTTACCTTAGAAAAAATATCCCTACTGAAGTCAAATTTTTTTTTTGGAGGGAGGCTTACTACTTATAATAAATGTTCAACTGCCTTTACCGTATCTTTTGTTTCCTGTGTTGTTACCGCAACGTTTATAAATAGCCCCATGTTTTTTAACTTAATTTTTCTTATTATTATTTTTTTAATCAATTTTCATTAACATGATTACATATATGATGATTAACACGACCATTTTATAATCTAGTAAAATGAAAGGCGCCTGTAAATTAAGCAGTACTTTTTTAAAAGTCCAATGATGTAAAGCAATGTTTAAAATACGTTTTATGTAGCATTTAAAATATTTTCCAAAATAATGGAGAATATTTCCGAAACTCGGTCCAACTAAATTGTCTTCAATTCTATTTCAATACATAGAATAGAGTGAAATGATTTTTCTTGATGATTATATTTTTAATCTTTAAAACAAACTTTAAATAAACAAATCATTATCCTTTTTAATGCAAAATATTCAATATCTCAAAACAACACTTGAATTAAACTTGAAAACCGGGTAGTCTACCAAACATTATTATTATTAATTGATAACTATAATATTTATTTTTAATATAATCATTTCTTGTAAATGAATTAAAAAATAAATAATTCTCGATTTTTGTATTTTAATTCTTTATCATCGCATATATATTCAGAGAAAATTATGAATAATGGATACATTCATTACTATTACAAAATAGTGATTAGTATAATGTCGATAAGTTAATTATTTAATAATTCTGAAATATATCAACAAAATTATTTAAATCTTTATATGAAGATAATTTTGTTTTACCATTTACCACCCATGAACCTATTTTGTCTTTTATCAGTTGCAGGCTTTGTGAAATTGATTTGCTGTCACATTGTACTCGTATTCCTAATCTCTTTGCTGTAGACGTGGGAACTTTTTACGTGGATAGAGCAAAATCTAGAATTTCCCAACAATTTTGATTCGATTTCGAAAATAAAATAAATATTTTAAATAGCCCAATCATAACAAAATTATTAACTAGGACTAATTTTGTTATATTTCCACTATATTTATTTTAGTTTGAACTTATTATATACATTTAGTTTATAATCAGTGTTTACATTTGAATAAATCAATTTTCTTTTATTCAATCACGTTAGCTACATTATTATTATTCAAATAAATCGACAAAAATAAAACCATAAACAATTAACTTTATAGGTATTTTATGGGTTTTAAATTTTTAATAAATCTTTAAGTAATAGGTTTCGCTTCTATTTTGGCAGTTTGATGGTAGGTTTTCAAATATCAAATTTTCTGATTTTTAGTATTTTTTAAAAATATTAGCGGTGTATTTATAATTGTCATTCCAGTTCTTTTTAACCGATTATAATTTCCATTTTGACCTCTTCAAGTCTTCCTCGGGAACTTGGTTACTTTAAAAATATTAAGAATTTTGAATCATTAATAAACGAAAAACAAGAAGATCGTTTAAAATTCTAATTATGAAAGAAGTTCCTTTAGTCATCAAGACAGACCTCAAGGAGAGAAGTCTGGTATTGTACAGGAAACAACGTATTGCTGATTCAGCTGTCTACTGTCTGGCGTTGACATGGCTGCTTGGTGTTTGCACGTGGTTCTTTAGCATATAAATCGCTGTGTCGGTATCATATTTGTTATCATTGGGATATAGTCGAAGCAAATATTGTGAAATAAAAGTCATAAGCTGAAAACCAAAGAAATTGAGTTTTACGGTGAGATGTCCTATGAGAATGTTCCTATGGTTGGTTATTATAGGAGGGTTTACATAACAACCTTATGTCACTATAAACAACATGAAGTTTATAACGAAAACCAAATCAATATAAGGGAAATAACAAGTCATTAAAACGTATTTTAGTCACGTGCAGATGGGTAAAACTGCAGAATGGATCTGCGCTAATTCTATCCATTGGAATTTACGGAGACTAACTGCATCGTATTCAAATGTGCAATTCGTATTTATTATTCTGCTTTTTGGGGGGAAGTTACTCTTAAATCATTAATCATTAATTTAAATCACAGTTATAGTCATAGGGTCCGATATCGACTGAACAGAACCTCTTGGGTGTTTGTATATACCTAGTATTAGCGTAAGTTGACAGCTGTGATCTTCTCAAGGCAGTAATAATTATGGTATTAGTCCCGCAGGTTGTCGCTTCGAGTTACAACTTTTAACTTTTCATTCGTTTCCTTCTTAATATTCACGAAAATAAAAATCATGAAAAAAAGAGTGTAATTATAGGATGTGTATATTTCGGTAACCATTACATCAAGAATCAAACTTTTCAACTAACGTTTCGAAGTTTATCTGAAGATGATATATTTTGTCGAAAAGTTCATTTATTGGTGAAATGATTACCGAAATACTTTTCCCATAATTACACCTTTTTTTCCATACTAAAACACGATTATTTTTATTTTGGACGATATTGAAAAGGAATCGAATGAAAAGTTTAAACTTTTTGTTAGTTTACTCTAAGCGAAAACCTGCGGAACTGATACCATAATTAAATTTTAATTATTAAGCATAACAACGATTTTTAGTTACGTTTTTATATTATTCAATACTAGTTTCCATCGTGAACATAAAATATCCTAATGACACTTTGATTGTATTATATCCTTGCCGTTACCATGTGTTCAATGCAATGCATAAATCTCTTCGACAAGTGTAATTATTTATGTTAGGTGGCATTGGAGGATCATTTCCTTCGAAATTCATTTCCGGTAACCTTTAATGAAACCTTTAATCGGGTGCCAAAGGGAGTGGCTCTTGGTCGAGTTAGTTCCGCACGGTTGGTTGGCAGAGTAAGTTATTCGATATGGGACTAAAAATATCTCCTTGCATCTCTGACTGTCTCCATTGTTACGTAACTCGATCCTCGATCGCATCCAATTCAACCCAATGCAGCGAAGCGTTTATTGACAGTAAGATTAAATTTTGTTTGTTCGTTCATTTAACGTCACTTAATGCTGCTATGGCTAATAGGACCCTCCATACTCACTAATCTACCCTGTTCCCTATTAAAAAAAAAATGGACTCAATTTTGAAAATAAACTACACTAATCACTTTTTTTGGCGATTTAAAGATTTGTTTCGATTACGATTCCGTCTCTGCCTGTACTAGTCACTCATATAAGAGTAAATATGTTTTATAACTTACTTAACTGCTTTGAGATGGTGTTAAATAATTATTGTTCTAACAGATCATCTTGGCATTGGTTGCAAAGATTAAAATAATACGACGGATTCGCAAGCGCCGCAAATATTTCGCAACGATGAGATATAAATAATTTTAGACTCGGAGTGAGTCAATGGAGTGTGTTACAACTGATAAAAATCCTGACGTTCAAAAATTTCACTATCATTTATACACGTTGGAATGTTTGGCACCCGTTGTTTAATAATTAATAAAACCTATATCACTACAACCAATGATGGGTCTGGGGTTCACTACATGCTAGAGACTGTACTGTTTCTAGGACAACGGTTGTACAGGGAGATGATTTATCCTAGATCACGCTCAACCACCAGATTTTTCCCTCTTATTTTGGGTGCCTACTTTATTGAGACTGGATAAGCCCCAGGAAGGATTGTTAATAGCTGTAAATGAACAAAAAAAAAAGTTCTAATATGAAATTAATTAATACCAGTTTAATAAAAAAATAAATGAATTTATGTTAATTCTCCAAAATTAAAATCTTATATCTACTGATCAACTCAAATGAATTTATCATTTGAACTATAATGATTGCACTAATGTTATTAACAATAATTTATTAAGTGTACGTTTAATTTTAATTATGCATGTATTAATCATAACAATAATTAAAAGTCAATTATTAAAAAATAATCAGATCTTTTTATTTTCTTGCGTCATTATTATTTTTATTATTATATTAAGAGATATAACACTATTATTATTAGTGTTTTTTATATAAGAATTTCCTCAAATAATTTTATTTTAATTACATTTGTAATTCCTTTCAGCCTAATAAATAAAAATTACTTTAATATTATTTGTTTACTAAATCAAGCAATTATATTTCATTATAGCCCAATTAACTTTATAAAAATATTTAAAATAAAAAGACAGCCTCCCCAAACCCCCATATCCCGTATTCCGATATACGCGTCTAAATTCTCGAATTCATTCCAGTGTTGGCGTAGTGAAACTAGAGTTTTAAGATTAATTTTTATTTACGTTAAGACAAGTGTAATTATATCATCAAAGAAAAATACATAAGACAAACAACTGCCTGCACAATCTTCCGATTTTAGCTTTTTTATAAACATAAAAGGGTGACATTCTTCTTTTGAAAGGGGGACGAGACACACGTGGTTCGACTCCCCCTCCTGAAACACATGTTATCTCCTTTCTCACCCTTTCTTACTCATCTTTGCTTTTATATGTTAAATATGTTTCTTCATTTTTCCTCAATACAACTTACATATACATAAAGAAATAACAAAAATCAAACTTGTTCAATATTATTGAATTGCTATAACATAAACTTCAACAAAAAACCTTAGTATAAATTGTCCTAAAATTGTTTATATTAAATAAACAATAAAAAAGTTGAAACATAATTAAAGCAGCTTTTATTATTTGTATATTTCGTGAAATTTCTAACCTCGAATAATGCATACTTTCTACTACATGATAGTGATGGTCCATTTATTTTAAAAACCCTTTATAAATAAAATCAACAGATATCTTAATATACTTATATTTACTATCAGATTAAATGGCTGCTGAAAATTTTGAACTTGAAGTTTCATCATCCGTTATTGTTTTGTTAAAAAGAAAAAGGTTTTCCACCAAAACTCAAGGAATTTCCCAAATAAGTTTGGCTTCTGATTGATCCTTACATATATGGCCTCTCATCAGTGATCACTTTCATCTCTATTAAACCTAGAAGGGTAGTGGAAGTCAAATTAACTCCATGAATTCACTTTAACGGCTTGAACTATTAGTACTAGACTACTAAGGCCTCTCCTTTCTTAACATTCTTCCGCAATGTTTTTTTTTATTTTTTTTTTTAAAGTCAAAGTTTCGTGTTACTTGTCTAGTTTCAGGATAACTTTCTTAAGCATTACTTTTTATAAATATATTTATCCCCCTCATTTTACAATTTTTTTACAATCCGTAAAAAACATAAATACATATATATACAATATTTGCATAGCTTGAATCTAAGAAGAAAAGATTTAAATAAACATAAAAATCACTAATATAGAATAGAAATAAAAACCATTAGTAAATATGTAGTGCTTTAAATATTTTTTTTAATAATACTACAGTTATGATATTTTTTTATTGTTAGCTATTAACCTCTGAAAGCAAAATTAAACATTTTTTGAACTGCTAGTTCAAACATTTCCCAATACCGCTGTGTATACTTATTTTAATTACATAATCTATCAATAAATAATTTTTTTACAGGTTGATGAATTTGAAACAATCAACTCTAAAAGTCGTTCAAGCAGCCCAGCTCCATTATGTTTTACCTTTGAAACTTCTGCCCAGGTAATGATTTTTCTGATATATTATTACGAGCAACACTATATTATAATATTAACTTAAGATTAAGGTATAAAATGGATGTGGTAAAGTGTTTTTAGAGTGTTGTTGTTTTGTAACATCTAATTTTAAAATTATTATTTGATCAGTAGTCTCTCTCCACAACTGTTTTCTTTAAAACCTTATTTCTGGTTTCAATAAACAGTAAGTTGTTTATACACATCCGGTATAATATCTCCTCTTATGTTTATTTGATATTTTGCACTATTAGCTATTGTTTCGTATAAGTTCTCATTTTCTTAAGAAGATTGAGTTCAGTGCATTCTCTCTGAATCTCTATTATAAAATTCGCAACCTAAATTTAATAGTGACGAAGTAATTTCAAAATAAATTATTTCATACCCTATTGAGGAACCATTGTTATTCACAAAAGTTTTAATAAAGATGGAGTACATAAATACTATCAAATAATTATTAAGTTGGTACGCTTGTTTAATATTTAATAACATATGTTTTCCTCTATAAATACTTGATGTTGACTTTACAGTCATTATAATTTTTGGTAAACAATTTAAATCACAAAATTTTATTCACCATGAAGCATAATACAAACCATTTTTCAGAACCAACAAAATGTCGATTAACTTTTAAAAAAAGAGGTTATGTAAGTTATTCTTATTAATATTAAATACAATTTAGATTATTACATTATTTAAAAAACAATAATTTGCTTTAATTGCTAATTTAATTTTTATAAGTAATATAATAGTACGATGAAGAGTTTAATAATAATAATCTTAATTATGATCTTTAAAAAATATAAGTTTGATTCATTTTTTTTTACATTTTACATAGTTTTATTTTTAAAATAAATTGAATATAGCTAAATTAACATTGAAATGATGATGAGTTACTAATTCATAAGTATATTAAAATCTCTTTGATTTCAATATTATCTACTAACAAGATAAATTTATTGCTAATGATTGTATTTCTAGACCTGATACGTATTACTGTGTCTTTTAACGTGTTAAATTAAGACACTAAAATAGTCTTGTGTATTTTGAATGTTTGGGAGGGGGAGTGATTTAAAAAGCTATAAATAATTGTAAACAGCGCCTGTGTGTCGAGCCAACATCTTGAATTTATTGCCAAGTTGGCATTCATCTGAATACTCTTCTTTAGCAAAGTCCTATGCAGTCTGTAATATCCCTTTCTTGGGGGCATGGGTCCCTTAGCGTTGTCTGATGAATGAATAAAGAAATTATTGTAATGATTTCTGGCCTATATAAATCCTTAGCTGGATATGTCAAAAGATATAGCAGTTTCAAATCAATCAAAGTGGGATTTATTTAATTTTAAACGTTCTAGTTCATCATTATTTTTTTCTAATTTATCTGTACATGTTGTATTCTGGATATTTACGATAGTATTCTATTAATTATTTGTTATTGTATTTTCATTTTATTATACTTTATTGCAGGATGTATACACCCCGTTGCCAGCTAAGATACCAAGTAGCTGTGCCCAGGAAGCCCTTAGGCCACTTGAACTGGATGGAGGCCAAATTGGTGACATTCCCGCCAGGTACCAGGTAGTCAACTTGAAGAAGCATGAATTCCCTGCCATTGGTGTTTATATTGATCCAAGAATTGTACCTGGCTATAAATACAAAGTTCGCCCCATTCAAGAAGTGAGTAATGATGTTAATATATTTTTTTTATGTTAAAGTAATTAATTGAGAAAGAAAAGAAATAAATATTTCATTAAAAATAAAGCATTGTAATGCTATAAAAATATACTTGGAACTAACAGAAAACAGAATTGATGGCATTCTTTTTCATTTTTTAATTATTTTAGTTCCCTTTTTACTTTTTCTATCTATGAATTCTTTACAACAGTATTTACAAATCAGATACTTATAAATCTTTTATAAATTATCTTTAATTTAAACTGTCTTTCCTGTACTTTAAAAATAAAATGTATTTGCTGTTCTTATTGCATTTTATTATATATTGTTTTATATATATAATTACCTTTACTTAATATAATGTCAGAAGCAACTGAAAGACGAGCTTAAAAAAAAAATTTAATTAATGTATTCAATTATACACCACACCTCACCTTCATAGCTGAATTAAGATTTGAAATATTAAGATTATAAATATTATTTGAATATAAAATACGAAATTATTTTGCATAGTACACAAAACTGCCGATGCTTAAATAATGTGTCTTCCAATATTTAAACATAATCTTCTATGAAACATGTTTAAAACTACAAATAAAGATTTTACATTTATATAATGTCAAACTTTGAAAAATATCCTGTGCTGTTACACCATATTCACTAATAGAATTTAATTACTTTTAGTAATATGACTTTTCTTATGGTTTCAATATACATTAAAAATGTATGGATTTTAAGGGGAAAAGTTTAGACCTTAAAGCCATATTGGCTCTGCAGTCTTCACAAAAATTTTTGGCAATCGCAAATTGGGAGGGTGCCTGATTTGGCAAACTGGCAGTAGAAGCCAGAAACCATAAAAAAAAAAAAAATTAAAAAAATCGATATATCCGTTTGAAAAATAATTATAGCACAGATACACAGTCATACATTTTTTTTAAATTTGAGGACCGCTGAAAACAGAATATCTTTTGAAACTTGAATACCTCCATAATTTCATAATAACTTCCTTTCCTAGTCAAATATTATCAAAGTAGATCCTGAAGATAAATAATTTACTACTTGCTTTAAACCTGAATTATAATGTGCTTTCTTATAAGGTGTTGTTATTTGTGGAACTGAATATAAACCTTCTCTGAATTACGAGTAGATTTCTACTTTAGAAAAATAAAATAAAAGCTGTTTTAAATTAGGTATGGTTGAGCTCACCACAGATCTCTATTGCTGTACTATAATATCCATGTGATAATTTTTAATATTATTCTAATTTTTCTATTTGATTGTAACTATAGTTTTTTTTTCGCAACTGATAGTTTAATTCCTTTTTTAGTTTTATTTGTTTAGTTATTAAGTTTAACTATTATATATTTTTTCAAAACTTACAAATATATTATATTCTTAGTTTTGAAAAATTAATTTGGTGTTGAAAATTTCAGAAGGGCAACAAGGACAGATGGCTGTTCAAGGGGGAAGCTCTCGAGCTGCAGAGCATTGGGCGAGGATACAGCAGGAGATTGACATTTGCTCCTGGCAAAGGCAATCTCAATTCAAACCCGAACTACTTCTGGGCCGACTCATCCGAAATGGGTTACGCCTTCGAACTGGAGTTGGTGTCCTCTGGAGACAAGTTCACCGTCTACAATGCGTACCAGGTTCCAGTCGGCACACTAGAAATTTTACAGAACCAGGTAATATCACTTTGTTCCTTAATCACATTTTACGGAAACAAAGGTAACCAAACAACCCTTACATATTGTCATTTTATATTCGTCTGCAATCATTGTCCTTGTCTTTTCATTGGGGTTATTATGCTTTCGTAATTCGTTAAATGCTTTATCATTTAAAGACATTATTTCAATAATTTTTTTATTCAAACAAGTATTGTAAATTTCCATTTTTTTTTAAATTTAAATATCTAACATTTCAATTTTGAATAAAATCATAATTAACTTGTAGCTTTTTTGTCATTTTTTTAAGCTTGTTTCTTTGATTATATATCAAATATTGCTAGATGCATGAATTGTCTTCCACGAAGGTGGTATCATTTAACAGCATTTTATAGAATCATCCTCATTTAATCAAATATGCATGTACTTGCTTATCAATTCTGTAATGGGCTTGATATATAATTAAAGAAATAAAAACATGTGGATAAAACAGGCATGATTTTTTCATTAATCAGCGAAAATCATAAAAGAATGATTATTTTTCAACAGCATTGAATTATCACGTCAGATGCATTTATTTTATTTTTTAAGATATTTTCAAAAATGATATGTTTTAAAATTAAATATATTTTGCTGAATATTTCTTTAATAAATCATATTTGGAAATAATTCAAGAGGTATATTTACATTTAATAATTGACATCTCTTTAGAGAGAACAGTGATGGAGTTTGGTAATAATTATATAAAAAGACTAAAATACAGCTCAAGACTATGGAAAAGAATATTTTAATTGTTGTTCAATGAGAAAAAAAATGGTTACGGTGATTAGTAAAGTTGAATTCTATTTATTTTAATATAACTTATCCCAATAAGCAACATATTCTAACTAACTTAAAATACAGTCTGTTTAAATCAGTGAAGCAATATTTCTAATAATTAAAAGTGCCCATTAAGTAAAATTCTACTGTCTCGTGAAATAGATAATATTTTTATTTCTTTTGTAATAATCGTAATTAGTTTAATTCATTTTATCTGATATGGTAACCTGGATAAAACCCAACTGAATAATTTTATAATTATTACCTATCATTGGTTTTTTACATTTCTCTGCATAGCACAGTTAATAATTATCTTTAATATTATCCACATTGTTTCCTAGGAGACTGTAGGAGATAGAGACTTGAAATTAAATATGACCAATTAGACAATATAAAATCTTGATTGTAAAATTGCCAGAAATTTTAAAACTTCGTAAACTTTTCTCTTAGGAATAATTGATCACTATGATTATAATATTTTGTGTTTACCTTAAGCCATCACTGAAAATCATGGAAACTGCAGAAAATCAAATGATCATACTTTTGATGGTTTCATTTGTTCTGTTCTGTAATTTATTTATTTAAAAACTAAAAATTTGTTTAGTTTTTAACATCTTGTGGAAATTCAATGCTATAGCAGTTTCTAAATCCTAAGGTGTGTGTTTTATTAATTTTTTTTATTGTTAAAAAAATTTATTTTATTTTCACATTTCTGAAATAATAAACGTTAATAGATGATAAAAGAGATCAAGTATTTTTAAAGAATACTTTTTAAAGATTTAGGGATTGCTATGTTATTTTTATTATAAAAATAATTATTTGTTTAAATGCCTATTTTATCTACTAAGTTTTTGGGGGGACAGTAGGGCTAAAAGATGATAGTTGATTAGGGTCGCGAGCGGTAGGAATGTGGTTGTATACCGTGGGAGTGAGGCGACAATATGTTGAGATGATTAGGAGGTGAGCAGCCTGGCGAGACGAGGACCACGTTGGAGACGTGCTGCGACGAGCGGACATGAGTGAACCCACTGAAGTGGACCAGCTGGCCAAAGGTACACTCCAGTCACCAACCACTTCACTTTCTCACACACCTCAACTCTCTCATATTCAATATCAACATTTTCACCAAATGGTATTTCAACAAATTGTTTACGTGAAAATGTCTCTGTTTTTAGTGTAGTCGTCCTTTGTGTGCTATCATGTCTTATGTAGGGCAAACATGTGCTTGTATAAATCATTTCGATTCCCATTATCAATTTTATATATTTTAGAAGGGTTTTCTTAAATAAAATTATTTTCATCATAAGGCTGAATGATTACTTATGATTTATCCAATTTTCATTACATTATAACAAAATTCATCCATATTAATAATGATCCATTGCATTAAAATAACCATCATATCGCATTCATTTATTTCACAAATCTTATTTCATTTATTTTTCTATTTTTTCTTAAAACATGGAAATTTAAAACTTTTTTTTTTCTTTTAATCTATCATTGCAGTATGTTTTATTGCTAACAAGTTATTATCCAGCTTTAGAGATTTGAAGTTATTAACATCATTTTTTATATTTCACTATCACTTAAATTGTTTGTTTTTTTAAATATTTATTTGCGAATTTAAAAATAACTTATTTATCAAAAGATTAGTTACTATATTAACTATTATATTAGTTACTTGCACATTTAATCAGACAAAAATATATTTTTTTATATTATATTATTATAAAAAATATAATGACAAAATATATTATTCACTAAAAAATTTGTTTGAACTATTATTTTGGTGAAGATAGTTTTGTGAAGCCATACCTTGCATGGCTTGTGTTCTACTTTCCTTGTGTAATGTCAATACAAGGTAAGTTTATTTAAACCATCCAAAATCAATGTTTTTAAAAAAGAAAAAAAGAAGCTAGGTCATTTTTAATTTTCAAAAACAAAAAAGTCTTTATTGATTAATCTAATTTACTTTTTGAACAATGCTATTTTTTTTCATTATTGGAAACTATTATGAAAATTTTACTCAGCTCAGTCCTCAAATACAATTAATTTAGTGAAGATCCTTTATGGCCCCAGCTGACCTTAGTTATTTTCTGTTTACAGATGCCTCAAGAAGAGGTAGGCCATAGGATTTTAAGCGACGGATCTGTTGAGAAAACCGCTCGCGTCAAGTCCTTCTGCAAGGTGGAGTGGTACGAAGAGGAATCAGAATTGATTGTACCAGTAAGTTAAAAAAAATATATTATACTTTTCCAACTTAAAAAAAAATACTTTAAAATTTATTTCTTGATATATTTGGTGACAAAATGAGCCTCATTCCCCTTTTAAATTTTCTTTTTTTCTTAAGATAATGTATGATAATTAAAAAGTAAGTTGAAGTTGATCAGTCACATTCATATATATTGAATATTGTTTTCCAATTTACTTTTGAACCAACTATAATAATTATTTCTAGTAAACTATTAATTTATCATCCCATTGTTTTGGATTTTTCATATCATAAATTCTTGATAATTTTTTTAAGTAAATACATCAGCAATGTTTTATGCAGAAATATTTAAAATAATAAAACATATATTTCATTTGAAAATTTGAATTAGAAATTGTATGTAATGCATTCCCTTCCTATCTATTTTATTTATAACGTAAGTGAGAGTTTAAATAATTTCATTAATTTATTATTTATTTTAGATGAGCGGCATTGCTGTGAGTATAAAAAATAAGCACGATGGGAAGATGAAGACAAAGATGATCGGGGTCACCGTCGGCAGCCACCCCAGAAGGTGCTATTCACTCACACCTGGCATCAATTCCAGGCTGAGGCATACAGTCGTCAGGGGGAACAACATTGGTGACGTCCCGACCTCGTACAACATCGTCGGTCTTGAGACCTATGAGCTGCCTGTCATTGGTAAGAGACTTCAAATATAATGGCATTTTACTTTCACATCAGTTATTAGAATTTCATGATTTTTATATAAAAATGTGGTCTTTACATTATATACACAAGTTCCAAATTATTCATTACTGAGAAAATATTTCAATTTCATTCTTATGTTAAGCTTCTCTGGACAATATGATCTCCTGTTTAGGGAATCAGAAATTTTAATATTTGTATTACTATTATTATTACTGCATTGTTCTAGGTAGTAAAAACATGGATTAATTACCTTAGAATTGAATGCAGAAATATTCTTATTAGAATCTTATTTAATGATTTCATCAAAACTGTTTGTCCCCAAGATTTTTTACATTTATTAAAAAAAAAAAATGTCTTCTAGACATGTTTGCTCAACTGAAAAGTAGGTCTTCCTCCTGTTAAAAAAAATCAAAATATCAATAATAATTCAAATTCTCTAATTTACAGGTACTTACATAGACCCAAGAATAGTTACTGGCTTTCACTACAGGGTAAGGCCTGCAGCTGGAAAAAGGCGCCCATTTTTCAGTGGCCAGCCTTTAGAACTGAAATCTATCGGCATGGGATACGGAAAGAGACTGGTCTTCGAATCAAATAGTTTAAACAATCCCGATAACTTTATGTGGTCCGACTCGCACCCAGACGGACTTGGATTTGAGCCATCAGCAGTGAGGGCAGGCATGAGTTTCGAAGTTCTTGCTGGCGAGCTGAGGCTAGGTGAGGCTGTCGTCTTCAGAGCAGATGCTCCCCAATATGAAAAGAAGCAGCAAGTGGTAAGTAAAACCTTTTGAGTTTTATCTTCTAAAGAATTTTTTTTTTTTAACAATTTTTTAAAGTATTTTATTATTAAACTAACCCTCAAATATTGATGAAGTGTGCCTCAGGTGTAAAAATAGAAATCAAATCAATTAAACATAGTTTTTTATCTCCCAATGGTTCGTATGACAGAAAGGTTCTTCTCTTGTTTTAGTCAAGTTCTGACCTTAGTACTGTCAACAACCTGTACTTGATAAGAATTTTTTCAAAAAGTATTTTGCTTGGGATGTACTTTTTTAGTATTAAAGGTAATAGCAGCAATGCCTTAAAGCTGTTTCTTAGTATTCACTATAATACGCCTAATTGATTTTCGGAAGAAAATAGTTGGGGGTGCAGTCAATTAAAACACTAAATAAGTGGATACTTATTTTAATTAAGTGCCGACGTTTCGACCCACTTTGTGGGTCATCTTCAGGGCTAAGGACGCTTGCAGAAGCACGAGGGGACGCGGTCTCTTAGTCCAGACCGCGTCCCCTCGTGCTTCTGCAAGCGTCCTTAGCCCTGAAGATGACCCACAAAGTGGGTCGAAACGTCGGCACTTAATTAAAATAAGTATCCACTTATTTAGTGTTTTAATTGACTGCACCCCCAACTATTTTCTTCCTTACATCATCCAGTCAACGATCCCTCGCTTCTCTTCTAATTGATTTTCGTTTAACTCATCGAGGGTTCATGAATGTCTATGCCAGTGCATTCAGATATATTGCTAATTACTAATTAAAAGGCACATAGTATACTATAGTATGGATGGTGCCAATAAATAAATGGTCCTTTCAAATTATCTGTTAGTTAACTGAAAAGAAAAAAAAATTAAATTGATATCTTTGTAAAATAAGACAATAATGGTTTTTTAATTATGCAAAAGGTTAAACTACTTTTCAATACATAATGAAATAAATAGAAAAATATAATGAAATAAATGTTAGAATTGAATTTTCGTGGTATGCATACGATGTACGTTACTATTATTGAGATGATAAATTTCCATATTAGTATTTAAGAATTTTGTTTAAGTGATACATTTTTAGTCATGAAACATTTTGCTGTATTCATACAATTCACTCTGAATTAAAAATATTTCATCAGGCTATAGTGGTTCAATTTAATTTTGAAAGATAGTTCAATTATTAAAATAATATGTTAAATTCTATTTTTATGAAATTCTACATTCTAAAAATAAATAATTTTATTTTACAGTATGAAGAGGACGGCAAAAAGGGAATAGTCAAAGAAATCCACGTAGACCTAACCTGCCAGGTGTCCCTTGATACCACCGGTTCAGAGAAAGAAGTGGAACCTCACACAATGAGAGTTTCAGGGACCGCGATCGTAGCAAAGGCACCGGGACAAAGTAGTGCCAAGCTGCTCCGAGTTGAGAACATTGGTCTGGACTCACAGTTGAATATCCTCTTTGCAACCCAATGGGACCAGCTTGTCTTCATCCCTCTATAAATACTTTTTTTTCTATTCAACTCTTATTTTATAAGATTTATATTTTAGTTAGGAGAGATATAATGAACTCATGTACTGTCATTTTTAATTATTTTAAAAAATCGATTAAGACTTTTTTTAAGCGCAAAACGTGATATATTTTATGAAATAGTATTTTAGTTTATGATGTGATAAACTATTTAAAGCGGAAAGCTTATGTATTTATTTTTGTTAAATAAATTAATAAATTATGGTTAATTTAATTTTAACTCCTCTGTAACAGATCCCTCTCATCCCTATTCTCAGACAATTGTATTTATTATCATTAAGCCCTCAGACAAAAAAGTTCTGAAACCTTCATAAGGGACTCATTTACATTAAGCATGGGCGGCAATTTTACTCTCCATCGGTACTTTTCACTCCTCTATAACACAAAAAAAGTCATAAAATTTTATTTACATGAATGCAAACTTGCAATTACTGAACCAAATATGTGGGTCACTTATTTCGCGAATAAAACCTAGATAATATTTATACATACAGTTTTTGCCAGCCTTATATAGCATTAACTAACATTTATATTAACTAAAAAGTATCAACACTATAATTTTATGTTGTTATTTATGAAATAAAAAGTCAATGAGAGGAAAGACAACATGCACAAATGAAGATGGCTTGAAAACAGAACACTATGCCCAATAATTATCAATCTAAATGCAGGATGTGTTAAGTCTGAAAAATATCAAGAATTAATTTTTAAAAGTAAAACTAATTATAAATTATATATAACCTATAAACTTATAAAACAACTAAATAAGCATGCATCAAAACCGACTCTGTTGACAATTTAATGCCCATATCTCATTATATACTTTCTTCCAGGCTATAGGATGCTAGAATTGGTGAAAATGAATAGTTGATTGTAAGATATGCAATCCAAGTGCCAAGACACAAATGAGGGACATAAAGGATTATATAAATTATAAAATAAACAAATACATTTAATATATATAATATATAAACAACAAAATAATGACAAAATTAAATTCCATATTTTCCCCTAATAAAAGTTGACAAACATTTATTTTGATATTTTTGCCTACTTCAGATTTTCTGGATAAAGCAATAAGAAAAGTTATAATCAATACCATAAGATCCCTAGTTTGCAGTTACTTAATATATTTATTTAAAATCTGTTTTCATCAACAGGTTAAAGACCAACTGCTTATTGTTTAAAAAAAAAAAACCAACTTTATTTGTAATTTTACATATACAAGCAGACAGTGTGAATACATGTTCCGGACTACCTTTACATGTTTAAAGAACAGTGATTTTAATTAATTACAGTTACCTTTTATAAATAAGTTTTACAATAACAGGAAAAATGTAGAAAAACCCCGCTAAAACTGCTTATTGTTAAAGTTCTCCCTATATAACAGAATTTTCTTTATCTCCACCCACTCTTTCCTCCTCATATATATCTAAGGTCAACTAATATCATTCAACTCCCCAAAATATTCTACATACACTGCTGCTGTTGACGGAAAACAGTACTATTCTATACTTATACACATATAATAAATCTTAATGATTTAAAATGCATGGAAAGTTAACCAAAGTTATTGCCTCTCACAAGATTTTTACTATATTCCTACTATAATATAGAGTATATTATTAAAAGGAAAATTATTGTAAATGCAGAGATCATCTTTGGAGTATCATATAAGTTTACATTGCAAAAAGCAGTATATCACAAGTTATGTTTTTTTAGCAAAACATCTTTATTTTATTAAAAACTTTCAGTATTGGGATGTACCCCTTTATAGCAGAAGGTAAATGTGTTATGTTGCTCTCGTTAATTTAAACTTTTAAGATACCCCAAAAATTTAAATCCTAGGGGTTTAGAAAAATTGTTATCTTAATGAAATTCGCAATGTTCGGGCGACAGATTTTATGCAGGCCAATTTTTTACAACTCTAACAAATCTAGAAATTAGTAATTGTCATCAAAGACTTAAGATGGTTGTTTGGAAACGTTGAGCGCCTCAAAACTCCTGTTCTAAGATAAGAATTTCACTTCAGATTTTCTTTTTTCCAGAATCAAATCATAATCAGGAATGCGTGAAAAAACTTCCTCATTCTATCAATTAATCTGATATGTTAATGGAAAAACATTTGAAATATTTAAAAATGTTTTTGATCATATAGACAACCAAAAATTATTGTTGACCAACCAACATTTCAATATTCATTACAGATCATCAGGGCATTAATGTTACAAGTATGGGATAGTGATAGAAAATCGACAATTTCTATTGAATTTATTTCTTAATTATTAATCATTGGCAGTGCTATATCGTTTAATGTACTAATAAAATTAATAACACTTATTATTCTACTATGATTTTTAAATCATGCTAAACTTATTACCACTTTGAATAAGAAAAAAAAAAGTTGAAACATATGTCACAAATATTATTGAACATTCAATTTCTTGATATTCGTTCAATAACGATTTATGCTCATCACTTTTGAAAATGACTAAAAATACTTTATATTTGAGGTTCTACAACTTAAGCGTTAGAGCATCTGTTCGAGAGTAAGAAGTTTTCACATTATTATTTTCCATTTTTCAATAGATTATATAGTTTTGTCAATTCCTAATGGAGGAAGTTAGTCAATTCAGTAGTAATGTATTGATTCTGTAAGTGAATTACCATACTTGTAAGGATTCACTGAAGACTTAAAAGTCTTTTAGTGTTTGTCCTTTGCTAGCTTTATGGTAAGTAACATTGTAATTATTCAATAATTAATTTTATAGATCATTCAATGTTATCTAAACACTTTTATTGCTTCTTATTTATTTATAAGTTGTAGGCTTTATATTAATAAGATTTCTCCCCCAAAAGAAATAACAAAAGAAGCTACCTCAGGTGCCTTCTCCCTCTGGTGAGTGATTTTAAGATTCCCGATTCCAAAAGTGAATCATAATATTGGCATTTATGCATAAATTCAATGATTGAAATGAATTGTAACAGTGATGTATATAAAACATACATTTTAATTTGTTTATAAATATATAAACAGTTAAACATATTTATTTTTAATGGCTTTAAATAGTGGTTAATATTTCTCTATCATCACACAAAAGGAGATCAATCAAATTAAATATTTAATATCAATAAAATATTAGTATACATTCTTCAGATTACACTAGAAATAACAGTAAACTTTTCTGTCATAGGATTTATAATAAATAATGCCATATCATAACACTGAAATAATTTAATAAAAAATATATATTAGCTAGACTACAAAAAGAATATACTTACAGATTTTTTTACTTTGTGCTTTAATTCAATTTAACATGGAATTAGTTCAAAGCCATTTTTTCTTAAATAAATCGATAAGTCGGATAAACACAAAAGAAATTTTCATTTGCAGGTTTCTCCTCATTCTTGAAAAGTTAAAATATGATTGACATTGAAATTTTTAAAATAGCTGTACTAGGGATTTTTAAAAACAAGGCAAGGTGATGATATGAAATATGATAGTAGTAGTTTAACACTAGTTTTAGTAAAATTGTTTATCTAAAATTTACTTACCTTTTAGAAAATTTAAAATCTGCTGTTCTAGAAATCTGCTGTCATAAGGTAATAAAGATCCCAAAATTTTATTTCCAATTTTTTTGTTACAGGTCATGAAGAATAAAAAAAGAGGAGAAAAGGAGAAAATAAAACAGAATACCGTCACAGAAGAAATACTAGAGGATGAAGAAATCGGTGGTTTTTCAGCTTGGCTCAGATCTGGTACAGGAGTAGAGTACATGAGAGCTTTTGTAGTGCTCAATTCATTAATAGTTTTCATGACAATGGCTTGGCCTCAGATGGAACAGTTCTATATAAACTTTAAATCGCTTTTCTTTGAATAAAACTTTAGAAAAACTATTTTAACTATGGCGTTTGGACAAGCTGTCTACGGTTTAGCTGTGTTGATTGTTGTGATGTGGTATTCTTCATTGGTATGGAAAATGACAGATGAATATTTTCAAAAAGAATTCAAAAGTCATTTAATAAAATCTAGTGATAGAAATACTCCGAAGTTTTTTGAAAAAAGAATCTATAATAGCATACAAAAAGGCGAATCAAATATTGGACAGAATTTAAAAACTTATCATTTAGAAACAGATGACTGCAACAGATTTAGTCTTTTAAGTGAAAGAGATGAGAGACCTTACTGTAAATTAAAAAAGGTTTAATTCCATTTATCATAATTAATTAATAAATTCATAGATTTAGTTTCAATCATTTACATAAATAGCATTATTTCAATATAATTAACAGCCAGATCACATATGTATGTGTATACATATAATTTTGTAAAAGCAAACAAATTATTTCTTTTTTAATGCTTATACAAAGTTATTTAGGTTAAGAACAATGATAGAAATATTTATAATTCTCTTATGTTAAATCATTTTATAAGATGTTAACTTCATCATCATCATCATCATCATAATCTTTCCCTCTTCTACCGCTGTGCAGCGCGAGGGTTCTTCTTATAGAGCCTGGACCAACCACATATCTCTTTCCTGAACCAGCTCTCTTCTTCGATTCCAGTCCATTCCTCGCCTCCTGAAAGCTAATGTTAACTTACAAATTCAAATTGAACTATTTAGTAATCAAGGTGTTACAGATCATGTTTAGATAGATTAATATAAATGTAAATATATAGTTCTACATTCCAAGTCTTATAACGTTTAACCCACTTTAGAACATAGCTTTTCTAGACTATTTATGTGATTATAAAGAAATTCCAATTATTCAACTAGTATTAATGAAAGATTCTTTCTTTTGTTGGGCCAATCAGTAAAATAAAAATAAATAAAAAAAATTGTCTTAAGAAGAAAGGGAAAGAATCACATTTTATCCAAAATTGAATTAAATTTATGTATTAATGTGTTTTTATTGTAAAGCAGAATAAGATATTAAAAAGAATTAAACGGAAATGTGGATGGTTGGTTTGTAAACAGTATGTAAAGAATATCAAAAGATTGAAGAAAAGTGAAATAAAGGTATTAAAAAAAAATCACATAATACAATTCAGAAGAGCCTTCCTTTCTTTGGTATATTCAAATGTTATATCAATCTATAATTCTATATCAATATATGCTTAATTTTTAATGACTGGTTATAGCTTTTGAAATATAAATGCTTTTTTTTCCTTATGTGAAGAATTAATAATGGCTTACCTGAAATCACAGATTAATGATTGTGCTCCCAACAACATCCCCATTTAGCTAGTAAAATCCTGTCACCCAGTCATTAAGCCTGTTCTATGTCTTAATGATTAGGGTATATATAAGTAAATTATATGTATATATTGTTTGATTGTTGTTGGTACTGTACTTTTGATGTTATTATTTTTTTTCTTTGCCCTGATAATGACCTAAAAGTTTGGCAAAACTTTGGCACATAATAAAAAAGTTTGGCTTATTTGTGTCCAATAATAATTTTCTTTGACCACGCACCAATCATTTTTTAAATTACTCAGGATATATGCGAACAATAATTTCTGTATCAGTATAATTTGTAACATTTATTGTAGATAATTATGTGTTGCTCCACAATAATAATAAGAAGCCTTACCTGTTTAAGTACCACCTCAGATAACTATTTCAAGCCCAACCATATACATCATGATGGATCACATATGTTTGTGTGAGAAGGCATACGCTTTTCTTCATGTTTCTTTTTCCCTTCCATAGTAACCATGGGAGGATAGTATATTTATCAAGAAGCTTATAATACTATGGAGTTGACATTCTCTTTGAATCACAAAGAAAAAATGGGGCCAGGGTAGGGATGGGACTAACTTGAACGGCCACGCCTCTTCAGCACAAGGGATTCGGAAATTCCAAGGCAAATCCATTTAATGTGAAGTAAAAAAAAATACAAAATACAAGGGAAAAGGATTTAGGTTTATTATTTTAACATATTTTATTATTTTGACATAAGTTTACATAATGCTATATTTTAACAAATATTATTAACTAAATAACACTTTCATTGCCCTAAAAATAAAGTGGTTTTTAAATTGTGCTGGCTTATAATCTGCTTCTGCAGTTTCTCTAAATACATTTTTGTAGAATGATGGAGTCGAATTTTTATGTATGTTTCTGCGATTAGTTTTAGAAGATAAAAAACATGATTGTCTTCGAATGATTGATCGAATGTATGGATTGTTAAACCAGAAAAAAATTCTTTCTCATTAAGGGAAGATAGTACTTTTAAATAAATTTGTTACCAGCTTTTTTATTAAATCGGCTCAAACTTTCAGCTGTTAAAAAGTGCCTTACTGCCAATTCCACCGAATTACAAACTTTTATCACATCTCTGGATGGAAATGTTAGGCCTCCACGATTTTTGGTGTGAATCAGGGAGGCGTGGGACTCTTTGCATTCCCTCAGTGCACTGACACTATCAGTGCATTTAATTTTTTCCTCAATGCTTCTGACAACAAATCCGGCAATATATCCGATAATTTCATGTGTGAAAAGGCTGAGGTTGTTTTCAGTTAACTGGAGTATAGCATAATTATGCTCATTAGCAATAGTCAATGCATTATTATCCACGATATTATCGCTACTTTCTAAAGGGGAAGTGGAACAATTAATTTCTTCTCCCGGAGTTTTTCAGAAATTTAAAATATTAATTTCTTCAAGAGGAATACAATTACTTCAATTGTTCAATTAGCTAATATATCGTCATTAGCCTAAAAGAGCAAATTTATATCCATATATTATTATAGTATTATCTAAAGCATAACTAATTAAAATTACCTGCACAGCTACTTTTTTTTGAGAATGGCTCAGAAATATCCATTGGTTCTTCCATTATAGGTTCTTTGCTCTAACTACATAAGGATTCAGGCGAGGAAATTGTTCCTCGGGGCCATGGCGGTTTGCGACTCTGTAAAATGTGAACATAAATATTATGTACAGTTTTATATAGAAAATAAATATATAATACACCTCTGAAAAATTCATACCTTGTCTTGAGTCTGTAAATATGATGGATACCTTGGAAATACAGTCGGAATAGCATTTTCCCTCAACTCAATTCTACTGCATACTGATGTAGGGTTGATAAATTTCTCAAGAAAATGCTCTGAGCAAATGATTGAATAAGGATCTAGAGTCCAATTTTCCCACAACACTGCTTTTACCCACTTTTCCTTCAATTCTTCATTTTTAGGAAACCTGAAATTAAAACATGAACATACTTAATAATATCATGAATTATGATGATAGTATAATAATAATAATACTTTTTATCGTCAAAAAAAGAATATTGAAACATTTTAATCTTAATCATGAATTTCAAATTGTATTTATATAACAAAAACTATGCTGGGAATAAAATAATTGCCAACTTACTTGTGAAATGAAACTTCGCTTTTCTTCTTTTTGTCTCTTCGGTTGGAACATCCGTACACACAGAAAATACCCATTTTCCTAATGTTTTACGTTTAATTCACAAAAAGAAAATATAATCAAAATTCAAAATAATAAAATAAAATAACGCAACAAGTGGCTCTGGCAAGCTCAGGAACAAGTCTGGACTGGACGGTTGTGCTATTGCATATGGCCGCCCTTGAAGTTCTACCCCCGCCACTCGGTCCCAATTTAAAACCACTTTGTCAACTCCATAGAATTATAAGCTCCTTGATATTTATAATACTTACAGGCTGGACTGAGCAAATGTATAAGAAAGTTTTAGTTATTTATAATAGGAACAATTACTACTTTATGGGTCAAAAGAGAAATAACGACAGACATATAATAATTTTTTTTTTTTTTTTTATTTAATTCAATGATATTTACAACTATAATGGTATTATATCAAGTAAATGTGCAAAAATGTAGAATATGACATGAAAACACTTGTGGAGAAACTACCCATCGATAGCACTCCAATATAGTTCTATAGTAGATGATCTCGAGGCCATCTTCTACATATAATAATAAACAAATTATGATGACAAACAAGAAAATAAATAAAATGAAACAAGAAGAAAAGTCAAAAAAGAATGTTGAGCTTGAAAATAACTGCACTTAAATAGTAAACAAATGAATTAATTTAAAATTCAACAAAATTATGTAATTAAACAATATGCACAATATAAACAGCTATAATAAAGAGAAAATTATTTAAAAAACAAAATAAAAATATTTAAAATATAATAAAAATAGTTTACAATTATGGAGACTCGGTGCATGTTGTATGATTCAGAGGCCTTTTCTCAGAATTTTTTAAAATTAAAAATGCGGATGAATCTCATCGAATTTTATCTGCCCACCTTTACTGCACTGCTCCAGTGCAGGATGAAACTGCTGGAACGAGATTATATATGATGATAATCTTTAATTCCACTGATCACCCTGTGAACAGCAACTTATCAGTTCCTAATCTGGTGGCTATCATCTAATACTGGCTGGGTCCATGTATAGGGGTAGTGAAGTGGAGTTAATACATACTAGAGGAGGTGGTGGCAATTTGAAGCAAAAATTGTACCACTAAATGTATGTAACACATTTTTATAGGATATGTAAATCCAACAAATAGTGAACCAAAATACAATTAAGTAAAATGTATAAAGAATAAATAAGGACAGTAATTTCTAAACTACCTATAGTAAGAAAGATAGGAGTCGAATAGTAATTGAATATTGATTGTGATAGTGAATTTAGAAACAACATTCAATACGTCCATAATCCATCAGCAACTATATTTTTGTTTAATTTTTGCTTAAGTGTAATTTTGTAGTATGATATTTGAAAAGGTTCTCCTTTAGAAGACTTTTACCGTACTTGGTCCCAGCCATTTTACACTTTTCTTACTTAATAAATAAGAGTGATACTCTATTGATAGTTGTTCTCAATGACATTAATACAATAATTGGACCACGAAAAGTTTATTTAGTCCACCAATTAACTTGTTCATTGAATTCAATACTACCGTTGCTTGATTGTTATTATATTGATTAATTTGAGAAGTCAAATTTTCAATGAAATAAAGAAGTTCCCCTTCCTCCAAAAAGAAAAAAAGCTGTAATGAAGAGAAGTTATGCTGTAAGGATAATCCATTTTTAGGTTTAGGGCTGTTTTTCAGAAAAGAATTTACCCAATGCAGCAACAGCAGTTGCAACTGCTTTCTGGTAAATTCTACTTTTCGAGTAGTTTGTCTTCAGTATGTAGAGGTTCAGCCTGTAATTAATTATTTTATCCATAACTTCACTCACAGTTCCTAGAATAATTAGTTATTGGACACATGATGAGGATGAGATGATTAGGATCCAGCTTTGGTATAAAATAACTTTCTTATTCCATGTATTACACTGTTCTGCACGAAAATCCTCCTTCAAACCAAAACATGCTTTATTACTGTTATCAGATGTGGTGAACACGAATTTGAAGTCAGATTTTGTCTATCACACACAGTTTCCTGAGAAATTCTAGTTTTTTATCCAAAAAGGTGAGTTTTTTGTGGATTTGACGAATTTTTTGTCGGCATCAAAACATAGTGAAAAAAATTCAAAAGCCCGATGATTTTGAGCGCAATGAAGTATATTTGAACGAAAAAAATTTGATGGGAATATTACAAGTGGTTAAAGAAATATGGCTAAAAGTGTTTTTTCAGTTTTTCAAGGACCTCACTTTTGAAGCAAAGTTAAATACTACTGAGAAAAAGGCTTGGATTGCTTTTCGAGAGGTATGTGGTAAGTTTTTGGGAAACAAAAAATCTAGAGACTACCGAAAAATAGTCCAAGAACTGCTTACTTCATATAAAACATTGGGATGCAATATGTCCTTAAAAATACATTTCCTGCATAGTCACCTAGACTTTTTCACCCCAAATTTGGGTGCAGTTTCGGACGAACATGGAGAACGATTCCACCAAGACATATCCAGAATGGAAAAAAGATATTCTGGCAAATGGAATGAGAAGATGCTGGCGGATTACTGCTGGACACTGCAGCGGGAGACAGAGGAGGAAGAGTACAAAAGAAAAAAAACTACTCATTGACGATGTGTGTATATTTTTTGAGTTGTGTCATATCTAGTATTATACCTGATAGCATGCAGGATTCAATTAATTATATTTTATTGTTGAAAAAGAAAAAAAATCTGTTCTAATAAAGACAATAATTTTCAAATACAATTTTTCATTTTTTCCAAGTTTCACATCTTTTCTCTCAAAATCAGAGGGTGATAGAATTTTTCTGAGTTCGGATTCGGACTCAGCACACCTGAAAACATGAGAAACAGGCAAAATTGTTCAAGGGAGGGGAGAAAAGTTTTTTTTTGCAGAACAGTGTTATTTCTGTTCTTAATAAATAAAAACATAAATGGCTACAACCCAGGATATTGGGTTTAGTACATGGTAGAGACTGTTTTAATTGTTAATGTTGAGTAACTTTCTTTTAAATTTTACGAGTCATCATTTCTCTTTTGAAATATATAGAGCTAAATAGTATTTGAAAGGGACAATTCTAATTCAAGGTTAAGAATATAATTCCTAAGAAAAATATTTTTCAATTGATTTGACTAATTTGTTACATTTCATTAGTTATTATTCCCCTGGCAACACTGATTCAGTGCAATAGCGGGAAAAGTTCTAAGCCTCAACTAGTTAGTGTTACTTTCAATCTCCAGTATTATTTTGAAGTGAACAAATGCCTGCAGTCGTTTCCTTGGACTATCATTTTAAAACATGGTGTGTTTTTTATTCTCTCTCACACTGTTACTATACAATTTTTCATTATCCTTGAGGCTAATCAAGATTTCGTTTGCATTGTAATTAGCAGTTGTGTGGCTCCCTTACACTTAGTCTTATAACAAATTGTGAGTAAAATAACATTTTTTCTTTAATTAACAAATAAATCGCGGTATCAGTTCCGCAGTTTGTCGCTTCTAGTTGAGTTGCAAAAAGTTTTAACTGTTTATTCGTTTCATTTATAATATTTTACAAAAATACAAGTTATCGTGAGCTTTAGTATGGAAAAGAGAATGTAATTATGAGTAGATTTCGGCTATCATTTCATCATGAAATAAAAGTTTCAACTAACATTTCGAAGTGTAGATGATGCTAAAGCTCTTGATAATTTGTATTTTTGGAAAATATTAAAAGGGAAACGGATGAAAAGTTAAATCTTGTGACTCAAATCGAAGCAACAATCTACGTAATAATTACTGAAATCGTTAAAAAAAGAGAGAGAGTCATGTTAGTTACCATAAGAGGTGGAAAATGACTTCTTTTTTTTAATTTGATCTATATATTACATAATATAAACTATAATATAAAGATAAGATAAAATAGTTGATTGTTTATTTTCTAATTATGATAACATCACTAGTTTTTTACCCTTAAAACAAACAATAAAACACTAACATAATAATGTATACATACAAAGATTTATCCATATTTTTACCAATTGTTGTTAAAAATAACTCCTCATCTAAATTTTATTTTACCGAAAATTACCTCCTGCATTAGCAGTACAGGTCATCAGTATTTGGTGCTTACGTTACCATTATTCGATTTTTAAACTGCTTTCAATTTTGTTTCTCGGTATATATTCAAAGGCAATCGATAGAAGCGAGTTTTACAGCCCATAATAAATTGAAGCATAAGTTTATGAAGTTTAAGCATTTTTCAATAAATGATCCACATGTTGCACTTCTCGAAGCGAGAAATTCTAGTAACCATACGATTATTCTAGAATTCACACTTAAATATTTTCTAATTAACTCATTTATTCAATTACTTCAAACGAAATAAAATAAAATAGCGCTTTGAAATGTCTATAAATCAACATTTTTAACAAAGACACGATGATAAAAAAATCTGCTCCGTAGGGAACTGATGATCAGTATGACACTTGGTTAAGTAACGATTTGCGATATCTGTTATCAACCGTTCATGAAAACAAGGCACGTTCGAGAGCTCTTCAAGTCGTTGCATAAAAAGATAAAGTTATCGTAGAATTTGATCGGGAAATGATAATTTTTTTCCATTATCGACTTAATGTTTTAATTTTTTCAGCAATTTTCTTTAGTATCCAATCCCTTTTATGAATCGATAAAGACTACAGTAAAATCCGTGGAGAGGGGTGAAGAAAGTTTTAAGGTGTATTTCCTATAGTTTTTGTAATAAACTCTGAATGTTAATATTCAGAATTTTTAAAAATCTAATTAATTTTTTTTTAATCTCATTATATTCTAATGATTACTCTAGAAATCACAATTAAGTATTAATAATTTATTAAATTAGTCTAAATTCATGATTAATGTAATTTGAAATTCGAACTAAAAACTTTCTAATTTCTTTTATTATAAGTTTTTTTTCTCTTTATATTTGTATCCACACCAGCCAAATACAAATAATTGACAATTAGCAGGTAAGCTGACAGTAAAATACAGCATGGCATGAAGGAGAACAGAAGAACCAGCGTTACCTCTTCTGTGAATTGATTTAATTTCTTACGGTAATAGATCCCTCATCCACGTTCACGGGTTTTTTTAAAATACAAATTTAGTTCTATTACATAAAGTAGTTAACCCATTAATTGTTTTTGTTCTCATTTATGACTATTTATTATTCTATTGCGTAATATAGGCTAGGGATCTGTTGCACTTACACATTGAATGGTCTATAAGAATGTTTACGGTAAAAAACAAGATTAAAGGAACGAAGAATTAATATAATACGATCCAAAATAAGTTTATATTGAAGAGAACAGCGTTGTTTTTCGTAAACAATTATTCGTTTAATAAAAATTTGACATCCTGGGCTATAGCTCTTATAGCCACTCTATAAATTCGCCAATATCTAGATTACTACTCTTATTTTCGGAATTTTTTTCCATTTAGTTAATTGCCAAATTCCTTATTGTTTTATACTTATTTTTTAAAATTTTAATACTTCAAAAACAACGACAAAAATCTAAAACATCTATAGTACCTTATGTAAAGGAAGAATTTTCAAAAATTCATTAGTTATGTGCTGTCAGTCATTGCAATGAGTAAATATGAGCTGGTGTTGCAGATCTTTTAATTATAGATTGGTCTACCGTGTTTGATCAAGATTGTTAGAACCGTTTTCGAGAACAGTTTAAAAACGTATAAAATGAAAGTTATAGCGAGTCAAAATTAATGATAAACGTTTATGCAATATCAAAAACTTGTGCGTAACTCAAATGTGCAATATCAGTTTGGTTAGGTTCAAGTTTTATTTTTTAAGCTAGGCTTATCAAAGAAACATTCAGACCATTTTTCGAGACCTGGTCATTTGAATTCTGGTAATATTATAAGTTTATTCATGTACAAAACTTTGGTTCGAAATTATCCTTAATATATATATATATATGTAATTAAAATTAAAACTGCCATAACATAAATTAATGTTAATATATATCCCCCTACGTTGGTTAAAAGCTTGAAACTATAACTTTTAGTTTGTGTTTAAACCTGAATTGATTAAAACAAAAATGGCATGTTATTTTCGGAATGAGCGTACAAACCCTGATTCAAGGTCACATATTTTAAATAAATCACATGACTAGAAGTGTCAAAACGCAGAGTGGTGTTATTTATCGTATATTGCTTTCTTTTTCAAAAGTTTGCGTAATATTGCCAAAGTATTTGAGATAACAAACGGCTTCTGCGTGTATATCGATTAGTAGTGATAACGTATCGATTTTGTGGGAAATATTAATTCAGTGTTACATAAATAAATTTCCCAAATTATTTTATCATATTGCAATTTAAGCGAAAGCATGTAGCTGTTAAATCTTTAAGAGCTTGAGAACTTAGTTCTTCATCCTCTCCGAAGCAGTTTATTTTATTAATATTGTTATTAATGTATTAAAGCGGGAAAAATTTTTTCTTACGCATTTTTACCAGTTTTATTAATTTATGTACAATGTGTGCCATGGACCATTCTTCATCCTAGGAATACATCTTAGTGTTTTCATATTTATGGGTTTTTTTTATTACATCTATACAATGAATATATTTTGTCATTTTTTTGTAAAATATTAGATTTTTTTTAATTCTTTTGAAAAATCGCTTAGAACTTTTAATTGCTTGAATTAAAGCAATCACTATAAAATTTTGATTACATATCTATGTATACAAACTATCTATATATATGTCTACTTTGTATACATACTATCTATAATATACAGTGATCTGAAATATGTATCATACTTTAGTTATAACAGAGCGAAAAATTATGTAAATGATGTGTAGGTACAACTGTTGTCAAGGTCAAGGTTGAGAAATTAGATGACATTCTGTTGGATTTAAACCTCTTATCTTCATAGTTCATTAATTGATTTTTGATGTTATCGAAGCATATTTTTTTAATCAGAATAATTATTTGTTCTTGGTAATATATTTATTGCCTTTAATATTAAAACAGTAGTATATAATTGTAAATCCGTTTTCCGACCTGTCCAGATGGCCGAGAAAGTAAGGAAATTTTAAAGCTATGATAATACTATAGAAGTAAAATAATTATTGATTTTTTTAAATTAATCAATATTTATTAAAAAAGAAGTATTAATAAAGCGAACTTAAAAGTCTCAATAGGTAAAAAAAATCTTAAAATGGTTTGGAATTCCAAAAAGAATGATAGAAGATTGTAAAAATAAAGAAGAAGGACAAGATTAACCACTACAACCCATCAAGGATCTTAGGTTCATTACATGGTAGAGTCTGTGCTGTTTCTAGGACAAGGGTTGTGCAGAGAGGTGATTTAAGTTATCCGTGATCATGCTTAACCGCCAGGCTTTTTAACCCAATCAAGGGTGTCCATTTTGTAGAGGCTGGGTTTTAACATCTATCTGGGGCTGTTAACAAATTTAATAATTGTTTTGCCAGAGTTGGATATGGACCCGGGACTTTCGGCTTAGCAGCTCAGTACTCTACAACTCAGCTACAGCGCTCCCGAACTATGAATATCTAAATTATAATTTCCAATAAGGACTATGTATACACAAATCACTCTGTCTACACAAATAAAACTATACAAATAGCACGACACGAATAGTATAAACTGTATAAACAAATAGACAGCGCATAACGCACCTTGAAATACATCCTTGACATAGCATTCAAAGAACTCATTTTCAAAAATATTGTCCATAATTTCAAAACGCTCCCTCTATTATAGCCTAAATTTGAAGGAATGTTGTTATACCATTATTTATCTATTGGTTTGGGGTGTTAAAAGGTATTCACTGTGTTCAACAGCAAAAAGAAAAGTTGTTTCGCAGATCAAACGATTTTATCAACTAAACGATTTTAGATTGAAGATTCCATTCCTTCAATTCTTATTGAATCAATTGCGTTACAAATAAAAACTGATTGCCAATAAAGAAGAACAGCTGGGTTGTTGTGATCTGAGATATAGAAAAAGTTATGTTGGGCAGTACAATATAAATTAAAAATCAATTAAATTATTTTATATATTATGTGTGCAGCGTAGCTCAGTTTTTATAGTTCTGAGTTGGTGTGATGAAGGTCCTGGAAAATCAGATGTGACAGCTAAATTATTTAATCTGTTAACAGCCACAGATGTACTCTGTGACTCCAAAGTGGGTACCCTTAACTGGAGGAAAAATCTGGCGTTTAGGCGTGATCTCGGACAAACCACCTACCTGCGCTACCATTGTCCGATCCAGTACAGTCTCTACTGAACCCAATGCCCTTCATGGGCTGTACTGTTGCAGGTATTATTTAAGTGTAGATTAATGTACCGCGAAAATAAACTAAGACTTGGTTTAAACTCCCCTGACACTTTAATTATCAGCTCTCTGAGAATGATCGATGAACTTGACGTCAATCGACCTAATTAACTGAAAAGCTTTTGCAAGTATTTGAGCATTTCAAGTCGGATAACATAACGAGTAATGCTAATTTTAATATAATATATAATGGAATATTTATAAGATAATAATCAGCTGACTCAGCCGTGCTTTCCTAAATTTGTTTATTTATTTAAGGTTCAAATGTATACTGAAAATTTTTAAAAATATGTAGTTTAAATTACATATCTACATACACATTATTTCTTCTTTTTTTTTGCATTAAAATGTAAATAGCAGTTCGAAATAAGAGTAGTAATACTTCTAATACAATATTGTAGAGAAAAAGATTATTTTTTTTTTAATATCTGTATATATTATATTTAAATATCTGTATTATAAACATCGTTAATAGTCCAGGATCCATGGTCCATTTTTGCACTTGATAACTATCAATCTGAATCTTCGTGAATCACACAATATGAGCTTCGTTTCGATGAGGCACACAACAATTTACTGTGCGAAAATTCTCGATTGTGGTAGCTAACAAAGGTAACAATGATAAAATATGTCGATTTGATGATTCTCAAAAATTTATTACTAACTGGGTTTTTTTTTGTTAAATCTCAAGATAATTATCTAAATTATTTGTCCAACAAAATGTATGGTTTGATCAAGGAGTCCCCTCATTCCAACATGTATCGATAACGAGGTCATAAAAAATGATTACTAACCAGCTGATTTTTTTTTACTTCTTCTTTTTTGACTTTGTTATCGATACATGTTGGAAGGAGGGGACTCTTTGATCAAACCATACATTTTGTAGGACAAATATTTTTTCAAATAATTTAGATAATTATCTTGAGATTTAACCTCAAAAAAAACAGTTAATAATAAATTTTTTGAGAATCATCAAATCGACATATTTTATCCTTGCTACTTCTGTTAGCTACCACAATCGAGAATTTTCGCACAGGAAATTATTAGGCGTCTCATCGAAACGAAGTTATTCACGAACATTCAGCTTGATACTAATGAAGTGCAAAAATGGACGATGGATCCTGGTCTATAATGGAAAACGACGAAAAACTAATATACTTATTTATATTTCCATACATTACGTAAATTAGTGCATAAATTATTTATATAATTTATTTAGTTAATAATTTATATTGTATATCTGCCCCAGTGAAGTGTTTATGTCTATTTTTTTACAAATTGAGTTCCTTGTGCTTAACTAAGCGGAATCGAGTTATTTTCGAAGTGAATATGGGGATATGTAAGGCATTGGTTTGAGAAGGCGTTATTGCTGATATTACTACTCCATTTCAAGCCAAAAACTACGAGAACGATACAATTCCGGTTATCTGAAAGCAGTTAACTTTCTCTGGACAAAATTTGACTTAACCACTTATTCACTGGGGCTGTAGATATATTACTCTTGTACTTACTATATACACCGTGCATTGAGACTGTTTTATTTCCAATTAATTCAACTTTTAAAGACCCATTTTTATTATTCTGCCTTATATGTAAAGAATGAATTAATTGGGAAGAAATATTTTAATTTTGTACTTTCAATAGACAGGAAAATATACAATATAACAATTATACAATGTTAGCGTCATACCATCTGCTGATTGTCACTGTTTTGTATTTAACAGGTGTAGATGAAAATATAAAGAGAAAAAAAAAAAATTATACAATGATAGGAGTGCGAGTAATTTGAACAGTTATAAAATTGGAACAGAGGTGATTGCGTAGCCTTTAGTTTTTTAATGAAAAATAAATGTTTCCTAGCAAACTAAATAGAAAATTTATATAAAGTAGCTTAATGAGAGTTATGCGAACCAATTTTTTTTTTCTTAAGCATATTCAAAGCAAAAAAAAAAATATGTGGAATGGTACCCATTACGTTCACAATGTCGAGGAACTGTTAGGCTTTATCTGCGGCGTCGAATATAAAAATTTATAATTATAAATAATTCATGAGAATAATCTTACGTAAAGGTTGTTGGACAATGGCCACCCCCAAAAGGGAAATACACCTTATCGAAAGTGAGGCAGGTATAACTCTAAATACAGTATCGAAGGTATAAGATTCAGTTGGTAAGTCGCAGGTTGATAAGTTCTAAGCTACACACTTAGATATATATATATAAAACAGTTACAATGCATTCCTTCAATAGATTAGTCAAAGTAAAAATATAAATACATCATTTTTAAAATAACTTCTTATTTCTTTTTGGATGCTTAGGAATTATTAAACTCTACTGTACTGTAAATAGTGCTCAATTACACAATTATACTGTTATATGATTAGTTATAAGTATACAGCTACAAGAAGTATGATAACAGAATTATTATAATATAAATGGTCCGAATGGAGGTAAAAAAATTAGGAAGAAATGTTTATTGTTAATAAACATTTTCCCCTACTTGAGAGAAATTTGTTAACCTCCACCCGGACCATTTTCTTCCACATATTTAAGAACGAGATTTTTTTTAAATATTCTTATGGTGGCCCAATAGTGTTCATATTACTATATAAGTATAAATTATTAAAAATGTCCTTTGATATATATAAATTAAACGTACTGTTATCCAATAGACTATCATTATGAGTCAATGTAAAACAGCTTTGAAAGAAGACGGCCGTGAGATGGTGCCCTAGGATTTCTCCCCAAGGGCGGGCGGTCCAATGATCGTGCTCTTTCAAGTTCATGAACACTTCCCATGTTCTATTAAACTCCAACTTGTTTCACGGAAGGTGGTTTATCGGGTATGTTAATGTAATGTCCGTTACTAAGCCATTTACGTGCTTAATTACTATTGAACAGTTAATGGACTTCTATGAATATGTCAAAGAATCGCGAATATTAAAATGTTGATTCAGAAACATAGTTGAAAAGGGGAAACCAGATCTGCATCAAATTTTGAGAATTTTTTCAGATATACATTTACAATAATCAGACCAGATAATGCGATACACAGAGACAGTTCCATGAAATCTATGAGGAGACGATAAAAAAGATTTATATTCGCGCGATTGAGAAACATATCGCAAGTGACAGATTTCTCTAAGAGCCACTTGTCATCTCTTCAGTGTTTAGTAAATTGATTTCTTTCATAGTTTTATATTTATATTTATCTATTTTATTATTACGACTGGAAATGAGAAGCAATTATTTAATTAATTCAAACAAACAAAATCAAAGGTATTTTAGAGGAGAAAGTTTGAAAATCCGGCATTTTAAGTTCAGAAAATGAGAATAAGAATTAGCTGATAATTAATTTTATCTTATTATTCATCGATAATATTGGTAATTGAATATATATAGGCAATTGATAAATAGGTGCAATTGAATTCGGAAGAGCCTTCTTTGAGAATTTAGTAAAATCGATTATATAAAATGATAGATCGATTTATTTCAAATCAGTTAAACTATTAATTTTTCAGCTAGACATTTTAAGATACGTTTTTAAGAAGGTTATTGCACGAAATAAATTGTAACTGAATTTACAATCTTATAAAAACCGTCGTTATTACATACTTCATAGAAAATTTTACAAATCTAACACTAACATAACGAGAATTTGTTTATGAGATTTTTTTTAGGACACTATAGTTAACGTTATTAGCACAGACTATTTCAGATTTATTTTTTCACTAAAACGTATGTATGTGAACGTTAAAATATACCTATTTTAGGTGGAAATGTATGCCAAGAACACTACATTTATATTTAATAATGATGTTTCTATACGTCAGTGGTTTTCACGACATTTCCAAGGTTTTCCAATAAAAAGGAAGTTTCAGTTCGCTCGATGTGAATAGTAGACAATCCTTGTGTTTGAATAGTTGACAATCATTATTGTTTTTTAGCTTGTGTACGAAAAATTATCTTATTAATATATATACCAAAATAACGCAAGATATAATTCCAAAATAACCATAATTGCGTTTACGACAGTTTACCTCTGGCATACAAGTTAATGTAATAAATCTTAGGAAATTGAATTTTTTTCAAGGTTGAAGAGTAATTCCGTATCAATTGAATAATTATACATGAATAAAATAACATAAACATAAAATTATAAATAGAGAGCCGTGTAGGAAGCATAGCTTTTAAAGCCTTGATTTTCGCAGCCTTATTCAGGCAAAGGTACAGCAATTACAAGGACGAATAAGTTCAACCAATTCTATGCCTCAAGCAATCAATTTTTGAGATTTAAGACCACTTGCTTCATTAAAATATATTTATTTTTTTTATAATTATTCCAATTTGTTTTTACAAAACAATATTTTTTTAATTTACCAATAAATCATTATTTAGTATCTGTTCCGATTTACAACAAGTTTAAGATGTTTTTTCGTTTCATTTTTAATATTTTCCAAAAATACGTTATAAGTTATCTTTAGCTTTATTATTGGAAAAGAGAATGTAATTATGAGCAATGAGTAGATTTCAGTAATCATTTCATCAAAAAATAAAAGTTTCAACTAACATATAGAAATATAGATGATACATGTTTGATGAAAATTTATTTCTAGATGAAATGATTACTGAAGTATACACATTTTCCATAAGTTCATTCTCTTTTCCATACTAAAGCTCATGATAACTTGCATTTTTGAAAAATAGAAAAGGGCTGGATTTAGAGCGAGAAGTACTCAAATGCGAGGGAAAGATGGAAAAGTGACGGCATCCGAAGTAGAAGTGTTAAACATTTGGAAAGAACATTTCCAGAAACTTCTAAACCAAGGAGAACACACGAACGAAGAGGACATGGACCACGTGGAGGATCTTGACCCTCAAGAGGTTGAGAAACCTGACATTCTGGACGTAGAAATAGCAATCGACAGGGTTAAAAGAATAAAGGCCCCTGGGTTGGACAACCCACCATCTGAGCTGTTCAAAGATGCGGGAGAAACCGTAAGAGCCAAACTATTAGAACTAATCCAGAAGATATGAGAGAAAGAGAAAATACCAGAGGCTTGGAAAACAGGTTTAATATGCCCTATCCTAAAGAAGGGGTCAATATACGAGTGTGGGAATTACAGAGGCATAGCGCTCCTTCCCGTCGCCTGTAATATAATGACCTACATATTGCATAATCGAATATACCCGTATTATAAAAACACGGCAGGCGACCAGCAAGCAGGATTCAGAGGAAGGAGTACGCTAGATATTCATTCTGAAACAGGTACTCGAAAAACGATGGGAAGTAGAACAAGATGTACATTTATTATTTGTTGATTTCAAAGCGGCATATGATTCCTTGGACAGAAACTGTCTATGGAAGGTCATAACTGA